>CM060847.1:26212842-26812842 GCA_030737835.1 Acorus gramineus
GTGGTGGCTTTGTGTTGTAGTAAGACAGATTTTTGTCTTGTGAAGATCTTTATGGATCTAGTATTTAGAGGCATATTCTCTGGATTGTGTCCTCTTGTGATATGATCCCCCATGTGTCTAGATGCTATATATGAATTTGGTATCATTTTATGATATGTGTTGTAAGTTATAGCCTTATTTGCATTGCCTGTCCAGATTCGCGTAGGATTTGATCTATTTCTGGAAACATTTTATTTCTGGCATGTAGAGGCTAAATTAGGTTATTATGTCTTCATGGATTATGATCCCAACATGTCATAGAATGTGTGTGATTTATTTCATAATTTGTGGATGTGTATTTGATGCTGTGGAGCTCAAAGAGTAAGTCTGTTTGCTGCAGATGCACCAGTTTTACATGGCTGTGTCAATGAGTTATTTATGCACGTTATAGGCAATATTAAGAGTTAGTTTCTCCATGAATTAGGCTTACATATGTGTCAGGAAGCTTCATATTGGATTTGAGCATGTGGTTTATCTATATTGTGTTGTGTCTTGCAGATCTCGTAGACCGGATGAGCGGCGATTCGAATATTTGTGAGTGGTTCGATTCAACCGTTTGGGAAGCGTTCGATGCACGTAGTCGTGTATCGCGCATCCATGGTGCATCTTGGCACCCATATTATGTTAGATATTGCATGCTAGGACTGTATAGCTCGTATATTGCGTAGAACCCCCTATTCTACCATGTACTTGCCTATGTATGGTATTCATTTAAGAATGATTGTGTTACATGCGCCCCTCTATTTTGGGATTGCTTTATGTGTGGTGTATGGATGTATAGAATATGGCATGCCTTAGGTAGTCTTGTAATACTACCCTTATATTAATTATATCTAGCATAATCAAGTTTGGGTTAATATTCGGGTACAGGCTTAATGTTCCCTTGTTATAAAGACTAGAGGGCGTGGTGTAGTTGTTGTGCCCATCTTGTTTGGGGCAAAGCTATGACCTTCGTGAGATGATGAGGCTTCATCTCTCTCTCTCTCCCTCTCTCTTTGCGCGAACTGAGTAAGTAGATGTGGTTCCTGCTTGACTTAGGTTCGCTTGGGAATGCTGGCATGTGCCTATTGGTGCTCAAGATCGCGCTTAACCCTTCCCTTTTAAGTTGGTGATATCCAACGCATGTTAGATTATATATTGCGTGCTTGCATGATTAATTTCCTTGTATGCATGTGTTGCTAGGTCATGCTTTGTATATATGTTGCATGATATGTTGTTTATGATGTGTATTCATGTTAGGTGGACCACATATATAACTGTGATAGAATTCTCCTATTATAATTGCGCAGGTTAGACTAATCGTGCCTACCTGTGCTAGGCGTGGGTATGACCTGTTGTCAGATTGTACCTTAGTTAGAGCGCAAGCGATGTATTTGCCACCCCGCATCCATGAGATGCACTTGTTGGAATTCAGGAGAATTCGATGTAGTACCGGTGTTTCAAACCGGTAGTTATGGTATTTAAGCTAGGCTTACCCATACTAGGCGCGTGTATAAACCGCCCATTGGGTTATGCCTTGGGCTTATTTTCAATGGAAGGGCCAAGGTAACTCCATGCGTCCGAGCAACGCATATGTGTGGGAGTTCATGTGTATTCGATAGCATTGGGTTCACTTTGTAAACATGGAATGTTTCCTCCCAATATCGTCCGTGTTGAAGCAGCCCTGGTTGTAGCTGTCCTGACAGAGGGCCCCCACCTGTAGGTACTATCGATGCATGCGACAAGATGTACTGGTCATGGGACTATACCAGGTAGAGGCTACCCGGGAGAGGGCTAACGAATGATATTGCGAGCGTGGAATCGTTCTCCCCTTCATCGGATCTGTGTCGATGCTACCCGGCCTTGTAGCTGTCCTGACAGAGGGCCTCCACCTGTAGGTACTATCGATGCATGCGGCACGATATACTTATCATGAGAGTATATGGTAGAATAGGGGGGTCCTACACAATATACAAGCTATACTAACCTAGCATGCAAATATCTAGCATATTATGGGTTAGACATGACCATACTTCTTATCTAAATAAGTAGTATAGTCAGGGTGCCTAACGGATGCGTGACACACGACTACGTGCATCCAACGCTTCCCGAAGGGTTGGATCGAACCACTCACCGATACCCGGGTCATCGCGCATCCAACTGACGAGATCTGCAAGGCAAGGGCATCAAAAGGGGTGAGTACTTCAAACAAAGACTACCCAACTCTTGATAGTTTCCACAACATGCATAACAACTCCTTGACACACAATCGAGCAAAACTGCTAAACCTGCGAATCTGGACAGGCCATGCAAAACAGGTTCTACCTTACAACATAAATATCATAATGACACCAAATTTCATATATAATATCTAGACACATGAAGGATCATATCACATGAGGACACAATCCCAAAAATATGCCTCTAAATACTAGTTTCACAGAGATCTTTACAAGACAGAGATCTGCCTTACCAAAAGAGGGGGAGGGAAATGGGGAGATGCGGGGCTCTCAACACACCCACGACCACCTCAACCACCACCACCACTACCACCACCTCATCAGCATCTCCTCAATCCTTTCTTGGCTGAAAACAGGGGGGTTAAAGGGGGCATGAGAGGGAGCTAGAGAGAAGAGAATCATCAACAACAATAACAACACACACACACACCTTTTTGCACTCTCTCTTGCTTCTTCTTCTCCTTCTTGTGCTTCTCAATAAACAAAGGAAAAGCAATAAAAAGGGGGAGCCAAAGAGGGCCTCGGATGGATTTGCTAGGGAGGGAGAGAGAGAAAGAGAGAGTTCTCCCTCACAAAGGAGAACATGGGGGGTTAACTTAACCTAAACTCACCCACTAACACTCAAAATAACCAAAGGGTTGCTTAAACATTAAGCAAGGGGGGTGAGGTTATCAAAGGTCACCATATTCACCAAAATATCTAACACTATTCGACCAACCAAACCAGGAACTCTCAAAACCCAGATACGGTTTGGAACTGCATATTTTTCAAAACATTACCGGAATTCGATGAAATTTTTATGGGTAGTACAAAACAGTACCAGGACCCATAATATGCAATTATATTTTCAATCAGAGTACTCTAACTCCCGCAGGTAGTTAAAAGCTAAAATTTTAGTGACTCTAATGAAAAAAAAAAAAAAAAGGCTCCAAATGACACAGGCATAGCAACACTCATAGTGCTGATACTCCCCTTGAGCTAAATGTAAATCTTCATCCTACTGATGGAGAGCTTCTTCCAGATCCTACATTATACAGACAGATTGTGGGACAACTAGTGTATCTTTGCATCATCAGACCTGATATTGCTCATGCAGTCAGCATCGTTAGTCAGTTCGTCTCTGCACCTCGTTCGGTTCACTATGGTGCTCTAATGAGGATCCTCAGATATTATTCTTGTTCTTCGGGCTTACACTAACGCTGACTGGGTCGGAGGTCCAACTACTCATCGATCCACTACTGGATTTTGCATATTTCTTAGAGATTCTCTTATTTCCTGACGCAGCAAGAAACATGATGTTGTTTCTCTTTCCAACACAAAAGCCGAGTATCGAGCTATGCCCTGACTATAGGCCAGGTAAGCGACCGCCTAGGGCCCCTTCTTCAAAGAGGGCCCCAAACTCTATGAACTTTTTTCTATGTTAAGCTTTTGATATTAAAATTAAGGGTAATTATACACCCAGTTTATTTTTCAACCCTAAATTCAATCTACAAGTGTTTTGAATTTTTTAAAAATAGTATACATCATCTAATGAAGTCATGTTTTTACAAAAAATGAAACATATACTCTAATGAATTGTATAAATGCATTTATAAAAAATGTGAAAACAAAATTAATCGAAACATATACCTTGCTAAGTTGAGTATATGCTCTAATAATTTTCTATCGACGCATGGGACTTGAATTGAGGTTGGAATAAAAGTTGTGTGTAACAACACTCTAAAATTAATTTTGTTTTAAAAAATAACTTGAATATGTCTTCCTATTTATTTTAAATTTTAAAATTTTAAGTTCTCTCTTTGAACATGTAATCTTTGTTGACATCATTGTGCAAAGTATTTTTTTGTGATTTTTAAAAAATCTCATATGTATCTTTATATATTTAATATATTTTTAGCATATTCCTATTTTATAGGGTTTATTTATTTTCTATAAAATAAATGATCTTATTTCTTTTTTCTTTTTAAAAGAAGAATTCGATGAGGTATTTTTTTTGTATTTTTTTTAATTATTATTATCATTTTTTTATTAGCCTTGATTTTTTTATTACTAATATGGTTAAACCATTCACTCAGAAAATTTAATATAAATCTATAAGACCCCATTTTATGAGTTAGCCTAGGTCTCCACCGAGATTTACTTATCTCAAGGCCGGCCCGGGCTATGGCTATCACGACTAAAGAGATCACTCATCTTAGACGTCTCTTGGTTGATCTTGGAGTTGATGTTATAGGTCCTACTCCACTTTACTGTAATAATCAGAGCGCTATTCAGATTGCCAGCAATCTAGTCTTTTATAAGAGGATCAAACATATTGAGATTGATTGTCACTTCGTCCGTCAGCACTTCCTTGCTCAGACACTTACGCTTCGGCACATTTCCTCTACTGAGCCGATCGCGGACTTCTTTACAAAGTCTCATCCAGTTTCTAGATTTCAGTCTCTCATTTGCAAACTCACGTTGTTTGATCCACCTTGAGCTTGAGCGGATGTGTTAGATTACATATGTATTATATTATTATTGTGTTACACGTGTAATATTGTGTTATACGTGTATTAGGTCTTGTAATATTATATAATGGACTTAGTCCATCTCTTAATAAATCAGGTCTCATTATTACTTATTTTTCTTGTGATTCAAACAGTTAAATTGTTAAGCAAATAAACGTTATGAGTCAAGTCATCCGTTAATTGGACATCAATAAATAATAAATCCAGCTGAATGTCAACCATTTCTATAAAAGAAAAAAAAAACGACTAGATTATTTTCCATAATAATTATTTACACATCTAGATTAATGTACAAAGCAAGGGTAAAAGACAACGCTACCTGCGTCACCTTCCAAGCAAAACCCACATTCAAAAGGGCCAACCACAGACCAGATAAAGTTTAATACAATCATTTGATCATATTGTAGCCATTAGTGCTACATAAACACCGAGAGTGATGGAGACCGCAGCGGAGACCACCACGGACCACCCCAACCATCTACAGCCAGCGACGGCGGTGGGGAATTTGACACTGAACAAGGCTATGGTGTTGCTCAGAACAAATACCACGTAAAGCACAACCGCTTAAGCGGAGAGAGCCACATCCTGCGTCGACGCCTCCCACGTGGGGAGGCCAATGATCCCCCCCGCAGAGACCAGCGCCCAACAAAGAGGGCTTTTCCAAACGCTCTTTCTCGGTAACAACGTTTCGGTTACTGAGAGATTCGTAGTTGGCCTAGATATAGATTCAGACGAAGCTTTTTGGTGCGCGTGGATAATCCAGAAGAGGGAGAGGGCAACGTTGGCGGTGACGATGAGAACGACCGTCCAGATGTCATCGCGGATGCGGTAGACAGCAACAATCGAGTTGAAGAGTGCAACGAATGCCGGCATCCATGACCATAACTGCACATTCGGCTGCTTTGTTGGTGCCTTTTGCTTCAGATCGGTCTCCATTTTCGGAGTCGAAAGACTGTTTGTTTGTTGTACTCGTGCTTGTGAAGAGTTGGGTTTTTTTATTGACCGAGGGATGTTTCCAGGAAGCTTCGACGTCCACGTGTCAGATAGTGAGGACTGATTTTCATACGAATGCAATGCGAGATTGCTTGAAGATCAAGCCCGTCCTCCAGTATCCAACTGGAACTGACTATGATATATGAAAAATTAAAGATAGTGTGAGCATATTTATATTAACCAATGATGTGTATATTTTTGAAAGTGGGTGGTTTAAAAACCTATTAATAAATCAACGACATGAAAGCCAGGGGGTTCACTACAAAGAAAACTAGTCCCAAGCAGCCAACCAGGGAGACGCACGACGCGACCGTGATATTGTTCTACAACTCATTCGAAATATACGACAAACCGTCCGACGAAAGGATTTAACACAAAAGTCTCACACATGGAAAATTAATTCTCTGTAAAAATTTACTGGCAAACCAAACATTCTGATGAAATTTGAATGCCTGATAAAATGATTCTCGATCAAATATTTGATTTAGTACAAATGAAAAATGATAAAAGAATTTGATTGAAATATCTAAAAACCATTACTAATATACATATGCTTGCAAAAGTAATTTCTTTACTTATATCACAATCATGAAAAGATGAGTAATCTTTTTATAAATATTTAACAAATAAAAATAAATAAAATAACCAATTAATAAAAAAAAAAGCAAAATTATGTTACCTTTAAAAAATTAAATAAATTTTTTTTAAAAATTCATATGTAATTGAATCACACCACATGTTCGATAGAGATTCTAAATCTTGTAGAGGGAATAAGCCATCCAACAAGAGAGGAAAAAAAGAGAGGAGGCATTGAATAAAAAAAAAAGAGGCGTTTTATTTTAGAAATGATGTAGATAGTAATTAATTAATTTATAAAGAGTATAACAACCATCTAATTTAAAAATCCTGGTGGATTTGGAGATTACCATAAAAAAGTGTGAGAATTTGATTTCATTCTATTTTTTCACATGCTTTGCATATAAATCCAATGGACTTCACAATTACCATCAAGATTATCACTAACCAAACACTGAATTTTACACACTTTCCTGATAATCTCACATGGAATCAAAATCCATACCAGAATGACACGAACTAAACGGGGGCATAGGGGCATAGGGTATTTAGTCACTATTGTGAAACGGCATGAAATGGGCCATATCATTTAACTTACAAACAATGTTTTAAAACCTGATTCAATTGATTGAATTTTCATCTGGTACGAATTTTGGTCTGCTTTTTTTAAATTAAACAATAATATAACGGTTTTAGATTCCACGGTTGAATAACTCCTAAAATGATTCACATTTTAAAACATTATTTTTGCATTTTGAATTTAAAAAATAAGGTCAATTGCCGAAATACCCCTGGACCGACCCTTCCATTTTTTGTGTCAACTTTGAAAAAAAAAAATTGCCCCTAAAGAGCTGTCCCCTTTTTTTGTACCCCTCACCCATACCACATCACATTTTATTATCTGAACTACCCTCTCCACTTTATTTTTCTTCTAAAACCTTAAAAACTTTCCCCCAAAACCCTCTCCCCCCAAATCACTCTCTACCCCCACCTGATACTCTGTCGAGCGTCTTGTCACTACCGTCGTCGCCTCTGTTGAGGGCCCACAAGAAGCAATCAGAGGCATTCGTGTAGCGGGCGAGGCCGAGCAAGATCTTGCATTTGTGATGAGCGTCTTTTGAAGGTTGGATTCAATCTTCACAGCTTAATCACAGCTGCTTTGGATCTCAGCTAATGCATCTGAAGTTCCTCCACATCTTCTTCTTCTTCTTTTTCTTCTTCTTCTATTGCTGCTGATTCTCTCTCACCTCCATTTGGGTTCTTCTTGATCAAGTTGATTTGAATATTGGGTTTTGATGTTTATTCATTTTATTTGTAAATTTAAATTTATTTGTTTTATCTGTTAATTCTATAATTTGTTATTTATATATCTTCAGATTAGTATTACATTTCTATAATTCTTCATTACATTTCAATAACATTGTTTGTCCTTAGTTTAAACACATAGATGATATTATATTTATGTTCTGTAAATGATAGTTTTTGGAGTTTCTGTTGTAGTGTTATGTAGATGATGCTACATTTCTGTTATTTAAATAGTAGTTTATATTGGGCATTACCTTATTAGTTTACGTTGTAGTTGTTATGTGAATCATAGTTTCCATTATAATTAGGCATTACATTGGTAGTTATTTTGTTGTTTCGGTATACATTTTGTAATTGTTTATAAATTTTCTATAATTGACATTTATGTATTTGTAAATTGATATTACATTTATGTTATTGATCATTATATTTCTATAAAGTTGTTTGGCCTTAGTTTAATTCCATTATTAGTTTTTATAATTGTTTATGTAATGTTGTAGTCTCTTTAATTTTATTTAAGTGTTCGACTGATTGTTGCATCTTTAATATAGCTTGGAGAACGTGTTCTTCCTTTTGAAGTACGTTGAATGCCTAGTTTGAAGGCCTTTCAGTATGTTCGATTTTACCCAAAACATGAAATGGACTAGAGGGGAGACAATAGCAGATTTCAATAGGATAGAAAGACCATCATAGTTCAAATAGTTGATGTATTTATTTAATGACACTTTAAGAAAATATGTATACTTTGAATTGAACGCACTTACTATAAGCCCCCGAATCCACGACTCCATTTTGAAGCGTAAAATCTGGTTGCGTTAACTAAATTCCTCAAAATCTTGGAGATCTATTTTTTTTTATCCAGAAAACATAAGAATACTTCACCATACTTTATACATCAATTAATTATCAAGGCTAAAATCCAAAACAAGTTCTCAAAATACTGGATATACATCAGGAACAACTGAAATTAAATATATCAACACTATCATACATATGGGTCCTCTATATGCCAAAGAAATGACCAACACCTTCTATGCAAAGTCTAGCCTTCTAGAAAACATGATCTCGTCCACAGCTACACGAGATCCACCACTCTAAGCCTTTAATCTGAAAAGGGGAAATAATGAGGGGTGAGCAACGCACGCTCAGTGAATGGATCTATGTGTCCCGTTAATAATATACTTTAAAGTAAGGAGTTTATAAAGATGTCATAAGGAACTGTTGCATAAATAACAAGTCTTAAAACATTATTCCAAATATACAATAGCATAATAAAAATCTCTTTTGAAGGATGTATGATCTCATACAGACTCTTCTCAAAACCACATGATGCATATGAATGCTACGGACACACTTGCCCACTTTCCATGGCACGCAGCCACAGGGGCTCCATATAGAGCCAGGTCACATAGACGTCATGCAGACAAGGTCTCACTGGACCATGGTCACGCAAAGCGGTGTCACGCAGAAAATGTCACACAGACAAAGTCACACAGACCGAGGTCACGCAGGCAGTGTCACACAGAACATTGGGATGCATGCATGATCAACTACTCACCCTCAACTACTTCCACATGCAATACAATATAATATAATATCAAAAAATCTTATGCAACATATAAAATAACCACCTCATATCTATCATGATGGCATACTCATATGCTCCATACACAAAATAATGATGCGGATATGATATACATATATAGATAATTTCAAAACTACACAAGAGACTAGACCCACTCACCTTCGGTCTAACGACATGCAACCAATCCAATAAAAACTATAGTCACCTAACAAACCTGAAATAGTGTGGCTTACATCACAAAGTGCACAAACAGTACAGGACTTGGTGGTACCGTACTTTTCTGAAACCGACGGCCCTTAATGGGCCATCCAGAACTAGATCGACGACTCCCATAGGGGGCTGTCCATAACATAGAACCGACAGCCCCTATGAGGACCGTCTAGAAGCATGTTTAGAACCGACGACCCCTATAAACAAGACTTTAAATGATTATAAACATGATATATAAATATCCCCTTCCTTTTAACATGAAAGATTTGTAAAACATCTTGAAAACTTCATGATTGCATGGCTATCACACAAGGGTTCAAAAATCATATGAAATACATCAAAATCTATGAAAAGCTCAAGAAGAAAACTCAAGAAATCAATGAATCCGAAAGTACATACGTAAGACATCTTTGTATATGTTGAATGCTCTCTATAAGTAAATATGAAATATCTGTAACTTAATGCATAATTTCTGTAATTGGCCATGGTCAGACATCATCTAACTCTCCTTGCAAAGACTCAATTCTATCATCTGCTGGATATGCCAGACATCCATTGTATGGGGCACCTCGTAGAAGTACCAATGATTATATTGTTGTAATTCTTTTGTAGCAAGACATAATTTTTACATTTTGTAAGTACCTTTGTTAGTTATTATAATTGGTACACATATTCTTGTGATTATAATAAAATATTTTTGTAAAATGATATATCTTATTAATAGTGAATGTATTATTAGGTGGACCTAAAAAATAATTGTTGGGGAGGCTGAGGAACATCTTTTCAAGTCCGATGGAGAAGGATTAGGGGAAAAAGAGGAGAAGTGGCTGAAAGGGGAAAGAGGAGGAGAAGAAGGGACATAAAGAAAAGGGAGAGAAAAAGGAGAAGAAGGGATAGAAGGAGAAAGGGGAGAAGGGGGGGGGGGGGAGAGAGAGAGAAGAAGGAGAAACAACATTAGTAGGAGGAGGAGGTGTTGCGGCGATGGTGTGAACGGTAGATCGGTGAGCGGTGAGGTGAACAACGACGGTGTGAAGATGATCGATGTCGTGTATTGCGGCAAGAGTGTCAGCGGAGCGGGAAAGAAGAAGAGGCTTGTTAGGGGGAGGAAGAAGAAAGAGGAAGAAGAAGGGGAATGTGATTTTTTTTGTCTTTCATGAAGGGGTAGTGTGGGTATTAAAAAAAAAGAAAAAATCTAAATAACCAACCTATAAAGTGCCTGAAATCCATATAACCTCCAAACTTTTCCTAAAGTCCATATAACCCCCTAAAAACACCTATGTAAATATTCTTCATCTATCAATGGAAGATTTACAAATGTGTTTTTAAGGGGTTATATGGATTTTAGGAAAAACCAGGGGGTTATATGGATTTCAAGCAGTTTATAGGGGGTTATTTATATTTTCTTCAAAAATACCGGGGTGAAAAAAATGGGGACAATTCTGTAGGGGCAAATATTTTTTTTTTTTTTAAGTCAATTGACAAAAAATGGAGGGTTCGATCCAAGGGTATTTGGACACTTCACCCAAAAAAAATTATGCATTTCAAATGGCCAAGAGAAGACAGAGGTGACTTGAGAGATAGAAAAAGAGAAAAATTAAGATAGAGAGAGATAATGGTGGCTGGGTCTCGACGTCTTCTTTTGGCCACCTTTGACCATAACCGCTTGCCCTACCCCATTTTTCTCTCTATCTTTTTCCCTCCCTCCCTCTCCTCCTCCCCTAACTCTCCTTCAACGTTCCTGCATCACCGCTGCTGCGATGTCCTCCACCCACCACCGCTTCGTCCTAATCCGCCCTTCTCTCTCTCTCTCTCTCTGTTTCTCTCTCTCTCTCTCTCTCATGAAAATTTTTATTGGAGAAGATTACAGCCCAACATGGTTTATTTAACCACTTCTTCCGATGGATTCCGCTCTGTTACCAGCGATCCTCCTCCTCGAGCGTTGTTGGACATAGGGTGGGGGTGACCCGCAAAAGACTTTATGATGTTCAAGTCAGCCAATATACAATTTAACATTTTATATAAAAAAATATTTTTCACATACACCAATATGGAAAACAGATTTCCTATTTATATTACTTTAATGGGCGCCGTATAATAAATGGTGGATCGTCCTCCTCATTCAACGGACCGGAGAAGATCATTGATTTAAGCGATTAAATATATATGAGATATTTAGAGATTTTTAAGAATCAATCATTAAATATCCCTAATTAAATGTTGTTGGGGATTTTGTAGACCAATTAATGATATGAATAAATCCCATATATGTTGTTATGATTTAAGAATCAAGTAATGATAGCTTCAAATCTAATATATATCTTATTGAGATTTATAAAATCTGTAATTGATAATTTCTTAATCAAATAATTAAATATCAAATATTGATTTGGATTTGTGTTGATCTTCAGGTAAAGAAGGTTAGACAGATCATATCCATGTTGGATGAGCTATCTGGGTTGTGAACTTTCACCATTTAGGTCACGGGTCGTGATTACGAAGAATATTAATAGGGCCTCGATTCTAGCCCCTACAAGTAAATAAGTCTATAAAAAATAGGATTTTTTTACATGTATACTATAAAAAAAAATATGATATTTATATGTATATCATCACAAAAAAACATATTTATTTTCATACATTAAAAAAAATTTTAATGTAAAAACATGTCTCTTATTTTATCTTTTTTTAACTAAAATAAAACTAGATATGATGATAATGATATGTCATAATATCAATAATTAAACATCATAATTTAATTAATCTTTTGTGTTTTTTCAATCTTTTGTGTTTTTTCAAATTAACAGTGAGTCATTCATTTATACCCTCTCTTTCCATTTTTATTAATAAAGATCTAGATTTTTTTAAAAATTTATTATTTAATAATATATATGATTATCAAAAATGATTTTATTATATTTTTAACTAATATAAGCTTTAATAATTATTATATTTTTGCTAGCGAATAATTTGTACATTTAATTTTTATATTTTTAAATTTTAAATAAAATTCATCATTTATATATATTTATATTAATGTTTTATAAATAATTTGTTTGAAAAGATAAAATATATAAAATAAAAAAGATAGTTTTGAAACGAAATTAACGTTTTTAATGGAAATTTAAATAAAAATTATTTGGAATGATAAATATGAGTAAACTCTATATATTTTAATAATATAAAAATAAATAAGCTATTTAAAATATAAAAATAAATAATGTTTTTAAATGGTACTCACGCAGAGAGAGAAAAAAAAAAAAAACTCAAAAAAGTATCATCCATCTTCGACAACCAAACACTGAAAAAGTTTGTTACAAGAAGCAGAAAATCACTCTTTTAATAAAACAAGCCATTTATATAAAACATGTAAAGATCCGATATAAACTCATGTCTCTTCAAAACAGATACACCTGAACTGGATGTACAAAGCAAGGGAAAAATAACGCCTTTGTTCTAGGCCGGCGAATCCCGCAGCAGCTCCCAGAAACCAATGCCTCTGCAAGCTAGGCGTTCTTCATCATATTGAGATCCACCAGTTGAGATGATCTATCCAAGCCTGATGATACCTTCGTTTTGTTTTGATCAAGACTTCCGATCAGCTACGACGAAGTACAGATAAAAGGTACCAACAGTACACGCGGCAACCAGAACCCACAAAACAGACGACATCAACAGGGGCAACACCTGCGTCACCTTCCAAGCGAAACCCACATTCAAAAGGGCCGCAAGAGACCAGATAAAGATCTTGTACCACTTTTTCTGCGTTGATCCTCTAAGAGCCCTTTCATGGGCATGGATGCTCCATAAGAGGGAGAAAATGACCGCGTTCGAGATGACGATGAAAAGAACGGTTGGGATATCGTCGCGGGAACGATATGCGGCGATGATGGAGTTGACGGCGAGTGAGCCTGAGCCGAGGAACGACACAAATGATAGGTCATTCCATTTGGGTTTCAACAGCGGCGATGTCGTGGCTGTGCTCATAGTCTTCAATGTCTAAGCTGCTGTCGCTGCATTTTGTTACGCCTAAATGTAATAATAAAACTTTGTAAGAATAAAACTTTTTGAGGAAGTTTCGACGAAGCTTCCTATGTTATAAAAAAAATTCGGTTATAATAATAAAAAAATCAGAATATAATACAGAAATCACGAGGGAAGGTTCAGCGAAACTTCCTCGGTTGCGAAAACGTAAGCGCTTGCGTCATTAGAAAATGGACTTTTATGACTAGGCGACGGGTTCCGGGAATTTCCTTGAAAGCGGACATCTACCGAGACCTGAAATCTTTAAGGGTGCGTTTGGTTGCGTGATTGCTCTGCGATTGCGATTGCAGGAAGCTGCGTTTACAATCGTGCAATCAAACAGTTTTACTGTAGCAGCTTCCTGCACCCAGATTTTAGGCAAATAGTGCCCAAAAGCTACGATTTCAGAAAGCTGAGAAAGTGAGCTTCCTGCGGAATCAGTTTGCAATCGCAGATTCCTGCAGAATCAGTTTTGCAATCGCACAACCAAACGCACCCTAAGACCCGATTGGAATAGAAAATAATAGGAGCCCATGAAAATATAAAAGAAACGTATGTTTTTTAATTTATTAAAAATTAGTTTTGAAAATCCAGTTTCACATATTGATTCGGATTATTACGGGTTAAGTGGGTTAAGTTTGAGTTAGAATTATAAGGTTAAATTAGGTTGGATAGAATTATGATTAAATAACTGAAACTTTGGATTGGGATCAATCGAATTAAACCCGACCAGTTAGTGATCCGAGTCAAGTCATTTCATTAATCTGACATCAGCCAACAATAAAACCAATAATTGAACAATAGATTATTTTTACTTTTTTATATTATAATTATTATAGGCCGGAAAATCCCGAGATCCGAGATCCCCTAGTTGAGATGATCGATCAAAACTTGATACCTTCGTTTTCTTTCCGTGACATCAAAAGTTATACACAATCTCAATAGCATCAGGGCTTCTGATCAGCTACGGCGAAGTCAAACCTTCTAAAAGCCAGCGACGTCGGTGGGGAATTTGACACTGAACAAGGCTATGGTGTTGCTCAGAACAAATACCACGTAAAGCGCAACCGCGTAAGCGGAGAGAGCCGCGTCCTGCATGGACGCCTCCGATGTGGGGAGGCCAATGATCCCCCGGCAGCGACAGCGCCCGACAAAGAGGGCGTTTCCAAACGCTCTTTCAAGGTAACAACGTTTCGGTCACTGAGATATCCGCAGTTCGCCTAGATGTAGATTCAGACGAAGCTTTTTGGTGCTCGTGGATCATCCAGAAGAGGGAGAGGGCAACGTTGGCGGTGACGTTGAGAACGACCGTCCATATGTCATCGCGGATGCTGTAGACGGCAACGATGGAGTTGAAGAGTGCAACGAATGCCGGCATCCATAACTACACATTCGGCTGCTTTGTTCTACAGCTCATTCGAAATATACGACAAACCGTCTTAACGAAAGGATTTAACACAATAGTCTCACACATGGGAAATTAATTCTTTGCAAAAATTCATTAGTAAATCAAACATTATGATGAAATTTAGATTACTTATCAAATGATTCACGGTCAAGTATTTGATTTACAAATGAAAAATGATAAAAAAATTTGGGTGAAATATCTAAAAACCACCACTTCTTCCCGACCCTACTCTTTCCATTTGGGTTTCAACAGCGGCGATGTCGTGGCTGTGCTCATAGGCTTCAATGTCTAAGCTGCTGTCGCTGCATTTTGTTACGCCTAATAATAAAACTTTGTAAGGAAGTTTCGACGAAGCTTCGTATGTTATAAAAAAAAAACGGTTATAATAATAAAAAAATCAGAATATAATACAGAAATCACGAGGGAAGGTTCAGCGAAACTTCCTCGGTTGCGAAAACGTAAGCGCTTGCGTCATTAGAAAATGGACTATTATCATTTTATGACTAGGCGACAGGTTCCCGAAATTTCCTTGAAAGCGGACACAAATGATAGGTCATTCCATTTGGGTTTCAACAGCGGCGATGTTTTCTGTTTGTTTTTTTTTTTTTTTTTTCCTGCATCTTGTCCAGCCATTCATAATCTGTGCTGCTGTGACTGCATTTTGTCAAATGATTTGTGTGATAACGTTGATTGAAAAATAGCTTATAAAATAAAGCTGTCTTTTAAGATAATTTTAGATCTTCACTTTTATTGAAATGTTTTTTTTTAATTGAGGAGTCAATATTTTAAAGTAGTTGATGTTTGACAAAAAAAAAAGTTGATTTTTAATTCAAAAATTTGATTCAGATAAAAAAAACAATGTTTTTGAGCTTTTTAAAGCACGGATTTCGATGAAAAAATTAAAAGAAATCCAACTTCTGATTCTGAATAAAGCTGTCCCGTTTAGCTGCACGATTTTAACTTTTCAACTTTTCAAAAAGCAAAAAATTGCCCCAAACGTGCAACCAAACGGGGCCAAAGCCTATATCAGCTTGGATTCGGAGATTCCAATAAATTTAATAATAGAAAATCGGAATACATGTAAAAAAATTTGGTAAAAGCATTTCCAATGGACATGTTAGTTAATGAAGATGTTAAAGTAGCATGTCAGAATTTTATCACTCAACTAGACACTCATTTACTACATTATTATTTGATTGGTTATTGTTACTCCAATGAACTAACTAAATAACTAGCCAAAATAATAGTGGGCCCACCTCTCCACTCACTTAAACCTCTCCACCCATCCGAAATAATATTTTTTTAAATCTTTTAAATGATGGGGCCCACATTTAGTTTGCCCTTAACACTTCTATTGGAAAATCATTTTTACATATTTTTTAAAAATCTGATACTAACTAATGAGGAGTTAACATATCCATTGGAGATGATGCTCTACAGAAGTCTCAACAAAGCTTCCTTTACTATAAAAAAAAAAAAAAAAATCGGATATAGCAATAAAAAATAAAGAGCTCTAAGCCCTTCAAACATGCCCGTGGCCAAATGAAAAGGCCCAAGCCTAGGCCCTGCCAACGGGCCCGAGCCTGAACGGGTTTTTCGTACCCGTCCCTTGCTTCAGGTACGTGGACGAGCCTGTGGTCTCAGATTTTAAAGATTTTATAAATTTTGTTTTTTTTTTATTTTAAGTTGTCTATTTGCATATACAAGTTTTAATGGACGCACTTCACACGAGTGAATAAAATACATATTCAATATGCAATATATATAACAACAAATGTTAAAATATATTGTATGATCAACTTGTATTTGTAAAATGACAAAATTTCAAATAATGGAATCTTATCACAAAATTAAACTCCCAAGAAACGTCCAAAAAAATCTAAATAAGAAACCTAACTTAAAAAAAAAAAATTAAAAAAAATCTAAAACTAAAGGAAAAAGAATAAAAAAAAAACAAACCCAACAAAAAAACCGATTAGAGAAATCACCCCTCCAAAAAAAATACCATATCTGAAACCTATACCATATGAAGCCTTACCAAAAAACAAAGGGTATTGATACACATAGTTTCTTTCATAGCCCGGGCTGCAGTCTTCATGTCAGATAGCCCAAAAAATCACCCTTTCTTCTTCACGTCAGCGTCAGCCACCCTTTTTTTGTCCCCCCCCCCCCAAAAAAAAAAAAAACAAAATTTTTGTTTTCCTCCAAAACCACTTTTGACGAAAAGAAATAAAACAGATTTCATTTATTTCACTTTTAGCTTTGTTTCAGTGGGACATCACGCCTTTTTTTTGTGCTAAAGCTTCTGAAAAGTGAGTTTTTGTTGTTTGTGTTGTATTTTTGCTCAACGTTTAAAACATTGACATTAAAATCCAGTTCAAACAGAAAGTAAGTATTTGTTTGTTTGTATTTAATTCTTTCACGTGATCCGAGTGAGCATAGCTTTTAATATCTACAAATCTTGACATTTTGTTTTGTGGGAATAAATGTTTGTCATTTTTTACTTTTGATATTTGTAAAACAAGGGTTCGTTGCAGAAAAATTTCACGCATGTATTTTATTTTTAAATTGGTATTTCATGGATGACATTTATTTAGTGTGTACCATGACACACACGTTTAATAGGACAAAAGAGTGGCAGAATAATCGAAATAAAAACATTCACTAAAATATATATGTAAATACTACATTATCTTAGTGTGTACTTGTGTATCATAGTGTATATCTTTTTAACATAGCACATACTAAGTTAATGTTGTGTATACAATATACTAAGCTAAATATATTGTGTATTTTTTTAGTACATGGGTTTGTGCGGGGGCGACGAAATACATACAAAAGATGCAAATGTCATTGTGGAAGACAAGGAAAATGGAGACACGGAACTTAAGGTTGGAATGGAATTCAAGTCAATCGACGAAGCATTCAAATCCTATAAAGAATATGCTTTCCGTTGTGGGTTCGGCATCGTTAAAACAGGAAGAAAATACACTATTGAAGGAGATTTAAAGACCGTGATATTTGCGTGTTCCAAGGTTGGTAGGCAGAGAAAGAAGGCAACCAAGAGCGGCCCGATGAAATTTGTGCATCGTCATAAACCAGTCTATAAGACAAATCGCAAGGCGAGAATGCAAATTAAGACGTATAGAGATGTTATGTGGGTGCTGGACCTGCTCGTTCTTTAACATAATCACGAGGTGGATCCAAAGCTCTCACGATTTCACAAATGTCATCGGGCATTGACTGCACATACCATGAAACAACTTGCAGTAAATGATGCTGCCGGGATTCCGCTATGCAAGACATTTGATGCCTTAGCTATCGAAGTGTTATATATGTGTCACTTTTATCCTTCTGGTCACCATTAAAGCATTCTGGCAGTTTTTTAACTTTTTCGTTTTTCGATCGGACCCGCTAAAATTTTGGACTTTTGGCTGTCACCCTGAGTTTGGGAGCTCCGATTGAAAATCTAACTGCATATTATGTGTCCTGGTGCCATTTCAAGCCACTCACAAAAATTTCATTGAATTCCGGTAACATTTCAGAATTTCGCAATCCCGAATCGTATCCGGGTTTTGACTGTGCAAAAAGTCATTGGGAGACTTGACGTGGTCAAAGTTGACCTTTGACTTGGTCAATTGGTTTTGGCTTTTAGTGTGGTTGGGTTGACTAGGGTCAAATCTCACCTAAACCTAGCCTAAACCAAGCCTAAACCTAATTAGGGCTAAGTTAAGTGGGTGTGTGTGTGTGTGTGTGGTGTGTGTGTGTGAGTGCTTTAAGTGGGCGCCCATGTATAGTTCCCCCTCCCCTATTCATCATCTTCTCCACCAAAACCTCTCTCTCCCTTCTCTTTAAAACCCCCATATGACCTAGTAGAAGGTGTTGAATCAAGAAACCCTAGAAGGAGAAAAGGAAGGTGAGGACCCGATCTATCTTCCTATGGTCTTGGATCTTCATTTCCCTTTGTTTTTCCTCCTCTAATGGACCCTCTTCTCCTCTGTTTTCAGCCCCTCTTTGGCTGAGTGGAGATCTTGGTGGTGGTGGTCTTGGAGGTGGCAAATCGGTGCGCGAAGAGCACCCGATCTCCTTCCCTTCCCTTCCTCTCCTTTGGGTGAGTTTCCTTTCCTTCCATTCTTGTCTAGATGCATGTTTAGGAGGTGTTTTTGGGTGTGGAAGGTGAGCATGAGTGGTTGGGGTGAGGGAGGGTTGAGGGAGGTGGTTGTGTCGGCTCGGGCAGTGCGGGCTCCTCGGTGCAGGCAGGCAGGCAGGCAAGGCAGGCGCGTTGCCGGGCGAGCTGGCAGGGCACGCGCGCGTGCGCGAGGGTGCTACGCAGGGGGAGCAGTACGCGGGGCGATCGGGAGATGTGCAGTTGCTGCGCAGGGGGAGCAGTGAGCGCGGGGCGAGCGGGCGATGTGCGGTTGCTGCGCAGGGGGCGCAGTGAGCGCAGGGCGAGCGGGGAGTGCGTGCGGGCGCTGCGCTGGGGCGCAGTGCGCGCGGGTGCATCCGGGGCTGGACGCGCGGTGCGCACGGGCGCGCGCATGCGTGCGCCTGAGAGTGCGGTGTGTCTGGGCGCGCGGGTTGGGCGCGGCAGCGTGTCTGGAATTGCAGGCAGGGGCTCGACAGCTTGTCCGGGCATGCGGGCAGGGGGCTCGGCAGTGCGTCTGGGCGCGCGGGCTGGGGCGCGGCTGTGCGCCCGGGGGGGGGGTGGCCGTGCGTATGGCTACCCGGGGGTTCGGGAGTGAGTCGGGGTGCTCGCACTCGCGCGCGTACGGGCCGTATGTACGCTTGTCCGAGTGTTGGGTATTTTTAGCATATTTTTGTATGTATTGTGTATTTTACTCACCGTGTTGAATACCCTGTCTTGCAGATCTTGAAGGACGGTCACGCGACAACCCGGGTTTTGGTGAGTGAGACAATCCAACCCAGTAGGGAGGCGTATATGCTCTTAGGCGTGTATCGTCCTCCCCTGGGGCACCATAGTTTAATATTAACTTGTATAATATGTAATCTATGCAAACATGATTGTTATATAGTATGCATGCCGCCCTAGATCTTGTATGTTAGGGACTTGCACCCTTAGGATATGTGTAAGAGCCATGCATCCTGATACCATATTTTCATGCTAGGAAGCCTTGACCTACGCATGTATCCCATTAGTTTAAATTATTTTAAATCAAATGCGAACTTATGGTTGTCACGCCCCAGGGCGGCCGTCCCCGGGACGCGGCAAGTGTATACATGATATCAGCAGTCTATACAGGAGATCAATAGAATACTCTAAAAAACAACTAAAATGACAACACAGACGAAAGCAAGGCTGACATGATATATACACAGATAGCGGAAGCTAAAAGACTGAGTCTGTAATTCAAAAACATACTACAGACTCGATACATAATCAACTGTCCTGTGAGAGCCAATATACACACATACATCCAAATAATATACAAACGGTGCCCAAGCACGGAAATGTAATACATACAATCAAAAGAAAGGATGCTGATGGCCTCTAATACTCGCGGGACGTGGCGCTGCTCCGCTACTGATGAAGTTGCTCGGGAAGCTCCTCCTTCAGATCCGACTCGGTGATAACTGGAGAAAAATTATGCGAGGGGTGAGCCACATGCTCAGTGAATAGCACAACCCATGCATCACAATTCATATTAACCACAAATAATTAATCAAGCCTCAAAGTGGCAGGAACTGCACAATCCAGTGGGTCCCTACATCGTCGACCCACCACACCCTCACCCTCACCCCTCAATATGGTGACATAGGATATTGGGACTGACTAGGCTGTTAATCACCCTTGGTCCACCGATAGTCTCTCCTCCACTCCGTAGGCCGCTTGGCCACTCCCACATTCAGCATAGTCCGAGTAAAAAATCAGGAGGTACCTACTGATGGGAGCCCTCTCACGGGACGGCCTTTCTAACGCTGGGACAGTCTCTATACGGATCCAACGAAGGGAATAAAACAGCCTATCCATACGCATACGATCCACTCGGATCCACCGACAACACATCTGAACAACTCTAATGTCATGAATTCTTCAGAATTCCTCCAGGGCGCATAACCAAGATGCGGGGAACATATATAATATTATTGGGAAAAGAAACCTTGGGTGGGCACCATGAGGTCCCGATATAGGACATCCCGACAACCAAACAAGGAACACGGAGTACCCTAGCCCGGGTCTTAATGTTGACCTCGCAAGGCCCCTTAATATTCCCTAAGGCATGCTAAAATACTATAAGTTCGCATTTAATTTAATAAATCAAACTAGTAGGACACATGCATAGGTCGAGGCTTCCTAGCATGAGAACAAGGGGACAAGATGCATGGCTCTTACACATATCCTAAGGGTGCAAGTCCCTAACATACAAAGTCTAGGGTAGCATGCATACTACATATTAATCATGCTCGCATGGATTACATATTACACAAGTTAATATTAACCATGGTGCCCCAGGGGAGGACGGTATACGCCCAAGTGCATATAGTGCCTCCCTACTGGGTTCGATTGTACCACTCACTGATAACCGGGTCGTCGCGCGACCGTCCGTCAAGATCTGCAAGACAGGGTAATCAACTCGGTGAGTAAAATACACAAATATACACAAAAATACACTAAAATACCCAACACTCGGACAACCGTACATACGGCCTGTACGCACGCGAGTCCGAGCACCCCGACTCACTCCCGAACCCCCGAGCAGCCGTACGTGCGGCCACCCAACCCAGGCGCACAGCCGCGCCCCAGCCCGCGCGCCCAGACACACTGCCGCCCCCGCCCGCACGCCCGGACCCGCTGCAAGCATGATTGTTATATAGTATGCATGCCGCCCTAGATCTTGTATGTTAGGGACTTGCACCCTTAGGATATGTATAAGATCCATGCATCTTGATACCATATTTTCATTCTAGGAAGCCTTGACCTACGCATGTATCCCATTAGTTTAAATTATTTTAAATCAAATGCGAACTTATGGTTATTAGCATGCCTTAGAGAATATTATAACCGATGGTTATAATATATGATTCCCCGCATCTTAGTTATGCGCCCTGGAGGAATTCTGAAGAATTCATGGCATTAGAGTTGATGAGATGTGTTGCCGATGGATCCAAGTGGATCGTATACGTGTGGTTAGGCTGTTCCTGTTCCCTTCGGTGGATCCGTATAGAGACTGCCCCAGCGTTAGACAGGCCTTCCTGACAGAGGGCTCCCATCAGTAGGCACCTCCTGATTTGGGTTCGGACTGTGCTGAATTGTGGGAGTGGACCAGGCGGCCTACGGAGTGGAGGAAAGACTATTAGTGGAGCAAGGGTGATTAACAGCCTAGTAAGTCCCAATAGCCGTGTCACCTATTTAGAGGGTGAGGGTGAGGGTGTGGTGGGTCGACGATGTTGCGACCCACTGAATTGTGTAGTTCCTGCCACTTTGAGGCTTTGAATAATTTTGTGGTTAATATGAATTGTGATGCATGGGTTGTGCTATTCACTGAGCGTGTGGCTCACCCCTCGCATATTTTCTTCCCCAGTTACCACTGATTCGGATTTGAAGGAGGAGCTCCCCGAGGGACTTCAGCAGCAGCGGAGCAGCGCCACATTCCCGCGAGTGTTAGAGGCTATCAGCATCCCTTTTGATTGTATGTATTATATTTCCGTGCTTGGGCACCCGTTTGTATTATATTTGGATGTATTTGTGTATATTGGCTCTCACAGGACAGTTGATTATGTATCGAGTCTGTAATATGTTTTTGATTTACAGACTCAGTCTTTTAGCTTCCGCTATTTGTGTATATATCATGTCAGCCTTGCTTTTGTCTGTGTTGTCATTTTAGCTGTTGTTTAGAGTATGTTATTGACCTCCTGTATAGACTGCTGATATCATATATACACTTGCCGAGTCCCGGGGACGGCCGCCCTGGGGCGTGACACGAAGGATGGGGATATAATCAACTTCCATTCACAGAAAAGGATTGCCGTAATTTCCTCAGTAAAGTAAGACGTATCGAGCTTGGGGAAGGCGATGTGGAAGCACTCCTTCAATATTTTAGTAGGCAGGAAGAAATAAATTCTTACTTTTTTCATATGATTGATTTGGATAGCGATGGTCGTTTGAAGAGTGTTTTTTGGGCAAATGCAAGATGTAGGGCTGCATATCAGTATTTTGGTGATGTGATCTCATTCGACACGACGTATTTGACAAACAAATACGCAATGCCTTTTGCCCCATTTGTTGGCGTAAACCACCATGGACATTCTATTTTGTTAGGTTGCGGCTTGCTAGCCAATGAGATGATAGAGACATACGTATGGCTTTTCAAGGCCTGATTTGCGTGCATGGGGAACCATCCCCCTCAAGCGATAATCACTGACCAATGCAAATCCATTGGGGGAGCCGTTGAAAAAGTGTTTCCTCATGCAAGACACCGTCTTTGTCTCTAGCATATTTTGAAAAAAGTTCCTGAAAAACTTGGCATGGTACGTATACTATTATCATAAATTCATCAACTTATAATATATATCTTCTAGAGCTTTCGTAAATTATTCATTATGCAGCTAGTCCATGTTTCACATAGTGTATGTCCTTCCTAAAGCGTATATTGTTTTATTAGAGCGTATACGTTTTTAAATGTGCACATACATGTTTATCATAGCACATACCTTTTTATCATAGTGCATACGTTTTTGCCACAACGTTTACCATTGTGTCATAGTATATACTATAATAAGTTCAATTTGTTAATCTAGGTGAAGGATTACACGTCTTTCAAAGATCAACTTATGAATCTAGTTTATGATTGCCTCATCGTAAATGAATTCGAGGAGAGATGGGATAAAGTGATGGATGTATATGGATTTCAAGAAAATACATGGTTGTCTTCTTTGTACGAGGACTGAGAATGTTGGGTGCCAGTTTACATTAGGGATACCTTTTGGACGGGGATGTCTACCACCCAACGTAGCGAGACCATGAATGCATATTTTGATGATTATGTTACTTCAAAAACAAGTATGAGTCAATTTGTTCAACAGTATGAGAATGCGTTAAAGAATAAACATGAGAAGGAGGCCTTAGAAGACTTTACGTGCTTCCATAGTAGCCCCTAGCTTACGTCATCAATGGAAATGGAAGAACAGATGGCGAAAATATACACAATTAATATATTCTGAAAGTTTTAAGAAGAACTCAAACAATTGATCCAATTGAATGCTCGGTGTTGTAGATACCCTAATTTTGACCGTCCAAAGAAAAGAAATTTACTTCGAGTAATATTGGAAACAACCACATTTGGACATCTAAAAGAAAACTCCCTTAGAAACCAAAAACCGAAAACCCTAGTCCAAACCCTTAGGAAAACCTAGGACCTAGACAGGGGCGGCTACTTGAGAGTAGCCGCCCCATACCAGGCGGCTAGTGTTATATATGTGTCACTTTTTAGCCATATGGTAACCATTGGAGCATTCTGGCAGTTTTTGAGTTTTTTTCGTTTTTCGATCGAAACTGTTAAAATTTTGGACTGTTAGCTATCGTCCTGTGTTTGAGGACTCCGATTGAAAATCTAACTGCATATTATGTGTCCTGGTGCCATTCTAAGCCACTCACGAAAATTTTATCGAATTCCGGTACGTTTCAAAATTTCACAGTTCCGGGACGTATCCGGGTTTTGACCGAGCGAGAAGTCATTGGGAGAGTTGACTCGGTCAAAGTGGGCCCATGACTTAGTCAACCCTTTTTGTTTTTTTCTGTGGTTGGGTTGACCCAAGTCAAATCCCACTTAAAACCCACTTAAACCTAATTAATCAAGCCTTAACCCTAGTTAACCCTAATTAAAGTTGAGTTGACTTATTTAAGTGGGTAGGAAAGTTGCCCTCCACTATTCATCATTTTCTCCATTGGTTTTTCTCTCTCCCCCTCTCTCCTTTTCTTGATTTTGAGCCACCTAGAGTGCTTGAAACTCAAAACACAAAGAATAGAAAGGTTAGATCCCATCCCGATCTATCCACCGGTGGTTTCGGATTCGAATTCCGGTGTGTTTAGCCCCTCCTCACACCCTCTTTTGTCCTCAGATTTCAGCCCCTTTGAAGGTGGGAAGAGGCCTTGGTGGTGGAGGGCTTTGGGGAGGCATTTCGGTGCACGAAGAGCTCCCGGTTCCCTTCTCTTCCTCTCCTTTCCTTGGGTATGGCTTCTTTCCTTCCTTTTCTTGTTTAGATGTATGTTAGGGGATGTTTTTGAGTGTGTGGTGGTGGATGGTGGCTGTGGGTGGTGGTTGAGGGCGGTCGGAGGCCACTGGTGGCCGGTGAGTGGTGGAAAGGTGCTCAGGCAGGGTGGTTGTCTGTCTCGGGCAGGAGGGCAGCACAGGCGCAGCAGGCGGAACAGTTGGCAGGGCGTGCGCGCGCGTGCGCCGGACGTGGGCGTGCTCTCGGGTGGAGCTGGAGCGCGTGTGCTGGGCTGGGCGCTGGGCGCTGGGCTGGGTGCTGGGCGCTGGGGCACCGTGCGGGAGCGCTCGTGCGGAGCGCTGCGCAGAGGCGCAGGCGTGCTGTGCGCGCGCAGCTGGGCGAGCGGTGGTGCGCACGGGGCGTGCGGTGTGCGCGCGGGTTGCTGCGCTGGGGCGCAGTGAGCGCGCGGTGCACCTGGGAGGTCTCGGCAGGGTGTCCGGGGGTGCGGGCTGGGCTCGGCAGTGCGCCTGGGCGCGCGGGCTGGGGCGCGGCAGTGCATCCGGGGGCTGGTGGCCGTGCGGATGGTTGCCGGGGGTGCTCGGGCTAGCGTGCGTACGGGCCGTATGTACGTTTGCCCGAGTGTTGTGTATTTTTAGAGTATTTTTGGTGTATTTGTGGATTTTACTCACCAAGTTGATTACCCTGTCTTGCAGATCTTGACGGACGGTTGCGCGACGACCCGATTACCGGTGAGTGGGACAATCCAACCCAGTTGGGAGGCGCCATATGCACTTGGGCGTATGCCGTCCTCCCCTGGGGCACCATAGATTAATATTAACTTGTTTAATATGTAATCCATGCAAGCATGATTGATATGTAGTATGCATGCTACCCTAGACTGAGTATGTTAGGGACTTGCACCCTTAGGTTGTGTAAGAGCCATGCATCTTGTCACCTTGTTATCATGCTAGGAAAGCCTCGGCCTATGTATGCGTCCTATTAGTTTAATTTGTTAAATTAAATGCAACTTGTAATATTATAGCATTGCCTTAGGGAATATTAAGGGGCCTTGCGAGGTCAACATTGAGACCCGGGCTAGGGTGCTCCGTGTTCCTTGTTTGGTTGTCGGGATGTCCTATATCGGGACCTCATGGTGCCCTCCCAAGGTTTCTTTTCTCGTCTATATTAATGCATGTTCCCCGCATCTTGGTTATGCGCCCTGGAGGAATTCTGATGAATTCAAGACACTAGAGTTGTAGAGATGTGTTGTCAGCGGATCCGAGTGGATCATATGCGTATGAATAGGCTGTTCTGTTCCCTTTGTTGGATCCGTGTAGAGACTACCCCAGCGTTAGAAAGGCTGTCCCGTGGAGGGCTCCCATCAGTAGGCACCTCCTGATTTGGGACGGACTGTGCTGAATGTGGGAGTGGCCAAGCGGCCTACGGAGTGGGGGAGAGACTATCGGTGGACCAAGGGCGACCATCAGCCTAGTCAGTCCCAATATCCTATGTCACCTATTGAGGGGTGAGGGTGAGGGTGTATGGATGTGTATGGATGTTTATCAGGCTAATCAGTCCCAATATCCTATGTCACCTATTGAGGGGTGAGGGTGAGGGTGTATGGATGTGTATGGATGTTTATCAGGCTTATCAGTCCCAATATCCTATGTCACCTATTGAGGGGTGAGGGTGAGGGTGTAGTGGTTCGGCGATGTAACGGACCACTGGATTTATGTTGTTTATGCCACTTTGAGGCTGGTTGCTGATTAATTGTGGTTAATATAACTGTGATGCATTGGTGTGCTATTCACTGAGCATGTGGCTCACCCCTAGCATAATTATTTTCTCCAGTGATTACTGAGGAGGACTTGAAGGAGGAGCTCCCTGAGCGACTGCACCAGTAGCGGAGTAGCGCTACGTCCCACGAGTTTTTGAGGCCATCAGCATCCTTTTTTTATTGTATGTATATATTTCTGTGCTTGGGCACCCAGTTTGGATTGTATTTGGATGTATTGTGTATATTGGCTCTCACAGGACGTATGATTATGTATCGAGTCTATAGCATGTTTTTGGATTATAGACTCCGTCTTTTAGCTTCCGCTATCTGTGTATAAATCATGTCAGCTTTGTCTTCATCTGTGTTGTCATTTTAGTTGTTGTTTAGAGTATTTTATTGATCTCCTATATAGACTGCTGATATCATGTATACACTTGCCGGGGGCGGCCGCCCTGGGGCGTGAGATCTAGTTTCAACTAGTTGCCCCATTGATTGTGTTATATTTGTGTCACTTTTAACCTGCTGGTAACCGTTGGAGCATTCTGGCAGTTTTTCATTTTTTTTTCGGTTTTTGATCGGTACCGCTAATTTTTGGACTGTTAGCTATCGTCCTGAGCTAGAGGACTCCGATTGGAAATCTAACTGCATATTTGGTGTCCTGGTGCCATTTTAGGCCTCTCACGAAAATTTCGTTGAATTCCGGTAACGTTTACAAAATTTTACAGTTTCGGGGCGTATCTGGGTTTTTAAGTCGCTCGCTACATATAGGTGGGATCTAATTTCGAAATCACTATTCATCATCCCTACCAACTTGATTTTCTCTCTCCCCTCTCTCTTTTTCTTCCTTTTGAGGCCCCTAGAGCCCTCAAAGCTTAAAACCCAAAGCATAGGAAGTGTAGATCGGGTCCCGATCTACACTCCGGTGCTTTCAAATCCGAATTCCGGTGAGTTTTGCCCCTCCGTCCGCCCTCTCTTCTCCTCTGTTTTGGCTCATTTCGGAGGTGGGAGTAGATCCGGGCATTGGAAGCCCTTTGGGAGAGGTTTCGGTGCGCGGAGAGCAACCGGACTTCCCTTCCTCCCCTTGGTAAGCCTCTTTTCCCCTCTTTTCTTGTGTAGATGTATGTTAGGAGGGTGGATTTGAGGTTGGGAGGCGGTCGGCGGCGGTGGGTGGCCGTCGGAGGGCTGTGGGGGGTGGTCGGAGGCCTTGGGGTGGTCGGTGGGTGGTGGTTGAGGTGCTCGGGCAGGGTGGCTGGTGGCAGCAGCACAGGCAGCAGGCGCAGCAGCTGGCAAGGGCGCGCGCGCGCGCGTGCGCGTGGACGTGCGCGCGGGTGGAGCTGGGCGCTGGCAGGCGCAGTCGGGCGCGCAGTCGCGCGCGGGAGCGTGCGCGCGGATGCGCGGGTTCGCACAGAGTGGGCGCGCGGGTGCGCGCGGGTGCTGGCGCGAGCGAGGGGGTGCGCGCGGGTGCGCGCGCACCTGGGCACTGTGCCTGGGTGCTGGGCAGGGTGCCTGGGCATGCGCCTGGGCGCGGTGCTGGGGACCACTGCGCGCGGTGCTGGGGGCCAGTGCGCGCGCGTGCTGGGGCATGCGTGCAGTGCGCGCGGGGGCGAGTTGGGCTGGATGCGCGATGCGCGAGGGCGCGCGCGAGCGTGTGCGTGCGTGCGGCAATGCGTCGGGGCGCGCAGGCTGAGGCGCGGCGGCGCATCCGAGGGCGGGTGGCCGTGCGGGTGGTAGCCGGAGTGCTCGGGCTAGCGTGCATGCGGGTCGTATGCACGTTTGCCCGAGTGTTAGGTGTTTAGTTGTGGGTTTTGTATGTTGGGTATTTTAGAGTATTTATGTATTGTTCTCACCATATTGAATGTCTGTCTTGCAGATCTGGACGGACGGTCGCGCGACGACCCAGATACCGGTGAGTGGGACAATCCAACCCAGTAGAGAGGCGTTATACGCAGTTGGGCGTATACCGACCTCTCCTGGGGCACCGTGGATTATATTAACCTGTAGTAATATGTATTGCACGTGAGCATGATTTTAAATACGGAATGCATGCTACCCTAGGCTTTTATGTTAGGAACGTGCACCCATAGGATAGGTGTGAGAGCCATGCACCATTTTCCCCCCTGTTTTCATGCTAGGAAACCTCGGCCTATGCATGCGTCCTACTAGTTTATTTATTAAATTAAATGCTAGTGTATGTTAGATCGCATGCCTTAGATAGTATTATAGGGAGGAGCCTTGCGAGGTCAACATTGAGACCTGGGTTAGGGTACTCCGTGTTCCTTGTTTGGTTGTCGGGATGTCCTGTATCGGGACCTCATGCTGCCCTCCCAAGGTTTCTAGTCCCAATAATATTATAAATAATGTTGTATGATTGGTATGTTTATTAGCATGTTACTGAATATTATAGGGGAGGGGCCTTGCGAGGACAGCGGTGGGACCCGGGTTAGGGTACTCCGTGTTCCTTGTTTGGTTGTCGAGGTATCCTATAACGGGAACTCACGCCGCCCTCCCGAGTTCTTTCCCCCAATGATATTACAACCTTGCTTTTATTATACTTATTTCTCGGCATCGTGGTTATGCGCCCTGGAGGAACTCTGAAGAGTTCATGACATTTGAGTTGTAGAGATGTGTTGTCGGCGGATCCGAGTGGATCATATGCGTATGGATGGGCTGTTCTGTCCCCCTCGTTGGATCCGGTAGAGACTGCCCCAGCGTTAGAAAGGTCGTCCCTTCCAAGGGTTCCCATCAGTAGGCGCCTCCTGATTTGGTTTCGGACTGGGCCGAAGTTGTGGGTGAAAACCAAGCGGCCTACGGAGTGGAGGAGAGACTATCGGTGGACCAAGGGTGACCAACAGCCTAGTCAGTCCAAAATCCTATGTCACCCGTGGTAGGGTGAGGGTGAGGGTGTAGTGGGTTGGCGATGAGCGACTTACTGGATTTGTGAATGGATGATTATCAGTCCCAATAGCCTATGTCACCCATTGATGGGTGAGGGTGAGGGTGTGGTGGTTCGGCGAGGTACGAACCACTGGATTATGTTGTTATGTCTTAGAGGCTGGATAAATAATGGAATCGTGGTAAATATTGTCTGTGATGCATGGGTTGTGCTGTTCACTGAGCGTGTGGCTCACCCCTCGCATATGTTTTTCCCCAGTGGTCACTGAGCCTGAGCTAGAGCCGGAGCAGCAGTTGGAGCTTTCCGAGGGATTCCTTCAGTAGCGGAGCAGCGCCACGTTCCGCGAGTGCCAGAGGTTATCAGCATCCCTTCTTGACTGTATGTATTTGATTTCCGTGCTTGGCACGTGTTTGTATATGTTCAGTTGTATTTGTGTATATTGGCTCTCACAGGACAGATGATTGAGTATCGAGTCTGTAGAATGTTTATTTACAGATTAAGTCTTTTGCTTCCGCATTTGGTGTATATATCATGTCAGCCCCTTTGTTGCATGTGTGTCATTCCAGTTGTTTATGTATGATATATTATTGACCTCCTGTGTAGATTCTGATATTATATATACACTTGCCGCGTCCCAGAGTTGGCCGCCCTGGGGCGTGACAGATCGACCCCAAACCGCCTTCCTGGATGGGACATAAAGCAAGATGATTGCGGCGGATTGTCCCTTCTAGCCGCCCCATCTTAGCCGGTTCAACTTTAGTAACCGACCCAAGCCACTGCTTGTCAGAGATGGGACGTTTGGCAGGTTATGATGGGGGCGGCTACTTGAGAGTTGCCGCCCCTCACCTGGACATTGTCAGAGAACAAAGATTTAATGGAAGGTCAAATCAAGCACCTTATTATCCATTTTTGATCTATTGTCCAGTGGACACTCCCCTTCTCCTCTTTTAATATAAATAGGGGGGCATCCAATTCATATCCATCAACAATTAACATTCCCAAGCAACCAATACACACCCACACTCACAAACCTACACCCCCCACACCACCATTTAAAACCCTTGAGTGAGAAAGTGAGAGAGAAACCCATTTTCTACACCAAATCACTATCCAAGTCCACTCTCTAAAACCCAGGTTAAACCTAGCTTAACCTCTGCTAAACACCTAAATCAAACCCTACCCAGGTTCTGCCCAAATTGAACCAAACATCAGGCAGCTACCCACAACTAGCCGTCCCCCACCAGACGGCTAAATACAACTAGCCGGCCCTTCCCTAGCCCACCTCAGTCCCAATTCTCCTTTAGTCAGGTTCCCGAAGCAGAAAAGGATCCTTGTCTTCACCTCTGTGTATGGCATATCCGTGTCTCAGAGCAGAGACCCCACAAACTCCCCATGAAGGCAATCAAATTCGCCCCAACTTTTACTGCTTTTTTAGAAAAGTAGGTGGCGATCACAACAATCTCTGAATCCTCCTGAGGACCCGTCGGCCGCCTCAGCCAGGAACGAAACCCCCCACCACCCCTTTCGAGAGACGATCCGACCAAGCCTGCCAAGGCGCAGCTCTCCGAACCCGAGCCTCCGAAGAACCCCCACACACGCACAACCCCAGAGGACCAGAGGAGGAGAAAGAGAGGGAGGAAGGCTTCCCGGAGCATCCCCCCGACCAACGACCCCTCTTCCCCTTTTTTTCCGAAATCCGATACCGATAGGTGTGTATCAACAGGGGATGACAACATCATCAAAGACAAGGTGATTGAGATGGTGAAGAGGCTGAATAGGCATTTGAAGTTTGAGGTTGTTTTCTACAGAGGCACTGAAGAGATATAATGCATTTGTCGGTCATATGAATTTAGAGGGATACTTTGTCGACATTGTCTCTGCATTCTTTGAAATGAATTCGTGATGAATATACCTAAGAGGTATATTCTCCCTCAGTGGAGGAAGGATTTCAAGTGGATTCATTCGTCATCCGCTAGTGGCACACTTGATCATCCCAACAGAGCAATGGACTTGTTCGATTCATTGTACAATTTGGGGATATGTACCGTGCAAGAGCTCGTGGAGATGGTAAATTCATCTAAAGATGATTCGGAGTATGCTTCATCATTGTTTAGGGAACTGAAGGCAAAAATGACTTCCCACGTGTCTGGCAATTATCTTTGACCTTCGACAATTGGTAACACACCCACAGAAGTTGATAAAATCCGACCCCCTGAAGTTGCGCAATCCAAGGGTCGCCCTCGCAAGACGAGGTTGAAGGGTCGCCCTAGAAAGACGAGGTTGAAATCCAAGACTGAAGTTGTATGCAACAAGAAGAAGAAAACAACTGTGAGCACATTATCTGTTCAAACACTTAGGTATAGCACATACTTAATAGGTTAGCACATAATGTGTTGCTGATTATTTCCACCACCGTTGTGTAGCAAACAAAGAAGGTACAATCAACGCAAGATTCTACGCCAATGCAAGGCCGTGTACCGTCAACACAGGAGAGAATCAATCAATGCGCGCCATCAACATGGTCCACCGTGGATGCATATGCTGATGGCGAGTTTGATCGTTGGCTTGAATCTCAAATTCCTCAGTGAATGTATTACAGTAAAATGTAAAATAAGTGTAATTTATTAAATTGGTGTACAAGTTGCAATCAAAATACAAAATGGTTATGCATTTGGTAAAACATGTTGTGCTATCCCATTGACTTCACAACACACCGTTGATTGTAAAATTCATTCAATGTATCATCATATTATGAAATAACCTTCCGTATACTAGTTTAACACAACGTTAAACTTAAAATAGCGTGTACTCATATAATAAAGCGTATACTAATTTAACATAGTGTATACTCATTTAACATAGCGTATATGGTGCTAAAATAGCTCTTATAGATTTAAAACAACCTGTACTAAAATGCAAATTGTCTTTATTACAACCACCAACTAGTATATATATGCTATTATGTAAATGTAAACTTTGGGATTGTTCATATAACAAAAAAGTCAAAAAAACTTCACCCACCCAATACACATGTTCATACAACATACAAAATCACATATCAAACAAGTTTGCCAAATAAAAAAGAAGCAGTGATTTTAGCGCGTAGCAAATTAATGTCTTGCTCACTGGATAGGTAGAATTCGCGTCGTTGGAACACACAGTCTATCCAATGTGAGACAGAGACGCCACAATCTTGTCCTTCTTTTTGGGTTAGACACCAACGATTCTTGTTCATCTTCAATGTTGATGTATCCCCAATGTAACGCTTCAGCAAGCCCACCTATAAGTCCAGATAACATGGAAAATGGAGTTCAGACGACATTATATATTAATATTGAAGAATTTGAAAGTTAAGTGAAGTACGTACCACTTTTTTGGCGTATGTGTAGTGCCTAGGGTTGCATGTGGAGTTGAATATATCGTATGTTTTCTTCACCATGTCCAGGACCAGCAGTAACCAGTGGTAATCGTGCCATAGAGGGAACACAAGCTTCCCCACCCTCCAAGCTCCTCTGGCTTGAAGCACTGGTCCTGGAGGAACTTCAGGGCTTCCTCCTCCCCAAGTCTAATCATATGCTGTGTTGGAAACATACCCACATTAAAAAATCATATATCATATACCAGTGGAAGGACAAACCACAAAAGAAAAAAATGATATACGAACATTAAAAGTGGACTTTACAAACTTCGTCTTATCCACAGGATCATGCACATGCTCCCTATTGGCGTACATCAATCCTAGGCCATCAATGACCTCTTCACCCAGCCAATCATTTCCAATCACTGCCAATAGGTCCTTCCTTCTCACGTCAACGTCTTCTTGCTTCCAGACCACATCACTAAAAGGCATGAAAATGCTCATATCTTAGTATACGTTATGTTAGGACTGTATACGCTATGTTAGGATTGTATACACTATGTTAGAGACGTAAATGCTATGGGTCCATTTGGTTTCATGTAGTTTGAATTCCTACGGATTTCCTTTTACAAGGAAAAAGTTTTTCCTGAAAATGAAATTCATTTCTAGCATTTGGTTGTACTGAAATTATTTTACGGAAAATTATTTCTGTTATTTGTTTTCTTGTAAAATATTCATAAAATATTAGTCTTCTAGTGTTTGGTTCTATAAATATGTGAAATCTTATTTTTCATCTATATGCATTAATATTAAATTATGAATAAAAAAAATAATAACCATAGACAGATCGAAATCATTGATAAATTTTATTAAAAAATCAGTATTGCATTACATTTATTCAGAATAAAGATATTTTACCTTACTTATGGAAAATGTCTAACACAAAAAAGTTCAAATACCATGTAAATCCAAAATTTAAATTTAAATTTAAATTTAAAGTGAGATCAAACTAGAAAATATATGAGATCTTTAGATATCCTATAGTTACTTTAGGATATTCCGAGATAAATTTGATGAATTAAATTTACATTGGTCATATTTAAAACAAAATTAAATTAAATTTTTAGCTAAAAATACTATTTTTAGTTGTGAGATATAAATCATTTTATAAAATTTTTTTACATATATATCCTAAAATCTCTCTAATTAAAATCTGAATATTTATCATAAATAAAAAATCTATTAATATTTAATTAAATCAAGATATTTTTAAGGTTCTATCTTTTATTTTCAAACCTAACAACCAGATGGATGGGTTCTGTCACGCCCCAGGGCGGCCGTCCCCGGGACACGGCAAGTGTATATATGATATCAGCAGTCTATACAGGAGGTCAATAACATACCCTAAACAACATCAACAATAACAACACAGACAAAAGCAGGGCTGACATGATATATACACAAATAGTGGAAGCTAAAAGACTGGGTCTGTAAATCAAAGACATATTACAGACTCGATACATAATCAACTGTCCTGTGAGAGCCAATATATACAACGACATCAAATATAATACAAACGGGTGCCCAAGCACGGAAATATAATACATACAATAAAAAAGGGATGCTGATAGCCTCTAACACTCGCGGAACGCGACGCTGCTCCGCTACTGCTGAAGTCCCTCGGGGAGCTCCTCCTGCTGAACCGACTCAGATAACACTGGAGAAAAATATGTGCGAGGGGTGAGCCACACGCTCAGTGAATAGCACAACCCATGCATCACAATTCATATTAACCACAAATAATTATTCAAAGCCTCAAAGTGGTAGGAAACTACACAATCCAGTGGGTCGCTACATCGCCGACCCACCACACCCTCACCCTCACCCTCCAATAGGTGACATAGGATATTGGGACTGACTAGGCTGTTAATCACCCTTGGTCCACCGATAGTCTCTCCTCCACTCCGTAGACAGCCTGGTCTATTCCCACATTCAGCACAGTCCGTCACCAAATCAGGAGGTGCCTCCTGATGGGAGCCCTCTGTCAGGACGGCCTGTCTAACGCTGGGGCAGTCTCTATTCGGATCCAATGAAGGGAACAGAAACAGCCTATCCACACGTATATGATCCACTTGGATCCACAGTATTCCTTAACTGAAATGAAGAAACCTTGGGAGGGCACCATGAGGTCCCGATATAGGATATCCTGACAACCAAACAAGGAACACGGAGTACCCTAGCCTGGGTCTCAACGCTGACTTCGCAAGGCCCTTTAATCCAGAGAAGGGAGACTCTACTAATCTCATGAATTCTTCAGAATTCCTTGAGGGCGCATAACCAAGATGCGGGGAACATATATAATAACTACCAGGTTATAATACTTACTAAGGCATGCAAAAATACCATAAGTTCGCATTTAATTTAATAAATAAAACTAATAGGACACATGCATAGGTCGAGGCTTTCCTACCATGAAACATGGTGTTAGGATGCATGGCTCTTACACATATCCTAAGGGTGCAAGTCCCTAACATACAAGGTCTAGGGTGGCATGCATACTACATACTAATCATGCTGCATAGATTACATATTATACAAGTTAATATTAAACTATGGTGCCCCAGGGGAGGACGGTATACGCCCAAGTGCAAATAGCGCCTCCCTACTGGGTTGGATTGTCCCACTCACTAATACCCGGGTCGTCGCGTGACCGTCCATCAAGATCTACAAGACAGGTATTTAACACGGTAAGTAAAATACACAAATACATACCAAACATACACTAAAAATACCCAACACTCGGACAAACGTACATACGCCCGTATGCACGCGAGCCCGAGCACCCCGACTCACTCCCGAGCCCCCGGGCAGCCATACGCACGGCCACCCACCCCAGGCGCACAGCCGTGTTCCAACCCGCGCGCCCAGACGCACTGTCGAGCCCCTGCCCACACGCCCAGACACGCTGCGCGCCGCGCACACGCTCACGCGTGCCCGCGCGCGTCCAGCCCCGGGTGCACCCACGCGCACTGTGCCCCAGCGCAGCACCTCGCACGCAATGCGCCCCAGCGCAGTGCCCCGCACGCACTCCCCACTCGCCTCACCGCGTGCACAGCACGCACTACGCCTCTACGCAGCGCTCCGCGCGCACGCCCCCGCACGGCGCCCAGCGCGCAGCACCCGCACACCAACCGCTCAACCAGCGTACTGCGCCCCCTACGCAGCACCCGCGCGCACGCGCGCGTGCCCTGCCAGTTCGCCCGACAGCGCGCCTGCCCAGCGCCTGCCAGCCTGCGCTGCCTGCCTGCCTGCCTGCCTGCCCGCGCGCGTAGGCCCGATGAGCCCGCACTGCCCGAGTCGGCTCTACCACCCCCCTCAGCCACCAACAGCCCCCTCCCAACAACCCCCAAACCACCAAGCTCCCCTAGCACACCCATAAATGTTATATATGTGTCACTTTTAGCCTGCTGGTAACCGTTGGAGCGTTTTGGCAGTTTTTCGTTTTTTTCGGTTTTCGATCGGAACCGCTAATTTTTGGACTGTTAGCTATCGTCCTGAGTTAGAGAACTCCGATTGGAAATCTAACTGCATATTTGGTGTCCTGGTGCCATTTTAGGCCTCTCACGAAAATTTCATCAATTTCCGGTAACGTTTCTAAAATTTCATAGTTCTGGGGCGTATCCGGGTATTTTAAGTGATTTGTCTATATAAATGAAATCTAATATTTCATTGGCACTATTCATCATCCCTACCAAAGCTTTCTCTCTCTCCCCTCTCTCCTTTTCTCCCATTTGAGCCCCTTAGAGCCCTCAAACCCAAAAAGGTAAAGCATAAGAAGTGTAGATCGGGTCCCGATCTACACCCCGATGCTTTCAAATCCGGATTCCGAGAAGTTTGGCCCCTCCATCCTCCCTCTTATCTCCTCTATTTTGGGCCATTTCGAGGGCCAAGAGAGATCCGGGCGTTGGAAGCCTTTTGGGAGAGGTTTCGGTGCGCGGAGAGCAACCGGACTTCCCTTCCTCCCCTTGGTAAGCCTCTTTTCCTCTCTTTTCTTGTATAGATGTATGTTAGGAGGTGGGTATGAGGTTGGGAGGCGGTCGGCGGCGGTGGGTGGCCGTCGGGGGGCTGTGGGTCGTGGTCGGAGGCCTTGTGGTGGCCGGTGGTGGGTGGTAAAGGAGCTCGGGCAGGGAGGCCTGCCAGTCCCGGGCAGCAGGCAGCACAGGCAGCGCTCAGGCAGGCGTGCAGCGGCAGGGCGCTCGCACGCGTGCGCGCGGACGTGCGCGCGGGCGTGCGCTCGGGTTGGCGCTGGGCGTGCTGGGTGCTGGGCGTGCGGGGCGCGTAGGGTAGACTGGCAGGGCTAGCTCGGGTAGGCTGGGAGCAGGCGCACCAGTTTGCAGCGTCCGAGCGCGTGCGCGCGGGCGTGCGCTCGGGGGGGTGCAGGGGGAGGCATGCGGGCTGGCTGGGCTGTGCGTGCTGGTAGGCCAGGCAGGCAGGCTGGGCGGTAGGCGTGCTAGGCAGGAGGTCCTGGGGCATCAGGCGAGCAGTGCCGGGCGTGCAGGCGAGCGGTGCTCGGGCCACTCGGAGATGCGAGCAGGTAGGCAGCACGGGCAGGCTAGCAGGCGCGCTGGGCGCGTGCTGCCAGGCGCGCTGGGCACGTGTTGCGCGGGCGTGCGCGTGGGCGCTGGGTGAGGGTCCCGGGTGCTGGGCGCTAAGTGCTGGGAGCTGGTCGCGGGTGCTGAGCGCTGGGCGCTGGGCGCCGCAGAGGAGCATGCGCGCGGGGCACTGCGCAGAGGCGCAGGTGTGCGCGCGGTGAGGAGGGCAGTGGGAGCGCGGCTGGAGGTGCCGCGGGGTGCGCGGGGGCGACGCGCTGGGCGCGCGGGGCGTGCGGTGTGCTCGCGGGTCAGCGCGAGGCGTGCGGGGTGCGCGCGGGCTGCTACGGCGGGGCGCAGTGGGCGCGCGGCGCACCAGGTGGCTCGGCTGCGGGTCCAGGCGTGCGGGCAGGGGCCCGACGGTGCGCCTGGGTGCGCGGGCTGAGGCGCGGCGGCGCATCCGGGGGCGGGTGACCGTGCGGATGGTTGCCGGGGGTGCGGGAGTGTGCCGGGGTGCTCGGGCTAGCGTGCGTGCGGGTCGTATGCACGTTTGCCCGAGTGTTGGGTATTTATTTGGGTAGTTTGGTATATTTTGTAGTAATTGTGGGTTTTACTCACCGTATAAATGTCTGTCTTGCAGATCTTGACGGGCGGTCGCGCGACGACCCGATTTTCGGTGAGTGGGACAATCCAACCCAGTAGAGAGGCGTTATACGCATTTGGGCATTTACCGACCTTTCCTGGGGCACCATGGATTTATATTAACCTGTTGTAAAGTGTATTTCATGCGAGCATGATTTTAAAATGTAGAATGCATGCTACCCTATACTTTGCCCTTAGGATATGTGTATGAGCCATGCATCATGTCCCCCCTGTCCTCATGCTAGGAAGCCTTGGCCTATGCATGTGTCCCACTAGTTTATTTATTAAGTTAAATGCTAGTATATGTTTAATTGCATGCCTTAGGTAATATTATAGGGAGGGGCCTTGCGAGGTCAACATTGAGACCCGGGTTAGGGTACTCCATGTTCCTTGTTTGGTTGTCGGGATGTCCTGTATCGGGACCTCATGCTGCCCTCCCAAGGTTCTTGTCCCAACAATATTATATCTCTAGTTGATAATTGATGTTATGCCCCTTGTATGATTATTAGCATCTTAGTGAATATTATAGGGGAGGGACCTCGCGAGGACAGCGGTGAGACCCGGGCTAGGGTACTTCGTGTTGCTTGTTTGGTTGTCGGGGTGTCCTATATCGGGAACTCACGCTGCCCCCCCCCCCCCCCAAGTTTCTTTCCCCCAATGATATTCCAACCTTGCTATTATTATACATTTTCCCCGCATCTTGGTTATGCGCCCTCGAAGAATTCTGAAGAATTCATGACATTAGAATTGTAGAGATGCGTTATCGGCGGATCCGAGTGGATCATATGCGTATGGATAGGCTGTTTTGTCCCCTTCGTTGGATCCGGTAGAGGCTGCCCCAGCGTTAGAAAGGCCGTCCCTTCTAAGGGTTCCCATCAGTAGGCGCCTCCCGATATTTGTGACGGACTGTGCTGAAGTTGTGGGTGAGGGCTCCCATCTGTAGGCGCCTCCCGATATTTGTGACGGACTGTGCTGAAGTTGTGGGTGATAGCCCAGCGGCCTACGGAGTGGAGGAGAGACTATCGGTGGACCAAGGGTGACCAACAGCCTAGTCAGTCCCAAAATCCTATGTCACCCATTAAAGGGTGAGGGTGAGGGTGTAGTGGGTTGGCGATGAGCGACCCATGGGCGTTGTGATTGGATGAATATCAGTCCCAAAATCCTATGTCACCCATTGAAGGGTGAGGGTGAGGGTGTAGTGGGTTGGCGATTGAGCGACCCACTGGTTTGAGTATTTGTTACCATTTTGTGGTTGTTAATAAGAGATTGTGGATTTTTAAGATCTGAATTGTGGTCAATATTGTCTGTGATGCATGGGTTGTGCTATTAACTGAGCGTGTGGCTCACCCCTCGAATATATGTTTTCCCCAGTTGCCACTGAGCCGGAGTCGGAGCAGCGGGAGGAGCTTTCCGAGGGTTTCCTTCAGTAGCGGAGCAGCGCTACGTTCCGCGAGTGCCAGAGGCTATCAGCATCCCTTCTTGACTGTATGTATTTTATTTCCGTGCTTGGCACGCGCTTGTATATATTCAGTTGTATTTGTGTATATTGGCTCTCACAGGACAGATGATTGAGTATCGAGTCTGTAGTATGTTTATTTACAGATTCAGTCTTTTGCTTCCGCATTTGGTGTATATATCATGTCAGTCTCTTTGTTGTCTGTGTGTCATTCTGGTTGTTTGTGTATGATATATTATTGACCTCCTGTGTAGATTCTGATATTATATATACACTTGCCGCGTCCCGGGGACGGCCGCCCTGGGGCGTGACAATAAACACCTCCTATACATGCATCTAAGCAAGAAAGGAAAGAAAGAAAACTCACCCAAGGAGAGGAAAGGAAGGGGAGGAGATCGGGTGCTCTTGGCGCACCGAAACACCACCTCCAAGGCCACCACTACCAAGCCCTCTTCTCAGCCAAAAAGGGGCTGAAAACAGAGGTAAAAAGGGGTTATAAGAGGGGGTCACACAAGAGGGAACTCGAATCCTAGACCATGCAAAGGTAGATCGGGTCCTTACCTTTCTTTTCTCCTTCTAGGGTTTCTTGATCCAACACCTTTTACTAGGTCAAAAGGGGGATTAAAGAGAGGGAGAGAGAGCTTGAGAGAGTTGGAAGAGATGATGAATAGTGGGGGAGCTTTTTGTTGTCGTGGGATTTATTTATGCTCACACACACACCACACCCACTCACACCCACTCACTTAGCCCTAATTAATTAGGTTTAGGCTAGGTTTAGGTGCACTTTGACTTGGGTCAACCCATCCACACTAGAAAACAAAAGAGTTGACCAAGTCATGGGCCCACATTTGATCAAGTCAAGTCTCCCCAATGACTTTTCGCTCGGTCAAAACCCGGATACGATTCAGAACTGTGAAATTCTGAAACGTTACCGGAATTCGATGAAATTTTCGTGAGTGGCTTGAAATGGCACTAGGACACATAATATGCAGTTAGATTTTCAATCGGAGTTCTCAAACTCAAGATGATAGCTAAAAGTCCAAAATTTTAGCGGTTCCGATCGAAAAATGAAAAAGCTGAAAAACTGCCAGAATGCTCCAATGGTTACCAGAAGGTAAAAAGTGACACATATATAACATTCTCTATAATTTTAAATTTCTATTAAATTAATTATAATATCATAGAACATATTTATAATATCATAGGACATACTTTTTAGTCATTCAAATTTTGAATTTATATGAAAAATTTCTTATTAAATTGTAAATAATAATTTTAAATTTTAGAAAATATCATGACATATTTAAAAAAAAAATTAGTTTTTTAGCTACAAAAACAATTTTTAGTTGTGCGATATAAATCATTTTATAAATTTTTCTACATATATATCCTCAAATCTCTCTAATTAAAATCTGCATATTTATCATAAATAAAAAAATCTATTAAGATTTAATTAAATCTAGATATTTTTAAGGTTCTATCTTTTATTTTCAAACCTAACAACTGGATGGGTTCCATATAATTTTGAATTTATATTAAATTAATTATAATATCATAGGACATACTTTTTAGTTATTCAAATTTTGAATTTATATGAAAAAATTATTATTAAATTGTAAATAATAATTTTAAAATTTAGAAAATATCATCTAATAAAATGAAATGTATTTTTCATCTTTTAAATATAAAAAGAATTGATTTAAAAATATTTATATTTGGAATATTCAAATAAAAAGAAGGTCAATTAAACTTTTGAGAAGTTCTAATATATGGATTTCTCAATCCCTGAAAAACGGCCTACGAACCCCTCAGGGCGGATTCTAAAATCAGGATTTGAAAGCGGTTAAAGAAATAGTTTTCCATAACCGTTTTTTTCTAAAGCTACCAAACATGTCTATGTAACCACTTTTCCTGAAAACTAGAGTTTTGAGAGACTTTTACGTCGAAACAAACAAACCCTATATTAGACAAGTATACGCAATGTCACGAAAGCATCAAAAAATGAGAATACTATTTTGTTGAGATAATATTAAACAATGGAGAAACTATTAAACTAACTTATTCGTTTCAAGTTGGAAGAATTCCAAAATGATCCGGTGTTCTTCATTTGAAATCACTGATTTGCGAGGGAAATTCTACAAAAGTAATAGAAGAAAGTTTATTCTATTATAAGTTAAATGAAAAGAGGTTTCACATAACCGAAGCTATCGATATGGTACTTACATCAATTAGTGTTGGGGTTACTTCCTTTTATACGACCTTCTGTGCTTCAGCTTCCTGCTTTGATAACTGTATAACCTTCTGCAATTCCGCGTCGTCTTCTTGTGGATCTTGGAGCACCTTTACCTTTTTTGTTCTTTTGAATTGGGCTTTCTGGAGTGCAATAGGGTTACCCCTAGTTATTCGGCCCTGTACAGTGACCTCATTGGCTACCTTAGCGGCCTTCCCCTTGATCGTACTAACCCTCCCAGTCTTTGTTTTTCTAGGGATTGCCTTCTCAGTAGGCTCCAATGTCGAACGGCCTGTAAAATATATACATAATTAGTTTATATAAGTATACGCTATGTTATAATACTACACGCTATGTTAGGATAATATACGCTATGGAAGAAGTGTAACCTGCTTTTGTTGCTGTTGCTTCTATAGTTATTTTTGGTGCTTCTGCTTCGATTGTTGATGGTGCTTCTATGGTTGTTGCTACTGGTGCTTCTGTTGTTGTTGCTATTGTTGTTGGTGCTGGTGCTTCCGTTTCTTTTGTTGGGGTGCTTTTGCTGGTGGTGTTGTTGGTGCATCTAGTGTTGTTGTTGCTGCCGGTGCTGTTGTTGCCGCTACTGCTGTTGGTGTTGTTGCTGCTGCTGTTGGTTCTGTTACTGTTGGAGCTTGTGCTGTCCTTGCTGATACTGGAACTACTGTTCTTTTTTATCGTCTCTCTCCACCATCATGAGGTAAAGGAGATGTCACAGAAACTGAAGACCCGATTGACGATGGCTTACCTGCAGCAAGATTTGAGGGTTGATCTGCTTGCACATCCCCTTGAATGTCTTGCATGAAATATTCATCAGTATTCTGATATGAGTGTAATAACAATATTACATTTCAGTTAAGCATGCTGCAGTCGTTAAATAAGTCTATATACTGTCACGCCCCAGGGCGGCCGTCCCCGTGACGCGGCAAGTGTATATATAATATCAGAATCTACACAGGAGGTCAATAATATACCATAAACAAGCAACTAGAATGACACACAGACAACAAAGAGGCTGACATGATATATACACCAAATGCGGAAGCGAAAGACTGAATCTGTAAATAAAACATACTACAGACTCGATACAATCATCTGTCCTGTGAGAGCCAATAAATATAAAGACATCCAAATAAAATACAACCGCGTGCCCAAGCACGGAATATAATACATACAATCAAAAAGGGGTGCTGATAACCTCTGGTACTCGCGGGACGTAGCGCTACTCCGCTACTGATGAAATCCCTCGGGGAGCTCCTCCTTCAAGTCCGGCTCAAATAATACTGGAGAATAATAATTATGCGAGGGGTGAGCCACACGCTCAGTGAATAGCACAACCCATGCACCACAATATATATTAACCACAATCGTATTTATCCAGCCTCAAAGTGGCATAACAACATAAACCCAGTGGTTCGTCACATCGCCGAACCACCACACCCTCACCCTCACCCCTCAATAGGTGACATAGGATATTGGGACTTATAATCATCCATACACAAACCAGTGGGTCGCCTCATCGCAGACCCACTACACCCTCACCCTCACCCCTCAATAGGTGACAAAGGATATTGGGACTTACAAAGCCGTGGGTAGCACATCGCCGACCCACCGCACCCTCACCCTCACCCCTCAATATGGTGACATAGGATATTGGGACTGACTAGGCTGTTGGTCACCCTTGGTCCACCGATAGTCTCTCCTCCACTCCGTAGGCCGCTTGGCCTTCACCCACACTTCAGCACAGTCCGTCACAAATATCGGGAGGCGCCTACTGATGGGAGCCCTCGGAAGGGACGGCCTTTCCAACGCTGGGGCAGTCTCTACACGGATCCAACGAAGGGAAACAGAACAGCCTATCCATCGCATATGATCCACTCGGATCCGCTGAATTCCTTAACTAAAGAAAAGAAACCTTGGGAGGGCACCTTGAGGTCCCGATATAGGATACCCCGACAACCAAACAAGGAACACGGAGTACCCTAGCCCGGGTCTCAACGCTGACTTCGCAAGGCCCTTTAATCCAAAGAAGGGAGACTCTACGGATGTCATGAATTCTTCAGAATTCTTCCAGGGCGCATAACCAGGATGCGAGGAACAGATAATATAATAACAAGGGTGGAATATTATTGGGGAAAAGAACCTTGGGAGGGCAGCGTGAGGTCCCGATATAGGACATCCCGACAACCAAACAAGGAACACGGAGTACCCTAGCCCGGGTCTCACCGCTGTCCTCGCGAGGCCCCTCCCCCATAATATTCACTAAGACGGCTAATAATCACATGCTTGCATTTTATTTAAATAAATTAAACTAAATGGGAACATGCATCGGTCGGGGCTTTCCTAGCATGGAAACATGATAACAGGGTGCATGGTTCTTATACGGGTCCTAAGGGTATAAGTCCCTAGCATACAAATCTAGGGTGGCATGCATACTACAGATTATCATGCTTACATAGTCTTCATATTAAACAGGTTAATATTTACTATGGTGCCCTAGGGGAGGACGGTACACGCCCAAGTGCATGTAACGCCTCCCTACTGGGTTGGATCGTCCCACTCACCGGAAGTCGGGTCGTCGCGCGACCGTCCGTCAAGATCTGCAAGACAGGGTAATCAATACGGTGAGTAAAATACACAAATAAACCCAAAATACGCTAAAAATACCCAACACTCGGGCAAACGTACATACGGCCCGTACGCACGCTAGCCCGAGCACCCGACTCAATCCCGAACCCCCGGGCAACCGTACGCACGACCACCCGACCCAGGCGCATAGCTGCGCCCCAGCCCGCACGCCCAGACGCACGGCTGAGCCCCTGCCCGCAGGCCCGGACACGCCGCGTGCTCGGGCGCACGCACGCGCACGCCCACGCACACGGCGCGTCCAGCCCCCCGGGTGCACCAGCGCGCACCGCGCCTGCACCCGCACGCACTGCGCCCCAGCGCAGCGCCCCGCACACATTCCCCGCTCACACCGCCTGCTCGCCCTGCGCGCACAGCGCCCCCCCCTGCACGCGCACGCACGGATGCGCACGCACGCAAACACCCCGGCACCATCGGCGCACTGCCGCGCGCCCCACTGCACCGCCGCACGCACGCGCACGCTCGCGCGCGCCCGGGCGCACCGCGCGTCCAGCCCAGCGCACCCCCGCGCACACTGCACGCACTGGTCCCCAGCACCGCGCGCACTGGTCCCCAGCACTGCGCCCAGGCGCATGCCCAGGCGCCTTACCCAGCACCCAGGCGCAGTGCCCAGGCGCCCCGCCCGCGCGCGCCCCCGCTCGCGCCAGCACCCGCGCGCACCCGCGCACCTGCCTGCACCCGACTGCGCCTGCCTGAGCGCGCACGCCCGCAGACCGCGCCCAGCTCGCGCCCAACCCACTCCAATCTCATTTTCACCCATCCCAACCCCTCACACACTCCCTGACACACCTACCCAACATGCATGACCTCCCAACCAACCCCTCAAGCCAAGAAAACCAGGAAAAAGAGGGGAGGAGCTCACGTTGGGAGGGAAAAGAAAGGGGGAGGTTCGGGGCCCTTCGCGCACCGAAACGCCGCCACCCGGAACCACCACCACCACCACCACCACTCAGCCTCCTCTTCAGCCCTCTATGGCAGCAAAAACAGGGGGGGGGGGAGATCATGCAAAGAGAGCTTGAGAGAGGGGAGAACAAACAACAACCAAACCTAGCCAAGATCCACCACCACCTCCACCACCACCTCCTCCTTCTCTTTGAAACAAATCATCAAACACTTGGGGTGCAAATGAAAAGAGAGAAGGGGGACCAGAATTCTGGTCGGAAGTGAGAGGGGAAGGGAGAGAGAGAGGAGATATTTATCACAAATATCAAGGAAAATTACTAAGTCGCCCTCCGACTAGAAATTCTGCGCAAGCTTCACTGGAACAGCCATAACTTCCTCGATACAGCTCCGAATGGCTCAATTCCAAAACTGATGGAAAGCTAAGAAGATTATCTACAACTTTTATGTTTATGACATGATCAAATAACCTCTCCAGCTATTCCGAATTTAGAGCCAAACATGGAACAGGGCTGCTGCCAGAATTTCCATCCCCGGGGGTACACTTGGAAGAATACCCATAACTTTTACTACAAGAATCCAGTTGATCTAATTCCACTTCTGTGTGGAAGCTAACTCAAAACTGGACAACTCATAATAAAATCAGAATTAAATCTTTTCATCTTGGATTTTTACAAAATCAAATCCAAATGGCAAATTGGAAATACATAACTTACGAAAAAAATTATGTACCCAAAATCTTCAAACAGAGCGCTCCAAATGACACAGGCACAACAACTACATCTTCTGATCGAATTGGTAACACATACCTTCTGTGATGCTTTCTTCTTGTGCTTGTTGGTGACCTCGGTAGGGAGCCCTGGCTCCTTTCTTTTGTTTCCCTTTCTTGGGGAACGCCGGGGCTGTTTGGTCGGTGGATGGTTCTTTTTTAGTAGCACCAACTATTGTTCATGATTTTTCTGCAGGAGGGTGGTCCCCGATTGCACGCTGTTCGGCCATCAATAAGTTGATGGTGGTAGTGAGCTCCTCCAGCTTTCTTCTCATCCCCTCCATCTCTTCTGTTGTCGGGGGTTTGGGGCGAGGGTTGAGGCGCCGATTTAAGTACCCCTCCAATGGTAGCTGAGATGACGTCATTCTCAAGATATGGAAGTTCATTGGCTTCAAACACCATCTTTTCCAAAATGTCTGAGTCCTTTAGACTGTTGATGAGTGCAGAGTACATATGGATTTTGCCATACCCCTTTGCAGCCCATCTGTAGATCCTAGGCCACCCCGGCTGAGGCTGGGCGATGCGCACATGCTCATAGAACCAAGTCTAAACAAGTTATGATAGTATACGCTATGTTAGGATTGTATACACTATGTTAGAGATGTATACGCTATGTTATAATAGTATACGCTATGTTAGGAAAGCATACGCTATGAAATACTTAAAATAAATAATATACTTATGTTGAGGAATACGACGCATGCACAGAAGTAGCCCTTCCCATCCCATCCTTCAGGACGCTGGACCGCTTTCGTGCATTTGATGACAGCAGAAACCACGTCCGTGTGGACTGCTTTGGCCCACGCATAGTCATCGAGGTGACCAAGATCATCAACCATGTCGGCGTATTCTAACGGACATGAATAGTTCACCCAAACGAACAGGATACTCGAGAAAATGTGGAGAATAAACAATTTCATGAAGTCCCTAACGGACTTCTCGTCTGTCTTGTGGATAAGGTCCTACATGTGCTTCTCAATCAGTGGTCATACAAGGTACTTTTGGCCTTGAGATATGAAATACTCCTTGTAAAAGGGCGAGGTGGACTTTTTACCGGTGGTCGGTGGCGCCCCTCAGCTAGACAAGCCAAGGATTGCGTAGACATGCTCCGGTAAAAAGTGAAGTTCCTTTCCTCGGACCACGAAAACGTAGTGGTCCAAGTCGTTGAAACTTAACACTATCTCAAGGAGATAGTTCTCCTGCACAACGGCAGGGATATCAATGAAATGTCCAAATGGGGTGGCTTGAATGGATTGTAGGTGGCGTGGAGAATTTTGTAGCACCACATCTCGCAAGAGATCAACCAGACGGGAGGTGCTACACTGCGACTGGAGGGGCTTCCCTGCCACTTTCACAGGCTTTAGTTTGCCCTGTCAAACAAAATAACCAACATATTTTCAGGAAAAAATAAAAACCTGTATCGAAAAACATAGTCTACACCACATTAGCAGCATGTCCTTACCTCCCCCTCCATTGCCATCTTCTCCTTTCCAGCCATTAGAGTGATTTTTTGTGCAAGAAGTGGAATTAAAAGTCGCAAATGTAAATTCAGTGGCTTCAGAGGATTGAAGAGAAAGAGACGATTTAGAAGAGCAATCGAGCAAAGTAAGAAGAAGTATGTGCTAAAAATGGCATTTTATATGTTACAACAAATCAGATGATGAAATTGCCCTTAGTACATACCATATTAAAATAGTATATAACATGTTAGGGAGGATACTGGAGTAATTTCTCCAATTTAATGGGCGTACAGGTGTTATCGAAAGGGTGCCTTTTCAAGTCTTGGTTTTCAAATCAATGAAAATCATTACGCTTCGATTTTTCAAATTTAATTTTTTATATAAAATATTAATTTCAGAAACCAATTAAGTATGTACTACAATAGTCTCGAATATACTTCACTGCCACGGACTATTGATTTGACGTGATCATTTGTTATCCTGTCGGTTGACGTTCCACCAGTACACGTGGCAGTCCACCCTGCGCACCCCATTTATCAACTGTCAAATCAAATCTCGGAACATATCAGAGCCATCAAATCAAGTCTCGAAACATATCAGATAATCCAGTGTAATATAAAATCTACCATCATAGCATATACTATCATAGCAATGCATACACTATGCTACTAAAGTGTATACTAATAGATTTTCAAACAGTGTATATTACTAATATATTTTCAAATAGTGTATCTACTGAATGTAAATCTACCAAAAAATGCAAGAAAAACTATAAAAAAAATATACTCTTAAAATATATTACAATCAAATAGAAACCATATAACAAAGAAATGCAAGACAAAATTTGTATAGGTTGAATCCCAAAAAAATTATAAAATAAATCATAAAACAACGTATCAAATAGGGGAAAAACGTTCTTCTTACAAGAACATACATATTGCATATGTTGTACCCCACAAGAAAATAGGGATTCATAACAGAAATTATAGGAACATCCACACTGCATATATTATATCCCACGAAAAAAAATAGGGATTCATAATAGAAAGCACCACAAAAAAATAGGGATTCTAACACGAACATGCATTATCAATGAATACAAAAAAATGATCTGCAACAAAAAGCAACTTGTTCTTCATGTAATACAATACAAAAAAATATAAAAAATGGCTGCCACTGAAGATGAAAATGGCTGAGAGGAAGAGAGAACTAGAATATGTAAAGAAAAGAGGAAGAGAGAACCAGAAGAAGCAAATCCATTGATAAAAGAAGAAGAAACAGAAGAGAGAGAGGAAAGAGGTGGTTTTGGCGTGTGAGTTGTGTTTGTGTGTGTGTGTGTGTGTGAGAGAGAGAGAGAGAGAGAGAGAGAGAGAGAGAGAGAGATCATTAATTGATGAGTCAGATAGTTTTGAATTTCAAAATGGGTATTGATTTCATTCGCCTGGAAATAAAGAAAGCAAAGAAAAGCCACGTCAAGTTGCTTCCACGTCGGATTGCTAAGGTGGAGATTGTGAGCCAGTCTACATTCGGGGCTGAGTATATCATTTTTCAAAAACAAATAGGCATTCATGCGAGTTAATAAAATGCATATCCAATACAAAAAATATATGATAACAAATGTTTAAATATGTTGTATGGGCAACTTATACTTGTAAAACTACAAAATTTCAATATGAAATCTTATTAAAAAATTATATATGACAACATATGTTCAAAAATGTTTTATGAGCAACTTGTACTTGTAAAACTACAAAATTTTAAATATGAAATCTTATAAAAAAATTAAACTTCACAAAAAATTCCAAATCTAAAACCTAACTAAAAAATCAAAACCCGAAACTAAAGGAAAAATAAAAAAAACTAAACAGAAATCTGATTAGGGATAATGTTACATACAACTCCTTTTTTCGGACCCAATTCCAATTTACATGTGTTACAATTTTTTTACAAATAATATACTTCACCTAATGAGGTAGATACTATTATAAAAAATGAAGCATATGCTCCAATGAATTGCATCGATGTATTTATAGAATGTGAAAAATTTTCTATCGAAGTATATACCTTGTTGATATGAGTATGCTCTAATGAATTTTTATCTACGCATATTAGACTGGACTTGTGGCTAAAAAAAAGGGGAAATTAATTAGAGGTCCTTGTATTATATATGTGTCACTTTTAACCTTCTGGTAACCATTGGGACATTCTGGCAGTTTTTCGGTTTTTTTCGTTTTTCGATCGGAACCGCTAAAATTTCGGACTGTTAGCTATCATCCTGAGTTTGAGGACTCCGATTGAAAATCTAACTGCATATTATGTGTCCTGGTGCCATTCCAAACCACTCACGAAAGTTTCATCGAATTCCGGTAACATTTCAGAATTTCACAGTTCCGAAGCGTATCCGGGTTTTGACCGAGCGAGAAGTCATTGGGAGACTTGACTTGGTCAAAGTGGGCCCATGACTTGGTCAAATGAGTTTGGATTTTTGTGTGGTTGGGTTGACTAGGGTCAAACCTAGCTTAAACCTAATTAAACCTAGCCTAATCCTAGTTTAACCTAATCTAAGTGGGGGTTGACTTATAAGTGAATCTAAAAATATCTCCCCCCACTATTCATCATCTTCTCCACCAAGATTTCTCTTGTTTTGACCTAGCTAAGGTGGTTGAAACCAAAAACCTTAAGAAGAGAAAGGATAGGTGAGCTCCCGATCTACCTTCCGGTGGTCTCGGATTCGAGTTCCCACATGCGTGACCCCTTCTCATGCCCTCTTTTCTCCTCTGATTTCAGCTGTTTTTAGGGCTGAAGGAGACCTTGGTGGTGGTGGCCTTGGAGGAGGTGTTTCGGTGCGCGAAGAGCAACCGATCTTCCCTTCCTTCCTTTCCTTCCTTGGGTGAGGTTTCCTTTCCTTCCTTTCTTGTTTAGATGCATGTTAGGAGGGTGTTTTTGAGTAGGGGTGGCTGTGGGTGGCGGTGGGTGGCCGTTGGTGGCGGTCGGTGGCGGTCGGTGGCCATGGGTGGTCGTCGGGGAGGTGGTAGGGCTGTCCCGGGTTCGCTGGCAGGCAGGCAGGGCAGCGTAGGCAGGCACAGGGCTGGGCGCTGTCGGGCATGCTGGTAGGGCAGCGCGGGCGTGAGTGCGGGCGTGCGCGCGGGTGGAGCTGGAGTGTGCGGGTGCTGCGTGCTGGGCGCCTTGCAAGGGAGTGCGCGCGAAGCGCTGCGTGGAGGCGCAGGGCGTGCTGTGCGCGCGGAGCCGCGTGCGGGTGCTGCGCGCAGGAGGCCGTGCGGGGGCGTGCGCGCGGAGCGCTGCGCAGAGGCGCAGGGCGTGCTGTGCGCGCGCGGTGGGGCGAGCTGGTGGTGCGCGCGGGGTGCGCACGGGATGCTGCGATGGGGCGCTGGGCGTGCGGGTGTGCGCGCGGGTTGCTGCGCTGGGGCACAGTGAGCGCGCGGTGCACCGGGGGGCTCGGCAGAGTGTTCGGGCGTGCGGGTAGGGAGCTCGACAGTGCGCTAGGCTCGCGGGCCGGGGCTCGGCTGTGCGCCCGGGGCGGGTGGCCGTGCGTACTGCTGCCCGGGGGGGGGGGGGTTCGGGATTAAGTTGGGGTGCTCGGGCTCGCGTGCGTACGGGCCGTATGTACGTTTGCCCGAGTGTTGTGTATTTTTAGAGTATTTTTGGTATATTTGTGTATTTTACTCACCGAATTGATTACCCTGTCTTGCAGATCTTGACGGACGGTCGCGCGACGACCCGGCTATCGGTGAGTGGGACAATCCAACCCAATGGGAAGGCGCTATATGCACTTGGGCGTATACCGTCCTCCCCTGGGGCACCATGGTTAATGTTAACTTGTGTAATGTGTAATCCATGCAAGCATGATTAAAATGTAGTATGCATGCTACCCTAGACCGTGTATGTTAGGGACTTGCACCCTTAGGATATGTGTAAGAACCATGCATCCTGTTACTATGTTCTCATTCTAGGAAGCCTCGACTTATGCATGTGTCCTACTAGTTTAATTTATTAAATTAAATGCTAGCATATGATAATTAGCATGTCTTAGATAATATTATAGGGAGGGGCCTTGCGAGGTCAACATTGAGACCCGGGCTAGGATACTCCGTGTTCCTTGTTTGGTTGTCAGGATGTCCTATATCGGGACCTCATGCTGCCCTCCCAAGGTTTCTTTTCCCAATAATATTATAACCTTGTTATTGTAATATATGCTTCCCCGCATCTTGGTTATGCGCCCTGGAGGAATTCTGAAGAATTCATGACATTAGAGTTGTTGAGATGTGTTGTCGGCGGATCCAAGTGGATCATATCCGTGTAGAGACTGCCCCAGCGTTAGAAAGGCCATCCCGTGAGAGGGCTCCCATCAGTAGGCACCTCTTGATTTGAGACGGACTGTGCTGAATGTGGGAGTCGCCAAGCGGCTACGGAGTGGAGGAGAGACTATCGGTGGACCAAGGGTGACCAACAGCCTAGTCAGTCCCAATATCCTATGTCACCTATTGAGGGGTGAGGGTGAGGGTGTGGTGGGTCGGCGATGTAGCGACCCGCTGGATTTGTGTAGTAGTAAGTCCCAATATCCTATGTCACCATATTGAGGGTGAGGGTGATGGTGTGGTGGGTCGGCGATGTAGCGACCCACTGGATTGTTTAGTTCCTACCACTTTGAGGCTTTTAATGATTAATTGTGGTTAATATAAACTGTGATGCATGGGTTGTGCTGTTCACTGAGCGTGTGGCTCACCCCTCGCATATATTATTCTCCAGTGCTATCTGAGTCGGATCTGGAGGAGGAGCTCCCCGAGTGACTTCATCAGTAGCGGAGCAGCGCCACGTCCCGTGAGTTTTAGAGGCTATCAGCATCCCTTTTGATTGTATGTATTATATTCCGTGCTTGGGCACGCGTTTGTATTATATTTGGATGTTCTTGTATATATATTGGCTCTCACAGGACTGTTGATTATGTATCGAGTCTGTAATATGTTTTTGATTTACAGACTCAGTCTTTTAGCTTTCGCTATTTGTGTATATATCATGTCAGCCCCTTTGTTGTCTATGTTGAAATTGTTGATGTTGTTTAGTGTATATTATTGACTTCATGTATTGACTGCTAATATCATATATACACTTGCCGCGTCCCGGGGACGGCCGCCCTGGGGCGTGACACCTCTGTAATAATAATATGTCATTTGACTTTTTATTGTTTTCTTTAGATTCCTAAGTTAGCGATGGTATTTTGTTTAGATCATTCCATCCAACTTCCATCCATTCTATTTTCTTTCTCCCTCTTTTACCCCTAAGTGAACATGAATTGTCTCTCTATCTCCCCCAACCTCTCTCTTTCTCCCCCAAACAACTCAACAAGATGTGAGACCACCTCCACCAGCCCTCCATTGCGCCGATCTCGACCCTAATGCCTATCGCACCCCCCGACCTCTCCCGACCGTGTCCCGCGTCCCCTCCGTGAGCCGTCTCCCGATTCTGTGTTATACTGTGTACACTGTTATTCCTAATATGTACACTGTTATACCTGTTACAGGTTGTGTGTGTTACACTGCGTACACTGTCACGCACATTGTGTGCACTGTTATATCTCTTACAGATATCAGGTTTCGTGTTACACTATGTATATTGTTATACCTGTTACATGTTCTATGTGTTACACTGTGTACACTGTTGCGCTCATTTTGTACACTGTTATACCTGTAACAGGTTAGGTTCACGGACGGGGTCGCGAGAGGGGGTTGGGCTCGCGGACGGAGTCGCGAGATGGGGTAAGGCTCGCGGAAGGGTCACGAGAGGGGGTTAGGCTCGCGGACGGGGGTCGCAAGAGGAGGTTGGGCTCGCGGACTGGGGTCACAAGATGAGGTTGGGCTCGCGGACGGAGGTCGCAAGAGGAGGTTGGGCTCGTGGACGGGGTCGTGAGAAGGGGGTTGGGCTTGCGGAGGGGACGCGGGACACGGATGGGAGAGGTCGGGGGGTGCGATAGGCGTTGGGGTCGGGATCGGCCCAATGGGGGGCTGGTGGAGGTGGTCTCACAACTTGTTGAGTTGTTTGGGGGAGAAAAAGAGAGGTTGGGAAAGATAGAGAGGCAAATGATGTTTACTTAGTGGTAAAAGAGGGAGAAAAAAATGGAATGGATGGAAGGACCTAAACAAAATACCACCACTAACTTAGGGATCTAAAGAAAACAAGAAAAAGTCAAGGGATCTATTGTTATTATAGAGGTGTCCCCAAGGACCTCTCTATAATAACAATAGGTCCTTACCAAAAAAAAAATCATTTTTTGGACCTTACCAAAAAAAAAATCATTTTTTGGACCTTACCAAAAAAAAAATCATTTTTTGGACCTTACCAAAAAAAAAAAAATCATTTTTTGGACCTTACCAAAAAAAAAATCGTGCGAGTTAATAAAATGCAAATTCAATACGAAATATATACATGACAAAAAAAGTCCAAAAAAACTCCCCAACTTTCACTCTCTAACACATTATAATATAAAAAAAAATCGTGATAACTCCTTTTTGACCCAATGGCAATGAGCGGTGCAAGAGGAGGTTCTAGAGCTGGTGGGAGCGGAGTTGGAGGAGCTGGAGGGAGTAGAGTTGGTGGGGCTGGAGGGAGGGGAGCTGGAGGTGCTGGTTGCGTTGGAAATGGAGTTGGAAAGAACGGAGCTGGAGCTAGCGGAACCGGAGGTAATAGACCGCGTGGAGTGGGTCTTCCCGAGTGGAGGCTTGAAACCATCCTAGAAGAAGTCGCGGTCGATGACAACGATGCTCAGTGCCCGGGGCAGGCCACCCCTGTGGTGCAAACGGAAGCGAGGGCCCCTATTGGCGGGAAACCTCCTTCTGAAGAGTGTAATAGGGGAGAAGCTGGGCCTAGTGGTGCGAGCGGAGCTGGAGATAGCGGCACAAAGGAGGCGCAGGTGGAGGAGGAGGAGGTGGCCCTTCGGGCCACTGTCAAAAGGGGCCTAGGCGGACCGCCTACAATTGGAGTCTAAAGGTGTGTGGGAGCCCCCGTTACCCAGGATGGGGAGTCGGGGGAGAACCCATGGATAACGATCAAGAGGAGGAAAGAGAAGGGACCAGCCTCTCCAAGGGGTTGGCAGGGGCGGGGGGTTCTCAGAGGAGTTTTGTTGGCCAGCGGTATAACCACAATTCCCCTGTTTGCTTCTTGTGTCTCGGGAAGGGCCACATTGCGAGGGACTACCGGGAGCCTCCAAGGTGTTGGACTTGCCAACAACTCGGGCATAGAAGTGATGCCTGCTTGATGAATAGAGTTGTGGGTTCCCAGCGGGTCATCTATGGAGGACCGGGCATAGCGAAGGCTGTGGTGGCCCCTTCATTGCCCAAGGTTGTCATTCCCTTGGATTCAGACTTGGCAAACAAAGAGACCCTGTTTAAATGCAGTGTCTTGCTTTCTTGGGTGGAAGGCTTTGAAGGTGGATGAGACTCCATTGTTCGGCAATTGAGTTGCCGTTGGAAAAGTATCGACTTCCAGTCTTCTGAGGATCTAGGTCCTTTATTGCGCCACCCGGGTAGCGAAGGATCTGATCCTGGCTGAGAAGAGCTTGGAATTCCTGGGTCTTCCTATCTCTTTCAAAGCTTGCCCACTCTCCTTTGAATCCAGTGATTTGGAAGGGGATCAGGTTACCGTACATCTTGTGGGTTTACCTCTGGTGTAGCTAACGAAGGCGGTGGTTTGAAGGCTGGTGGATGGTCTCAACCACCTTTTGTCGTTCTCGTAGGTGCTGGGGGAGTAGAGGATTGGATCCTCGATAAGGGTGGAGCTCTGGGCAAATCCAGAGATGTTCTTCCCGCCTAAGCTTATGGTGGTTCTGGGAGGGTGGGAATTCTCGGTGAAGCTTGTCCTAGGGGATCGGTCCATTGTGAGTAAGTTATAAATATGGAAATCTGAATTCCGGATATGTTTGTAACATAGATAGGAACCTAATTGTGAAATTGGTAGAAACTAGGGGCAGAACTTCAAATATCCCAGAAAAGGACAAAATTGGCCGTTTCTGTCAAGGACCTTTTATAAATATAAGGGACCTTTTTTTGAAAAAGTTAGAACTTGAGGGACTATATACACATAACCCAACTAATTGAATTTGTCGTTATTGTGTAGCGTCTGAATTTTTTTTGGGTATAGATGAATGAATGAATAATAGGAAGGTGTTCCTTACAAAATTAATAGATAGACAAAAGTACGACCGTGTCTACAATTTTTTGGGTATAGATGAGTGAATAAATAATAAGAAGGTGCTCCTTGAAAAATTAACAGACTGGCAAAATTACGACTGTGCCATTAAGATGAAAATGTTTATCCATATTGTCGTGCTTTAGGATACTGGAGTATAGAAATGTTAAAATAATACAAAATTTAAAGTATGATATTGAGAAAAATATTTTCATCTGAAAAGAATAATTCCCCCTTCAATCAACGTAAACGGGTGGAGCCTTCCTTCTGAATCTGGACTCAACCGAATGTGATTCCATCACTCAAAATGAAAAAAGGGGATACCGGTGTAGTGCTGGCCAAGGACTCCAATGCTTAAAGTCAATAAGGGAATTGAAGAATATAATCTCACTCTTTAGGTGGCTTGTTAACTGATAAAACTCATACCTCTTTTTGATGTATTTCCTTCCCTTTTATAAGGTTTAATGCCTAAGTAGCCGTTGTAATAGTCTTCCCCTTTAATGGTTGTTAGTGGGTGAGTTTTGTGGTAACCGCTCTAATTACCCCGATTAAACGGATAATGGGCCTTACTCAACAACGTGATGGTTACTGACTTAATGGACATTTGACCATTTCAGAGGTTATGCTCGTGGTCTTCGTCTACTCGGGATTCGAGATCATACTCGAACCATAATTTGGCATTTGTCCTCGAAGTGTAAGACTGTCTCGAACAGACCTGAGTCACCTCGTGGGGAGACTAATCTGGTCAGGCCTCACCTCCTCGAGCGTGCCTATTCGACATTTCTTAGTTCTACATTTGTTGAGTCGGGTTATCAGTTATTGAGCGCAATGGTTTACGCCCGCTTAGTCTTTGACATGTGTCGACTTTTGAAAGGATGCAAATTTTTCTCTCCATAGATGTCCTCTTTTTTCTGCTCTTTTAAATTTTCGGGAGAGCAGAAGATATAAACAACCATGATTTGATTACGGGCAACTCAGAGATTCGGGGACATAGTTGTCTGTCACTTCGGGATCTTCTGATTAATAGGGGATTTGATGGCTAACATCCCTCTTCCTGTTTAATTACACGTTGCATTTGCTTGTGTTTTCGAAGAAACCTTTTTATGGCGCCTCTTCAACTCTTGGGGTTCGTGATTTTTCAGGGCAATTATTACCTTCCTGTTGTGAATATGGTGGATAACCACCACTTCTCTAACCCATAACCTCCCCCACTCTTCAACTCCATAACCTCCCCCACTCTTCTATTCCATAACACTCCCATTATTGCCCCACTATCTCCCCCTCACCTCTATAGACTTGTAACTCTCCACCTTTGGGATTCCTCTATGCACCCTATAAATAGAGGGGTTTTCTCTTGTATTCAACCAACCAACAAATAGTGAATAAGAATCTCTCTCTACTTCTCTTCTCTATATACTTGTGTGCTTTGTTTATATACTCTTATATATCATATTCTATTTAGTTTATAACACGTTATCAGCACGAGAAGCTCTTTGTTAAAGAGAAAGGTTTGTATTCGGTGGGTTCTTAATGATCTATATCAAAAATATACTCCCCCTTGATGTTATGTATTTTTATGTAAATCATCTACTACATACATATGATTAATTTTTTTTTTCAATATGCATGGAACCGTATGCAAATCATGTGTAGAACCCGTATACATCTATCTTTTATTTTCATCTGATGTACTGCATACATCTATCTTTTATTTTCCATGCATGCAATCCCCGTGAAAATTTTCCATACATATGTTATGATATGATTAATTTATGAAAACTAGTATGCAATTTTCCCATGCAACAGTATGCGGCATCTATCATTTGATTATTTATTTTTCATGTAACTGTTCCATGTTTGTCATCTTTTATTAAATTTAAATATTATACATCTATGTGTAGAACCAGAAGTTCTCACAAATATCAATTAATTTGATATTTATATTTGATTTGAAATTCATTTTAATATTACAATGTCATGTGTCCCTATAGGATCATACAAAAATTATAATTACATGGATCCCTGAAGGACCATGTAGAAGTTATGAATAATGTGTTCCAATAAGACCATGCAAATTTTATTCTATCCCTGAAGGACTACAAAAATTATTACATGGATCCTTGGAGGATCATGTGAAAGATATGATTAGAATGTGTCTCTGAAGGACCGTATAATTTTTATCCCTGAAGGATATATATACACAAATCATGATTGCTCGTGTCCCTGTAGGACCAAACAAAAATTATATGATATATTTTTTGGGTCCTTGAAGGACCAAATAATAAAAAAAAAGATCCATGTATCCCAGCAGGAACATGTAAATTATGATTAGATTTCACCATCATCATCATCATCATAATGAAGAGGATTTAAAGATTAATACCTCATTGACAAAGGTCCACCGGCCATTATGCCTCAAATATGCTCCAGTTGTAGCAATATTGAGAGCATCAATTTTATATATTCTCGTTGCCGAACAACGATTTTTTTTAAAATATCATGTAACTCAACTCAATGGCATAGCATCATTACCCGAAGTAAATGCATTTTATTTTATGTTCGCCATGGAAGTTGTGGTCATGAATGATGAGATCATGATTTATATAGTTGAAAGTACAACAATCATAGAGTTTGTAAAATATCTCAAATCACTAGAAGTGATTTGCTATTAAACAAAAGCATAATTGAAGGGAAAAGGGTTGCAGAACAAACCCCTAATACAAGAAAAATGATTGTTATCTATTTGGTGCTTAAAAATATGGTCACGTACTTGATGTACAATCAGACTTCTATAATTTTTATAATTATATTTTTTTTGTTATCTAAAATCCATTTTTCTTATTTTTATATTTATCTTATTTATTTCATTTTTTTTTACAAGAATGGCTATGGTTGGTGACATTTGTCTAGCAGACAGCGCTACAACACATACGATCCTACGAAATAAACAATATTTCTCGACATTGACATTAATCAATGCAAATGTTAATACCATTTCTGGTACTACGAAATTAATTGAAGGCTCTGGAAGAGCAAATATAATATTACCAGGAGGTACAAAATTTTGTATTAATGATGCATTATATTCAGCAAGATCCAGAAGAAATCTGCTAAGTTTTAAGGATATCCGTCTTAATGGATATCATATTGAGACTATCAATGAAAACAATATGGAGTATTTATGCATTACTTCAATTGTTTCAGGCCAAAAACATATATTAGAGAAACTTCATGCTTTCTCATCTGGGTTGTATTATACAACCATAAAAACAATTGAATCATATGCTGTAATGAACTAGAAGTTCTATGATTCAGATATTTTTACACTTTGGCATGATCGTCTCGGGCATCCAGGATCTACAATGATGCGTCGAATAATTGATAATTCATTTGGGCATTCATTAAAGAACCAGAAGATCTTTTACCTAATCACTATCAATGCACTTCGTGCTCACAAGGAAAATTGATATATTCAGCAAGATCTAGAAAAAATTTGCTAAGTTTTAAGGATATCCGTCTTAATGGATATCATATTGAGACTATCAATGAAAACAATATGGAGTATTTATGCATTACTTCAATTGTTTCAGGCCAAAAACATATATTAGAGAAACTTCATGCTTTCTCATCTGGGTTGTATTATACAACCATAAAAACAATCGAATCATATGCTGTAATGAACCAGAAGTTCTATGATTCAGATATTTTTACACTTTGGCATGATCGTCTCGGGCATCCAGGATCTACAATGATGCGTTGAATAATTGATAATTCATTTGGGCATTCATTAAAGAACCAGAAGATTCTTTTACCTAATCACTATCAATGCACTTCGTGCTCACAAGGAAAATTAATAGTTAGACCATCCCCTACAAAAGTCAATGTTGAGTCACCAACATTTTTGCAAAGAATCCAAGGGGATATATGTGGCCCAATCCACCCCCCATGTGGACCATTCAAGTATTTTATGGTATTGATAGACGCATCTGCTAGATGGTCGCATGTTTGTCTATTATCCACTCGGAATGCTGCATTTGCAAGACTACTTGCTCAGATAATCCGATTACAGTCTCATTTTTTGGATTATCCTATAAAGTCAATACGCCTTGATGGAGCTGGTGAATTCACATCGAAAACTTTTAACGACTATTGTATGTCGCATGGCATCGATGTTGAACACCCTATTGCTCATGTGCACACCCAAAATGGATTAGCTGAATCATTTATTAAGCATCTTCAGCTAATTGCACGTCCTATGCTTTTGAGGATAAAATTACCCGTTTCAGCTTGGGGTCACGCTATATTGCATGCAGCAGCATTAGTTCGCCTTCGACCAACTGCTTATCATCAATATTCCCCTTTACAGCTCGTACTGGGTCATCAACCAAATATTTCACATCTTCGAATTTTTGGTTGTGCTGTACAAGTTCCTATTGCCCCTACACAACGAACTAAAATGGGCCCTCAACGTCGATTGGGAATTTATGTAGGCTTTGATTCTCCTTCTATTATAAGATATCTTGAACCATTGACAGGGGATGTTTTTACCGCTCGATTTGCGGATTGTCATTTTGATGAGACAATATTCCCGTCATTAGGGGGAGAAAATGTTATATATGTATCACTTTTATCCTTCTGGTGACCGTTGGAGCATTCTGGCAGTTTTTCAACTTTTTCATTTTTCGATCGGAACCGCTAAAATTTTGGACTTTTGGCTATCACCCTGAGTTTGGGAGCTTCGATTGAAAATCTAACTGCATATTATGTGTCCTGGTACCATTTCAAGCCACTCACAAAAATTTCATTGAATTCCGGTAACGTTCAGAATTTCGCAGTTCCGAATCGTATCCAGGTTTTGACCGTGCGAAAAGTCATTGGGAGACTTGACTTGGTCAAAGTTGACCTTTGACTTGGTCAATTGGTTTTGGCTTTTAGTGTGGTTGGGTTGACTAGGGTCAAATCTCACCAAGCCTAAACCTAATTAGGGCTAAGTTAAGTGGGTGTGAGTGTGTGAGGTGTGTGTGTGTGTGTGTGCTTTAAGTGGGCGCCCATGTATAGTTCCCCCTCCCCTATTCATCATCTTCTCCACCAAAATCTCTCTCTCCCCTCTCTTTAAAACCCCCATATGACCTAGTAGAAGGTGTTGAATCAAGAAACCCTAGAAGGAGAAAAGATAGGTGAGGACCCGATCTATCTTCCTATGGTTTTGGATCTTCATTTCCCTTTGTTTTTCGTCCTCTAATGGACCCTCTTCTCCTCTGTTTTCAACCCCTCTTTGGCTGAGTGGAGATCTTGGTGGTGGTGGTCTTGGAGGTGGCAAATCGGTGCGCGAAGAGCACCCAATCTCCTTCCCTTCCCTTCCTCTCCTTTGGGTGAGTTTCCTTTCCTTCCATTCTTGTTTAGATGCATGTTTAGGAGGTGTTTTTGGGTGTGGAAGGTGAGCATGAGTGGTTGGGGGTGAGGGAGGGTTGAGGGAGTTGTGTCGGCTCGAGCAGTGCGGGCTCCTCGGCGCGTGCGCGCAGGCAGGGCAGGCGCGCGTGCACACGGGTGCTGCGCAGGGGGCGCAGTACGCGGGTTGAGTGGGTGGTGTGTGGGTGCTGCGCAGGGGGCGCAGTGCGCACAGGGCAAGCGAGGAGTGCGTGCGGGGCGCTGCGCTGGGGTGCAGTGCGCGCGGGTGCATCCGGGGCTGGACGCGCGGTGCGCACGGGCGCGCGCGTGCGTGCGCCCGAGCGTGCGGCGTGTCCGGGCATGCGGGCAGGGGGCTCAGCAGTGCGTCTGGGGGCGCGGGCTGGGGCGCGGCTGTCCGCCCAGGGGTTCGAGTGAGTCGGGGTGCTCGGACTCGCGTGCGTACGGGCCGTATGTCCGCTTGTCTGAGTGTTGGGTATTTTTAGCGTATTTTTGTATGTATTGTGTATTTTTACTCACCGTGTTTAATACCCTGTCTTGCAGATCTTGACGGACGGTCACGCGACAACCCGGGTTTTGGTGAGTGGGACGATCCAACTTAGTATGGAGGCGTATATGCTTTTAGGCGTGTATCGTTCTCCCCCTGGGGCACCATAGTTTAATATTAACTTGTATAATATGTAATCTATGCAAGCATGATTGTTATATAGTATGCATGCCACCCTAGATCTTGTATGTTAGGGACTTACACCCTTAGGATATGTGTAAGAGCCATGCATCCTGATACCATATTTTCATGCTAGGAAGCCTTGACCTATGCATGTATCCCATTAGTTTAAATTATTTTAAATCAAATGCGAATTTATGGTTATTAGCATGCCTTAGAGAATATTATAAGCGATGGTTATAATATATGATTCCCCGCATCTTAGTTATGCGCCCTGGAGGAATTCTGAAGAATTCATGACATTAGAGTTGATGAGATGTGTTGCCGACGGATCCAAGTGGATCGTATACGTGTGGATAGGCTGTTTCTTTTCCCTTCGTTGGATCCGTATAGAGACTGCCCCAGCGTTAGACAGGCCTTCCTGACAGAGGGCTCCCATCAGTAGGCACCTCCTGATTTGGGTTCGGACTGTGCTGAATTGTGGGAGTGGACCAGGCGGCCTACGGAGTGGAGGAGAGACTATCGGTGGACCAAGGGTGATTAACAGCCTAGTCAGTCCCAATAGCCGTGTCACCTATTTAGAGGGTGAGGGTGAGGGTGTGGTGGGTCGGCGATGTTGCGACCCACTGGATTGTGTAGTTCCTGCCACTTTGAGGCTTTGAATAATTTTGTGGTTAATATGAATTGTGATGCATGGGTTGTGCTATTCACTGAGCGTGTGGCTCACCCCTCGCATATTTTTCTCCAGTTATCACTGAGTCAGATCTGAAGGAGGAGCTCCCCGAGGGACTTCATCAGTAGCGGAGTAGCGCCATATTCCCGCGAGTGTTAGAGGCTATCAGCACCCCTTTTTTATTGTATGTATTATATTTCCGTGCTTGGGCACCTGTTTGTATTATATTTGGATGTATTTGTGTATATTGGCTCTCACAGGACAGTTGATTATGTATCGAGTCTGTAATATGTTTTTGAATTACAGACTCAGTCTTTTAGCTTCCGCTATTTGTGTATATATCATGTCAGCCTTGCTTTTGTCTGTGTTGTCATTTTAGCTGTGTTTAGAGTATGTTATTGACCTCCTGTATAGACTGCTGATATCATGTATACACTTGCCGCGTCCCGGGGGCGGCCGCCCTGGGGCGTGACCGAAAATCCGTCGCTAGAAGAACAACATGAACTTACATGGAAAACTCCATCTTTGTCTCATCTTGATCCTCGCACTAATCAATGTGAAACTGAAGTGCAAAGAATCACCCATCTTCAAAGAATTGCGCATCAATTGCCAGATGCATTCAATGATGCAGCAAAAGTGATGAAATCACATATTCCAGCTGCTAATACTCCAGCTCAAATTAATGTTCCAATAGGAAAAACTGTTAATATGTCGGCTAATGAATCAACAAAAACACGCCTGAAGCGTGGAAGACCTATAGGCTCAAAAGATTCAGCTCCCCGAAGGAGAAAAACAATGAAGAATAATTCTCTTGAAGAGTATGAAACACTTGAAAGACCCACAATAATAACTCCTACAAAGGAAGAAGCCCCTGAAGTGACACAAGTCCCCGAAGAGACTGACGTCCCTGAAGTGACGCCCGTGCATGAAGAACAAGTACATAGAAATGAAGAAATTTTCATAAATTATGCAAATTCACAAATATTGTGGGATCGAAAGCAAGTGCTTGTTGATGATATATTCTCATTTGCAGTAGCTACAGAAATCATTTCAGATAATGATTTAGAACCACGTTCAGTGGATGAATGCAGACGAAAAAAATTGTTGGCCACAATGGAAAGCTGCTATTCAAAGAGAATTGGATTCACTTGCAAAACACAAAGTATTTGGACCAGTAGTCCTAACCCCTGAAGGTGTTAAACCAATAGGATGTAAATGGGTGTTTGCGAGAAAACGAAATGAAAGAAACGAGATTGTTAGATACAAAGCTCGTCTTGTGGCACAGGGTTTCCTGCAGAGACCTGGGATAGATTTTGAAGAGACATATTCTCCTGTGATGGACACAATCACATTTCGGTATTTAATTAGTCTTGTAGTCTCAGAAGGACTTGACATGCAGCTAATGAACGTGGTTACTACATATTTATATGGAAAATTAGATACCGACATTTATATGAAAGTTCCTGAATGACTAAAATTGCCTGAAGCAAAACTACGAAACATGTACTCAATCAAGCTAAGACGATCCTTGTATGGATTAAAGCAATCTGGACGAATGTGGTATAACCGTCTTAGTGAGTACTTAATAAAAGAAGGATATGTCAATGATCTAATATGCCCCTGTGTATTTATTAAGAAAACAGAACTCGGATTTACCATTATTGCAGTATATGTTGATGATATTAATCTAATTGGGACTCCTGAAGAGCTCGAAAAGGCTTCTGAATATCTGAAAAAGGAGTTTGAAATGAAAGATCTTGGAAAAATAAGATACTGTCTCGGCTTGCAAATTGAGCAAAGTTCAAATGGGATACTTGTTCATCAAACAACATATGTTGAAAAAATCCTGAAGCGTTTTAATATGGACAAATGTCATCCATTAAGTACTCCAATGGTAGTAAGGTTACTTGACTAAAAAAAGGACCCTTTTCGTCCAAAAGAAGATACTGAAAATCTTCTTGGTCCTGAAGTACCATATCTTAGTGCAATTGGTGCCTTATTATATTTGGCCCAATGCACTAGACCTGACATTGCATTTTCAGTTAATTTATTGGTCAGATTTAGCTCTACACCAACTCGAAGGCATTGGAATGGTGTGAAGCACATTTTTCGTTATCTTCGTGAAACGTCAGACATGGATCTATTTTATGTAAAGGATTCCAATAATGGTGCACAACTAAAGGGTTATGCAGATTCAGGATATCTTTCAGATCCTCACAAAGCTCGCTCACAAACAGGCTATGTATTCACTTGCGGTGGCACAGCAATCTCTTGGCGATCTACGAAACAGACTTTGGTCGCCACGTCTTCTAACCACTCTGAGATTCTTGCACTCCACGAAGCAAGCCGGGAATGCGTGTGGATAAGGTCTTTGGTTCATCATATTTGTACTGCATGCGGACTATCTCTCATTACAGATGTTCCAACAACTATATATGAAGACAATGCAGCATGCATTGCTCAAATCAATGGGGGATATATCAAGGGTGATAGAACGAAGCATATTTTTCCAAAATTCTTTTACACTCATGAGCTCCAGCAGAGACATGAAATTGATGTTCAACAAATTCAGTCAAAGGACAATCTTGCAGATTTGTTTACTAAAGCTTTGTCGACATCAACATTCAAGAAGCTGGTGTATGAAATCGGGATGCGACGAGTTTGCGACCAAAATTCTTGAAATCTTGTACTTATGAGGGGGAGTAATTTTTTTATGACATTTTGTGAACTGTACTCTTTTTCCTTCGCCTAGGTTTTGTCCCATTGGGTTTTCCTCGCAAGGTTTTAATGAGGCAGTGTCAAATGCATACACTATTATACGATTAAGTTACATTGTACTCTTTTTCCTTCGCTTTGGTTTTTTTCCATTGGGTTTTCCAAGCAAGGTTTTAATGAGGCAATTATCTTAGTGTGGTGGTCATCCAAAGGGGAAGTGTTGTGAATATGGTGGATAACCACCACTTCTCTAACCCATAACCTCCCCCACTCTTCAACTCCATAACCTCCCCCACTCTTCTATTCCATAACACTCCCATTATTGCCCCACTATCTCCCCCTCACCTCTATAGACTTGTAACTCTCCATCTTTGGGATTCCTCTATGCACCCTATAAATAGAGGGGTTTTCTCTTGTATTCAACCAACCAACAAATAGTGAATAAGAATCTCTCTCTACTTCTCTTCTCTATATACTTATGTGCTTTGTTTATATACTCTTATATATCATATTCTATATAGTTTATAACACTTTCGAATTTTGCAGTGACATTATTTAAAAAATGAGTTTAGAGTCTCACTGTTCATTTATTAACTTCAACCACAATATCTATTTTTATCTCTATTCTATTTTATATATTAATTTTCATAAAACTTCAATTTATAATATCTCTATTATTTTTTATATAATATACATAATTGAAAAATATTAAGAAATTAAATATATATTTAAGTTAATATTATTAGTTCCAAACAATATATTCAGCTTATCTGTTATTCACAAACTTGAAATCTATATCTGAAAAAACAGTATTTGGATATAGAATAAATGATATTTTAGTATATAAGTGCAAATAATAATTAATAAGAATAAAATTAATATTGATGTTAATGAAAAATTAAAAAAAATTGTAAATATTTTTTTAAGGGAAAAATCCATATAGCCCTTTGTAAATTGCTTGAAATTCATATAACCTCCTAACTTTTCCTAAAGGCCATATAACCCTCTGAAAACATCTATGTAAATACAAATAGCTCCATGAGCTAAATTTTCATTGACAGATATGAACTTTAGAAAAGGACAGGGGGTTAAATGGATTTTAAATAGTTTATAGGGGGTTATTTGGATTTTTTCTTTTTTTTATGCATATGTTAAACATATTCAATATTAGACTCATTTGAATCGTATCGAAGATATCAATCCAATTATACTGATTTTATGAAAATTAAAATTGTGTAGAACAAATTACACACCTTTTTTTTAAAATAAATAAAAAATAAACTAAACCTCCATATTTGGAGGCTCACTATTTGAGCCTCCAAATATGGAGGTTCAACTGCCGTCCGCCAAAATGCAGGGGCATTTTGGTGGACGGCAGTTGAACCGTGCTCCTTTTTAAAGAAAAGGAACACGGTTGGAGTTGCTCTTAGAAGGTGGATGAGGCTTGAAATTAAGCATCTTCTCCATCTGTCACGCCCCAGGGCGGCCGTCCCCGTGACGCGGCAAGTGTATATATGATATCAGTAAACAGGAATCAATAACATACTCAAACAACAGCAAATATGACAACACAGATAAAGCAGGGCTGACATAATATATACACCAAATGCGGAAGCTAAAAAGACTGAATCTGTAATCGACAACATACTACAGACTCGATACATAATCGTATGTCCTGTGAGAGCCAACATGTCCATATATATACACAAATAAAAGTCCATACATAATCCCAACTAGGTGCCTAAGCACAAAATATATACATACAACAAGAGAAGGGTGCTGATGGCCTCAAAACTCGTGGGACGCGGCGCTACTCCTCTACTGGTGTAGTCGCTCGAGAAGCTCCTCCCTCAGAGATCACTGAAAAATACAATATGCGAGGGGTGAGCCACACGCTCAGTGAATAGCTCAACCCATGCATACAGTTCATATTAACCACATTTATATCAAGCCAATAGCCCAAAACGGCATAAACATCACAAATCCGGGGGTTCGTCACATCGCCGAACCGCCATACCCTTACCCTCACCCTCACCCTCAACAGGTGACCTAGGATTTTGGGACTTAATGGGCGGATAATCATCCATACATAATCCTGTGGGTCGTCGCATCGCCGGCCCACCATACCCTCACCCTCACCTCTCAACAGGTGACCTAGGCTCTTGGGACTGACTAGGCTGTTGGTCACCCTCGGTCCACCGATAGTCTCTCCCCACTCCGTAGGTCGTTTGGCCACTTCCACGTTCGGCGCAGTCCTTCTACCAAAGCAGGAGGCGCCTACTGATGGAAGCCCCTGCACGGGACAACCTTTCTAACGCCGGGGTAGTCTCTACACGGATCCAACGGAGGAAAACAGAACAGCCTATCCATCGCATATGATCCACTCGGATCCGCTGACAACACATCTCTACAACTCTAATGTCTTGAATTCCTCTGAATTCCACCAGCGCGCATAACCAGGATGCGGGGAATATAAATAATACATAAAGGGGAAAAGAGACCTTGGGAGGGTTGTTATATATGTGTCACTTTTTGGCCTATTGGCAACCATTGGATCATTTTTAGGAGTTTTAAAATTTTTGTGTTTTTCGATCGGAACCGCATAATTTCAGACTGTTAGCTATCGTCTGAGCTAAAGGACTCCGATTGAAAATCTAACTGCGTATTATGTGTCCTAGTGCCATTTTAAGCCACTCATGAAAATTTCATCGAATTCCGGCATCGTTTGCAAAAATTTCACAGTTCCGGGGCGTATCCGGGTTTTTAAGTCGCGCACTATAAATAAGTGGGATCTAAAATCCCGAGTTACTATTCATCATCCCTACGACTTGCATTTTCTCTCTCCCCTCTCTCTTTTTCTCACTTTCAAGCCCCCTAGACCCCTCAAACCTAAAAACCCAAAGCACGGAAAGTGTAGATCGGGTCCCGATCTACACACCGGTGTCTTCAAATCCGGTTTCCGGCGATCCTAGCCTCCCCGACCTCCCCTCTTTGTCCTCTGATTTGGCCCGTTTTGAAGGCCACGGTAGATCGGGGCGTGAGAGGGCCGTTGAGAAGGGTTTCGGCGCGTGGAGAGCAACCGGACTTCGCTCCCTCCCCTTGGTAAGGTCCTTTTCTTCTCTTTTCTTGCATAGATGTATGCTAGGGAGGTGGATCTAGGGTTGGGTGGTGGTCGGAGGCGGTGGGTGGCCGTCGGGGGCAGTGGGAGGCGGTCGGAGGCCGTCGGAGGCCTTTGGGTGGGGGTGGAGGTGCTCGAGCAGTGGCGGGCCCTGTCCCGAGTAGCCAAGCAGCAGCAGCAGCAGCAGGGCGGCGCCAGGTCGGGTGCGCGCGGGCAGGCGCGCGTGCGTGCGCGGGCGCGCGGCGTGCGCGCGAGGGCGCGCGGGCCTGGTGCAGGGCGCCGGTGGGGGCAGCTCAGGCGGGTGCTGGGGGCTGGCGCGCGTGGAGCAGGTCGCGCGGGCGCGCGAGGTGGCTGAGGCAGCGGAGGCGTGCGTGCGCGAGTGGCTGATGCAGCGGAGGCGTGCGTGCGCGAGGTGGCGGAGGCCGTGGCGATGCGCGAGGCCGCGGCGAGTGCGTGGTGGTCGCGAGGCCGCGGCGAGTGCGTGGTGGTGCGCGGAGGGCGCGGAGGGCCGCGGTGGTGCGCGCGAAGCGCGGCGAGGTGCGCGAGGCGTGCGAGGTCCGTGCGAGGTGCGCGCGAGGTGCGGCGAGGTGGCGGAGGTGCGCGCGGGGTGCGCGCGAGGCGGGGCACTGCGTGCGGGGGCGCGCGGGGTGCTCGCGGACCGGCGCGAGGCGTGCGGGGCCCGCGGTGGCGCGTCCGGGCGGTGGCCGACCGTGCGGGTGGTTGCCGGGGGCCGTGCGGGTGGTTGCCGAGGCCGCGGGTAGTTGTTGGGGAAGTGTTGGATGTTTGGTTGTGTGTGTTATGTATTTAATGATAATTGTGGATTAATACTTACCAAATAATACCTGTCTTGCAGATCTCGACAGACGGTCGCGCGTCGACCCAGATACTGGTGAGTGGGACAATCCAACCCAGTCGAGAGGTGTTATACGCACTTGGGCGTATACCGACCTCTCCTGGGGCGTCTTGGATGAATATTAACCTGCAATAATATGTATCCATGATTGTATAATTTATGTGTAGAATGCATGCTTCCCTAGTCTTTGCATGTTAGGGACTTGCCCCTTAGGATATGCATATGAGCCTTGCAGCATGTCCCCTGTTTACATGCTAGGAAACCCGGCCTATGCATGTGTCCTACTAGTTTTATTTATTAAATTAAATACTAGTATCTGTTGAATTGCATGTTATAGTGATTATTTTAGGGGAGGGGCCTTGCGAGGACAGCGGTGAGACCCGGGTTAGGGTACACCGTGTTCCTTGTTTGGTTGTCGGAGCGTCCTATAACGGGAACTCACGCTGCCCTCCCGAGTTGCTTTCCCCCAAGAATATTTCACCATGTTATAACCTTATGCATGTTCCCCGCATCGTAGTTATGCGCCCTGGTGGGTTCTGAGGAATTCAGAACGTTAGAGTTGTATGTTTGGTATGATTATTAGCATGAGTAGTGAATATTATAGGGGAGGGACCTTGCGAGGACAGCGGTGAGACCCGTGTTAGGGTACTCCGTGTTCCTTGTTTGGTTGTCGGGGTACCCTGTATCGGGAACTCACGCCGCCCTCCCGAGTTTCTTTCCCCCAGTGGTATTCCAACACTGCTTTTGATTGTACTGTTTCCCCGTATCTTGGTTATGCGCGCTGGAGGAACTCTGAAGAGTTCATGACATTTGAGTTGGAGAGATGCGTTGTCGGCGGATCCGAGTGGATCATATGCGTATGGATTAGGCTGTTCTGTTCCCTGCGTTGGATCCGTAGAGACTACCCCCAACGTTAGACAGGGCCTTCCTGACAGAGGGCTCCCATCAGTAGGCACCTCCTGATTTGGTGACGGACTGTGCTGAATGTGGGAGTAGACCAGGCGGCCTACGGAGTGGAGGGAGAGACTATCGGTGGACTAAGGGTGACCAACAGCCTAGTCAGTCCCAAAATCCTATGTCACCTTTGGAAAGGTGAGGGTGAGGGTGTAGTGGGTCGGCGATAAGCGACCCGCTGGTCTTGTTTATTGATGATAGTTAGTCCCAAAATCCTGAGTCCCCTGTTGAGGGGTAAGGGTGAGGGTATGATCTGGATTGGATAAATGGTTATGTTGTTCCTGCCCCTTTGAGGCGGGATGAATGGCTGGATTAATATGTTGTGGTCAATATTGTCTGTGATGCATGGGTTGTGCCATTCACTGAGCGTGTGGCTCACCCCTCGCATATGTTTTTCCCCAGTTGCCACTGAGCTGGAGCTGGAGCCGGAGCAGCAGTTGGAGCTTTCCGAGGGATTCCTTCAGTAGCGGAGCAGCGCTACGTCCGCGAGTACCAGAGGCTATCAGCATCCCTTTCCTTGGCTGTATGTATTGTATTTCGTGCTGAGCACGTCTTGTCATGTATGTTCAGTTCTATTTGTGTATATTGGCTCTCACAGGACGTATGATTGAGTATCGAGTCTGTAGAATGTTTATTCACAGATTCAGTCTTTTGCTTCCGCATTTGGTGTATATATATGTCAGCTTTTGTTGTGTGTCATTTTATTGTGTTGATATATATTTGACCTCCTGTGTAGGTTTCTGATATGATATATACATTTGCCGCGTCCGGGGTTGGCCGCCCTGGGGCGTGACAAAAGTTGGTATCAGAGCCTGGTCCTGTCAGAGCCAATAGTCTTCCTTTCGTAGAGATGAGTCCTAGGATTTCGAGATGAGTATTCTGATCCTAGTGTCTGGTTTTCTTAGGGTGCTGATATGCCTCCTCGCAGAGGACGGCGCGGACGAGGTCCCTCTCGGTCTTTGGAGGTTTCCGGACCTACCAGAGACGAGGATGCTACCGGAGAGCCCTTGACGCAGGAGCCACCTGCTTGGGAGCGTGCTTTCGCTCGGTTGGCTGATTTGGTGGAGACACAGACGCGGATGTTGGCAGAGCAGGCTAGAGAGATTCAGGAGCTGAGGGCGACCCGCGAGGCAGTTCCGCCGGTCCCCTTGGTGGCAGATCCGCCTGTGGTACCTGATGTACCCCCAGTTCCTGTGGCAGTTTCGGCAGTAGGAGTTGAGGATCCCCTGTAGAGGGAGGAGGAGCTAGAGGCGGCAGCGGGTGCAGCAGAGCGGCCTCAACGCCTTTCTAAAGCTCCATCCTCCCGAGTTTCATGGGCAGTCGGCAGATCCTCTTGCGCCAGAGCGTTGGTTGAGGGAGGTGGATGTGATCTTCGCGGCCATGCTTTGCACCGATCGCCAGCGAGTCGCCTTGGCCACCTTCATGCTGAAGGGTGACGCCGCCGAGTGGTGGGCTACCCGAGTGGTGGACATTCCAGAGGGAGTGGAGCAGCTTTCTTGGGCGGGATTCCGGAGGTACTTCTTGGATGAGTACTTTCCGTTCTCGACGCGACAGCTAGTGGAGCGGGAGTTCGAGCAGCTGACTCAGGGCACCATGTCCGTCGCTGACTACTCTGCGCGCTTCACGAGTCTGTCCAGATTTGCTCCAGCCTTGGTGACGGATGAGGTCACGAGGTGCCGGCGATTCGAGCTGGGTCTCAGCAGCGCTATCCGGGTGCATGTCACTGCCCACGCTTTCACGAGGTACTCCGACGTAGTGTCTCGGGCGAAGACCGTCGAGAGAGACCTCGGGATTCAAGTGCGGGCTCCGACCCCTTCTTCAGATCAGGGTCCTTCCGGGAGTCGGGACCAGGGGCAGCGCAAGAGGAAGAGGCCCCGCTTCGAGCAGTCAGCGGCTGCCTCTCCTCCAGCAGATGCGGTGCCAGTATGGGATCCGGCACCCATTGCAGCAGTGCCCATCCAGTCCTGGCAGCCGGAGAGGCGGCGCTGTTTCCATTGTCAGCGCATCGGGCATATCAGATACAATTGCCCAGATGCTGACCGACCCCGAGTGCCACCTCAGCAGCCGCCGTTCTTGCAGCAGCAGCTTCCGCGCCAGCAGCAGCAGCAGCAGCCTCAGCGCCAGCAGCAGCCAGTGCAGCCGGCGAGGCGTGCTCCTGTTCCTCAGCCGCGGTTGGTGCAGGGCAGAGTTGCAGCGCTTACGGCCGAGGAGGCGCAGCCTTCGGGTGTCATGGTTCGAGGTATCATCTTGTGTTCCCAGCTTTCTAGTATAAGGATAGTTGTGTGTGTAATTGGTGGTTATTATGCAAGTGTGTGGGGTATCTGGATGAGTGAGTGTCAAGAGCGGTTGGTTGGGTTAAGGAAGCCGGGTTTTAGCTGTCCTGGCAGTGAGTTCCCATCAGTAGGTACCGCCGATGCAATCGGAGGAGTACTGAATTTGGGAGTATGCTAGGTAGGGGCTACCGGTAAGAGGTTATTGAATGGTGTCGCGAGCGTGGAATCGCTCTCCCCTTAGTTGGATCCGCGTAGTACAGCCCCGGCGTTAGACAGGCTCCCGGTCAGAGGACCAGGCGAGCTACGGAGCGGGGAGAGGCTACCGGTGGACCAGGGGTAGAGAGCAGTCTAAGTCTCTCCCAAAGTCCCAAAATGTCTCCTTTCGGGAGTGAGGGTGTGGATGAGGCGAAGACGGGTCGCTCGTGACCAAATGGTTTATTCGACCATTCCCGATGATGTTGGGTTCGGTCCTGTAATGGATGATGACGCGAGTATGGTGTCGTTCTCCCCTTCGTTGGACCCTAGTAGGGACTCCTCAGCGTTAGAGAGGCCTTCCTGACAGAGGGCTCCCCTCAGTAGGCACCTCCTGATTTGGTTTCGGACGGTGCTGAATTGTGGGAGCGGACCAGGCGGCCTACGGTGTGGAGGAGAGGCTACCGGTGGACCAGGGGTAGAGAACAGTCTAAGTCTCTCCCAAAGTCCCAATATGTCTCCTGATGGGAGTGAGGGTGTGGATGAGACAAAGACGCGTCGCCTCGTGACTCGGTCGTGGTTCGACCGTTCCCATAGAGGTTGGGTCCGGTCTTGAGATGGATGTTGAAGGATATCGGTGGATGATTATCTAGATGTAGATGATCCGGTGAGGTTGGTAATGTTCTTTAAGAATGATGCCTTCTTCTAGTGTTCCTTTCTGGATTAAGGGGCCTTGTGAGGTCGGCGTTGAAACCCGGGCTAGGATACTTCGTGTTCCTTGTTTGGTTGTCGGGGTATCCTATATCGGGATTTCATGCTGCTTTCCCGAGGTTCTTTTCCCAGTCAAGGGATACCTTAGAAGCATCAGCTGGTGATGGATCAGGTGTGAGTTTTGGGTAGAGGTTAAGGCCTTTTGGGCTGAGTGGTTTCTGGTGAAGGATATCTGTGGACCCGGGTAAGACGCTTGCTATGTCGAATTGGCGTAGACCGTCGAGCCCCGCATGGATTCGGAGCTTCCGGAGTTTGGCGAGTTATTGCAGGAAGTTTGACGAGGATTCTCGAAGATAGCTGTTCCTTTTACCCGCCTTACTCGGAGGGATATCCGGTTCGAGTGGTCCCCTTCTTGCGAGGAGAGCTTCCTGGAGTTTACTCGGAGGCTCACCTCAGCGCCAATTCTTACCTCTCCGTCTTGGAGTGGTGGGTTCGCAGTTGGATAAAGGTGTCCACGATCCTGCTCACGTCGTCCCGTTCGAGCCGCTCGTCTCTGAGCCGGACAGTCATTCGTGGAGCAGTAGATTGTGATCATGGACCGCCGCGTGAGGAGGCTCTGCACCAAGACCGTCCAGTTGGTCGAGGTGCGATGGCAGCACCGTTCCGGTGTTAAGGACACTTGGGAGCTCATGGAGGCCAGGTTCGACGCGTATCCGCATCTTTCCCCTCCTAGATGTTTTTGGCGAATTTTGGGGACAAAATTTCCTAAGGGGGGAATAATGTTATATATGTGTCACTTTTAACCTGTTGGTAACCGTTAGAGCGCCCTGGCGGTTTTTAAAATTTTTAGGGTTTTCGATCGGAACCGCAATTTCAGACTGTTAGCTATCGTCTGAGCTAGAGGACTCCGATTGGAAATCTGACTGCATATTTGGTGTCCTGGTGCCATTTCTGACCTCCCACGAAAATTTCATTGAATTCCGGCATCGTTTGCAAAAATTTTCCAGTTCCGGGGCGTATCCGGGTTTTTAAGTCGCGCTCTACTTAAAAGAAATCAAAAATCACCTCGTCACTATTCATCGTCTCTCCCGTCGAGATTTCTCTCTCCCCTCCTCCGTTTTTCTTCCGTTCAAGCCCCCTAGACCCCTCGAAATCGAAAACCCAAAGCACGGGAAGTGTAGATCGGGTCCCGATCTACACACCGGTGTCTTCAAATCCGAATTCCGACGACTTTAGCCTCCCCGACCTCCCTCTCTCTCCTCTGTTTTGGCCCATATTGGTGGTGGAGCTAGATCGGGGCGTGAGAAGGCTTTTGGGAAGGGTTTCGGCGCGTGGAGAGCGTCCGGACTTCGCTCCCTCCCCTCGGTAAGCCTTCTTTCCCTCCTTTTTCTTGCTTAGATGAATGGTAGGGAGGGGTTTTTGTGTTTGGGGGTGGTCGGAGGCTGTGGGGGTCGTCGGAGGGCGGTCGGGGGTGGTTGGAAGGTGGTTTGGGTGGTCTCGGGCAGTGGTGGTGGCGCTCGGGCTGCGGCAGGTCGTCCGGGCCAAGCAGCAGCAGCAGCAGCAGCCCCGGGCGGCGCCAGGTCGGGTGCGCGCGGGCAGGCGCGCGTGCGTGCGCGCGCGGGCGCGCGGCGCTGGTGCAGGGCGCCGGTGCTGGGCGAGCAGAGGCGGGTGCTGGGCGGCTGGCGCGCGTGGAGCAGGTCGCGCGGGCGCGCGAGGTGGCTGAGGCAGCGGAGGCGTGCGTGCGCGAGGTGGCTGAGGCAGCGGAGGCGTGCGTGCGCGAGGTGGCGAGGCCGTGGCGATGCGCGGAGGCCGCGGCGAGTGCGTGGTGGTGCGCGGAGGCGCGGCGAGTGCGTGGTGGTGCGCGGAGGGCGCGGAGAGGCCGCGGTGGTGCGCGCGAAGCGCGGCGAGGTGCGCGAGGCGTGCGAGGTCCGTGCGAGGTGCGCGCGAGGTGCGGCGAGGTGGCGGAGGTGCGCGCGGGGTGCGCGCGAGGCGGGGCACTGCGTGCGGGGGCGCGCGGGGTGCTCGCGGACCGGCGCGAGGCGTGCGGGGCCCGCGGTGGCGCGTCCGGGCGGTGGCCGACCGTGCGGGTGGTTGCCGGGGGCCGTGCGGGTGGTTGCCGAGGCCGCGGGTAGTTGTTGGGGAAGTGTTGGATGTTTGGTTGTGTGTGTTATGTATTTAATGATAATTGTGGATTAATACTTACCAAATAATATCTGTCTTGCAGATCTCGACAGACGGTCGCGCGTCGACCCAGATACTGGTGAGTGGGACAATCCAACCCAGTCGAGAGGTGTTATACGCACTTGGGCGTATACCGACCTCTCCTGGGGCGTCTTGGATGAATATTAACCTGCAATAATATGTATCCATGATTGTATAATTTATGTGTAGAATGCATGCTTCCCTAGTCTTTGCATGTTAGGGACTTGCCCCTTAGGATATGCATATGAGCCTTGCAGCATGTCCCCTGTTTACATGCTAGGAAACCCGGCCTATGCATGTGTCCTACTAGTTTTTTTTTAAATTAAATACTAGTATCTGTTGAATTGCATGTTATAGTGATTATTTTAGGGGAGGGGCCTTGCGAGGACAGCGGTGAGACCCGGGTTAGGGTACACCGTGTTCCTTGTTTGGTTGTCGGAGCGTCCTATAACGGGAACTCACGCTGCCCTCCCGAGTTGCTTTCCCCCAAGAATATTTCACCATGTTATAACCTTATGCATGTTCCCCGCATCGTAGTTATGCGCCCTGGTGGGTTCTGAGGAATTCAGAACGTTAGAGTTGTATGTTTGGTATGATTATTAGCATGAGTAGTGAATATTATAGGGGAGGGACCTTGCGAGGACAGCGGTGAGACCCGTGTTAGGGTACTCCGTGTTCCTTGTTTGGTTGTCGGGGTACCCTGTATCGGGAACTCACGCCGCCCTCCCGAGTTTCTTTCCCCCAGTGATATTCCAACACTGCTTTTGATTGTACTATTTCCCCGCATCTTGGTTATGCGCGCTGGAGGAACTCTGAAGAGTTCATGACATTTGAGTTGTAGAGATGTGTAGTCGGCGGATCCGAGTGGATCATATGCGTATGGATTAGGCTGTTCTGTTCCCTGCGTTGGATCCGGTAGAGACTACCCCCAACGTTAGACAGGGCCTTCCTGACAGAGGGCTCCCATCAGTAGGCACCTCCTGATTTGGTGACGGACTGTGCTGAATGTGGGAGTAGACCAGGCGGCCTACGGAGTGGAGGAGAGACTACCGGTGGACTAAGGGTGACCAACAGCCTAGTCAGTCCCAAAATCCTATGTCACCCGTGGTAGGGTGAGGGTGAGGGTGTAGTGGGTTGGCGATGAGCGACCTGCTAGATTTGTTTATGGATGATTGTTAGTCCCAACATCCTGAGTCCCCTGTTGAGGGGTAAAGGTGAGGGTATGATCTGGATTATGGAAAAATTGTGGATTAGAATGGATTAATGTTTATGTTGTTCCTGCCCCTTAGAGGCGGGACGAATAGCTGGATTAATATGTTGTGGTCAATATTGTCTGTGATGCATGGGTTGTGCCGTTCACTGAGCGTGTGGCTCACCCCTCGCATATGTTTTTCCCCAGTTGCCACTGAGCCTGAGCTGGAGCCGGAGCAGCAGTTGGAGCTTTCCGAGGGATTCCTTCAGTAGCGGAGCAGCGTTACGTCCGCGAGTGCCAGAGGCTATCAGCATCCCTTTCCTTGGCTGTATGTATTGATTTCCGTGCTTGGCACGTGTTTGTATATGTTCAGTTGTATTTGTGTATATTGGCTCTCACAGGACAGATGATTGAGTATCGAGTCTGTAGAATGTTTATTCACAGATTCAGTCTTTTGCTTCCGCTATATTGTATATATATTATGTCAGCCCTATTTGATATGTGTTGTCATTTTATTTGTGGTTTAGAGTATATGCATTTGACCTCCTGTGTAGGTTTCTGATATGATATATATACATTTGCCGCGTCCCGGGGTTGGCCGCCCTGGGGCGTGACAAATTCAATCAAGCCTCCTACCACGTTCTTCGGCAATGCCCTCCGAACGGCTAGTGGAAGTAATTGTTGCATTAAGATATGATTATCATGGCTCTTGAGACCCCACATACTTCGCTCTTTCAAATGCACACATCGTGAAATATTTGATGCATAGCCATCTGGAACCTTAACATGCTTCAACACATCACAAAATATATCTTTGTCATATTTACTCATGTTAAAGCACGAAGGAGGCAAGTATATCTTCCCATTCCCTCGTGGTTGAGGGTGAAGTGGTTTTCGAATACCCATGTCCTCCAAGTCACGCCGAGCCTTTAGATTATCCTTCGTTTTCCTTGCAGTTCCCAACAATGTATAAAGTATGTTGTCACAGACATTCTTTTCAATGTGCATTACATCAAGGTTGTGACGAATTAGATTGTGCTCCCAATAAGGTAATTCAAAAAAGATGCTTTTCTTCTTCCAGATTTTCTCACTTTCAAAATCTCCCATCATTCTCCTTCTAAGGTCTTCCTTCTTGTACTCTGATAAGACGTCATTCAATTGTAATAAAACATCAGCTCCCGATAGATGACTAGGCTTTCGTCCCCATTCTCTCTTTCCATTGAAAGATACTCTATCTTTCCTGAATTTATGATCTGCAGGTAAGAATCTTCGGGTATCCATAAAACAAAATTTTCTACTATGCTTTAGCCAACGAGATCGAGTATCCTTATTACAACAAGGACAAGCAAATTCACCTTTTGTGCTCCATCCTGACAAATTGGCATATGCTGGAAAGTCACTAATTGTCCACATCAACGCTGAATGTAGCTTAAACATCTGATTGCTTGCAGCATCATAAGTAAGTACCCCATCCTCCCATAATTCCTTCAATTCCTCAATCAAAGGTTCAAGATAAACATCAATTTTATTACCAGGTCCTTTAGGACCATCAATAAGCACAGACAAAATGAAAAATGGTTGCTTCATGCACAACCATGGTGGCAAGTTGTACGGAATGAGAATCACTGGCCAGGTGCTATGAGCTATATTCATCGACCTAAATGGATTAAACCCATCAGCTGCTAGTCCAAGTCTGACATTGCGGCTCTCACTAGCAAAATATGGATATCGCTCATCAAGTTTTTTCCAAGCTTCAGAGTCTGCAGGATGCCTAAATGCACCATCATTAATTCGTTTCTCGGCGTGCCATTTCATGAGCAAAGCAGTTTTCGAGGACATAAACAACCTTTGCAATCTTGGCTTCAAGGGAAAATACCTTACTTGCTTGGCAGCAATTTTTTTACCCCCCTCTGAATCACCCTCAATATGTTTATACCTAGAAGTCCCGCATATGTCACAGTTATCAAGAGTTTCATCACTGCCTCTATACAACATACAATTTTTGAGACATGCATCCCAAGTCTTGTAATTGAAACCCAAATCTGTTGTTATCTTATTTGCTTCATAGTAGGATTTGGGCAATATTGTTCCCTTGGGGAATGCCTCGTTCAACAACTCAAGTAACATAGTGAATGACTTGTTTGTCCAACCAGAAAGCACCTTTAGATGCAACAATCGGACAATGAAAGAAAGCGTTGTGAACTTTTCACACCCGGGATATAGCTCACATTCTGCTTCTTGCAAAAGTTTCAAAAACTTCGTGTTTCCTCGTCCGGTCCATCCACATGTTCATCTATAGGTGATTGGCTAGATTCTATTCCTGCATTCATGTTTGGAATTTCCTTCATCTCGTGTATCATTCCAACCATATCATCCCTAACAGTTGACTGCATTCCTATTCCAATGTTTTGGTTCTCACGTATACACACATAACGTTCCCCATGACTAGTCCAAATCTTGTAATTTGACAAAAACCCATTTATAATAATATGTTCTCTCGCAACAACTCGTGTCACCAAGTACCGATTGCAACATTGCTTACATGGACAATAGATCATACTTTCGGGAGGCTTATCATTATATGCAAATTCTAGAAAATTTTTAACTCCATCCATGTATGCCTGAGAGATCCTATTTTGTGAATCGATCCAACTCTTATCCATATTTTTTCACTATATAGATAAACAAATAAGGAGACTCATGAATATTCAAGGGATAAAAAAAATACAACAATATTCAGAATAGTAGTATCAAGTGATAGGTAATATAAAGAAGCCAACTTATTTAAAGGTTTCAAACCATCAGGGTAGATATGATGCAAATTCTAAAAAAAATTTCAAGGAATCCGCAATCACTGTTATCGGATACATAACATTGCACAAGTCAATGTAACATTTCTTTTCTGGATAAGCCAATATTACCATTAAAACATAGTTTGCACCATTTCCCTGTTTTCAATCACTGTGTAGGTAGTTTCATGTTTTCAATCCATAATTTCAATTGGAGACCAATGTAATTTTTTCACCTGATTTTCATGCCTTGGATCATGAACTGATTAGCAGCAATTCTATTCTCTCCCTTTGGATATGGCTTGTTAGCAGCAATTTCCAAGTGTTACCCCACCCAATCCCGTATCTGCTATTCACAGGATCACTGTGGGTGATGATCATTTATATGAGCAGAGGTGAGGAGCTAGGATACCTAACTAAATTTGATGAACACAAGAAGAAAACATCAGAATGAGAATTGTTTTTCCTAGGAGATATTTTTAGTTTTCTAAATCAGGAAGTTGTTTTGTAGCTTTTTTGTTTATGGACTTCTGTAATACCAAAATTTCTGTTTATGTAATATTTATTTCCTCGATCAATATGGTTCCCTTGTCATTTTTAAAGTTTCAGATGAGAAACACTTTGTTTCCACCATATAATTATTTATTTGATTGCATTTTCACTTCAAATTAACAATTTTGACATCTCAGCAAAACAAACCATTAAATTCTCAAAATGTTGCTGATGCATTGCAAAAGTATAATCTCAAAAAGACTGCTGTTCAGAAAGCACTGGACAGTTTGTCCGACAGTGGGCAAATATCCTTTAAAGAATATGGAAAGCAGAAAATATATATTGCGTGGCAAGATCAATTCAACATTCCCAATAGTGAAGAGCTTGAACAGATGAAAAAAGAAAATAGCAAACTACAAGAAGAGCTGGAAAAGCAAAATAAAGCAATAGGGGAAGTTGAGGCAGGTAATTTTTTTTATAAAAACTTTCTGGCTATCTAAAACATATTGGTCATTAAGTACATATAGTCTTGTATGGAATATTGTTTGACAATATTAGGTTGTGACTTGCAAGCTTCTTCTGATATAAGATGAGCAAAATGTTGGGCTTACTCGTAACTGTGACTTAATATGCATTGTAGAAATTCGAGCTTTACAGTCAAACCTAACATTGGAGCAAATACGCATCAAGGAGACTAAACTGAAAGCAGAGGTGAGATCTCTATTTATAACGCTAGAACAAAGTGGACAGACATAAGCATCATGCAACACAAAAGCTAAGCTAACATTATGTTCTTGTTTCTAACATTACCAGGTCAAAGAAATGGAGGAAAGACTCGCCAAGTTGAGTGAGGGGACTGCTTTAGTGAACCCAGAAGACAGAAAGGCAGTTGAAGAAATTCAAGGTCTCCTGCCCACATAATTCATATATTTAAAATTATTATCAATCTTTAGTATAGAAAGGAAAAATAAAGGCAGGATGCATAATGTGAAGTTTAAAGAGTCACTTTGGGATTTAAATGAAGGGAAAAAAAATCAATACCAACAAAATCTCACTCCATATAACATCAAGTTCAAGAAGATAAATTTTGGAGAATTAACAAAAATTTCCTCAACTAAGAATAAGTTAACAACAAAAAAACCTGCACTCATGTCACTTCATACAAAACATCTGTAAATGCTCACAAGTTACAAATTCAGACAGTTAACTATTAAAAAAACCTGCACCCATTGCCTTGTTCTGGTTTTCTAAAGGAGATTCCAGTTGTGCCTCTTTTTTTTTGTGTGCTTGGCAGGGAAAATACAATGCATTGATTCTAACACATACTTCATTTTCCATGAATCTAAATGAAACAGTGAACATACATGACTATAAAACCTCTAAATAGACTCAAAAATCAGTTTCAAATGCACCTTTGATATCAGGTGTAGAAATATCGGTAAAAATATTTTTCAACAACAAGTCTTTGAAGGTGAAGATCGGGCAAATCAAAGACTAAGAGAAGGGAGAGAGAGAGAGAGAGAGAGAGAGAGAGAGAGAGAGAGAGACGATCACCTTTGGGGAATCAAAGTTAGACGGCGGTGGATCGGAGACGATCGAAGTTGGACGGAGACGGTGATCGAAGTCGGATTGCGACGGCGCTTGATCGAAGTCGGATTGCGACGGCGGCTTGATCGGAGACGATCGAAGTTGGATCGAAGTCGGATTGCGACGGCGGCTTGATCGAAGTTGGACGGAGACGGCGATCAAAGATCGGCTTGATCGATCGCAGACAATCGGCAGACCAAATGTGTTTCCGAGAAGTTAGGTTTTTTTTTTTTTTAATATTTATTTAGAAAAATCGGACGGCTGTGATCAAAAGTGACACAATGAACGGTTAGATCTAAATTTAATATTTGCGACGGCCAATTTTCCGTCGCCAATAGTGTATTATTTGCGACGGTAGGATATTGCCGCCGCAAATACGTATTTTAAACAGCGGCTTATTTCAGCCGTCGCAAATGTCGAGAAGTATTTGAGAACAAAAAATTAGCGTAAAAAATATGGGCTTTTGCGACGGTTTTGGACATCCATCGCAAAAAAAGCGTCGCAAAAAATGGTTTTTCTTGTAGTGTATAAACTATTAGTAAACATAAAAAAAAACTTTAAATTTCTAATAAAAAATTTTAAAAAAAAAATACATAAAGTTGAAAGTGTTAGACATGTGTTATGTGTACTGACTACTGACTTTTTAAAACGATTTTTAAAAATAAATATAAAAAACTTATGTCAAGTCACATCATATTCAATAGAGAAGTAAATAAACCACTCGTCGTCTCCACGGAACCAAAATCTCTCATCACTATTCACTCGTCGTCTCCACGGAACCAAACTCAAACAGGGTAAAAACTGAAATAGAGAAGTAAATAAACGAACCAGGACTTGTGAAGAGTGAAGACTGAAGACAGCGTCGCCTGCGTCGGAACTCGGACGGCGGTGATTTGGGGCAGGGCAGGGGATCAGCAGATAAGGGAGGATGCCGGACTCCGGAGGCGAATCGGTCGTCGTAGGTCAGTGAAGGCCTTGAAACTTGAAAGTTCTGTTAATGTTTTTTTTTTTTTTTAACTGAGAAGAAGATGCGATCCGAAAGATCCGTTCTGTACGGATTTTCCGAATATTCGAAAGATCCGGCGAATTAACGTTTGTTCGGCCGTTCCATTCGGGGCACCCCAAATCGGCGAATTTCACTGAATATTCGGTGAAGTTCGCCGAACTTTGTTACTATGCTCCAGCCCCACCAACTCTACTCCCTCCAGCTCCTCCAACTCCGCTCCCACCAGCTCTAGAACCTCCTCTTGCACCGCTCATTGCCATTGGGTCAAAAAGGAGTTATATGGATTCTTGATATTATAATGTGTTAGAGAGTGAAAGTTGGGGAGTTTTTTTGGACTTTTTTTGTCATGTATATATTTTGTATTGAATTTGCATTTTATTAACTCGCACGATTTTTTTTTTGGTAAGGTTTCAAATATGATTTTTTTTTTTTTTTGGCAGGGGGGGTGTTCTTGAAGAGTGCTATTACATATAGTTTTATTTTTGAAAAATTAATTAGAGGTCCTTAGAGACACATCTATAATAACAATAGATCCCTTGCTTTTTTTATATTTTCTTTAGGTCCCTAAGCTAGTGGTGGTATTTTGTTTAGGTCCTTCTATCCAACTTCTATCCATTCTATTTTTTTCTCCCTCTTTTACCACTAAGTAAACATCATTTGCCTCTCTATCTTCCCCAACCTCTCTCTTTCTCCCCCAAACAACTCAACAAGTTGTGAGACCACCTCCACCAGCCCCCCATTGCGCCGATCTCGACCCCAATGCCAATCGCGCCCCCCAACCTCTCCTGACCGTCCCCCGCGTCCCATCTGCGAGCCCAACCCCCTTCTAGCGACCCCGTCCGCGAGCCCAACTCCTTCTTGCGACTCCCGTCCGCGAGCCTAACCCCTTCTCGCGACCCGTCCGCAAGCCCAACCCCATCTCGCGACCCTGTCCGTGAGCCCAACCCCCTCTCGCAACCCTGTTTGTGAGCCTAACCCGTTACAGGTATAACAGTGTACAAAATGAGCGCAACAGTGTACACAGTGTAACACATAGAACATGTAACAGGTATAACAATATACATAGTGTAACACGAAACCTGATATCTGTAAGAGGTATAACAGTGCACACAATATGCGTGACAATGTACGTAGTATAACACACACAACCTGTAACAGGTATAACAGTGTACATATTAAGAATAACAATGTACACAGTATAACACAGAACTGGAAGACGGCTCACGGACAGGACGTGAGACACGGTCGGGAGAGGTCGGGGGACGCGATTGGCGTTGGGTCAAGATCGGCGCAATGGAGGGCTAGTGGAGGTGGTCTCACATCTTATTGAGTTGTTTGTGGGAGAAAGAGAGAAGTTGGGGAAGATAGAGGACAAATCATGTTCACTTAGGGGTAAAAGAGGGAGAAAAAAAATAAAATGGATGGAAGTTGGATGAAAGGACCTAAACAAAATACCACCACTAACTTAGGGACCTAAAGAAAACAAGAAAAAGTAAAGGGACCTATTGTTATTACAAAGGTGTCCCCAAGGTGTCACGCCCCAGGGCGGCCGTCCCCGGGACGCGGCAAGTGTATATATGATATCAGCAATCAATACAGGAAGTCAATAATATACCCTAAACAACATCAACAATTTCAACACAGACAACAAAGGGGCTGACATGATATATACACAAATAGCGGAAGCTAAAAGACTGAATCTGTAACTCAAAGACATATTACAGACTCGATACACAATCAACTGTCCTGTGAGAGCCAATATATATACAAAGACATCCAAATATAATACAAACGCATGCCCAAGCACGGAATATAATACATACAATCAAAAGGGATGCTGATAGCCTCTAAAACTCGCGGGACGTGGCGCTGCTCCGCTACTGATGAAGTCACTCGGGGAGCTCCTCCTCCAGATCCGACTCAGATAGCACTGGAGAATAATATATGCGAGGGGTGAGCCACACGCTCAGTGAACAGCACAACCCATGCATCACAGTTTATATTAACCACAATTAATCATTAAAAGCCTCAAAGTGGCAGGAACTAAACAATCCAGTGGGTCGCTACATCGCCGACCCACCACACCCTCACCCTCACCCCTCAATATGGTGACATAGGATATTGGGACTGACTACTACACAAATCCAGCGGGTCGCTACATCGTTGACCCACCACACCCTCACCCTCACCCCTCAATAGGTGACATAGGATATTGGGACTGACTAGGCTGTTGGTCACCCTTGGTCCACCGATAGTCTCTCCTCCACTCCGTAGGCCGCTTGGCCACTCCCACATTCAGCACAGTCCGTCCCAAATCAGGAGGTGCCTACTGATGGGAGCCCTCCACGGGACGGCCTTTCTAACGCTGGGGCAGTCTCTACACGGATCCAACGAAGGGAACAGAACAGCCTATCCATACGCATATGATCCACTCGGATCCGCCGACAACACATCTCAACAACTCTAATGTCATGAATTCTTTAGAATTCCTCCGGGGCGCATAACCAAGATGCGGGGAAACATATATTCTAATAACAAGGTTATAATATTATTGGGAAAAGAAACCTTGGGAGGGCAGCATGAGGTCCCGATATAGGACATCCCGACAACCAAACAAGGAACACGGAGTACCCTAGCCCGGGTCTCAATGTTGACCTCGCAAGGCCCCTCCCTATAATATTAGCTAATAATCATATGCTAGCATTTAATTTAGTAAATTAAACTAGTAGGACACATGCATGGTCGAGGCTTCCTAGCATCATAACAGGGTAACAGAATGCATGGCTCTTACACATATCCTAAGGGTGCAAGTCCCTAACATACACGGTCTAGGGTAGCATGCATACTACATTTTAATCATGCTTGCATGGATTACACATTACACAAGTTAACATTAACCATGGTGCCCTAGGGGAGGACGGTATACGCCCAAGTGCATATAGCGCCTCCCTACTGGGTTGGATTGTACCACTCACCGATAGCCGGGTCGTCGCGTGACCGTCCGTCAAGATCTGCAAGACAGGGTAATCAATTCGGTGAGTAAAATACACAAATATACCAAAAATACTCTAAAATACACAACACTCGGGCAAACGTACATACGGCCCGTACGCACGCGAGCTCGAGCACCCCAACTTAATCCCGAACCCCCCAGGCAGCCGTACGCACGGTCACCCGCCCCGGGCGCACAGCCGAGCCCCGACCAACGCGCCCAGCGCACTGCCGAGCCCCCCGCCCGCACGCCCGGACACTCTGTCGAGCCCCCCGGTGCACCGCGCGCTCACTGCGCCCCAGCGCAGCAACCCGCGCGCACACCCGCAAGCCCAGCGCCCCATCGTAGCATCCCGTGCGCACCCCGCGCGCACCACCAGCTCGCCCCACCGCGCGCACACAGCACGCCCTGCGCCTCTGCGCAGCGCTCCACGCGCACGCCCCCGCACGGCCACCTGCGCGCAGCACCCGCACGCGGCTCCGCGCGCACAACACGCCCTACACCTCTGCGCAGCGCTCCGCGCAGCACGCCCTCGCACGACTCCCAGCACGCAGCACCCGCACACTCCAGCTCCACCCGCGCGCACGCCCGCGCTGCCCTGCCAGCATGCCCGACAGCGCCCAGCCCTGCGCCTGCCTGCGCTGCCCTGCCTGCCTGCCAGCCAACCCGGGACAGCCCTACCACCTCCCCGACGGCCACCCATGGCCACCAACCGCCACTGACCGCCACCAACGGCCACCCACCGCCACCCACAGCCACCCCTACTCAAAAACACCCTCCTAACATGCATCTAAACAAGATCGGTTGCTCTTCGCGCACCGAAACACCTCCTCCAAGGCCACCACCACCAAGGTGTCCTTCAGCCCTAAAAACAGCTGAAATCAGAGGAGAAAAGAGGGCATGAGAAGGGGTCACGCATGTGGCAACTCGAATCTGAGACCACCAGAAGGTAGATCGGGAGCTCACCTATCCTTTCTCTTCTTAAGGTTTTTGGTTTCAACCACCTTAGCTAGGTCAAAACAAGGATTTAAAGAGAGGAGGAGAGAGAAATCTTGGTGGAGAAGATGATGAATAGTGGGGGGAGATATTTTTAGATTCACTTATAAGTCAACCCCCACTTAGATTAGGTTAAACTAGGATTAGGCTAGGTTTAATTAGGTTTAAGCTAGGTTTGACCCTAGTCAACCCAACCACACAAAAAGCCAAACTCATTTGACCAAGTCATGGGCCCACTTTGACCAAGTCAAGTCTCCCAATGACTTCTCGCTCGGTCAAAACCCGGATACACTTCGGAACTGCGAAATTCTGAAATGTTACCGGAATTCGGTGAAACTTTCATGAGCGGCTTGGAATGGCACCAGGACACATAATATGCAGTTATATTTTCAATCGGAGTCCTCAAACTCAGGATGATAGCTAACAATCTGAAATTTTAGTGGTTCCGATCGAAAAACGAAAAAAAAAACTGAAAAACTGCAAGAATGTCCCAATGGTTACCAGAAGGTTAAAAGTGACACATATATAACACAAGGACCTCTAATTAATTTCCCTTTTTTTTAGCCACAAGTCTAGTCTAATATGCGTAGATAAAAATTCATTAGAGCATACTCATATCAACAAGGTATATACTTCGATAGAAATTTTTCACATTCTATAAATACATCGATGCAATTCATTGGAGCATATGCTTCATTTTTTATAATAGTATCTACCTCATTAGGTGAAGTATATTATTTGTAAAAAAATTGTAACACATGTAAATTGGAATTGGGGCCGGAAAAAGGAGTTGTATGTAACATTATCCCTAATCAGATTTATGTTTAGTTTTTTTATATTTCCTTTAGTTTCGGGTATTGATTTTTCAGTTAGGTTTTAGATTTGGAATTTTTTGTGAAGTTTAATTTTTTTATAAGATTTCATATTTAAAATTTTGTAGTTTTACAAGTACAAGTTGCTCATAAAACATTTTTGAACATATGTTGTCATATATAATTTTTTAATAAGATTTCATATTGAAATTTTGTAGTTTTACAAGTATAAGTTGCCCATACAATATATTTAAACATTTGTTATCATATATTTTTTGTATTGGATATGCATTTTATTAACTCGCGTGAATGCCTATTTGTTTTTGAAAAATGATATACTCAGCCTCGAATGCAGCCTGGCTCGCAGTCTCCACCTCAGCAATCCGACGTGGCAGCAACCTGACGTGGTTTTTCTTTGCTTTCTTTATTTCCAGGCGGATGAAATCAATACCCATTTTGAAATTCAAAACTCTGACACATCCATTAATGATCTCTCTCTCTCTCTCTCTCTCTCTCACACACACACACACGAACTCTCACACCAAAACCACTTCTTTCCTCTCTCTCTTCTGTTTCTTCTTCTCTTATCAATGGATTTGCTTCTTCTGGTTCTCTCTTCCTCTCTTCTTTACATATTCTAGTTCTCTCTTCCTCTCAGCCATTTTCATCTTCAGTGGCAGCCATTTTTTATATTTTTTTGTATTGTATTACATGAAGAACAAGTTGCTTTTTGTTGCAGATCATTTTTTTGTATTCATTGATAATGCATGTTCGTGTTAGAATCCCTATTTTTTTGTGGAGCTTTCTGTTATGAATCCCTATTTTTTTGTGGGATACAATATATGCAGTATGTATGTTCCTATAATTTCTGTTATGAATCCCTATTTTCTTGTGGGGTACAACATATGCAGCATGGATGTTCCTGTAAGAAAAACATTTTTTCCCCCATTTGATGTGTTGTTTGATGGTTTATTTTACGATTTTTTTGGGATTCAACCTATACAAATTTTGTCTTGCATTTCTTTGTTATATGGTTTCTATTTGATTGTAATATATTTTAAGAGTATATTTTTTTTATAGTTTTTCTTGCATTTTTTGGTAGATTTACATTCAATAGATACACTATTTGAAAAAATATTTGTAATATACACTGTTTGAAAATCTATTAGTATACACTTTAGTAGCATAGTGTATGCATTGCTATGATAGTATATGCTATGATGGTAGATTTTATATTACACTGGATTATCTGATATGTTTCGAGATTTGATTTGACGACTCTGATATGTTCCAAGATTTGATTTGACAGTTGATAAATGGGGTGCGCAGGGTGGACTGCCACGTGTACTGGTGGGATGTCAACCGATGGGATAATAAATGATCACGTCAAATCAACTGTCTATGGCAGTGAAGTATATGTGAGGCTATCGTAGTACATACTTCATTGGTTTCAGAAATTAATATTTTATATAAAAAATTAAATTTGAAAAATCGAAGCGTAATGATTTTCATTGATTTGAAAACCGAGACTTGAAAAGGCACCCTTTCGATAACACCTGTACGCCCATTAAATTGGAGAAATTACTCCAGTATCCTCCCTAGCATGTTATATACTATTTTAATATGGTATGTACTAAGGGCAATTTCATCATCTGATTTGTTGTAACATATAAAATGCCATTTTTAGCACATACTTCTTCTTACTTTGCTCGATTGCTCTTCTAAATCGTCTCTTTCTCTTCAATCCTCTGAAGCCACTGAATTTACATTTGCGACTTTTAATTCCACTTCTTGCACAAAAAATCACTCTAATGGCTGGAAAGGAGAAGATGGCAATGGAGGGGGAGGTAAGGACATGCTGCTAATGTAGTATAGACTATGTTTTTTGATATAGGTTGTGGTTTTTTCCTGAAAATATGTTGGTTATTTTGTTTGATAGGGTAAACTAAAGCCTGTGAAAGTGGCAGGGAAGCCCCTCCAGTCGCGGTGTAGTACCTCCCGTCTCGTTGATCTCATACGAGACGTGGGGATACAGAATTCTCCACTCCACCCGCAGTCTATCTGAGCCACCGCATTTGGACATTTCGTTGATATCCCTACCGTTGTGCAGGAGAACTATCTCATTGAGACAGTTTTAAGTTTCTAGGATTCGGACCACGACGTTTTCATGGTCCGAGGAAAGGAACTACACTTTTTACCGGAGCATGTCTACGCAATCCTTGGCTTGTCTAGCTGAGGGGCGCTACCGACCACCGGTAAAAAGTCCACCTCTCCCTTTTATAGGGAGTACTTCACATCTCAAGGCCAAAAGTACCTTGTATGACCACTAATTGAGAAGCACATGCGGGACCTTATTCTCAAGACAGACGAGAAGTCCGTTACAGACTTCTCGAAATTGTTTATTCTCCACATTTTCTTGAGTATCTTGTCCATTTGGGTGAACTATTCATGTCCGCTAGAGTACACCGACATGGTTGATGATCTTGGTCACCTCGGCGACTATGCATGGGCCAATGCAGTCCACACGAACGTGGTTTTTGCTGTCATCAAATGCGTGAAGGTGGTCCAGCGCCCTGAAGGATGGGATGGGAAGGGCTACTTCTGTGTATGCGCTGTAGTCCTCAACATAAGTATATTATTTATTTTAAGTATTTCATAGTGTATGCTTTCCTAACATAGCGTATACTATTATAACATAGCGTATACATCTCTAACATAGTGTATACAATCCTAACATAGCGTATACTATCATAACTTGTTTAGACTTGGTTCTATGAGCATGTGTGCATCGCCCAGCCTCAGCCGGGGTGGCCTAGGATCTACAGATGGGCTGCAAAGGGGTATGGAAAAATCCATATGTACTCTGCACTCATCAACAGTCTAAAGGACTCAGACATTTTGGAAAAGATGGTGTTTGAAGCCAATGAACTTCCATATCTTCAGAATGACGTCATCTCAGCTACCATTGGAGGGGTACTTAAATCGGCGCCTCAACCCTCGCCCCAAACCCCCGACAACAGAAGAGATGGAGGGGATGAGAAGAAAGCTGGAGGAGCTCACTACCACCATCAACTTATTGATGGCCGAACTGTCACGCCCCGGGCGTCCCCGGGACGCGGCAAGTGTATATATGATATCAGTCTAAACAGAAGTTCAATAACATACCATAAACAACATCAATATCACAACATAGACAACAATGAAGCTGACAGGATATATACACAAATAGCGGAAGCTAAAAGACTGAGTCTGTAATTCAAAAACATATCACAGATTCGATACATAATCAATTGTCCTGTGAGAGCCAATATATACAAAGACATCCAAATAAAATACAACCGCGTGCCCAAGCACGGAATATAATACATACAATCCAAAAAGGGGTGCTGATAGCCTCTAAAACTCGCGGGACGTGGCGCTACTCCGCTACTGGTGCAGTCTCTCTCGGGGAGCTCCTCCTTCAAGTCCGCCTTAGTGATAACTGGAGAAAATAATTATGCGAGGGGTGAGCCACACGCTCAGTGAATAGCACAACCCATGCATCACAGTTCATATTAACCACCATTTATCAGCAAAAGCCTCTAAGTGGCATGAACAACACAAATCCGGTGGGTCGTTACATCGCCGAACCACCACACCCTCACCCTCACCCCTCAATAGGTGACAAAGGATGTTGGGACTTACTAGCTTGATAATCATCCATAGTCCACAAATACACAACCCAGTGGGTCGCCACATCGCCGACCCACCACACCCTCACCCTCACCTCTCAATAGGTGACAAAGGATATTGGGACTGATTAGCCTGACAATCATCCATACACAAAATCCAGTGGGTCGCTACATCGCCGACCCACTACACCCTCACCCTCACCCCTCAATAGGTGACAAAGGATATTGGGACTTACAAACCGGTGGGTCGCTACATCGCCGACCCACCACACCCTCACCCTCACCCCTCAATAGGTGACATAGGATATTGGGACTGACTAGGCTGATGGTCGCCCTTGGTCCACCGATAGTCTCTCCCCACTCTGTAGGCCGTTTGGCCACTCCCACATTCAGCATAGTCCATCTACCAAATCAGGAGGTGCCTACTGATGGGAGCCCCTTCACAGGACAACCTTTCTAACGCTGGGGCAGTCTCTACACGGATCCAACGAAGGGAACAGAACAGCCTATCCATCGCATATGATCCACTCGGATCCGCTGACACACATCTCAACAACTCTAATGTCTTGAATTCTTCAGAATTCCTCTAGGGCGCATAACCAAGATGCGGGGAAATACATAAGATAATAATGAGGAAAAGAAACCTTGGGAGGGCAACCTGAGGTCCCGATATAGGACATCCCGCCAACCAAACAAGGAACACGGAGTACCCTAGCCCGGGTCTCAATGTTGACCTCGCAAGGCCCCCTTAATATTCCCCAAGGCACGCTAAGATACCATAAGTTTGCATTTAATTAATAAATCAAACTAGTAGGACACATGCATAGGTCGAGGCTTCCTATCATATGAACAGGGTGACAGGATGCACGGCTCTTACACATATCCTATGGGTGCAAGTCCCTAACATACAAGTCTAGGGTGGCATGCATTCTACACACTAATCATGCTTGCAAATTACATATTAATCAGTTAATATTAACTATGGTGCCCCAGGGGAGGACGGTACACGCCCAAGTGCATGTAGCGCCTCCCAACTGGGTTGGGTTGTCCCACTCACCGATAGCCGGGTCGTCGCGCGTGACCGTCCGTCAAGATCTGCAAGACAGGGTATCCAACTGGGTGAGAAACAACACAATTTATACATAGAAATGCTTAGAAATACCCAAAACTCGGATAAGCATGCATACGGGCTCGCACGCATGCGAGCACGCGCGTACGCACGCGAGTCCGAGTGCCCCGACACCTACCCGAACCCTCGGGCAGCCATTCGCATGGCCCCCCGCATGCGCACGCACGAATGCGCACGCACGCACACACCCCGGCACCATCGGCGCACTGCCGCGCGTCTGCCCGCGCGCCCAGACGCGCACCCGCACGCACGCGCACGCTCGTGCGCGCCCACGCGCACCGCGCGTCCAGCCCGCGCCCCTCGCGCAGCACCCCGCGCACTGCCCCAGCACGCCCCAGCATGCCCCAGCACGCCCCAGCACGCGCACGCACTGGTTCCCTGCCCAGCGCCCAGGCGCACTGGCCGCGCGCCCCTACGCGCACCCCTGCTCGCACCAGCACCCGCGCGCCCCCTCCGCGCGTACCCGCGCACTCGCGCGCACGCGCCCGCGCGCGTCTATGCGCCCGCCAGCGCCCGACTGCGCGCGCGCCTGCACGCGCACGCGCGCAAACGACGCCCAGCTCGCGCCCAAGCCATTCTAACCCCATTTTAACCCCTTTCAACCTCTCACACACACCCAAACACCCCTACCTAGCATGCATGACCCTCCCAACATCCCCTTAAGCAAAAAAAATCAAGAAAAGGAGGGGAGGAGCTCACCTTGGAGGGGGAACAAAAGGGGAAGGTTCGGGGGCCCTTCGCGCACCGAAACGCCGCCACCGAGACCACCACCACCCCTCAGCCTCCTCCTCAGCCTCCTCTTCAGCTGAAAATCAGGGGGGGAAGATCCATGCAAGGGAGCTTGAGAGAGGGGAGAACAAACACAACAACACACCCACACAACCCAACTCATGCACTTGCACCATCTCTCTTTGAGGCATTAAACCAAACACCTAGGGGGCTTGAATGAGGGAAAGAGAGGGCCAAGAAAAGCTGGTCGACGTGCACATTGGGAGGGGAAGAGAGAGAGAGGAGATATTTATCAAAATATCTAAGGAAATTTTACTAAGTCGCCCTCCGACTAGAAATTCTGCGCAAGCTTCACTGGAACAGCCATAACTTCCCCGATACAGCTCCGAATTGCTTGATTCTAAGACCGATGGAAAGCTAAGAAGATTATCTACAACTTTTATGTTTATTCCATGATCAGATAATCCCTCTAGCTAATCCGACATTAGAGCCGAACATGGAACAGGGCTGCTGCCAGAATTTCCATCCCCGGGTATACTTGGAAAAATACCCATAACTTTTACTACAAGAATCCAGTTGATCTAATTCCACTTCTGTGCAAAATCTAACTCAAAACTGGACATCTCATAGTAAAATCATAATTAAAACTCTTCATCTTGGATTTTAACAAAATCAAATCCAAAAGCGAAATCAGGAATACATAACTTAGGAAAAAAAATTATGTACCCAAATCTTCAAACAGAGAGCTCCAAATGACACAGACACAACACGAACAGCGTGCAATCGGGGACCACCCTCCTACAGAAAAATTAAGAACAATAGTTGGTGCTACTAAAAAAGAACCATCCACCGACCAAACAGCCCCGGCGTTCCCCAAGAAAGGGAAACAAAAGAAAGGAGCCAGAGCTCCCTACCGAGGTCACCAACAAGCACAAGAAGAAAGCATCACAGAAGGTATGTGTTACCGATTCGATCAGAAGATGTAGTATAGACTTATTTAACGACTGCAGCATGCTTAACTGAAATGTAATATTGTTATTACACTCATATCAGAATACTGATGAATATTTCATGCAAGACATTCAAGGGGATGTGCAAGCAGATCAACCCTCAAATCTTGCTGCAGGTAAGCCATCGTCATTCGGGTCTTCAGTTTCTGTGACATCTCCTTTACCTCATGATGGTGGAGAGAGACGATAAAAAAGAACAGTAGTTCCAGTAGCAGCAAGGACAGCACAAGCTCCAACAGTAACAACACCAACAGCAGCAGCAACAACACCAACAACAATAGCTGCAACAACAGCACCGGCAGCAACAACAACACTAGATGCACCAACAACACCACCAGCAAAAGCACCCCAACAAAAGAAACGGAAGCACCAGCACCAACAACAATAGCACAACAACAACAGAAGCACCAGTAGCAACAACCATAGAAGCACCATCAACAATAGAAGCAGAAGCACCAAAAATAACTACAGAAGCAACAACAACAAAAGCAGGTTACACTTCTTCCATAGCGTATATTATCCTAACATAGCGTGTAGTATTATAACATAGCGTATACTTATATAAACTAATTATGTATATATTTTACTGGTCGTTCGACATTGGAGCCTACTGAGAAGGCAATCCCTAGAAAAACAAAGACTGGGAGGGTTAGTACGATCAAGGGGAAGGCCGCTAAGGTAGCCAATGAGGTCACTGTACAGGGCCGAATAACTAGGGGTAACCCTATTGCACTCCAGAAAGCCCAATTCAAAAGAACAAAAAAGGTAAAGGTGCTCCAAGATCCACAAAAAAGACGACGCGGAATTGCAGAAGGTTATACAGTTATCGAAGAAGGAAGCTGAAGCACAGAATGTCGTATATAAGGAAGTAACCCCAGCACTAATCGATGTAAGTACCATATCGATAGCTTCGGTTCTGTGAAACCTCTTTTCAGTTAACTTATAATAGAATAAAATTTCTTCTATTACTTTTGTAGAATTTTCCTGGCAAATCAGTGATTTCAAATGAAGAACACCGGATCATTTTGGAATTCTTCCAACTTGAAACGAATAAGTTAGTTTAATAGTTTCTCCATTGTTTAATATTATCTCAGCAAAATAGTATTCTCATTTTTTTATGCTTTCGTGACATTGCGTATACTTGTCTAATATAAGGTTTGTTTGTTTCGACGTAAAAGTCCCTCAAAACTCTAGTTTTCAGGAAAAGTGGTTACATAGACATGTTTGGTAGCTTTAGAAAAAAACGGTTATGGAAAACTACTTCTTTAACCGCTTTCAAATCCTGATTTTGGCATCCGCCTTGAGGGGTTCGTAGGCCATTTTTCAGGGATTGAGAAATCCATATATTAGAACTTCTCAAAAGTTTAATTGACCTTCTTTTTATTTGAATATTCTAAATATAAATATTTTAAAATCAATTCTTTTTATATTTAAAAGATGTAAAAATACATTTCATTTAATTAGATGATATTTTCTAAAATTTAAAATTATTATTTACAATTTAATAATAAATTTTTCATATAAATTCAAAATTTGAATGACTAAAAAGTATGTCCTATGATATTATAATTAATTTAATATAAATTCAAAATTATATGGAACCCATCCAGTTGTTAGGTTTGAAAATAAAAGATAGAACCTTAAAAATATCTAGATTTAATTAAATCTTAATAGATTTTTTTATTTATGATAAATATTCAGATTTTAATTAGAGAGATTTGAGGATCTATATGTAGAAAAAATTATAAAATGATTTATATCGCACAACTAAAAATAGTTTTTGTAGCTAAAAAACAAATATTTTTTTTAAATATGTCATGATATTTTCTAAAATTTAAAATTATTATTTACAATTTAATAACAAATTTTTCATATAAATTCAAAATTTGAATGACTAAAAAGTATGTCCTATGATATTATAAATATGTTCTATGATATTATAATTAATTTAATAGAAATTTGAAATTATAGGGAACCTGTTATATATGTGTCACTTTTTACCTTCTGGTAACCATTGGAGCATTCTGGCAGTTTTTCAGCTTTTTCGTTTTTCGATCGGAACCGCTAAAATTTTGGATTTTTAGCTATCATCCTGAGTTTGAGGACTCCGATTGAAAATCTAACTGCATATTATGTGTCCTGGTGCCATTTCAAGCCACTCACGAAAATTTCATCGAATTCCGGTAATGTTTCAGAATTTCGCAGTTCCGAATCGTATCCGGGTTTTGACCGAGCGAAAAGTCATTGGGAGACTTGACTTGGTCAATGTGGGCCCATGACTTGGTCAACTCTTTTGTTTTCTAGTGTGGATGGGTTGACCCAAGTCAAAGTGCACCTAAACCTAGCCTAAACCTAATTAATTAGGGCTAAGTGAGTGGGTGTGAGTGTGTGTGGTGTGTGTGTGAGCATAAATAAATCCCACGACAACAAAAAGCTCCCCCACTATTCATCATCTCTTCCAACTCTCTCAAGCTCTCTCTCCCTCTCTTTAATCCCCCTTTTGACCTAGTAAAAGGTGTTGGATCAAGAAACCCTAGAAGGAGAAAAGAAAGGTAAGGACCCGATCTACCTTTGCATGGTCTCGGATTCGAGTTCCCTCATGTGTGACCCCCTCTTATAGCCCCTTTTTACCTATGTTTTCAGCCCTCTTTGACTGAGAAGAGGTCTTGGTTGTGGTGGCCTTGGAGGTGGTGTTTCGGTGCGCGAAGAGCACCCGATCTCCTCCCTTCCTTTCCTCTCCTTGGGTGAGTTTTCTTTCTTTCCTTTCTTGCTTAGATGCATGTGTAGGAGGTGTTTATGGGTGTGCTAGGGGAGCTTGGTGGTTTGGGGGTTGTTGGGAGGGGGCTGTTGGTGGCTGAGGGGGGTGGTAGAGCCGGCTCGGGCAGTGCGGGCTCATCGGGCATGCGCGCCCGGGCAGACAGGCAGGCAGACAGCGCAGGCTGGTAGGCGCTGGGCAGGCGCGCTGTTGGGTGAGCTGGCAGGGCACGCGCGCGTGCGCGCGGGTGCTGCGCAGGGGGCGCAGTACGCGGGTTGAGCGGGTGGTGTGCGGGTACTGTGCAGGGGGCGCAGTGCGGGGGCACGCGTGCGGAGCGCTGCGCAGAGGCGCAGTGCGTGCTGTGCGCGCTGGGCGCCGTGCGGGTGCTGCGCGCTGGGCGCCATGCGGGGGCGTGCGCGCTGAGCGCTGCGCAGAGGCGCAGTGCGTGCTGTGCGCGCGGTGAGGCGAGCGGGGAGTGCGTGCGGAGCACTGCGCTGGGGCGCAGTTCGTGCGGGTGTGCGCGCGAGGTGCTGCGCTGGGGCGCAGTGCGCGTGAGTGCACCCGGGGCTGGACGCGCGGTGCGGGCAGGGGCTCGACAGTGCGTCTGGGCGTGCGGGCAGGGGCTCGACAGTGCGTCTGGGCGTGCGGGCAGGGGCTCGACAGTGCGTCTGGGCGTGCGGGCAGGGGCTCGACAGTGCGTCTGGGCGTGTGGGCAGGGGCTCGACAGTGCGTCTGGGCGTGCGGGCAGGGGCTCGACAGTGCGTCTGGGCGTGCGGGCTGGGGCGCGGCTGTGCGCCGGGGGCGGGTGGCCATGCGTATAGCTGCCCGGGGGTTCGGGAGTCAGTCGGGGTGCTCGGACTCGCGTGCGTATGGGCGTATGTACGTTTGTCCGAGTGTTGGGTATTTTTAGTGTATTTTTGGTATGTATTTGTGTATTTTACTCACCGTGTTAAATACCTGTCTTGCAGATCTTGACGGACGGTCACGCGACGACCCGGGTATTGGTGAGTGGGACAATCCAACCCAGTAGGGAGGCGCTATATGCACTTAGGTGTATACCGTCCTCCCCTGGGGCACCATAGTTGATATTAACTTATAAATATGTAATGTATGTAAGCATGATTGTTATGTAGTATGCATGCCACCCTAGACCTTGTATGTTAGGGACTTGCACCCTTAGGATATGTGTAAGAGCCATGCATCCTGACACCATGTTTCATGCTAGGAAAGCCTCGACCTATGCATGTGTCCTATTAGTTTAATTTATTAAATTAAATGCGAACTTATGGTATTTTTGTATACCTAGTAAGTATTATAACCTGGTAGTTATTATATATGTTCCCCGCATCTTGGTTATGCGCCCTGGAGGAATTCTGAAGAATTCATGACATTAGTAGAGTCTCCCTTCTCTGGATTAAGGGGTCTTGCGAAGTCAGCGTTGAGACCGGGCTAGGGTACTCCGTGTTCCTTGTTTGGTTGTCGGGATATCCTATATTGGGACCTCATGGTGCCCTCCCAAGGTTTCTTTTTCCAGTTAAGGAATACCGCGGATCCAAGTGGATCATATACGTGTGGATAGGCTGTTTCTTTTCCCTTCGTTGGATCCGTATAGAGACTGCCCCAGCGTTAGACAGGCCGTCCTGACAGAGGGCTCCCATCAATAGGCACCTCCTGATTTGGTGACGGACTGTGCTGAATGTGGGAGTAGACCAGGCGGCCTACGGAGTGGAGGAGAGACTATCGGTGGACCAAGGGTGATTAACAACCTAGTCAGTCCCAATATCCTATGTCACCTATTGGAGGGTGAGGGTGAGGGTGTAGTGGGTCGGTGATGTAGCGACCCACTGGATTGTGTAGTTTCCTGCCACTTTAAGGCTTGAATAATTATTTGTGGTTAATATGAATTGTGATGCATGGGTTGTGCTATTCACTGAGCGTGTGGCTCACCCCTCGCACATATTTTTCTCCAGTGTTATCTGAGTCGGTTCAGCAGGAGGAGCTCCCCGAGGGACTTCAGCAGTAGCGGAGCAGCGCCGCGGAAAGTGTTAGAGGCTATCAGCATCCCTTTTTTATTGTATGTATTATATTTCCGTGCTTGGGCACCTGTTTATATTATATTGGATGTCGTTGTATATATTGGCTCTCACAGAACAGTTGATTATGTATCGAGTCTGTAATGTGTCTTTGAATTACAGACCCAGCTTTTAGCTTCCGCTATTTGTGTATATATCATGTCAGCCCTGCTTTTGTCTGTGTTGTTATTGTTGATGTTGTTTAGGGTATATTATTGACCTCATGTTTAGACTGATGATATCATATATACACTTGCCGTGTCCCGGGGACGGCCGCCCTGGGGCGTGACAGAACCCATCCATCCGGTTGTTAGGTTTGAAAATAAAAGATAGAACCTTAAAAATATCTTGATTTAATTAAATATTAATAGATTTTTTATTTATGATATATATTCATATTTTAATTAGAGAGATTTTAGGATATATATGTAGAAAAATTTATAAAATGATTTATATCTCACAACTAAAAATAGTTTTTTTAGCTAAAAATTAATTTAATTTTTTTTAAAATATGACCAATGTAAATTTAATTCATCAAATTTATCTCGGAATATCCTAAAGTAACTATAGGATATCTAAAGATCTCATATATTTTCTAGTTTGATCTCACTTTAAATTTAAATTCAAAATTTAAATTTAAATTTAAATTTTGGATTTACATGGTATTTGAACTTTTTTGTGTTAGACATTTTCCATAAGTAAGGTAAAATATCTTTATTCTGAATAAATGTAATGCAATACTGATTTTTTAATAAAATTTATCAATGATTTCGATCTGTCTATGGTTATTATTTTTTTTATTCATAATTTAATATTAATGCATATAGATGAAAAATAAGATTTCACATATTTATAGAACCAAACACTAGAAGACTAATATTTTACGAATATTTTACAAGAAAACAAATAACAGAAATAATTTTCCGTAAAATAATTTCAGTACAACCAAATGCTAGAAATGAATTTCATTTTCAGGAAAAACTTTTTCCTTGTAAAAGGAAATCCGTAGGAATTCAAACTACATGAAACCAAATGGACCCATAGCATTTACGTCTCTAACATAGTGTATACAATCCTAACATAGCGTATACAGTCCTAACATAACATATACTAAGATATGAGCATTTTCATGTCTTGTAGTGATGTGGTCTGGAAGCAAGAAGACGTTGACGTGAGAAGGAAGGACCTATTGGCAGTGATTGGAAATGATTGGCTGGGTGAAGAGGTCATTGATGGCCTAGGATTGATGTACGCCAATAGGGAGCATGTGCGTGACCCTGTGGACAAGACGAAGTTTGTAAAGTCCACTTTTAATGTTCGTATATCATTTTTTTCTTTTGTGGTTTGTCCTTCCACTGGTATATGATATATGATTTTTTAATGTGGGTATGTTTTAAACACAGCATTTGATTAGACTTGATGAGGAGGAAGCTCTAAAATTCCTCCAGGACCAGTGCTTCAAGCCAGAGGAGCTTGGAGAGGTGGGGAAGGTTGTGTTCCCTCTGTGGCACGAATACCACTGGTTACTGCTGGTCCTGGACATGGTGAAGAAAACATACAATGTATTCAACTCCACGTGTAACCCTAGGCACTACACATACGCCAAACAAGTGGTACGTACTGCACTTAACTTTCAAATTCTTCAATATTAATACATAATGTCGTCTGAACTCCATTTTCCATGTTATCTGAACTTGTAGGTGGGCTTGCTGAAGCGTTACATTGGGGATACATCAACATTCAAGATGAACAAGAATCATTGGTGTCTAACCCAAAAAGAAGGACAAGATTGTGGCGTCTCTGTCTCACATTGGATGGACTGTGTGTTCCAACGATGCGAATTCTACCTATCCAGTGAACGAGACATTAATTTGCTACGCGCTAAAATCACTGCTTCTTTTTTATTTGGCAAACTTGTTTGATATGTGATTTTGTATGTTGTATGAACATGTGTATTGGGTAGGTGAAGTGTTTTAACGTTTTGTAATATGAACAATCCCAAAATTTACATTTACATAATAGCAGATATATACTAGTTGGTGGTTGTAATAAAGACAATTTGCATTTTAGTGCAGGTTGTTTTAAATCTATAAGAGCTATTTTAGCACCGTATACACTATGTTATATGAGTATACACTATGTTAAATTAGTATACGCTTTGTTATATGAGTACACGCTATTTTAAGTTTAACGTTGTGCTAAACTAGTATACGGAAGGTTATTTCATAATATGATGATACATTGAATGAATTTTACAATCAACAGTGTGTTGTGAAGTCAATGGGATAGCTCAATATGTTTAACCAAATGGACAACCATTTTGTATTCTGATTGCAACTTGTACACCAATTTAATAAATTACACTTATTTTACATTTTACTGTAATACATTCACTGAGGAATTTGAGATTCAAGCCAATGATCAAACTCGCCATCAGCACATGCATCCACGATGGACAACGTTGATGGTGCACATTGATTGATGCTCTCTTGTGTTGACGGTACACGGCCTTGCATTGGCGTAGAATCTTGCGTTGATTGTACCTTCTTTGTTTGCTACACAACGGTGGTGGAAATAATCAGCAACACATTATGTGCTAACCTATTAAGTATGTGTTATACCTCACTATTTGAACAAATAATGTACTCACAGTTCTTTTCTTTTTCTTGTTGCATACAACTTCAGTCTTGGATTTCAACCTCGTCTTTCTAGGGTGACCCTTCAACCTCGTCTTGCGAGGGCGACCCTTAGATTGCACAACTTCAGGGGGTCGGATTTTATCAACTTCTGTGGGTGTGTTACCAATTGTCGAAGGTCAAAGATAATTGCCAGACACGTGGGAAGTCATTTTTGCCTTCAGTTCCCTAAACAGTGATGCAGCATACTCCGAATCATCTTTAGATGAATTTACCATCTCCACGACCTCTTGCATGATACATATCCCCAAATTGTACAATGAATCGAACAAGTCCATTGCTCTGTTGGGATGATCAAGTGTGCCACTAGCGGATGACGAATGAATCCACTTGAAATCCTTCCTCCACTGAGGGAGAATATACCTCTTAGGTATATTCATCACGAATTCATTTCAAAGAATGCAGAGACAATGTCGACAAAGTATCCCTCTAAATTCATATGACCGACAAATGCATTATATCTCTTCGGTGCCTCGGTAGAAAACAACCTCAAACTTTAAATGCCTATTCAGCCTTTTCACCATCTCAATCACCTCGTATTTGACGATGTTGTCATCTCTTGTTGATACACACCTATCGGTATCGGATTTCAGAAAAAAAGGGGGAAGAGGGGTCGTTGGTCGGGGGGATGCTCCGGGAATCCTTCCTCCCTCTCTTCCTCCTCCTCTAGTCCTCTGGGGTTGTGCGTCTGTGGGGGTTCTTCGGAGGCTCGGGTTTGGAGAGCTGCACCTTGGCAGGCTCGATCGGATCGTCTCTCGGAAGGGGTGGTGGGGGTTTCGTTCCTGGCTGAGGCGGCCGACGGGTCCTCAGGAGGATTCAGGGGTTGTTGTGACCGCCACCTACTTTTCTAAAAAAGCAAGAAAAGTTGGGGCGAATTTGATTGCCTTCATGGGGAGTTTGTGGGGTCTCTGCTCTGAGACACGGATATGCCATACACAGAGGTGAAGACAAGGATCCTTTTCTGCTTTGGGAACCTGACTAAAGGAGAATTGGGACTGAGGTAGGCTAGGGGAGGGCCGACTAGTGGTATTTAGCCGCATGGTGGGGGGCGGCTAGTTGGGAGCAGCTGCCTGGTGTTTGGTTCACTTTGGGTAGAACCTAGGTAGGGTTTGATTTGGGTGTTTGGCAGAGGTTAAGCTGGGTTTAACCTGGGTTTTGGAGAGTGGACTTGGATAGTGATTTGGTGTAGAAAATGGGTTTCTCTCTCACTTTCTCACTCAAGGGTTTTAAATGGTGGTGTGGGGGGTGTAGGTTTGTGAGTGTGGGTGTGTATTGGTTGCTTGGGAATGTTAATTGTTGATGGATATGAATTGGATGCCCCCCTATTTATAGTAAAAGAGGTGTAGGGGAGTGTCCACTGGACAATAGATCAAAAATGGGTAATAAGGTGCTTGATTTGACCTCCCATTAGATCTTTGTTCTCTGACAATGTCCAAGTGAGGGGCGGCTACTCTCAAGTAGCCGCCCCCATCATAACCTGCCAAACGTCCCATCTCTGACAAGCAGTGGCTTGGGTCGGTTACTAAGTTTTAACCGGCTGAGATGGGACGGCTAAAAGGGACAATCCGCCGCAATCATGCTTGCTTTATGTCCCATCCAGGAAGGCGGTTTGGGGTCGATCAATGGGGCAGCTAGTTGAAACTAGCCGCCTGGTATGGGGCGGCTACTCTCAAGTAGCCGCCCCTGTCCAGGTCCTAGGTTTTCCTAAGGGTTTGGACTAGGGTTTTCGGTTTTTTGTTTCTAAGGGAGTTTTCTTTTAGATGTCCAAATGTGATTTTTTCCAATATTACTTGAATTAAATTTCTTTTCTTTGGATGATCAAAATTAGGGTATCTACAACACCGAGCATTCAATTGGATCAATTGTTTGAGTTCTTCTTGAAACTTTCAGAATATATTAATTGTGTATATTTTCGCCATCTGTTCTTCCATTTCCATTGATGACGTAAGCTGGGGGCTACTATGGAAGCACGTAAAGTCTTCTAAGGCCTCCTTCTCATGTTTATTCTTTAACGCATTCTCATACTGTTGAACAAATTGACTCATACTTGTTTTTGAAGTAACATAATCATCAAAATATGCATTCATGGTCTCGCTACGTTGGGTGGTAGACATCCCCGTCCAAAAGGTATCCCTAATGTAAACTGGCACCCAACATTCTCAGTCCTCGTACAAAGAAGACAACCATGTATTTTCTTGAAAGCCATATACATCCATCACTTTATCCCATCTCTCCTCGAATTCATTTACGACGAGGCAATCATAAACTAAATTCATAAGTTGATCTTTGAAAGACGTGTAATCCTTCACCTAGATTAACAAATTGAACTTATTATAGTATATACTATGACACAATGGTAAACGTTGTCACGCCCCAGGGCGGCCGTCCCCGGGTCACGGCAAGGGTATACATGATATCAGCAGTCAATACAGGAGATCAATAGCATACCATAAACAACAGCTAAAAAGACAACACAGACAACAAAGAGGCTGACATGATGTATACACAGAAAGCGGAAGCTAAAAAGACTGAATCTGTAAATCAACAACACTTTACAGACTCGATACATAATCATGTCCTGTGAGAGCCAATATATACACATACATCCAAATACAATCCAAACTGGGTGCCCAAGCACAGAAATATATACATACAATAAAAGGAAGGATGCTGATGGCCTCAAAACTCGAGGGACGTGGCGCTACTCCGCTACTGGTGCAGTTGCTCGGGAAGCTCCTCCTTCAAGTCCGCCTCGGTAATCACTGAAAAAAATATTATGCGAGGGGTGAGCCACACGCTCAGTGAATAGCACAGCCCATGCATCACAGTTTATATTAACCACATTTAATCAAAACACTAGCCTCAAAGTGGCATAAATAACACAAGTCCGGGGGTTCGTCACATCGCCGAACCACCACACCCTCACCCTCACCCTCACCCCTCCATAGGTGACCAAGGGTATTGGGACTTAGTAGGCTGATAATCATCCTCACACAATCCAGTGGGTCGCCACATTGCCAGCCCACCACACCCTCACCCTCACCCTCAACAGGTGACATAGGCTATTGGGACTGACTAGGCTGTTGGTCACCCTTGGTCCACCGATAGTCTCTCCCCACTCCGTAGGCCGTTTGGCCACTCCCACATTCAGCACAGTCCGTCTACCAAATCAGGAGGTGCCTACTGATGGGAGCCCCTGCACGGGACGACCTTTCTAACACTGAGGTAGTCTCTACACAGATCCAACGAAGGGAACAGAACAGCCTATCCATCGCACATGATCCACTCGGATCCGCTGACAACACATCTCTACAACTCTAATGTCTTGAATTCTTCAGAATTCCACCAGCGCGCATAACCAAGATGCGGGGAAATACATAAGATAATAATGAGGAAAAGAAACCTTGGGAGGGCAACCTGAGGTCCCGATATAGGACATCCCGCCAACCAAACAAGGAACACGGAGTACCCTAGCCCGGGTCTCAATGTTGACCTCGCAAGGCCCCCTTAATATTCCCCAAGGCATGCTAAAAATATCTTAAGTCTGCATTTAATTTAATAAATCAAACTAATAGGACGCATGCATAGGTCGAGGCTTTCCTAGCATGATAACGAGGTGACAGGATGCACGGCTCTTACACATATCCTAAGGGTGCAAGTCCCTAACATACAAGTCTAGGGTGGCATGCATTCTACACACTAATCATGCTTGCATGGATTACATATAACAGTTAATATTAACTATGCTGCCCCAGGGGAGGACGGTATACGCCCAAGTGCATATAACGCCTCCCAACTGGGTTGGGTTGTCCCACTCACCGGTAACCGGGTCGTCGCGCGACCGTCCGTCAAGATCTGCAAGACAGGGTAATCAACTTGGTGAGTAAAATACACAAATACCCAAAATACTCAAAAATACACAAATAAATACCCAACACTCGGGGAAACGTGCATACGGCCCGTACGCACGTTAGCCCAAGCACCCCGACTCACTCCCGAACCCTCGGCAACCACCTGCACGCCCACCCGCCCTCAGATGCACCGCCGCGCCTCAGCCCGCGCACCCAGGCGCACCGCCGGGCCCCTGCCCGCACGCCTGGACACGCTGCCGAGCCACCCGGGTGCACCGCGCGCCCACTGCGCCCCATCGCAGCAGCCCGCGCGCACACCGCACGCCCCGCACTGGCCCGCGCGCACCCCGCGCACACCTCCGCTGCCCTCGCCTCGCTCCGCGCGCACCCCGCGCGCACCACCGGCTCGCCCAGCACTCCACCGACTCGCCGCGCGCGCACAGCGCGCCTGTGCCTCTGCGCAGCGCTCCGCGCGCAGGCCCCCGCACAACGCCCTGCACGCAACGCCCCAGCGCCCAGCACACGCGCCCAGCACGCCCTCCAGCTCCACCCGCGCGCACGCCCGCGCGCATGCACGCGCGCGCCCTGCCAGCTGCTCCGCCTGCTGCGCCTGTGCTGCCTGTGCTGCCATCCTGCCCGGGACAGATAACCACCCTGCCCGAGCCACCCCACCTCCTCTATCCGGCCACCCATGGCCTCCAACAGCCACCAATCACCCCCCCCCCCACAGCCACCAACACCCAAACCTGTCACGCCCCGGGCGTCCCCGAGACGCGGCAAGTGTATATAAAATATTAGAATCTACACAGGAGGTCAATAATATATCATACACAAGCTACTAGAATGACATACAGACAACAAAAGCAGGGCTGACATGATATATACACCAAATGCGGATAACTAAGACTGAATCTGTAATCAAAACACACTACAGACTCCATACATAATCACGTGTCCTGTGAGAGCCAATATACATACAAGGACGTCCAAATACAACACAAACGCGTGCCCAAGCACGGAAAATAATACATACTGGTACAAGGGATGCTGATAGCCTCTGCAACTCGCGGGACGTGGCGCTACTCCGCTACTGATGAAGTCCCTCGGGGAGCTCCTCCTTCGGATCCGACTCAGATGACACTGAAGAAAAATATTATGCGAGGGGTGAGCCACACGCTCAGTGAACGGCACAACCCATGCATCACAGACAATATTGACCACAACCAGATATCCTTATAATCCACAATTCATATTACTTAATCCACAAATGATAGCACAACTCAAAGCCGTGGGTTGCTCAATCGCCAACCCACTACACCCTCACCCTCACCCTTCAATGGGCGACAAAGGATATTGGGACTGGCTACACATAACCAGCGGGTCGCTTCCGCCAACCCGCCACCCCCTCACCCTCACCCTTCAATGGGTGACATAGGATTTTGGGACTTACGAGCATCCAATCACAACTCCAGTGGGTCGTTCATCGCCAACCCACTACACCCTCACCCTCACCCTTCAATGGGTGACATAGGATTTTGGGACTGACTAGGCTGTTGGTCACCCTTGGTCCACCGATAGTCTCTCCTCCACTCCGTAGGCCGCCTGGTCTACTCCCACATTCAGCACAGTCCGTCCTAAATCAGGAGGTGCCTACTGATGGGAGCCCTCTGTCAGGAAGGCCTGTCTAACGCTGGGGTAGTCTCTACCGGATCCAACGAAGGGAACAGAACAGCCTACCCATCGCATATGATCCACTTGGATCCGCAGACGGCACATTATAACAACACTAATGTTCTGAATTCCTCAGAACCCACCAGGGCGCATAACTACGATGCGGGGAACATGCATAAGGTTATAACAAGGGTGGAATATCATTGGGGGAAAGAAACTCGGGAGGGCAGCGTGAGTTCCCGTTATAGGACACCCCGACAACCAAACAAGGAACACGGTGTACCCTAACCCGGGTCTCACCGCTGTCCTCGCAAGGCCCCTCCCCTATAATATTCACTATAACATGTAATTTAACAAATACTAGCATTTAATTTAATAAATAAACTAGTAGGGCACATGCATCGGTCGGGCTTCCTAACATGGAACCAGGGAACATGCTGCATGGCTCATACACATCCTAAGGGTGCAAGTCCCTAATATGCAAAGACTAGGGTAACATGCATTCTACATTTAAATCATGCAAGCATGGATTACATATTACTGCAGGTTAATATACATCCATGGTGCCCCAGGAGAGGTCGGTATACGCCCAAGTGCGTATAACGCCTCTCTACTGGGTTGGATTGTCCCACTCACCAGAGATCGGGGTCGTCGCGCGACCGTCCGTCTAGATCTGCAAGACAGACATTCAATATGGTGAGAAACCACGCAATTTATACATAGAAATGTATAGAAATACCCAAAACTCGGATAAGCATGCATACGGGCTCGCACGCATGCGAGCACGCGCGTACGCACGCGAGTCCGACTGCCCCGACACCTACCCGAACCCTCGGGCAGCCATTCGCATGGCCCCCTGCATGTGCACGCACGAATGCGCACGCACGCACACACCCCGGCACCATCGGCGCACTGCCGCGCGCTTGCCCGCGAGCCCAGACGCGCACCCGCACGCATGCGCACGCTCGCGCGCGCCCACGTGCACCGCGCGTCCAGCCCGCGCCCCTCGCGCAGCACCCCGTGCACTGCCCCAGCACGCCCCAGCACGCCCCAGCACGCGCACGCACGCGCATGCACGCGCGCGCGCGCACTGGTTCCCTGCCCAGCGCCCAGGCGCACTGGCCGCGCGCGCGCACGCCCGCGCGCCCCCGCGCGCGCCCGCGCGCACTCCCGTGCACACCCCCGCTCGCGCCAGCACCCGCGCGCACCCGCGCACCCACTCCGCGCGCACCCGCGCACGACTGCGCGCCCGACTGCGCCCGCCAGCGCCCAGCACCCGGCACCCGCGACCCAGCGCTCAGCGCCCAGCGCCCGGGACCCTCACCCAGCGTCCACGCGCACGCCCGCGCAACACGCGCCCAGCGCGCCTGCCAGCCTGCCCGCGCTGCTGCCCGCGTTGCCCGCCTACGCGCGTCACCGAGTGGCCCGAGCACCGCTCGCCTGCACGCCCGGGGCACTGCCCGCCTGATGCCCGAGCGCCCCTGCACCCCCCGAGCGCACGCCCGCGCGCGCGCCCGCGCGCACGCGCTCGCGCGCCTAGCAAACTGGTGCTCTGCTCCCAGCCTACCCAGCTAGCCCTGCCAGCCTAGCACCCGACTAGCCCTGCACGCCCAGCACCAGGCACGCCCAGCGCCAGCCCGAGCGCACGCCCGCGCGCACGCACTCGCGCGCCCTGCCAGCGGCCCTGCCTGCTGCACCTGCGGCTGCTGCGCCTGCTGCTGCTGCCCTGCCATCCTGCCCGAGCCCGAGCTCCTCTACCACCCACCTCCGACCACCACCAGCCCGAGCTCCTCTACCACCCACCTCCGACCACCACCACAGCCTCCGACCGCCTCCCACAGCCCTCCGACGGCCACCCACCGCCGCCAACCGCCTCCCAACCACAAAACCACTCTCCTAGCATTCATCTATGCAAGAAAAAGAGGGAAAGGGGACTTACCAAGGGGAGGAGGGGAAGTCCGGTGGCTCTCCGCGCGCCGAAACCTTTCTCAAAGGCTCTCCTACGCCCCGATCTACCTCCACCGCCGAGATGGCTCAAATCAGGGATGAAGAGAGGGCGGACGGACGGGCAAAACTCGCCGGAATTGGGATTTGAAAGCACCGGAGTGTAGATCGGGACCCGATCTACACTTCCTATGCTTTAGGTTTTAAGTTTTGAGGGCTCTAGGGGGGTCAAAAGTGAGAAAAAGAGAGAGGGAGGAGAGAGAGGGATTTGGTAGGGACGATGAACAGTAACTCGGAAAAATTAGATCCCACTCTTATATAGCGGACGACTTAAAAACCCGGATACGCCCCGGAACTGCGAAATTTCGGAAACGTTACCGGAATTCAACGAAATTTTCGTGAGAGGTCTAAAATGGCACCAGGACACCAAATATGCAGTTAGATTTTCAATCGGAGTCCTCTAGCTCAGGACGATAGCTAACAGTCCAAAAATTAGCGGTACCGATCGAAAAACCGAAAAAAACGAAAAACTGCCAGAACGCTCCAACGGTTACCAGCAGGTTAAAAAGTGACACATATATAACATAACATGCATCTAAGCAAGAAAAGGAAGAAAAGAGAGCTTACCCAAAGAAGGAAAGGAAAGGAAGGGAACCGGAAGCTCTTCGTGCACCGAAACGCCTCCCCAAAGCCTTCCACCACCAAGATCTCCTCCTAGCCAAAGAAGGGCTGAAAACAGAGGAGAAGAGAGGGGGTAAGAGGGGGCTAAACACCTCGGAATTCGAATCCGAAACTACCGGTAGATAGATCGGGGCCGGATCTAACCTTTCTATGCTTTGAGTTTTAAGGTTCAAGCACCCTAGGTGGCTCAAATCTAAGAAAAAGAGAGAGGGGAGAAAGAAATCTATTTTGAGAAGATGATGAATAGTGGAGGGCACTTTTAGATCCCACTTAAATAAGTCAACACACTTAAGTTAGTGTTAACCTAGGGTTAAGGCTTGATTAATTAGGTTAAGTGGGTTTTTAAGTGGGATTTAACTTGGGTCAACCCAACCACACAAAAAGACAAAAAGGGTTGACCAAGTCATGAGCCCACTTTGACCGAGTCAACTCTCCCAATGACTTCTCGCTCGGTCAAAACCCGGATACGCCCCGGAACTGTGAAATTCTGAAACGTACCGGAATTTGATGAAATTTTTGTGAGTGGCTTAAAATGGCACCAGGACACATAATATGCAATTAGATTTCAATCGGAGTCCTCAAACACAGGATGATAGCTAACAGTCTAAAATTTTAGCGGTTCCGATCGAAAAATGAAAAAAACTCAAAAACTGTCAAAATGCTCCAATGGTTACCAGCAGGCCAAAAAGTAACACATATATAACAAACGTTGTGGCAAAAAGGTATGCACTATGATAAAAAGGTATGTGCTATGATAAACATGTATGTGCACATTTAAAAACGTATACGCTCTAATAAAACAATATACGCTTTAAGAAGGACATACACTATGTGAAACATGAACTAGCTGCACGATGAATAATTTATGAAAGCTCTAGAAGATATATATTATAAGTCGATGAATTGATGATAATAGTATACGTACCATGCCAAGTTTTTCAGGAACTTTTTTCAAAATATGCTAGAGACAAAGACGGTGTCTTGCATGAGGAAACACTTTTTCAACGGCTCCCCCAATAGATTTGCATTGGTCAGTGATTATCGCTTGAGGGGGATGGTTCCCCATGCACGCAAACCAGGCCTTGAAAAGCCATACGTATGTCTCTATCGTCTCATTGGCTAGCAAGCCGCAACCTAACAAAATGGAATGTCCATGGTGGTTTACACCAACAAATGGGGCAAAAGGCATTGCGTATTTGTTTGTCAAATACATCGTGTCGAATGAGATCACATCACCAAAATACTGATATGCAGCCCTACATCTTGCATCTGCCCAAAAAACACTCTTCAAACGACCATCGCTATCCAAATCAATCATATGAAAAAAGTAAGAATTTATTTCTTCCTGCCTACTAAAATATTGAAGGAGTGCTTCCGCATCACCTTCCCCAAGCTCGAAACGTCTTACTCTACTGAGGAAACTATGACAATCCCTTTCTGTGAATGGAAGTTGATCATATCCCCATCCTTCGTGTCACGCCCCAGGGCGGCCGTCCCCGGGACGCGGCAAGTGTATATATGATATCAGCAGTCTATACAGGAGGTCAATAACATACTCTAAACAACAGCTAAAATGACAACACAGACAAAAGCAAGGCTGACATGATATATACACAAATAGCGAAAGCTAAAAGACTGAGTCTGTAAATCAAAAACATATTACAGACTCGATACATAATCAACTGTCCTGTGAGAGCCAATATACACAAACACATCCAAATACAATACAAACGGGTGCCCAAGCACGGAAATATATACATACAATCAAAAGGGATGCTGATGGCCTCTAACACTCGCGGGAATGTGGCGCTGCTCCGCTGCTGCTGAAGTCCCTCTGGGAGCTCCTCCTTCAGATCCGAATCAGGGGTAACTGGGGAAGAAAATATGCGAGGGGTGAGCCACACGCTCAGTGAATAGCACAACCCATGCATCACAATTCATATTAACCACAAAATTATTCAAAGCCTCAAAGTGGCAGGAACTACACAATTCAGTTGGTCGCAACATCGCCGACCCACCACACCCTCACCCTCACCCTCTAAATAGGTGACACAGCTATTGGGACTGACTAGGCTGTTAATCACCCTTGGTCCACCGATAGTCTCTCCTCCACTCCGTAGGCCGCCTGGTCCACTCCCACAATTCAGCACAGTCCGAACCCAAATCAGGAGGTGCCTACTGATGGGAGCCCTCTGTCAAGACGGCCTGTCTAACGTTGGGGCAGTCTCTATGCGGATCCAACGAAGGGAACAGAAACAGCCTATCCACACGTATACGATCCACTTGGATCCGTCGGCAACACATCTCATCAACTCTAATGTCATGAATTCTTCAGAATTCCTCCAGGGCGCATAACTAAGATGCACGAATCATATATTATAACCATCAGTTATAATATTCTCTAAAGCATGCTAATAACCATAAGTTCGCAGTTGATTTAAAATAATTTAAACTAATGGGATACATGCATAGGTCAAGGCTTCCTAGCATGAAAATATGGTATCAGGATGCATGGCTCTTACACATATCCTAAGGGTGTAAGTCCCTAACATACAAGATCTAGGGCGGCATGCATACTATATAACAATCATGCTTGCATAGATTACATATTATACAAGTTAATATTAAACTATGGTGCCCCAGGGGGAGAACGATACACGCCTAAAAGCATATACGCCTCCCTACTGGGTTGGATTGTCCCACTCACCAATACCCGGGTTGTCGCGTGACCGTCCGTCAAGATCTGCAAGACAGGGTATTAAACACGGTGAGTAAAATACACAATACATACAAAAATACGCTAAAAATACCCAACACTCGGACAAGCGTACATACGGCCCATATGCGCACGAGTCCGAGCACCCCGACTCACTCCCGAACCCCCGGGCAGCCATACGCATGGCCACCCGCCCCGGGCGCACAGCCGCGCCCCAGCCCGCGCGCCCAGACGCACTGCCGAGCCCCCTGCCCGCATGCCCGGACACGCTGTCGAGCCCCTGCCCGCACGCCCAGACATGCTGCCGCGCCCAGCCCGCGCGCCCGTGCGCACCGCGCGTCCAGCCCCGGATGCACCCGCGCGCACTGCGCCCCAGCGCAGCTCCCGCACGCACTCCCCGCTCACCCTGCGCTCACTGCGCCCCCTGCGCAGCAACCACACATCGCCCGCTCGCCCCGCCCTCACTGCGCCCCCTGCGCAGCAACCGCACATCGCCCGCTCACCCCGCGTACTGCGCCCCCTGCGCAGCACCCGTGCGCACGCCCGCGTGCACGTGCGTGTGCCCTGGCAGCGCGCCTGCCCTGCGCCTGCCTGCCTGCGCGCACGCGCCGAGGAGCCCGCACTGCCCGAGCCGACACAACCACCTCCCTCAACCCACCCTCAGCCCAACCACTCATGCTCACCTTCCACACCCAAAAACACCTCCTAAACATGGATCTAGATAAGAATGGAAGGAAAGGAAACTCACCCAAAGGAGAGGAAGGGAAGGGAAGGAGATCGGGTGCTCTTCGCGCACCGATTTGCCACCTCCAAGACCACCACCACCAAGATCTCCAGTCAGCCAAAGAGGGGCTGAAAACAGAGAAGAGGGTCCATAAGAGGAGGAAAAACAAAAGGAAATGAAGATCTAAGACCATAGGAAGATAGATCAGATCCTCACCTTCCTTTTCTCCTTCTAGGGTTTCTTGATCCAACAGCTTCTACTAGGTCTAAATGGGGGTTTTAAAAAGAAGGGAGAGAGAGGTTTTGGTGGAGAAGATGATGAATTGGGGAGGGGGAACTATACATGGGCGCCCACTTAAAGCACTCACACACACACACCACACACACACACACACCCACTTAACTTAGCCCTAATTAGGTTTAGGCTTGGTTTAGGCTAGGTTTAGGTGAGATTTGACCCTAGTCAACCCAACCACACTAAAAGCCAAAACCAATTGACCAAGTCAAAGGTCAACTTTGACCAAGTCAAGTCCCCAATGACTTTTCGCTCGGTCAAAACCCGGATACGATTCGGAACTGTGAAATTCTGAAACGTTACCGGAATTCAATGAAATTTTTGTGAGTGGCTTGAAATGGCACCAGGACACATAATATGCAATTAGATTTTCAATCGGAGCTCCCAAACTCAGGGTGACAGCCAAAAGTCCAAAATTTTAGCGGTTCCGATCGAAAAACGAAAAAGCTGAAAAACTGCAAGAATGTTCCAATGGTGACCAGAAGGATAAAAGTGACACATATATAACATTCTTCCCCCCTTATAAAATTTTGTCCTCAAAATAAATACAAGAACATCTAAGAAGGGAAAAGATGCGGATACGCGTCACACATGGCGTCCTCGAGCTCCCAAGTGGCCTCGGCACCGGAACGGGGCTGCCATCGCACCTTGACCAACTGCACGGTCTTGGTGCGGAGCCTCTTCTCGCGGCGGTCCAGGATCTCAATCGGTGCTCGACGAATGACAAGTCCGGCTCGAAGACGAGTGGCTCGAACGGGATGACGTGAGCAGGATCATGGACATAACGCCTCAGCTGCGAGACATGGAAGACGTCATGCGCCTGAGCCAACTGTGGGGGCAGAGCTATGCGATAGGCCACCTCCCCAACTCGCTCGAGGATGAGGAACGGCCCAATGAAACGCGGACTCAGCTTGCCCCGCACACCGAAACAGAAGATGCCCTTCATCGGGGACACCTTCAAGAAGACATGATCACCAACCTCGAAGACGAGCTCACGGCGATGACGGTCGGCGTAGCTCTTCTGACGACTCTGAGCGACTCGGATACGCTCGCGAATCGTCTTCACCATCTCTGAGGTCTGGTGAATGATCTCTGGTCCCTCCAACTGCGCTCTCCGACCTCGTCCCAACACAAGGGGGACCTGCAGCTGCGGCCATAGAGCGCCTCGTAAGGAGCCATCCGGATACTCGAGTGGTAGCTGTTGTTGTAGGCAAACTCCACCAACGGAAGGTGCCTCTCCCAACTGCCCCCAAAATCGAGAACACAGGCTCGCAGCATGTCCTCAAGAGTCTGGATCGTCCTCTCCGACTGGGTGTCCGTCTGTGGATGAAACGCTGTACTGAAATGGAGGTTCGTACCAAGGGCGTGCTGGAGGCTACGCCAGAACCTCGAAGTAAAACACGCGTCTCGATCGGAAATGATGCTGACAAGAGTGCCATGGAGATGAACAATCTCGGAGACAAATAACTGCGCCAGGGTGTCCACAGAATTGGTGAGTCGGATGGGGAGGAAATGAGCAGACTTCGTCAGTCGGTCGACGATCACCCAGATGGCATCGCGACCCGAACGTGACCTCGGCAAACCCGAGACGAAGTCCATGGTGATCTGCTCCCACTTCCACTGAGGGATCTCAATGGACTGCAGCTTCCCCGCAGGGCGCTGATGCTCCGACTTCACCTGCTGGCATACTAGGCATCGGGCAACGAAACGGGCAATATCCGTCTTCATCCCGCGCCACCAGTAGCCACGACGAAGGCCCCTGTACATCTTCGTGCCACCAGGATGCACTGTGTACCTCGAACGATGGGCCTCGTCCAGAATCTTCCGCTTCAGCTCTGCGTCGTCGGGAATGCACACTCGGCCTCTGAATCGCAGGATCCCGTCCTCGCGAATCTGGTAGTCCGGACGCTCGCCCCGGGCGACGCCTTCAGAGAGGACTATAAAATGCGGATCCTGAGCCTGAGCCGTGCGGATCTCATCGAGAAGGACGGGCTGCACCACTAGCCTGGCCAAAAAGCCACCGCAGGAGTCTCTCGAACACTGATCCAGCAAGCGGCCTCCTCCAGAAGCCTCCAACGACGGACAGCCATGTGGGCGGCCATGCCCAAGGGCTGCCTACTGAGAGCATCTGCCACGACATTCGCCTTACCCGGATGGTAAGCGATGTCACAATCATAGTCCGTCAGGAACTCAACCCAACGTCTCTGACGCATGTTGAGCTCCGGCTGGGACTGCAATATGTCAAGCTCTTATGATCAGTAAAGAGCTCGAACTCCTCTCCATAGAGGTAATGCCTCCACATCTTCAGCGCAAAGATGATCGCTGCCAACTCAAGGTCGTGGGTGGGGTAATTCTGCTCATGGGGCTTCAACTGACGCGACGCGTAAGCCACAACCTTACCGTGCTGCATCAGGACGCAACCCACACCCAACTGCGATGCATCTGTTAACTGCGAACCCACCACTCCCAGACGGAAGGGTAAGAACTGGCGCTGAGGTGAGCCTTCGCTTCAGCTCCTGGAAGCTCTCCTCGCAAGCAGGGGACCACTCGAACCGAACATCCTTCCGAGTGAGGCGGGTAAGAGGAACGGCTATCTTCGAGAAACCCTCGACAAACCTCCTGTAATAACCCGCCAAGCCCAAGAAGCTCCGAATCTCTGTGGGGTTCGACGGTCGACGCCAATTCGACACGGCGAGCGTCTTCTCCGGGTCCACAGATATGCCCTCACCGGAAATCACATGGCCCAGAAAGGCCATACGCTCCAACCAGAACTCGCACTTGCTGAACTTGGCGAACAACTGATGTCTGGCCAAAGTCTCCAAGACAGTGCGAAGATGGTGAGCGTGCTCCTCAAGACTCCTCGAGTACACCAATATGTCATCGATGAATACTACCACAAAGGAGTCGAGGAAGGGCCGAAATACCCGGTTCATCAGATCCATGAAGGCCGCCGGCGCGTTCGTCAACCCGAATGGCAGTACTCTGAACTCGTAGTGCCCATACCGGGTGCGAAAGGCCGTCTTCGGAATGTCTGACTCCCGGATCTTCAGCTGGTAGTACCCCGAGCGGAGATCGATCTTGGAAAAGACACGCGCTCCCTGGAGCTGGTCAAACAGATCGTCGATCCGCGGCAACGGGTACTTGTTCTTCACTGTCCGTTTATTCAGCTGCCTGTAATCAATACACAGCCGCAGCGAACCGTCCTTCTTCCGGACGAACAGGACAGGGGCTCCCCACGGAGAAACACTCGGACGTGCGAAGCCCTTCTCCAGCAACTCCTCCAACTGCTCCTTGAGCACCCTCAGCTCTGCAGGGGCCATCCGGTACGGAGCTCTCGAAATCGGCTCGGTCCCCGGAATCAGATTGATCTCAAACTCGATCGCGCGATCCGGCGGTAATCCCGGAAGATCATCGGGGAAAACCTCGGGATACCCTGCCCACGACCGGAGTCTGAGTGATATCTGCTCGCAGCGGTGCATCCTTCTGAGCAATGTACGCTAGAAAGCCCTCGCATCCTCCCTGAAGGAGTCTCCACGCCTGCATGGACGACACGAACCCCAAAAGGGCTACGTCACGATCGCCCACGAACTGGAAGGACCTCCGACCCGGAAGGTGGAAAGACACCGACTTGGCAAAACAGTCGATGCTGGCATGACTAGCTGCAAGCCAATCCATCCCAGGATGGCATCAAAGTCCGTCATCGCGAGCTCCACCAACTCCACTGGAAACTCATGCTCCGCAACCTCTACCGTACACCCTCGGTACACAGAACTGAGGAGAATACGGTCTCCCACGGGCAATGATATCTCCAAGATAGCATCCAAAGGGGCGGACGCCACGCCCGTCCGTCTCGCGAAAGCGGGAGACACGAACGAGTGTGGCTCCGGAATCAAACAATACATATGCAGGAGCTGGGAGATCTGAACAATACCTCTGACCACGCTGCCTGATGCCTGAGCCTCCTCTGCCGAAAGCGCTGCCACTCGGCCCTGAACGAACTGAGGCTGAGGAGCAGGGGCACGCCTCGCCGGCTGCGCTGGCTGCCTCCTCTGATCAGCACGGCCACCCTGTGGCTGCTGCTGCTGACGCTGAGGCTGCTGCTGCGGCTGGCGCTGAGGCTGCTGCTGCTGCTGCTGCTGAAACGGCTGCTGCTGCAACTGCTGCTGCTGCGGAGGCATCACTCGGGGTCGGCCAGCGTCGGGGCAATTATACAAGATATGCCCGACGCGCTGACAGTGATAACAGCGCTGCGTCTCTGGTCGCCTCGCCTGGACTGGCACTGCTGCGATGGGTGCTGGACCTCGCACTGGCACCGCATCTGCTGGAGAAGAGGCAGCCGCTGACCGATCAAAGCGGGGCCTCTTCTTCTTACGCTGTCCCTGGTCCTGGCTCCTGGGTGGCCTCTGGTCTGCCGAAGGGGTCGAAGCCCTCACGAGGATCCCGAGGTCTCGCTCGACTGTATCTCGTGAATGCCTGGGAGGTGACGTGCACCGAATGGCGCTGCTGAGACCGAGCTCAAATCGACGGCACCTCGTCTCCTCGTCCATCACCAAGGCTGGAGCAAATCTGGATAGCCTCGTGAAGCGCGTGGAGTAGTCAGCGACAGACATAGTGCCCTGCGTCAGCTGCTCAAACTCCTGCATCACTATCTGTCGCGTCGAGAATGGGAAGTACTCCTCCAAGAAATACCTCCGGAATCCCGCCCATGTAAGCTGCTCCACTCCCTCCGGGATGTCCACTGATCTAGTAGCCCACCAGTCGGCGGCGCTACCCTTCAGCATAAAAGTGGCCAGGGAGACTCGCTGGCGGTCGGTGCAAAGCATGGTCGAGAAGATCGTATCCACCTCCATCAACCATCTCTCTGGAGCAAGGGGGTCCTCCGTCTGACCCTGGAACTCGGGAGGGTGGAGCTTCAGAAAGGCTGCGAGGCCACTCTGCTGCACCCGCGCTGCAGCCTCTAGCCCCACCTCCCTCTCCTGGGGATCCTGAACTCTGACCGCCGGAACCACCACGGGGACTGGGGGTACGTCGGGTACCACAGGTGGATCTGCCACCAAGGGAACCTGCGGAACTGCCTCGCGGGCCACCCGTAGCTCCTGAATCTCCCGTGCCTGATCTGCCAATACTCTGGTCTGGGCCTCCAATGCCCTGGTCTGCGTCTCCACCAAGTCTGCTATCCGCGCAAACGCGCGCTCCCAGGCAGGAGGCTCCTGCGCCAATCCTGGCCTCACGGCTGAGGACTCACCAATAGCATCCTCGCCCCTGGTAGGTCCGGAAACCTCCAAGGGTCGAGAGGGACCACGTCCGCGCCGTCCTCTGCGAGGAGGCATATCAGCAACCTAAGAAAACCAGACACTAGGATCAGAATACTCATATAGAAATCCTAGGACTCATCTCTACGAAAAAGAAGACAATTGGCTCTGACAGGACCAGGCTCTGATACCAACTTTTGTCACGCCCCAGGGCGGCCGTCCCCGGGACGCGGCAAGGGTATACATGATATCAGCAGTCAATACAGGAGATCAATAATATACCATAAACAACAGCTAAAAAGACAACACAGACAACAAAAGGGCTGACATGATGTATACACAGAAAGCGGAAGCTAAAAAGACTGAATCTGTAAATCAACAACACTTTACAGACTCGATACATAATCATATGTCCTGTGAGAGCCAATATATACACATACATCCAAATACAATCCAAACTGGGTGCCCAAGCACAGAAATATATACATACAATAAAAGGAAGGATGCTGATGGCCTCAAAACTCGAGGGACGTGGCGCTACTCCGCTACTGGTGTAGTCGCTCGGGAAGCTCCTCCTTCAAGTCCGCCTCGGTAATCACTGAAGAAAATATTATGCGAGGGGTGAGCCACACGCTTAGTGAATAGCACAACCCATGCATCACAGTTTATATTAACCACATTTAATCAGCAAAAGCCTCAAAGTGGCATAAACAACACAAATTCGGGGGTTCGTTACATCGCCGAACCACCACACCCTCACCCTCACCCCTCAATAGGTGACAAAGGATATTGGGACTTAATAGGCTGATAATCATCCTTACACAATCCTGTGGGTCACCACATCGCCGGCCCACCACACCCTCACTCTCACCCCTCAACAGGTGACATAGGCTATTGGGACTAACTAGGCTGTTGGTCACCCTTGGTCCACCGATAGTCTCTCCCCACTCCGTAGGCCGTTTGGCCACTCCCACATTCAGCACAGTTCGTCTACCAAATCAGGAGGTGCCTACTGATGGGAACCCCTGCACGGGACGACCTTTCTAACGCTGAGGTAGTCTCTACACGGATCCAACGAAGGGAACAGAACAGCCTATCCATCGCATATGATCCACTCGGATCCGCTGACAACACATCTCTACAACTCTAATGTCATGAATTCTTCAGAATTCCTCCAGCGCGCATAACCAAGATGCGGGGAATACATAAGATAATAATGAGGAAAAGAGACCTTGGGAGGGCAACCTGAGGTCCCGATATAGGACATCCCGCCAACCAAACAAGGAACACGGAGTACCCTAGCCCGGGTCTCAATGTTGACCTCGCAAGGCCCCCTTAATATTCCCCAAGGCATGCTAAAAATATCGTAAATTGCATTTAATTAAATAAATTAAACTAATAGGACGCATGCATAGGTCGAGGCTTTCCTAGCATGATAACAAGGTGACAGGATGCACGGCTCTTATACATATCCTAAGGGTGCAAGTCCCTAACATACAAGTCTAGGGTGGCATGCATTCTACACACTAATCATGCTTGCATGGATTACATATAACAAGTTAATATTAACTATGTGCCCCAGGGGAGGACGGTACACGCCCAAGTGCATGTAGCGCCTCCCAACTGGGTTGGGTTGTCCCACTCACCGGTAACCGGGTCATCGCGCGACCGTCCGTCAAGATCTGCAAGACAGGGTAATCAACCCGGTGAGTAAAATACACAAATACCACAAAATACTCAAAAATACACAAATAAATACCCAACACTTGGGCAAACGTGTATACGGCCCGTACGCACGCTAGCCCGAGCACCCCGACTCACTCCCGCACCCCCGGCAACCATCCGCACGGCCACCGCCCCCAGATGCACCGCCGCGCCTCAGCCCGCGCACCCAGACGCCCTGCCGAGCCCCTGCCCGCACGCCAGGACACGCCGCCGAGCTCCCCGGGTGCACCGCGTGCCCACTGCGCCCCAGCGCAGCAACCCGCGCGCACACCGCACGCCCTGCGCTCAGCTCCTCGCCCCGAGAGCACCCCGCGTGCACCACCGCTCGCCTCGCCGTGCGCACAGCACGCCTGCGCCCCTACGCAGCGCTCCGCGTGCACGCTCCCGCACGGTGCCCAGCACCCCAGCGCCCAACCCCCAGCGCCCCGCACGCCCTCCAGCTCCACCCGAGCGCGCGCCCTGCCAGCTACTCCGCCTGCTGCGCCTGTGCTGCCTGTGCTGCTCCCTGTGCTGTCATCCTGTCCGGGACAGACAACCACCCTGCCCGAGCCACCCCACCTCCTCTATCCGGCCACCCATGGCCCCCAACAGCCACCCATCACCCCCCACAGCCACCAACACCCAAACCCACCCTCCTAACAAGCATCTAAACATGGAAAAGAAGGAAAGAGAGCTTACCCAAAGGAAGGAGAGGAAAGGAAGGGAACCGGAAGCTACCGAAATGCCTCCCCAAAGCCCTCCACCACCAAGGACTCTTCCCACCCTCAAAGGGGCTGAAAACTGAGGAGAAAAGAGGGGGTAAGAGGGGACTACACACCTCAGAATTCGAATCCGAAACTACCGGTAGATAGATCGGGACCGGATCTAACCTTTCTATGCTTTGAGTTTTAAGGTCCAAGCACTCTAGGTGGCTCAAATCTAAGAAAAAGAGAGAGGGGGAGAGAGAAAATCTATTTGAGAAGATGATGAATAGTGTAGGGCAACATTCCAACCCACTTAAATAAGTCAACACACTTAAGTTAGTGTTAACCTAGGTTTAATTAGGGCTAAGAGAGGGTTAGGGTGATTTAAGTGAGCTTTGACTTGGGTCAACCCAACCACACAAAAAAACAAAAAAAAAACAAAAAGGGTTGGCCAAGTCATGGGCCCACTTTCACCGAGTCAACTCTACCAATGACTTCTCGCTCGGTCAAAACCCGGATACGCTCCGGAACTGCGAAATTTCTGAAACGTACCGGAATTTGATGAAATTTTCGTGAGTGGGTTGAAATGGCACCAGGATACATAATATGCAGTTAGATTTTCAATCGGAGTCCTCAAACACAGGACGATAGCTAACAGTCCAAAATTTTGCGGTTCCGATCGAAAAACGATAAAAACTCAAAAACTGCCAAAATGCTCCAATGGTTACCAGCAGGCAAAAAGTGACACATATATAACAGCCTTCTTCCTCTGCCTACCAACCTTGGAACACGCAAATATCATGGTCTTTAAATCTCCTTCAATAGTGTATTTTCTTCCCGTTTTAACGATGCCGAACCCACAACGGAAAGCATATTCTTTATAGGATTTGAATGCTTCGTCGATTGACTTGAATTCCATTCCAACCTTAAGTTCCGTGTCTCCATTTTCCTTGTCTTCCACAATGACATTTGCATCTTTTGTATGTATTTCGTCGCCCCCGCACAAACCCATGTACTAAAAAAATACACAATATATTTAGCTTAGTATATTGTATACACAACATTAACTTAGTATGTGCTATGTTAAAAAGATATACACTATGATACACAAGTACACACTAAGATAATGTAGTATTTACATATATATTTTAGTGAATGTTTTTATTTCGATTATTCTGCTACTCTTTCGTCCTATCGAATGTGCGTATCATGATACACACTGAATAAATGTCATCCACGAAATACCAATTTAAAAATAAAATACATGCATGAAATTTTCATGCAACGAACCCTTGTTTTACAAATATCAAAAGTAAAAAATGACAAACATTTATTCCCATAAAAGAAAATATCAAGATTTGTAGATATTAAAAGCTATGCTCACTCAAATCACGTGAAAGAATTAAATACAAATAAACAAATACTTACTTTCTGTTTGAACTGGATTTTAATGTCAATGTTTTAAACGTTGAGCAAAAATACAACACAAACAACAAAAACTCACTTTTCAGAAGCTTTAGCACAAACAAAAGGCGTGATGTCCCATTGAAATAAAGCCAAAAGTGAAATAAATGAAATCTGTTTTATTTCCTTTCGCCAAAAGTGGTTTTGGAGGGGAAACAAAAATTTTGTTTTGGGGGGAAACAAAAAAAGGGTGGCTGACATGGCTGGCGCTGACGTGGAGGAGAAAGGGTGATTTTTTGGGCTATCTGACATGAAGACTGCAGCCCGGGCTATGAAAGAAACTATGTGTATCAATACCCTTTGTTTTTTGGTAAGGCTTCATATGGTATAGGTTTCTCTAATCGGTTTTTTTGTTGGGTTTGTTTTTTTTTTATTCTTTTTCCTTTAGTTTTAGATTTTTTTAAAATTTTTCTTTTTTAAGTTAGGTTTCTTATTTAGATTTTTTTGAACGTTTCTTGGGAGTCTAATTTTGTGATAAGATTTCATTATTTGAAATTTTGTCATTTTACAAATACAAGTTGATCATACAATATATTTTAACATTTGTTGTTATATATATTTCATATTGAATATGTATTTTATTCACTCGCGGGAAGTGCGTCCATTAAAACTTGTATATGCAAATAGACAACTTAAAATAAAAACAAACAAAATTTATAAAATCTTTAAAATCTGAGACCACAGGCTCGTCCACGTACCCGAAGCAAGGGACGGGTACGAAAAACCCGTTCAGGCTCGGGCCCGTTGGCAGGGCCTAGGCTTGGGCCTTTTCATTTGGCCACGGGCATGTTTGCAGGGCTTAGGGCTCTTTATTTTTTATTGTTATATCCGATTTGATTTTTTTTTTTTTTATAGTAAAGGAAGCTTTGTTGAGATTTTCGTAGAGCATCATCTCCAATAGATATGTTAATTCTTCATTAGTTAGTGTCAGATTTTTAGAAAGCATGTAAAAATGATTTTTCAATAGAAGTGTTAAGGACAAACTAAATGTGGGCCCCATCATTTAAAAGATTCAAAAAAATATTATTTCGGATGGGTGGAGAGGTTTGAGTGAGTGGAAAGGTGGGTCCACTATTATTTTGGCTAGTTATTTAGCTAGTTCATTGGAGTAACAATAATCAATCAAATAATAATGTAGTAAATGAGTGTCTAGTTGAGTGATAAAATTCTAACATGGTACTTTAACATCTTGGTTAACTAACATGTCCATTGGAGATGCTTTTACCAAAAATTTTTACATGTATTCCGATTTTTATTATTAAATTTATTGGAATCTCCGAATCCAAGCGGATATAAGCTTTGGCCCCGTTTGGTTGCACGTTTGGGACAATTTTTGCTTTTTGAAAAGCTGAAAAGCTAAAATCGTGCAGTCAAACGAAACAACTTTATTCAGAATCAGAAACTAGATTCCTTTTAATTTTTTCATTGAAATCCGTATTTTGAAAAACTCAAAAACATTGTTTTTTTTGTTAGAATTGATTTTTTGAATTGAAAATCAATTTTTTTTTGTCAAACATCAACTATTTTGAAATATTAATTTTTAAATTAAAAAAAAAACATCATAATGAAAACAAAAATATAAAATTATCTTAAAAGACAACTTGATTGTAAAAGGTATTTTTCAATCAACGTTTTCACACAAATCATTTGACAAAACGCAGTCACAGCAGCACAGATTATGAATGGCTGGACAAAATGCAGGAAAAAAAAAAAAAAAAACAAACAGAAAACATCGCCGCTGTTGAAACCCAAATGGAATGACCTATCATTTGTGTCCGCTTTCAAGGAAATTTCGGGAACCCGTCGCCTAGTCATAAAATGATAAAAGTCCATTTTCTAATGACGCAAGCGCTTACGTTTTCGCAACCGAGGAAGTTTCGCTGAACCTTCCCTCGTGATTTCTGTATTATATTCTGATTTTTTTATTATTATAACCGTTTTTTTTTTATAACATAGGAAGCTTCGTCGAAACTTCCTTACAAAGTTTTATTATTAGGCGTAACAAAATGCAGCGACAGCAGCTTAGACATTGAAGCCTATGAGCACAGCCACGACATCGCCGCTGTTGAAACCCAAATGGAAAGAGTAGGGTCGGGAAGAAGTGGTGGTTTTAGATATTTCACCCAAACTTTTTTATATTTTTCATTTGTAAATCAAATACTTGACCGTGAATCATTTGATCAGTAATCTAAATTTCATCATAATGTTTGATTTGCTAATGAATTTTTGCAAAGAATTAATTTCCCATGTGTGAGACTATTGTGTTAAATCCTTTCGTTAAGACGGTTTGTCGTATATTTCGAATGAGCTGTAGAACAAAGCAGCCGAATGTGTAGTTATGGATGCCGGCATTCGTTGCACTCTTCAACTCCATCGTTGCCGTCTACAGCATCCGCGATGACATATGGACGGTCGTTCTCAACGTCACCGCCAACGTTGCCCTCTCCCTCTTCTGGATGATCCACGAGCACCAAAAAGCTTCGTCTGAATCTACATCTAGGCGAACTGCGGATATCTCAGTGACCGAAACGTTGTTACCTTGAAAGAGCGTTTGGAAACGCCCTCTTTGTCGGGCGCTGTCGCTGCCGGGGGATCATTGGCCTCCCCACATCGGAGGCGTCCATGCAGGACGCGGCTCTCTCCGCTTACGCGGTTGCGCTTTACGTGGTATTTGTTCTGAGCAACACCATAGCCTTGTTCAGTGTCAAATTCCCCACCGACGTCGCTGGCTTTTAGAAGGTTTGACTTCGCCGTAGCTGATCAGAAGCCCTGATGCTATTGAGATTGTGTATAACTTTTGATGTCACGGAAAGAAAACGAAGGTATCAAGTTTTGATCGATCATCTCAACTAGGGGATCTCGGATCTCGGGATTTTCCGGCCTATAATAATTATAATATAAAAAAGTAAAAATAATCTATTGTTCAATTATTGGTTTTATTGTTGGCTGATGTCAGATTAATGAAATGACTTGACTCGGATCACTAACTGGTCGGGTTTAATTCGATTGATCCCAATCCAAAGTTTCAGTTATTTAATCATAATTCTATCCAATCTAATTTAACCTTATAATTCTAACTCAAACTTAACCCACTTAACCCGTAATAATCCGAATCAATATGTGAAACTGGATTTTCAAAACTAATTTTTAATAAATTAAAAAACATACGTTTCTTTTATATTTTCATGGGCTCCTATTATTTTCTATTCCAATCGGGTCTTAGGGTGCGTTTGGTTGTGCGATTGCAAAACTGATTCTGCAGGAATCTGCGATTGCAAACTGATTCCGCAGGAAGCTCACTTTCTCAGCTTTCTGAAATCGCAGCTTTTGGGCACTATTTGCCTAAAATCTGGGTGCAGAAAGCTGCCACAGTAACACTGTTTGGTTGCACGATTGTAAACGCAGCAGCAATCACGCAACCAAACGCACCCTTAAAGATTTCAGGTCTCGGTAGATGTCCGCTTTCAAGGAAATTCCCGGAACCCGTCGCCTAGTCATAAAAGTCCATTTTCTAATGACGCAAGCGCTTACGTTTTCGCAACCGAGGAAGTTTCGCTGAACCTTCCCTCGTGATTTCTGTATTATATTCTGATTTTTTTATTATTATAACCGAATTTTTTTTATAACATAGGAAGCTTCGTCGAAACTTCCTCAAAAAGTTTTGTTCTTACAAAGTTTTATTATTACATTTAGGCGTAACAAAATGCAGCGACAGCAGCTTAGACATTGAAGACTATGAGCACAGCCACGACATCGCCGCTGTTGAAACCCAAATGGAATGACCTATCATTTGTGTCGTTCCTCGGCTCAGGCTCACTCGCCGTCAACTCCATCATCGCCGCATATCGTTCCCGCGACGATATCCCAACCGTTCTTTTCATCGTCATCTCGAACGCGGTCATTTTCTCCCTCTTATGGAGCATCCATGCCCATGAAAGGGCTCTTAGAGGATCAACGCAGAAAAAGTGGTACAAGATCTTTATCTGGTCTCTTGCAGCCCTTTTGAATGTGGGTTTCGCTTGGAAGGTGACGCAGGTGTTGCCCCTGTTGATGTCGTCTGTTTTGTGGGTTCTGGTTGCCGCGTGTACTGTTGGTACCTTTTATCTGTACTTCGTCGTAGCTGATCGGAAGTCTTGATCAAAACAAAACGAAGGTATCATCAGGCTTGGATAGATCATCTCAACTGGTGGATCTCAATATGATGAAGAACGCCTAGCTTGCAGAGGCATTGGTTTCTGGGAGCTGCTGCGGGATTCGCCGGCCTAGAACAAAGGCGTTATTTTTCCCTTGCTTTGTACATCCAGTTCAGGTGTATCTGTTTTGAACAGAGACATGAGTTTATATCGGATCTTTACATGTTTTATATAAATGGCTTGTTTTATTAAAAGAGTGATTTTCTGCTTCTTGTAACAAACTTTTTCAGTGTTTGGTTGTCGAAGATGGATGATACTTTTTTGAGTTTTTTTTTTTTTTCTCTCTCTGCGTGAGTACCATTTAAAAACATTATTTATTTTTATATTTTAAATAGCTTATTTATTTTTATATTATTAAAATATATAGAGTTTACTCATATTTATCATTCCAAATAATTTTTATTTAAATTTCCATTAAAAACGTTAATTTCGTTTCAAAACTATCTTTTTTATTTTATATATTTTATCTTTTCAAACAAATTATTTATAAAACATTAATATAAATATATATAAATGATGAATTTTATTTAAAATTTAAAAATATAAAAATTAAATGTACAAATTATTCGCTAGCAAAAATATAATAATTATTAAAGCTTATATTAGTTAAAAATATAATAAAATCATTTTTGATAATCATATATATTATTAAATAATAAATTTTTAAAAAAATCTAGATCTTTATTAATAAAAATGGAAAGAGAGGGTATAAATGAATGACTCACTGTTAATTTGAAAAAACACAAAAGATTGAAAAAACACAAAAGATTAATTAAATTATGATGTTTAATTATTGATATTATGACATATCATTATCATCATATCTAGTTTTATTTTAGTTAAAAAAAGATAAAATAAGAGACATGTTTTTACATTAAAATTTTTTTTAATGTATGAAAATAAATATGTTTTTTTGTGATGATATACATATAAATATCATATTTTTTTTATGGTATATATGTAAAAAAATCTTATTTTTTATATTGACTTATTTACTTATAGGGGCTAAAATCCAGGCCCTATTAATATTCTTCGTATTCACGATCCATGACCTGAATGGTATAAGTCCACAACCCAGATAGCTCATCCAACATGGATATGATCTGTCTAACCTTCTTTACCTGAAGATCAACACAAATCCCAGTTAATATTTGATATTTAATTATTTGATTAAGAAATTATCAATTACAGATTTTATAAATCTCAATAAGATATATATTAGATTTGAAGCTATCATTACTTGATTCTTAAATCATAACAACATATATGGGATTTATTCATATCATTAATTGGTCTACAAAATCCCCAACAACATTTAATTAGGGATATTTAATGATTGATTCTTAAAAATCTCTAAATATCTCATATATATTTAATCGCTTAAATCAATGATCTTCTCCGGTCCGTTGAATGAGGAGGACGATCCACCATTTATTATACGGCGCCCATTAAAGTAATATAAATAGGAAATCTGTTTTCCATATTGGTGTATGTGAAAAATATTTTTTTATATAAAATGTTAAATTGTATATTGGCTGACTTGAACATCATAAAGTCTTTTGCGGGTCACCCCCACCCTATGTCCAACAACGCTCGAGGAGGAGGATCGCTGGTAACAGAGCGGAATCCATCGGAAGAAGTGGTTAAATAAACCATGTTGGGCTGTAATCTTCTCCAATAAAAATTTTCATGAGAGAGAGAGAGAGAGAGAGAAACAGAGAGAGAGAGAGAGAGAGAAGGGCGGATTAGGACGAAGCGGTGGTGGGTGGAGGACATCGCAGCAGCGGTGATGCAGGAACGTTGAAGGAGAGTTAGGGGAGGAGGAGAGGGAGGGAGGGAAAAAGATAGAGAGAAAAACGGGGTAGGGCAAGCGGTTATGGTCAAAGGTGGCCAAAAAAAGACGTCAAGACCCAGCCACCATTATCTCTCTCTATCTTAATTTTTCTCTTTTTCTATCTCTCAAGTCACCTCTGTCTTCTCTTGGCCATTTGAAATGCATAATTTTTTTTGGGTGAAGTGTCCAAATACCCTTGGATCGAACCCTCCATTTTGTCAATTGACTTAAAAAAAAAAAAATATTTGCCCCTACAGAATTGTCCCCATTTTTTTCACCCCGGTATTTTTGAAGAAAATATAAATAACCCCCTATAAACTGCTTGAAATCCATATAACCCCCTGGTTTTTCCTAAAATCCATATAACCCCTTAAAAACACATTTGTAAATCTTCCATTGATAGATGAAGAATATTTACATAGGTGTTTTTAGGGGGTTATATGGACTTTAGGAAAAGTTTGGAGGTTATACAGATTTCAGGCACTTTATAGGTTGGTTATTTAGATTTTTTCTTTTTTTTTAATACCCACACTACCCCTTCATGAAAGACAAAAAAAATCACATTCCCCTTCTTCTTCCTCTTTCTTCTTCCTCCCCCTAACAAGCCTCTTCTTCTTTCCCGCTCCGCTGACACTCTTGCCGCAATACACGACATCGATCATCTTCACACCGTCGTTGTTCACCTCACCGCTCACCGATCTACCGTTCACACCATCGCCGCAACACCTCCTCCTCCTACTAATGTTGTTTCTCCTTCTTCTCTCTCTCTCCCCCCCCCCCTTCTCCCCTTTCTCCTTCTATCCCTTCTTCTCCTTTTTCTCTCCCTTTTCTTTATGTCCCTTCTTCTCCTCCTCTTTCCCCTTTCAGCCACTTCTCCTCCTCTTTTCCCCCTAATCCTTCTCCATCGGACTTGAACAGATGTTCCTCAGCCTCCCCAACAATTATTTTTTAGGTCCACCTAATAATACATTCACTATTAATAAGATATATCATTTTACAAAAATATTTTATTATAATCACAAGAATATGTGTACCAATTATAATAACTAACAAAGGTACTTACAAAATGTAAAAATTATGTCTTGCTACAAAAGAATTACAACAATATAATCATTGGTACTTCTACGAGGTGCCCCATACAATGGATGTCTGGCATATCCAGCAGATGATAGAATTGAGTCTTTGCAAGGAGAGTTAGATGATGTCTGACCATGGCCAATTACAGAAATTATGCATTAAGTTACAGATATTTCATATTTACTTATAGAGAGCATTCAACATATACAAAGATGTCTTACGTATGTACTTTCGGATTCATTGATTTCTTGAGTTTTCTTCTTGAGCTTTTCATAGATTTTGATGTATTTCATATGATTTTTGAACCCTTGTGTGATAGCCATGCAATCATGAAGTTTTCAAGATGTTTTACAAATCTTTCATGTCAAAAGTAAGGGGATATTTATATATCATGTTTATAATCATTTAAAGTCTTGTTTATAGGGGTCGTCGGTTCTAAACATGCTTCTAGACGGTCCTCATAGGGGCTGTCGGTTCTATGTTATGGACAGCCCCCTATGGGAGTCGTCGATCTAGTTCTGGATGGCCCATTAAGGGCCGTCGGTTTCAGAAAAGTACGGTACCACCAAGTCCTGTACTGTTTGTGCACTTTGTGATGTAAGCCACACTATTTCAGGTTTGTTAGGTGACTATAGTTTTTATTGGATTGGTTGCATGTCGTTAGACCGAAGGTGAGTGGGTCTAGTCTCTTGTGTAGTTTTGAAATTATCTATATATGTATATCATATCCGCATCATTATTTTGTGTATGGAGCATATGAGTATGCCATCATGATAGATATGAGGTGGTTATTTTATATGTTGCATAAGATTTTTTGATATTATATTATATTGTATTGCATGTGGAAGTAGTTGAGGGTGAGTAGTTGATCATGCATGCATCCCAATGTTCTGTGTGACACTGCCTGCGTGACCTCGGTCTGTGTGACTTTGTCTGTGTGACATTTTCTGCGTGACACCGCTTTGCGTGACCATGGTCCAGTGAGACCTTGTCTGCATGACGTCTATGTGACCTGGCTCTATATGGAGCCCCTGTGGCTGCGTGCCATGGAAAGTGGGCAAGTGTGTCCGTAGCATTCATATGCATCATGTGGTTTTGAGAAGAGTCTGTATGAGATCATACATCCTTCAAAAGAGATTTTTATTATGCTATTGTATATTTGGAATAATGTTTTAAGACTTGTTATTTATGCAACAGTTCCTTATGACATCTTTATAAACTCCTTACTTTAAAGTATATTATTAACGGGACACATAGATCCATTCACTGAGCGTGTAGTTGCTCACCCCTCATTATTTCCCCTTTTCAGATTAAAGGCTTAGAGTGGTGGATCTCGTGTAGCTGTGGACGAGATCATGTTTTCTAGAAGGCTAGACTTTGCATAGAAGGTGTTGGTCATTTCTTTGGCATATAGAGGACCCATATGTATGATAGTGTTGATATATTTAATTTCAGTTGTTCCTGATGTATATCCAGTATTTTGAGAACTTGTTTTGGATTTTAGCCTTGATAATTAATTGATGTATAAAGTATGGTGAAGTATTCTTATGTTTTCTGGATAAAAAAAAATAGATCTCCAAGATTTTGAGGAATTTAGTTAACGCAACCAGATTTTACGCTTCAAAATGGAGTCGTGGATTCGGGGGCGTTATAGTAAGTGCGTTCAATTCAAAGTATACATATTTTCTTAAAGTGTCATTAAATAAATACATCAACTATTTGAACTATGATGGTCTTTCTATCCTATTGAAATCTGCTATTGTCTCCCCTCTAGTCCACTTCATGTTTTGGGTAAAATCGAACATACTGAAAGGCCTTCAAACTAGGCATTCAACGTACTTCAAAAGGAAGAACACGTTCTCCAAGCTATATTAAAGATGCAACAATCAGTCGAACACTTAAATAAAATTAAAGAGACTACAACATTACATAAACAATTATAAAAACTAATAATGGAATTAAACTAAGGCCAAACAACTTTATAGAAATATAATGATCAATAACATAAATGTAATATCAATTTACAAATACATAAATGTCAATTATAGAAAATTTATAAACAATTACAAAATGTATACCGAAACAACAAAATAACTACCAATGTAATGCCTAATTATAATGGAAACTATGATTCACATAACAACTACAACGTAAACTAATAAGGTAATGCCCAATATAAACTACTATTTAAATAACAGAAATGTAGCATCATCTACATAACACTACAACAGAAACTCCAAAAACTATCATTTACAGAACATAAATATAATATCATCTATGTGTTTAAACTAAGGACAAACAATGTTATTGAAATGTAATGAAGAATTATAGAAATGTAATACTAATCTGAAGATATATAAATAACAAATTATAGAATTAACAGATAAAACAAATAAATTTAAATTTACAAATAAAATGAATAAACATCAAAACCCAATATTCAAATCAACTTGATCAAGAAGAACCCAAATGGAGGTGAGAGAGAATCAGCAGCAATAGAAGAAGAAGAAAAAGAAGAAGAAGAAGATGTGGAGGAACTTCAGATGCATTAGCTGAGATCCAAAGCAGCTGTGATTAAGCTGTGAAGATTGAATCCAACCTTCAAAAGACGCTCATCACAAATGCAAGATCTTGCTCGGCCTCGCCCGCTACACGAATGCCTCTGATTGCTTCTTGTGGGCCCTCAACAGAGGCGACGACGGTAGTGACAAGACGCTCGACAGAGTATCAGGTGGGGGTAGAGAGTGATTTGGGGGGAGAGGGTTTTGGGGGAAAGTTTTTAAGGTTTTAGAAGAAAAATAAAGTGGAGAGGGTAGTTCAGATAATAAAATGTGATGTGGTATGGGTGAGGGGTACAAAAAAAGGGGACAGCTCTTTAGGGGCAATTTTTTTTTTTCAAAGTTGACACAAAAAATGGAAGGGTCGGTCCAGGGGTATTTCGGCAATTGACCTTATTTTTTAAATTCAAAATGCAAAAATAATGTTTTAAAATGTGAATCATTTTAGGAGTTATTCAACCGTGGAATCTAAAACCGTTATATTATTGTTTAATTTAAAAAAAGCAGACCAAAATTCGTACCAGATGAAAATTCAATCAATTGAATCAGGTTTTAAAACATTGTTTGTAAGTTAAATGATATGGCCCATTTCATGCCGTTTCACAATAGTGACTAAATACCCTATGCCCCTATGCCCCCGTTTAGTTCGTGTCATTCTGGTATGGATTTTGATTCCATGTGAGATTATCAGGAAAGTGTGTAAAATTCAGTGTTTGGTTAGTGATAATCTTGATGGTAATTGTGAAGTCCATTGGATTTATATGCAAAGCATGTGAAAAAATAGAATGAAATCAAATTCTCACACTTTTTTATGGTAATCTCCAAATCCACCAGGATTTTTAAATTAGATGGTTGTTATACTCTTTATAAATTAATTAATTACTATCTACATCATTTCTAAAATAAAACGCCTCTTTTTTTTTTATTCAATGCCTCCTCTCTTTTTTTCCTCTCTTGTTGGATGGCTTATTCCCTCTACAAGATTTAGAATCTCTATCGAACATGTGGTGTGATTCAACTACATATGAATTTTTAAAAAAAATTTATTTAATTTTTTAAAGGTAACATAATTTTGCTTTTTTTTTTATTAATTGGTTATTTTATTTATTTTTATTTGTTAAATATTTATAAAAATATTACTCATCTTTTCATGATTGTGATATAAGTAAAGAAATTACTTTTGCAAGCATATGTATATTAGTAATGGTTTTTAGATATTTCAATCAAATTCTTTTATCATTTTTCATTTGTACTAAATCAAATATTTGATCGAGAATCATTTTATCAGGCATTCAAATTTCATCAGAATGTTTGGTTTGCCAGTAAATTTTTACAGAGAATTAATTTTCCATGTGTGAGACTTTTGTGTTAAATCCTTTCGTCGGACGGTTTGTCGTATATTTCGAATGAGTTGTAGAACAATATCACGGTCGCGTCGTGCGTCTCCCTGGTTGGCTGCTTGGGACTAGTTTTCTTTGTAGTGAACCCCCTGGCTTTCATGTCGTTGATTTATTAATAGGTTTTTAAACCACCCACTTTCAAAAATATACACATCATTGGTTAATATAAATATGCTCACACTATCTTTAATTTTTCATATATCATAGTCAGTTCCAGTTGGATACTGGAGGACGGGCTTGATCTTCAAGCAATCTCGCATTGCATTCGTATGAAAATCAGTCCTCACTATCTGACACGTGGACGTCGAAGCTTCCTGGAAACATCCCTCGGTCAATAAAAAAACCCAACTCTTCACAAGCACGAGTACAACAAACAAACAGTCTTTCGACTCCGAAAATGGAGACCGATCTGAAGCAAAAGGCACCAACAAAGCAGCCGAATGTGCAGTTATGGTCATGGATGCCGGCATTCGTTGCACTCTTCAACTCGATTGTTGCTGTCTACCGCATCCGCGATGACATCTGGACGGTCGTTCTCATCGTCACCGCCAACGTTGCCCTCTCCCTCTTCTGGATTATCCACGCGCACCAAAAAGCTTCGTCTGAATCTATATCTAGGCCAACTACGAATCTCTCAGTAACCGAAACGTTGTTACCGAGAAAGAGCGTTTGGAAAAGCCTTCTTTGTTGGGCGCTGGTCTCTGCGGGGGGGATCATTGGCCTCCCCACGTGGGAGGCGTCGACGCAGGATGTGGCTCTCTCCGCTTACGCGGTTGTGCTTTACGTGGTATTTGTTCTGAGCAACACCATAGCCTTGTTCAGTGTCAAATTCCCCACCGCCGTCGCTGGCTGTAGATGGTTGGGGTGGTCCGTGGTGGTCTCCGCTGCGGTCTCCATCACTCTCGGTGTTTATGTAGCACTAATGGCTACAATATGATCAAATGATTGTATTAAACTTTATCTGGTCTGTGGTTGGCCCTTTTGAATGTGGGTTTTGCTTGGAAGGTGACGCAGGTAGCGTTGTCTTTTACCCTTGCTTTGTACATTAATCTAGATGTGTAAATAATTATTATGGAAAATAATCTAGTCGTTTTTTTTTTCTTTTATAGAAATGGTTGACATTCAGCTGGATTTATTATTTATTGATGTCCAATTAACGGATGACTTGACTCATAACGTTTATTTGCTTAACAATTTAACTGTTTGAATCACAAGAAAAATAAGTAATAATGAGACCTGATTTATTAAGAGATGGACTAAGTCCATTATATAATATTACAAGACCTAATACACGTATAACACAATATTACACGTGTAACACAATAATAATACAATACACATGTAATCTAACACTCTCGCTCAAACTCAAGGTGGATCAAACAACGTGAGTTTGCAAATGAGAGACTGAAATCTAGAAACTGGATGAGACTTTGTAAAGAAGTCCGCGATCGGCTCAGTAGAGGAAATGTGCCGAAGCGTAAGTGTCTGAGCAAGGAAGTGCTGACGGACGAAGTGACAATCAATCTCAATATGTTTGATCCTCTTATAAAAGACTAGATTGCTGGCAATCTGAATAGCGCTCTGATTATTACAGTAAAGTGGAGTAGGACCTATAACATCAACTCCAAGATCAACCAAGAGACGTCTAAGATGAGTGATCTCTTTAGTCGTGATAGCCATAGCCCGGGCCGGCCTTGAGATAAGTAAATCTCGGTGGAGACCTAGGCTAACTCATAAAATGGGGTCTTATAGATTTATATTAAATTTTCTGAGTGAATGGTTTAACCATATTAGTAATAAAAAAATCAAGGCTAATAAAAAAATGATAATAATAATTAAAAAAAAATACAAAAAAAAAAAAATACTCATCGAATTCTTCTTTTAAAAAGAAAAAAGAAATAAGATCATTTATTTTATAGAAAATAAATAAACCCTATAAAATAGGAATATGCTAAAAATATATTAAATATATAAAGATACATATGAGATTTTTTAAAAATCACAAAAAAATACTTTGCACAATGATGTCAACAAAGATTACATGTTCAAAGAGAGAACTTAAAATTTTAAAATTTAAAATAAATAGGAAGACATATTCAAGTTATTTTTTAAAACAAAATTAATTTTAGAGTGTTGTTACACACAACTTTTATTCCAACCTCAATTCAAGTCCCATGCGTCGATAGAAAATTATTAGAGCATATACTCAACTTAGCAAGGTATATGTTTCGATTAATTTTGTTTTCACATTTTTTATAAATGCATTTATACAATTCATTAGAGTATATGTTTCATTTTTTGTAAAAACATGACTTCATTAGATGATGTATACTATTTTTAAAAAATTCAAAACACTTGTAGATTGAATTTAGGGTTGAAAAATAAACTGGGTGTATAATTACCCTTAATTTTAATATCAAAAGCTTAACATAGAAAAAAGTTCATAGAGTTTGGGGCCCTCTTTGAAGAAGGGGCCCTAGGCGGTCGCTTACCTGGCCTATAGTCAGGGCATAGCTCGATACTCGGCTTTTGTGTTGGAAAGAGAAACAACATCATGTTTCTTGCTGCGTCAGGAAATAAGAGAATCTCTAAGAAATATGCAAAATCCAGTAGTGGATCGATGAGTAGTTGGACCTCCGACCCAGTCAGCGTTAGTGTAAGCCCGAAGAACAAGAATAATATCTGAGGATCCTCATTAGAGCACCATAGTGAACCGAACGAGGTGCAGAGACGAACTGACTAACGATGCTGACTGCATGAGCAATATCAGGTCTGATGATGCAAAGATACACTAGTTGTCCCACAATCTGTCTGTATAATGTAGGATCTGGAAGAAGCTCTCCATCAGTAGGATGAAGATTTACATTTAGCTCAAGGGGAGTATCAGCACTATGAGTGTTGCTATGCCTGTGTCATTTGGAGCCTTTTTTTTTTTTTTTTCATTAGAGTCACTAAAATTTTAGCTTTTAACTACCTGCGGGAGTTAGAGTACTCTGATTGAAAATATAATTGCATATTATGGGTCCTGGTACTGTTTTGTACTACCCATAAAAATTTCATCGAATTCCGGTAATGTTTTGAAAAATATGCAGTTCCAAACCGTATCTGGGTTTTGAGAGTTCCTGGTTTGGTTGGTCGAATAGTGTTAGATATTTTGGTGAATATGGTGACCTTTGATAACCTCACCCCCCTTGCTTAATGTTTAAGCAACCCTTTGGTTATTTTGAGTGTTAGTGGGTGAGTTTAGGTTAAGTTAACCCCCCATGTTCTCCTTTGTGAGGGAGAACTCTCTCTTTCTCTCTCTCCCTCCCTAGCAAATCCATCCGAGGCCCTCTTTGGCTCCCCCTTTTTATTGCTTTTCCTTTGTTTATTGAGAAGCACAAGAAGGAGAAGAAGAAGCAAGAGAGAGTGCAAAAAGGTGTGTGTGTGTGTTGTTATTGTTGTTGATGATTCTCTTCTCTCTAGCTCCCTCTCATGCCCCCTTTAACCCCCCTGTTTTCAGCCAAGAAAGGATTGAGGAGATGCTGATGAGGTGGTGGTAGTGGTGGTGGTGGTTGAGGTGGTCGTGGGTGTGTTGAGAGCCCCGCATCTCCCCATTTCCCTCCCCCTCTTTTGGTAAGGCAGATCTTTGTTTTGTAAAGATCTCTGTGAAACTAGTATTTAGAAGCATATTTTTGGGATTGTGTCCTCATGTGATATGATCCTTCATGTGTCTAGATATTATATATAAAATTTGGTGTCATTATGATATTTATGTTGTAAGGTAGAACCTGTTTTGCATGGCCTGTCCAGATTCGCAGGTTTAGCAGTTTTGCTCGATTGTGTGTCAAGGAGTTGTTATGCATGTTGTGGAAACTATCAAGAGTTGGGTAGTCTTTGTTTGAAGTACTCACCCCTTTTGATGCCCTTGCCTTGCAGATCTCGTCAGTTGGATGCGCGATGACCCGGGTATCGGTGAGTGGTTCGATCCAACCCTTCGGGAAGCGTTGGATGCACGTAGTCGTGTGTCACGCATCCGTTGGGCACCCTGACTATACTACTTATTTGGATAAGTAGTATGGTCATGTCTAACCCATAATATGCTAGATATTTGCATGCTAGGTTAGTATAGCTTGTATATTGTGTAGGACCCCCCTATTCTACCATATACTCTCATGATAAGTATATCGTGCCGCATGCATCGATAGTACCTACAGGTGGAGGCCCTCTGTCAGGACAGCTACAAGGCCGGGTAGCATCGACACAGATCCGATGAAGGGGAGAATGATTCCAAGCTCGCAATATCATTCGTTAGCCCTCTCCCGGGTAGCCTCTACCTGGTATAGTCCCATGACCAGTACATCTTGTCGCATGCATCGATAGTACCTACAGGTGGGGGCCCTCTGTCAGGACAGCTACAACCCGGGCCGCTTCAACACGGACGATATTGGGAGGAAACATTCCATGTTTACAAAGTGAACCCAATGCTATCGAATACACATGAACTCCCACACATATGCGTTGCTCGGACGCATGGAGTTACCTTGGCCCTTCCATTGAAAATAAGCCCAAGGCATAACCCAATGGGCGGTTTATACACGCGCCTAGTATGGGTAAGCCTAGCTTAAATACCATAACCACCGGTTTGAAACACCAGTACTACATCGAATTCTCCTGAATTCCAACAAGTGCATCTCATGGATGCGGGGTGGCAAATACATCGCTTGCGCTCTAACTAAGGTACAATCTGACAACGGGTCATACCCACGCCTAGCACAGGTAGGCACGATTAGTCTAACATGCGCAATTATAATAGGAGAATTCTATCACAGTTATATATATGATCCACCTAACATAAATACACATCATAAACAACATATCATGCAACATACATACAAAGCATGACCTAGCAACACATGCATATAAGGAAATTAATCATGCAAGCATGCAATATATAATCTAACATGCGTTGGATATCACCAACTTAAAAGGGAAGGGTTAAGCGCGATCTTGAGCACCAATAGGCACATGCCAGCATTCCCAAGCGAACCTAAGTCAAGCAGGAACCACATCTACTTACTCAGTTCGCGCAAAGAGAGAGGGAGAGAGAGAGAGATGAAGCCTCATCATCTCACGAAGGTCATAGCTTTGCCCCAAACAAGATGGGCACAACAACTACACCACGCCCTCTAGTCTTTATAACAAGGGAACATTAAGCCTGTACCCGAATATTAACCCAAACTTGATTATGCTAGATATAATTAATATAAGGGTAGTATTACAAGACTACCTAAGGCATGCCATATTCTATACATCCATACACCACACATAAAGCAATCCCAAAATAGAGGGGCGCATGTAACACAATGATTCTTAAATGAATAGCATACATAGGCAAGTACATGGTAGAATAGGGGTTCTACGCAATATACGAGCTATACAGTCCTAGCATGCAATATCTAACATAATATGGGTGCCAAGATGCACCATGGATGCGCGATACACGACTACGTGCATCGAACGCTTTTCGAACGGTTGGATCGAACCACTCACAAATATTCGAATCGCCGCGCATCCGGTCTACGAGATCTGCAAGACACAACACAATATAGATAAACCACATGCTCAAATCCAATATGAAGCTTCCTGACACATATGTAAGCCTAATTCATGGAGAAACTAACTCTTAATATTGCCTATAACGTGCATAAATAACTCATTGACACAGCCATGTAAAACTGGTGCATCTGCAGCAAACAGCCTTACTCTTTGAGCTCCACAGCATCAAATACACATCCACAAATTATGAAATAAATCACACACATTCTATGACATGTTGGGATCATAATCCATGAAGACATAATAACCTAATTTAGCCTCTACATGCCAGAAATAAAATGTTTCCAGAAATAGATCAAATCCTACGCGAATCTGGACAGGCAATGCAAATAAGGCTATAACTTACAACACATATCATAAAATGATACCAAATTCATATATAGCATCTAGACACATGGGGGATCATATCACAAGAGGACACAATCCAGAGAATATGCCTCTAAATACTAGATCCATAAAGATCTTCACAAGACAAAAATCTGTCTTACTACAACACAAAGCCACCACCATTCATGCATAAACACAAACACCTCATGTGCAGCAGCAATTACACATAACAACACTCTCCCAACAACACCCACATTCAATAGTACACCCTCATACAAACATAAACACAAACACATACAAGGCATAAAAAAATAGGGGGGGGAGAGTACCTCTTGGAGGAGGAGAAGGGGGTGATTGGGGCTTCACAAGCACAAAAACACACCACCTTCTCTTCCAACATCACTTCTCTTCTTCATGGCTGAACACACAAGAAAGGGGGCCAAGGAGAGATCATGAGAGAGTTGGAGATGGAGAAGGGAAAGGAACAACAACAACACACACATATGCATACATACTAACCCTTCCTGATCTTCACTTCACACACTATACATCTTCTCTCTCACCTTCTCCTTCTTCAGACTTCCTCTGTTGGACCCAAGAAATGCCAGCAAAACCCTCCCCATATGCCCTTAATAGCTGAAAATCGAAGGGGGGGGTCCTAATGGGGCTGAATGACTATGCTGCCCCTGACCAGAAATCCTGAACAGACTTCACTAGAACAGCCATAACTCCTACAATATAGCTCTGCATTGCACAATGTACAATCCGTTGGAAAGCCAAGAATATTATCTGCAATTTTCATGTTTATGCCAAGATCAAATAACTCCAGCTATTTCAAAATGTAGGCTAAACATCAAACAGGTCTGCTGCCAGGATTTTCACATCCCCAAGGTATAATTGGAAAAATACCCATAACTTTTGTTACATGAATCCAGCTGATCTAATTCCACTTTTGTATGAAAGCTAACTCAAAACAGAATATCCCATGACAAAATCAGATTTAAATCACTTCATCTTGGATATTAACAAAATTAAATCCGAATACCAATTGGAACTGCATAATTTCTAAAACGTTATCGGATTTTGATGAAATTTTTGTGGGTAGTACTAAACGATACTAGGACCCATAATATGCAGTTAGATTTTTAATCAAAGCACTCCAACTCCCACAGTTAGCTAAAACTAAAATTTTAGCGACTCCGATAAAAAGAAAAGGCTCCAAATGACACAGGCCTAACAGTGAGAGTGTTGGAGTTGGGGTTGAAGAGGCCGTGGGTGTTGATGTCAGGGCCGCGGAGGAGGAGTTCGAGGATGATGGGGCCACAGAGGCCAATGTTGAGGGTGCCGGGGCCGCGGAGGCCATGGCTGAGGAGGAAGGGGACGAGGAGGAAGAGGGAGACGACGCCGGGATGGATGATCTTGATGAGGCAGAGGCAGATGTCCCCGGAGCCACACGAGCCACGGTATTTTCCTCCATTTTCCTTCGCATGCTATTTTTATGCTAAATTTTCATATGTTTGTAGCTTTGATGTATATTGGGCTATGATATGGGTAGGAGTAGTGTATATATATATACACTTTCTAAGAAGGGTGTGTAGTAGAGAGTTTGATTGATCACAGTGGGATTTAGTGAGTATAGCATATGAGTTGTAAAGGAGGGGCAATCTTTATATGCATATTTATTTAAAACAAAACAGGCACGGTGGAAAAAAAAAAGAGGGGAACAGTGTAGCATAGCATGCTTGCATTCTATATCACGGTGGGATTGTATATATAAGGTGTAGGGGCATACCTTTACATATATTTAATCATGGCAGGTGGGGGGGGGGGGGGTAGGAGAGAGTAAGTATATATGTGTTCATGAGTCTATAGGGATTTTAGAGAGGGTGATCATGGTGGTGTCTATATATATTTGTATGTGTATTTATAGGAGGGGTAACTTTTATGTGCTTTTATGCAAGTATGATAAGTGGTAGAATAATAATAAAAGAAAACAACATATGATAGAGATGATCACGGCGAGATAGAGGGAAGGGTAAATATGTGATTATAAAAAAATCCTATAATAAGGGAGGCTGAATTTTTCCTTTAGGCTCATGTATTTCATGCTTTTATTTGACTTTGTATGTGGGAGTTTGTTTTACTAAGCATTACTAAGCATGGTTTAGAATAAAAATTTTGTTTAGATTCAAAATTCTTACTTCCTGGATGCCTTTTCGCTTGGACTAACCCCTTTTTTTTGTTGTTTTTAGTGGCCGAATCGTATTCAGGCCCTCTGGCATGGGACGAAGAGGTGGTACTCCGCCCTGGGGCAGGGGGAGTGGGATTTGGTGGATGGAGCGGCTTTCCGCTCCTTTTTCTTGATCGAGCCATTCCATGTCCATTGTTCGTACCTTGAGGCATTGGCGGAGCGATGGGACCCGGAGAGTTGCACATTTATCCTCCCCACGGGAGCGGTGATGCTGACGCTCGAGGATGTTGAGCAGATCACGGGCCTCCCAACCTTGGGTGAAGCAGTGATAGCGGCCACCAGTCCTGACTACAAGGCGCTCTTTTGAGAGTTCATCGGTGAGTGGGAGTTCATGGAGCGTGAGAGGACTCTGAACCGGATCCCTCTCGGGCAACTGTCGAGGCAGTATGGCCTTGGCTCCTTCACGCAGCTTCAGAAGGGCGAGGCTGCGGCTAGTTTTGAGAGGAGGAGGTTGATGATCGAGGCGAGAGAGGCTATCGCGTGCCCATAGAGGGCGCGGAGGGAGTTGAGGGCGTTCTTCCTCTACTTCTTTGGTTGGGTCTTCTTCTTGACGGTCTCCGACAAGGTGTCCTCCCATTTCTTGCTTCTGATGGGGAATTTGGAGACGATGGGTCTCTTCTGTCGGTATCGTTTTTCGAGGATTCCCAAGGAGCGTGGGGAGGTTCCGAAAAAGATATGTATATGGTCTCTTCTTTCCGCATGTGTGGGGGTTCTTCGGGGATTCGGATCTGGCGCGTGCCTTGGTAGGCTCGGTCGGATCGTCTCTCGGAAGGGGGAAGGGGTTTTAGTTCCTTGCTGAAGCACCCAACAGCTCCTCAAGAGGATTCAGGGGCATTTGTGATCGCCACATGCTTTCTCAAAAAGCGGGAAAAGTTGGAGGTGGATTTGATCGCCTTCGTAGGGGAGTTTGTGGGGTCTCCGCTCTGAGATACAGGCATGCCGCACACAGAGGTGAAAAACAGGAATCCTCTTCTGCTTCGGGAACTTGATTGTTGTGCCTGTATCATTTGGAGCGCTCTGTTTGAAAAATTAGGCTACATATTTTTTTTTTCTAAGTTATGTATTCCTGATTTGGTATTTGGATTTGATTTTGTTAAAATCCAAGATGAAGAGTTTTAAATATGAGTTTACTATGAGATGTCCAGTTTTGAGTTAGCTTTCGTACATAAGTGGAATTAGATCAACTGGATTCTCGTAGTAAAAGTTATGGGTATTTTTCCAAGTATACCCCGGGGATGGAAATTCTGGCAGCAGCCCTGCTCGATGTTTAGCTCTAATTTCGGAATAGCTGGAGGGATTATTTGATCATGGCATAAACATGAAAGTTGTAGATAATCTTCTTAGCTTTCCATCGGTCTTAGAATTTTGCAATTCAGAGCTATATCGAGGAAGTTATGACTGTTCCAGTAAAGCTTGCGCAGAATTTCTAGTCGAGGGGCGACTTAGTCTTTCCCTCTTTAGATATTTTGATAAATATCTCCTCTCTCTCTCCCCTCCCAAATCCCCTCGTCCACGCCAATTGCTGGCCTCTCTTCTCTCTTTCAAAGCCCCCCTAGGTGTTTGATAAAATGCCCCAAAGAGGAGATGGTGGGGAGGAAGTGATGGTGGTTCATGTGTTGTTTATTTGTTCCCCTCTCTCTCAAGCTCCCCCTTGCATGATATTCCCCCCCCCCCTGTTTTTGCAGCCATGAGAAGGCTGAGGAGAGGTGGTGGTGGTGGTGGTCTCGGTGGCGGTGTTTCGGTGCGCGAAGGGCCCCGAACCTCCCCCTTTTGTTCCCCCTCCAAGGTGAGCTCCTCCCCTTCTTTTCTTGATTTTCTTGGCTTAAGGGGTTGTGGGAAAGTCATGCATGTTGGGTAGATGTGTTAGGGTGTGCGAGGGGTTGGGAAGGGTTAAAATTAGGTTGGGATGGGCTGGGCGCGCGCTGGGCGCAGTCTGCGCGCCTGCGCGCATAGGTGAGCGCTAGCAGGCTCTGGCGGGCGCGCAGACGAGCGCAGGCGCGTGCGCGTGCGCGCGGGAGTGAGCGCGGGTGCGCGCGGGTGCAGGCGCGAGCGGGGGTGCGCGCGGTAGTGCGCGGGAGTGCACGCGAGTTCACATGGGCGTGCACGGGCGTGCGCGCGAGCGTGCGCGTGTGCGGGCAGGGCGCCTGGGCATGCGCCTGGGCGCTGGGCTGGGGGCTAGTGCGTGCGTGCACGTGCGTGCGCAGGGTGCTGGGGCATGCGCGGGGTGCTGCGCGAGGGCGCGGGCTGGGCATGCAGTGCGCGCGGGCATGCGCGAGGGTGCGCGTGCGTGCTGCAGCGCGTCTGGGTGCGCGGGCAGGCGCGCGGCAGTGCGCCGATGGTGCTGGGGTGTGTGCGTGCGTGCGCATGCGGGGGGGCATGCTTGTGGCTGCCTGAGGGTTCGGGTAGGTGTTGGGGCACTCGGACTCACGTGCGTATGTGCGTGCTCGCATGCTTGCGAGCCCGTATGCATGCTTGTCCGAGTATTGGGTATTTCTAATGATTTCTTTGTGTAAATTGTATTGTTTCTCACCAGTTGGATGCCCCTACCTTGCAGATCTCGTCGGATGGGATGCGCGAGGTCTCGGATCGTAAGGTGAGTGGTTCGATTCCAATCCCCCCGCCCTCTCTAGGGATGCACCCGCATAGACGCGCGTCGCGCATCGATGGGGGCCCCTAGCTAAATTATGTAGCCACCTGTTCATGCCTGATTATTATGATGTATCCATGCCACCTTAGACCTTGCATGCTAGGGAAATACACCCATACATCATGTATAGAGGCCCGTACATACCTGGACACCATGTCCTGTACCTAAGAGCCTTGATCTATGCATGTTTTGCTATGATGTATTCATGCCACCTTAGACTTTGTATGCTAGGGATATGCGCCCTTATATCATGTATAGCGGTCTATGCATGCTTAGATACCAAGCCCCGAGCTATGCATGTTCCCATCTAGTTTAATCTAATTAAATCAGAATGTGAGCATGCCTTGGTGAATATTGTAACCTTGTGGTTATGATATATGTCTCCCCGCATCTTAGGGGATTATGTGAGCATTGAGTTGCAAGCATGCCTTAGAGAATATTATAACCCAGTTGTTATAATATATGCTTTCCCCGCATCTTAGTTATGCGCCCTGGTTGAATTCTGAAGAATTCATGTCATTTGTAGAGTTGAGATCGGTGTCGGCGGATCCAAGTGGATCGTATCCGTGTGGGTAGGCTGTTTCTCTTCCCTTCGTTGGATCCGTGTAGGGACTCCTCAGCGTTAGATAGGCCGTCCTGACAGAGGGCTCCCATCAGTAGGCACCTTCTGATTTGGTTTCAGACTGTGCTGAATCATGGGAGTAGACCAGGCGAGCTACGGTGTGGAGGAGAGGCTATCGGTGGACCAAGGGTGATTAACAGCCTAGTCAGTCCCAAAAGACCTTGTCACCAGTTTGAGGGTGAGGGTGAGGGTGTAGTGGGTTGGCGATGTAGCGACCCATTGGATTTGGTAGTTATTGCCACTTAGAGGCTATAATTAATCTGAGGTTGATATGAGTGTGTTGGTTGCTGTTATGCATGTGTGTGATATCGCGATGAGCGAGTATCGGGAGTGGTTGTTTTCCATTGGGTTTCGCTTTGCGAACATGGGATTGTTCTCCCTCTTCATTTGGATCCGATGTAGTGACATCCCCGGCGTTAGACAGGCCGTCCTGACAGAGGGCTCCCATCAGTAGGCACCTCCTGATTTGGTTTCGGACTGTGCTGAATCGTGGGAGTAGACCAGGCGAGCTACGGAGCGGGGAGAGGCTACCGGTGGACCAGGGGTGTAGAGCAGTCTAAGTCTCTCCCAAAGTCCCAAAATGTCTCCTTTCAGGAGTGAGGGTGTGGATGAGACGAAGACGCGTCGCCTCGTGACACGTTGTTCGACCGTTCCCATAGATGTTGGGTCCGGTCTCGTGATCGATGTTGAAGGACATCGATGGGCGATTATCTAGATGTAGATGATCCAGTAGTGTTGAGTGGACCAGTAAATCCGGGTCTCTTCGACCGACGGCATGGTCCCTAGACCAGTAAATCCGGGTCTCTTCGACCGACGGTATGGTCTCTCCCCATAAGTCCCTAAAGACTCCCACCGGGAGTGAGGGTGGGGGTGAGGTTGGTTGCGCCGCCGCGTGACCCAGTGATCCTTGGGTTTCTACCCATGTTTTTCCTTGAAAAAGGGAACTGATTTATGTATTGATCTGTAGAATGGTGATTGGTTTCCTGCCACTCACTGAGCTTGTAGCTCACCCCTCGCATACTGTTTCTTTTCAGGGGCAGTGTTGGGCGTGGAGCTGGAGATTTCCTGTGGCGTGGTCTAATGGGCGTGGAGCATTCTTCTGGTGGGTGGCGAGTGCGAGGCTGTCAGCATTCCTAGAGTCTTTTTATGCTTTGTAAATCTTGCATGTGGCACAGGTTGTATTTTCTTTGGTCTAGACTTGGCTTCCACAGGACATTGATTGTGTATTCGGGTCTGTAATAATGTTTTTGATTTACAGACATTGTTATATATTATTCTTCCGCTTTTCAGTCAGTTATCTTTATCTTGCTTTAACGCCTTGTGTATTGTTGTTGGTGTCCTTATTGACCTCAGATATTGATAGCTGATATCTTATTTATTATTGCCACGTCTCGAGGACGCCTGGGGCGTGACATTGATGGAAAAGGAGGTTTGGGAATCAGGGTGTAGGTGAAGGGTTGGCTACTGGGAATTAGCCGCCTAAAACAGGATGGATAATGGGGATTAGCCGCTTGGTGTCTGGTTCAATTTGGGCAGAACCTGGGCAGAAATGTTATGCCTGTGTTATTTGAAGCTGTTATGCATGTGTCATTTGGAGCCATTTTGGTTAAGCCCTAGTCGCATCTGGGTCATTCAGGGCCTTTTTCTTTTTCGATCGGAGTCGATAAAATTTTAGCTTTTAGCCACCTGCCGGAGTTGGAGTACTCTGATTGAAAATCTAACTGCATATTATGGGTCCTGGTACCGTTTCCTACTACCCATAAAAATTTCATCAAATTCCGGTAACGTTTTGAAAAATATGCAGTTCTGAACCGTATCCAGGTTTTGAGAGTTCCTGGTTGGTCGAATAGTGTGAGATATTTTAGGGATGTGGTGACCCTTGGTAACCTTACCCCCACCTTGCTTGGGGATGAAGAAACCATTGGTTATTTGATATGTGAGTGGGTGAGCCTAACCCTAACCTCACCCCCCTTAAGGTCACCCCTAGGCACTATTTGGGCATGAAAATGACTTTTTTGCCCTCTCTCTCTCTCCCCCTCTCTCCCATTTCGTGGAACACCTTCTCTCCCTCTCTTGGTCTCTTTTTTTTTCCTCTTTGTGTGTGAAGGAGGAGGAAGAAGCAATTGAGGGAAAAGATGAAGAAGAAGAACAAGAAAGAGTGAGAAAGGGTGAGTATGTGTTGTTGTTGTTTCTCTTCTCTCTAACCCCTTCTCATGCCCCTTTGCACCCCTGTTTTCTGCCATGAAGGGCTTGAGGAGATGCTGATGAGGTACGGTGGTGGTAGTGGTGGTGGTGGTTGAGGTGGTCGTGGTGTGTCGAGAACCCCGCATCTCCCCATTTCCCTCCCCCTGTTTTGGTAAGGCAACACTCTGTATTTTGAAGATCTCAGTGCATCTAGTATTTAGAGACACATTTTTAGGATTATGTCTTCATATGATATGATCATCTATGTGTCTAGTTGTTATATATGAAATTTGGTCTCATTATGATATCTGTGGTGTAAGTTAGAACCTGTTTTGCATGGCCTGTCCAGATTCACGTAGGAATTGACCTGCTTTTGGAAATAGTTTATTTTGGGTTTGTAGAGGCAAAATTAGGTTCTAATGTCTTCATGGATTATGATCCCAGCATATCAGAGAATGTGCACGTTTTATTGCATAATTTTTGGAAGTGTATTGGGTGCTGTGGAGATCAATTAGTAGGGCTGGTTGCAGCAGGTTTGGCAGTTTTGTTTGGTTGAGTGTCAAGGAGTTGTTTGCATGTGTCTTGTGTGATAATATGGAAGTATCAGGGGTTAGGGTCTTCATGAAGTAGGCTTATATGTGTGATAGGAGGTTCCATAATTTAATTATGGATCATTGGTTGTGTTTTGCAGATCTCGTAGACCGGACGCGCGGCGATCCGGGTATCGGTGAGTGGTTTGATCCAACCCTTCGGGAAGCGTTGGATGCACGTAGTCGTGCGTCGCGCATCCGTTGGGCACCCTGACTATACTACTTAATTAGATAAGTAGTATGGTCATGTCTAACTCATAATATGTTAGATATCTTGCATGCTAGGCTTATATTGCATGTATTATATCCATGTATGAATGACTGTATCGCATGCACCCCTCTAGTATGGGCATGTATTCTGTAATGTGTATAGATGTATAAAATATGGCATGCCTTAGGTAGTATTGTAATACTACTCCCACCATATTAATTGGAATATCCAGCATGATTAAGACTGGGTTAATAACGGGCACCTGCCTAATATTCCCTTGCGATAAGACTCGAGGGCGTGGTGTAGTTGTTGCACCCATGCTAATGGGGCAAGGCTATGACCAACTTCATGAGATGATGATCTCTCTCGCCCTCTCCCTCTGTACAAACTAAGTAAGTAGATGCGATTTCCTACTAGACTCAGGTTCGTTTGGAATATTGGCATGCACCTGTTAAGTGCGCGAGATTTGCACTTGACCCTTACCTTTTAAGTTGGTGATATCCAACGCATGCTTAAGTTAGGCCTTGTGTGTTTATGTGATTAATGGCCATGTATGCATGTTGTATGATTTATTATGATGTAAATCCATGTTAGGGAGTATCCCTATAATTATTTGATAGGTTATCGTGCATGTAGTTTATGTACATAACTAAGATATATTTCTCCTAGATATATATGCGCATGTTAAAACTGATTAGGCCTATCTGAAATAGGTGTGGGCATGACTCGTTGTTGGGTTATACCTTATTATTTAGAGCGCTAGCTATGTAATCGCCCCCGTGCATCCGAGCGATGCACTCGTTTGGAATTCAGGAGAATTCATTATCTTATCGGTTTTGTTAAGTCGGTAGTTGTGGCATTAAGCTAGGCCTACCCGTGTTAGGCGTGTATATGAACCGCCTGTTGGGTTATGTGCCTTGGGATTATTTCTGCGTGAGAGCAGAGGCAACCCCCCTTGTGTTCGAGCGACACAACCATGTGGGAGTACAATAGTATTTGATATCATCGATATGTGATTATTGAGAGTAGTGTTATTTCCATTGGATTCGCTTTGTGGACATGGAATGTTTACTCCCAATGTTGTCCGTGTTGAAGAGGCCCGGGTTGTAGCTGTCCTAACAGAGGGCTCCCATCCGTAGGTACCACCGATGCGTTCGGGAGCGTACTGATCGTGAGAGTGTACCAGGTAGAGGCTACCCGGGAGAGGGCTAACGAATGATATTGCGAGCGTGGAATTGTTCTCCCCTTCGTTGGATCCGATGTAGGAAATTCCCGGTGTTGGAAAAGCTATCCTGATAGAGGGCTCCCATCCGTAGGTACCACCGATAAGTTTGGAAGCGTACTGATCGTGGGAGTATACTAGATAGAGGCTAACCGGGGAAAGGGCTACCGGTGGACCAAGGGTGTAGAGGAGTCTAATCTCTCCAAAAGTCCTATGTCACCTCTAAAGGGTGAGGGTGAGGATGAGGTGAAGACACGTCGCCGCGAGACCCATTCGTTGTTCGTCCGTTCCCATAGTTGTTGGGTTCGGTCTCGTATCGATGTTCAAAGATATTGTTGGGCAGTTATCTCGATGTAGATGATCCAGTAGTGTTGTGTAGACCAGTAATTCTGGGTCTCTACGACCAACGGTATGGTCTCTCCCTAAAAGTCCCAAGAGACTTCCTCCGGGAGTGAGGGGGAGGGTGAGGGTGAGGTTGGTGATCTAGTAGAATTGTGTAGACCAGTAATTCCGCGTCTCTTCGACCAACGGTATGGTCTCTCCCCAAAAGTCCCAAGAGTCTTCCTCCAGGAGTGAGTGTGAGGGCGAGGTTGGTTGCGCCGCCGCGTGACCTTGTTATCCATTGGGTTTCCACCCATGTTTTTCCTTGGAAGGAAATTGTTTTAGTATTGAACTGTTGTATGGTGATTGGTTTTCAGCCACTCACTGAGCTTGTAGCTCACCCCTCGCATACTGTTTCTTTTCAGGGGCAGTGTTGGGCGTGGAGCTGGAGCTTTCCTGTGGCGTGGTCTTATGGGCGTGGAGCGTTCTTCCAGCGAGTGGCGAGTGTGAGGTTGTCAGTAGTCCTAGAGTCATTTTATGTATTGTAAATCGTGCATGTGGCACAGGTTGTATTTTATTTGGACTAGGCTTGGCTCTCAGAGGACAGTGATTGTGTATTCGAGTCTGTAATAATGTTTTTGGTTTACAGACATTGTTGATAACTTATGCTTACGCTTTTCAGTCAGTTATCATTATCATTGCTTTGCCACCTTGTGTGTTGTTGTTGGAGTCTTTGTTGACCTCAGGTATTGATAGCTGATATTTCATTATTGCCACGTCTCGGGGACGGCCGCCCTGGGCATGACAAAAGTTGGTATCAGAGCCTGGTCCTGTCAGAGCCTAAGTCTAGTCGTATAGATGATGAGTCGTAGGATTGCCATCCGAGTACTCTTGTTTTAGAAGTATATCTTAGGTTGCTGACATGCCTCCTCGCATCCATTGACGTGGACGTGACCCCCCTAAACCCACCCTTAAGTTGTCAACTGGGTCGACTGAATAGGGTCAGTTGTTGGATCCCTTGTGGAGGGATTAAGGCTTGGGTAGGAGATTCCAGCCCAGTAGTATGATAGTGATGAATTGGTCGCAATTTCTAAGGTATGAATTGCGTCTCGATAATGGAGCTTCTTTCCCGTGCATCGGTATTGCTGGTAACCATTGAGTTCGCGTGCAGCGCCAGTTTCAAGTTTTGAGGATGTGGCGTATTGCTCATTAAGGGGTGATGTCTTCTTCCAGCCTTCCTACTCAGGATTAAGGGGCCTTGCGGGGTCATCGTTGAGACCCGGGCTAGGGTACTCCGTGTTCCTTGTTTGGTTGTCGGGATATCCTATATCGGGACCTCATGGTGCCCTCCCAAGGTTCTTTTCCCAGTCAAGGAATACCTATGAAGCATCTAATTGATGATTGATTTTTTCTCTCACTTGGAAGGTGCTGTAGCGAGTGGTGATGCGTACGATCGGGATTGGGTACATCCTATTGTAGCTTGGTGGGTGATTGCTTGTGGACTGGGTTCCATAGTGGCATCTGGAGTCGCTTCGATATATCATTGTGCGTTGTAGCTGCCCGGTTGAGGCCAGAGCCCTGTGAGGTGCTCCCATATACTATGCTTGTTGGTGCGCCCATATGGCAGAGATAGTGGGCTTGGGAGGCTACCAGGTAGAGGCCACACCGGGAGAGTGCTACTGGATGATGTCGAGAGCGTGGACTCCCCGTGATGAATCTGCCCATTGAGTGCAGGATGCTGGAGTTCCAATGGTTATAGTTGAGCGACCTATCTCTGGCGGCATGTGAAGCACAGTTGTGGATACTGTCGCATTTTGCCCCACATTGGTCGCAAATAAGGAGACACGATGTTAACCTTCGTGATGGGACTTAACCGCCTTATCAGATAGATGACATCGCATAGGCATTGTCGAGGTTCGACGATCGCTTATTGCGTGTCTTGTGGATTAAGTGCGGTTGAGCGGCTTACCAAGCGTGTAAGTGTCATCATGAGTGCCAGCCATGCTCCAGGAGCAGAATCTGGACTTAATTGTTCGAGGTGTTGTTTTGATCTTCCCGTGAGGGTTGAAGATCAGGTACCCCTTGCTGTGAATTGATGATCTATTTGACCAGCTCTGGGAGCGGGTGTCTGCTATTAGATTGATCTTTGCACAAGGGTACCACAAGTTGGAGATCCGGGAGTTCGACATCCTGTAGATGGCCTTTCATGACCATTTCGGGCACTACGAGTTTTAAGTACTGCTGTCGGGGTTGATGAATGCGCCGGATGCCTTCGTGGATCTCAAAAGTTTTATTGGGCCTCCATGGACTACTTTGAGGTAGTCTTCGTTGAAATTGCTAGTAGCGAGATGTGAAAGCGATGGGTAACCTTGTTTCTCCTGGTTGGCATGCCCTCAGGCAAAGTTTGAGAATCATCATCGCGTTGGAAAGCGTTAGTCCATGGAGATTCCTCAGTGGGCGTGGGAATGGGTTATCAGGGATTGTTGCGGACTCGCTAATGTCACGTTCGGGTCACGACGCCGTCTAGGTGATCATTGACCGACTGACTAAGTCCGCGCTTCCCTCCCTAATCCGACTGATTGAGTCTCTGGACTCCTTGACGTAGGTTTCCACCTTCGCAATTGTTCGTCTTCATGGCACTCCGGTCGACGCTATTTCAGGTTGAGACGCGAGGGTTACTTTAAGGTTGTGGCACAGCCTTGGCAGGCTTTGGCGCGAGCCTCCATCTAAGTGCAGCGTTTCATCGCCGAGGAATGGCCAAGCAAGAGGATGATTCAGACCTTGGAGGACATGCTAAGTGCCTGCGTGCTCGATGGTAAGGGCAGTTGGGTAAGGCACCACCCATTTGTTGGGGTATGCCTACAAAACGACTGCCATTCGAGCATCCAGATGGACCTGAAAAGGCACTCTACAGGCGCAATTTTATACCTCCCTTGGGTTGGGATGGTTGAGGAGCGCCAGTTGGAGGGGCCACAAGTTATTTATTTGACCATGCAGTGGCCAGGTTGGTTCATGTGTGCATCTGCACCTCCCAGAACCGATAGAAGGGCTACGCAGGTTATCGATGCTAGGAGCATACCTTCGGGTTTGGCGACCATGTTTTCCTGAAGGTGTCCCAGTTTAAGGGTATTCGATGTTTCGACGTTCGGGGCAAGCTGAGTTGGCCCTTCATCAGACCGTTTCTCGTCATTGAGTGGATTGGGGAGGTGGCTCGTCATGTAGCCTTTCCCCCACAGCTGGCTCATGCCCATGACGTCGTCCTTGTCTCATGGCTGAGGCATTATATCCACAATCCTGCTCAGTCATTCCGTTCGATCGTGGGAGTATACCAGGTAGAGGCTAACCAGGGAAAGGGCTACCGGTGGACCAAGGGTGTAGAGGAGTCTAATCTCTCCAAAAGTCCTATGTCACCTCTAAAGGGTGAGGGTGAGGATGAGGTGTCACGCCCCAGGCGTCCCCAAGACGTGGCAAAGATAATATAATATCAGCTATCAATACGTGAGGTCAATAAAGACTCCAACAACAATACACAAGGCGGCAAAGCAAGATAATGATAACTGACATGAAAAGCGGAAGCATAATATATAAACAATGTCTGTAAATCAAAAATATTATTACAGACTCGAATACACAATCACTGTCCTGTGAGAGCCAAGTCTAGACTCTTGGGAGACTCTTGGGACTTCTGGAAGAGATTTAGACTGCTCTACACCCAACGAAGGGGAGAACAATTCCCACGCCCGCAACATCATTCGTTAACCCTCTCCCGGGTAGTATCTACAACCCGATCTCCTCAACTCACCGCTCTACACCCTTGGTCCGCCAGTAGCCCTTTCCTCGGGTAGCCTCTACCTGGTATACTCCCATGATCAGTACTCGTCCGAATGCATCAGTGGTACCTACGAATGGGAGCCCTCTGTCAGGACAACTAAACCCGAGAAGTTCCTACATCGGATCCAACGAAGGAGAGAACGATCCCATGTTCGCAAAGCGAACCCAATGGAAAACAACTACTCTCGATACTCACTTATCGAGATATCAAAACACAGGCATGACAATAATCAACACACTTATATTAACCTTAAAGTAGTCATAGTCCCTATACGGGAGTAACTACACAAGTTAGAGGGTCGTAACATCGCCGACCCATCCCACCCTCACCCCTTTTAGCTGGGGGACATGGGCCCTTTCAGACTAGACCGCTCTCCACCCCTGGTCCACCCGGTAGCCTCTCCCACACTCCGTAGCCTCTACCTGGTATACTCTCACTATCAGTACTGTCCGACGCATCGGAGGTACCTACGGACGGGAGCCCTCTGTCAGGTGGATCAGCTTTCCAACGCCGGGGAGTCCCTACATCGGATCCAACCAAAAGGAGAAGACATCCTACTCTCGCGTATACGATCCTCTTGGATCCGTCGACAACGATTTCTAACACTACTAATGTCATGAATTCTCAAGAATTCCTCCAGGGCGCATAACTCAGATGCGGGGAAACATATATTATAACAGCAAGGTTATAATATTCTCTAAGGAATTCTTATAACAATATATGCACATTTGATTTAAATAAATTAAACTAAATGGGAAACATGCATAGATAGGGGATTTCCAATCAAGGGACATGGTGTCTAGGCATGTATGGGCCTCTATACATGATATATGAGTGCATATCCCAAGCATACAAGGTCTAATGTGGCATGGTTACATCATATAAATCATGCATTTCATAGTTTTTCATACTATATCTAGGGGGCCCCTCCCATCGATGCACGACATGCGTCTATGCGGGTCCAGCGCATCCCTAGAGAGGGGGGGGGGGATTGGAATCGAACCACTCACCTTACAACTCGGGACCTCGCGCATCCCATCCGATGAGATCTGCAAGGTAGGGGCATCCAATTTGGTGAGTAAGAACACAATTTACACATAGAAATCATTAGAAATCCCAAATACTCGGACAAGCATGCATACGGACTCGCACGCATGCGAGCACGCACGTACGCACGCGAGTCCGAGTGCCCCAACACCTACTCGAACCCTCGGGCAGCCACACGCATGGCCCCCCCGCACGCGCATGCACGAATGCGCACGCACGCACCAGCCCCAGCACCTTCGACGCACTGCCGCGCGCCTGCCCGCGCGCCCAGACGCGCTGCCGCGCGTGCCCGTGCGTACCGCCCATCTAGCCCAGCGCGCCCTCGCAGAAGCCCCGCGCACGCCCCAGCACGCGCACGCACGCGCGCACGCGCACTGGTCCCCAGCCCCGCGCCTAGGCGCATGCCCAGGCGCACTGCACCGTGCGCGCGCACTCCCGCGCGCACCCCCACTGGCGCCAGCACCTGCGCGCACCCGCGCGCCCACTCCGCGCGCACCCGTGCACTCGCGCGCACGCACCCGCTCGCGTCTGCCCGCCCGTCTGCGCCCTGCTGCACCCACCTACGCGCACGCCTGCGCGCACACGCGCGCAGACAACTCCCAATGCGTGCCCAGCCAACCCTAACCCCATTTTAACCCTTCCCAACCCCTCACACACACCCTAACACATCTACCCTGTTATATATGTGTCACTTTTAACCTTCTGGTAACCATTGGACCATTCTGGCAGTTTTTCTGTTTTTTTCGTTTTTTGTCGGAACCGCTAAAATTTCGGGCTTTTAGCTATCGCCCTATGATTGAGGGCTCCGATTAAAAATTTAACTGCATATTATGTGTCATGGGGCCATTCCAAGCCGCTCACGAAAATTTTGTCGAATTCCGGTAACGTTTCAGAATTTCACAGTTCCGGGGCGTATCCGGGTTTTGACCGAGCGAGAAGTCATTGGGAGAGTTGACTTGGTCAAAGTGGGCCCATAGACTTCGTCAACCCCTTTTGTTTTTATTTGTGGTTGGGTTGACCCAAGTCAAATCCCACTTAAAGCATCCTAATCCTCTCCTAACCCTAGTTAGGCTAATCTAAGTGGGGATTACCTTATTTAAGTGAGCAAGATATTTGCCCCCCACTATTCATCTTCTTCTCCATTTGATTTTCTCTCTCTCCCTCTCTCAAAAACCTTCTTTTGACCTAGTTAGAGAGCTTGGACCTTAAAACCCAAAGAAGAAAAAGGTAAGGGGAGCTCCCGATCTATCCACCGGTGGTTTCGGATTCGAGTTCCGACGAGTTTGACCCCCTCTAATCCCCTCTTTTCTCCTCCGATTTCAGCCCTTCTTTGGCTAGGAGGAGATCTAGGTGGTGGTGGTCCTTGTGGAGGTATTTCGGTGCTCGAAGAGCTCCCGGTTCCCTTCCCTTCTCTTCCTCTCCTAGGGTAAGGTTTATTTCCTTCCTTTCTTGCTTACATGCTTGTTTAGGAGGTGTTTTTGAGTGTGGGTGGCTATTGGTGGCGGTTGAAGGCGGTTGGAGGCGGTTGGAGGCTTTTGGTGGCCGTCGGAGTGGTGGTTGGCCGGCTCGGGCAGGATGGCAGACTGTCCCGGGTAGGCTGGTACCACAGGCAGCAGGCAGCAGAGCAGATGGCAGGGCGCGCGAGCGCGTGCGCGCGGGTGTGCGCGCGGGCGTGCGCTCGGGTGGAGCAGGAGTGGGCGCTGGGTGCTGGGCGTGGGCGCTGGGCGCGGGTGCTGGGCGCTGGGCGCTGGCGGGCGCAGTCGGGCGTGCAGTCGCGCGCGGGTGCGCGTGGAGTGGTCGCGCAGGTGCGCGCGGGTGCTGGCGCGAGCGGGGGTGTGCGCGCGGGCGTGCGCGCGGGTGCGTGTGGGCTTGCGCGCGAGCGTGCGTGCGCGCGGGTAGGGCACTGGGCACTGCGCCTGGGTGCGGGGCAGGGCGCCTGGGCATGCGCCTGGGCACGGAGCTGGGGACCAGTGCGTGCGCGTGCTGGGGCGTGCGCGCAGTGCGTGCGGGGGCGCGCTTGGCTGGACGCGCGGTGCGCGCGGGCGCGCGCGAGCGGTGCGCGGCAGGCGCGCGGCAGTGCGCCGATGGTGCCGGGGTGTGTGCGCGCGTGCGCATTCGTGCGTGTGCGTGCGGGTGCCCGTGCGTACGGTTGCCCGGGGGTTCGGGAGTGAGTCGGGGTGCTCGGGCTCGCGTGCGTACAGGCCGTATGTACGCTTGTCCGAGTGATGTGTATTTTAATGTATTTTTGGATTTATTTGTGTGTTATACTCACCAAGTTGGTTACCCTATTTTGCAGATCTTGACGGATGGTCGCGCGACGACCCGACTATCAGTGAGTGGGACAATCCAACCCAGTTGGGAGGTGCTATACGCACTTGGGCGTGTACCGTCCTCCCCTGGGGCACCATGGGTTTATATTAACTGTTGTAATGTGTAATCCATGCAAGCATGATAATTATGTAGTATGCATGCTACCCTAGACTTTGTATGTTAGGGACTTGCACCCTTAGGATATGTGTAAGAGCCGTGCATCCTGTCACCTTGTTATCATGCTAGGAAGCCTCGGCCTATGCATGTGTCATACTAGTTTAATTTGTTAAATTAAATGCCAGAATATGTTTAATTGCATGCCTTAGATAATATTATAGGGAGGGGCCTTGCGAGGTCAACATTGAGACCCGTGCTAGGGTACTCCGTGTTCCTTGTTTGGTTGTCGGGATGTCCTATATCGGGATCTCACGCTGCCCTGCCAAGGTTCTTTCCCCCGGTAATATTCCAACCTCTTATTTTATAATATCTGTTCCCCGCATCTTGGTTATGCACCCTGGTGGAATTCTGAGGAATTCATGACATTAGAGTTGTTGAGATGTGTGTTGTCAGCGGATCCGAGTGGATCATATGCGATGGATAGGCTGATCTGTTCCCTTCGTTGGATCCTTTAGAGACTACCCCGGCTAGAGAGACTGTCCCGTGCAGGGGCTCCCATCAGTAGGCACCTCCTGATCTTGGACTCGGACTGTGCTGAATGTGGGAGTGGCCAAACAGCCTACGGAGTGGGGAGAGACTATCGGTGGACCAAGGGCGACCATCAGCCTAGTCAGTCCCAATATCATATGTCACCTATTGAGGGGTGAGGGTGAGGGTGTGATGGGTTGGCGATGTAGCGACTCACTGGATTGTTAGTCCCAATATCCTATCTCACCTATTGAGGGGTGAGGGTGAGGGTGTATGATTGTGTATGGATGATTATCAGGCTAATAAGTCCCAATATCCTATGTCACCTATTGAGGGGTGAGGGTGAGGGTGTAGTGGGTTGGCGATAGCGACCCACTGGCCTGTATTGCTGTTGCCATTTTGTGGCTTTTAATAATGAGATTGTGGATTAATAAGATCTGGTAGTTAATATATATTGTGATGCATGGGTTGTGCTGTTCACTGAGCGTGTGGCTCACCCCTCGCATAATATTTTTCTCCAGTGTCATCTGAGTCGGATCTGGAGGAAGAGCTCCCGAGGGACTTCATCAGTAGCGGAGTAGCGCAACGTCCCACGAGTATCAGAGGCTATCAGCATCCCTTTTGCTTGTATGTATTATATTCCGTGCTTGGGCACGCGTTTGTGTTGTATTTGGATGTCTTTGTATATATTGGCTCTCACAGGACAATTGATTATGTATCGAGTCTGTAATATGTTTTGGATTACAGATTCAGTCTTTTAGCTTCCGCTATTGGTGTATATATCATGTCAGCCCTGCTTTTGTTGTCTTTGTTGTCATTTTAGCTGTTGTGTGAGTATATTATTGAACTCCTGTTACTGATATCATATATACACTTGCCGCGTCCCGGGGTCGGCCGGCCCTGGGGAGTGACATACCCAACATGCATGACCCTCCCAACAAAACCTAAGCCATAAAAATCAAGAAAAGAAGGGGAAAGGCTCACCTTTGGAGGGGAAATGGAAGGGGGAGGTTCGGGGGCCCTCGACGCACCCGCAACCACCTCAACCGCCACCACCACTACGACCACCTCCTCAGCCTCTCCTCAGCCTCCTTTTTGGCTGCAAATCAGGGGGGAAGGATCATGAGAGGGAGCTTGAGAGAAGAGAGGACAAACAACAACAACAACACTTACACAAAGATTCACCATCACTTCCTCCTCCACCTTCTCCTTCTCTTTGGGGACTAAACACAAACACTTGGGGGGCTTTGTGTGTGAAAGAGAGAAAGGGAGCTCAAGATGTAGGCGTGGAAGTGAGAGGGAGAGAGAGAGAGGAGATATTTGTTGCACACAAATATCTAAAGAGGGGTGGAAATGACCAAATCATCCTTTGACTTGAAATTCTGTACAAGCTTTACTAGAACAGCCATAACTTCCTCGATATAGCTCCGAATTGCACAATTCCAATTCCGTTGGAAATCCACGAAGATTATCTACAACTTTTATGTTTATGCCAAGATCAAATAATATCTCCAGCTATTCCGAAATTAGAGCTAAACATAGAGAAGGGCTGCTGCCAGAATTTTCATCCCCGGGGTATACTTGGAAAAATACCCATAACTTTTACTACAGGAGTCCAGTTGACCTAATTCCACTTTTGTACGAAAGCTAACTGAAAACTGGACATCTCATAATAAAATCATATTTAAACCTCTTCATCTTGGATTTTAACGAAATCAAATCCAAATACCAAATTGGAAATACATAACTTCGAGGAAAAAATTATGTAGCCAAATTTTCAATCAAAGTGCTCCAAATGACACAGGCACAACATTCTTCCCCCCTTAGGAAATTTAGTCCTCGAAATTTAAGGAAACCCAAAAGGGAAGACCGAATGTAGCAAGTATCACGCATAGACCTTTCGCTCCCACGTGGTCTTTGCACCGGACTGGCGCTACCAACACACTATAATCAAAGGAACGGTCTTAGCGTGGAGCCTCTTCTCATGCTGGTCTCTGACCTCGATCCACTGCTCAACAAACGACTAATCCACCTCCAGGATGAGGCGGTCAAACGGACTGACACGAGCAGGATCGTGGATACAACGCCTCGGTCATGAGACAAGGACGACGTCGTGGGCATGAGCCAGCTGTGGGGGAAAGGCTAGATGATAAGCCACCTCCCCAATCCACTCAATGACGAGAAATGGTCCCATTAAAGAGCAAACTCAGCTTGCCCTGAACGTCGAAATAGAGGGTGCCCTTAAACCAGGGCACCTTCTCAAAAACATAGTCGCCAAACCCGAAGGTAAGCTCCTGGCGACGATGACCTACGTAGCCCTTCTATCGGTCCTGGGAGGTGCAGATGTACACAAGAACCAACCTGGCCACCGCAAGGTCAAACAACTAACTTATGGCCCCTCCAGCTGGCGCTCCTCAACCTCCCAACACAAGGGAGGTATAAAACTGCGCCTGTAGAGTGCCTTTCACAGATCCATCTGGGTGCTCGAATGGCAGTCGTCTTGCAGGCATACCCCAACAGATGGGTGGTGCCTCACCCAACTGCCCTCATCATCGAGCACGCAGGCACTTAGCATGTCCTTCAAGGTCTGAATCGTCCTCTTTGTCTGGCTGTCCATCGGCGATGAAACGCTATACTTAAATGGAGGCTCGCGCCAAAGCCTGCCAAGGCTGCGCCACAACCTCAAAGTAACCCTCGCGTCTCAACCGAAAATAGCATCGACCAGAGTGCCATGAAGACGAACAATCGCGAAGGTGAAAACCCACGTCAAGGCGTCCAGAGACTCAATCAGTCGGATAGGGAGGGAAGCGCGAACTTAGTCAGTCGGTCATTGATAACCTAGACGGCGTCGTGACCCGAACGTGACATTAGCGAGTCCGCCACAATTCCTGATAACTCACTCCCACATCCACTGAGGAATCTCCATGGACTAACGCTTTCCAACGCGATGATGATTCTCGAACTTTGCCTGAGGGCATGCCAACCTGGGGAAACAAGGTCACCCATATCGCCCTTTTCATCACACCTCAGCAATCTCTATGAAGACTACCTCAAAGTAGTCCACGGAAGCCCAATAAAACTTTTGAGATCCACAAAGGCATCCGGCGCATTCGTCAACCCCGATGGCATTACTTAAATCTCATAGTGCCTGAAAACGGTCACGAAATGCCATCTTCGAGATGTCCAACTCTCGGATCTCTAACTTGTGGTACCCTTGTGCAAAGATCGATCTAACAGCAGACACTCGCTCCCAGAGCTGGTCAAATAGATCATCGATACGCGGCAAAGGTAATTGATCTTCAACCTCCACGGGGAGATCAGAACAACACCATGAACAATTACGTCCAGATTCTGCTCCTCGAGCATGGCTGGCGCTCATGATGACACTTACACGCTTTGTAAGCCGCTCAACCGCACTTAATCCACAAGACACGCAATAAGGGGTCGCCGGACCTCAACAATGCCTATGCGACGTCATCTATCTGATAGGGCGGTTGAGTCCCATTACGAGTGCTAGCATCGCGTCTCCTTAATTGCGACCAATGTGGGGCAAAACACGACAGTATCCACAACTGTGCTTCACATGCCGCCAGAGACAGGTCGCTCATCTATAACCATTGGAACTCCAGCACTCTGCACTCCATGGCAGATTCATCACAGGGAGTCCACGCTCTCGACATCATTTAGCAGCACTCTCCCGGTGTGGCCTCTACCTGGTAGCCTCCCAAGCCCGCTATCTCTGCCATATGGGCGCACCAACAAGCATAGCATTTGGGAGCACCTCACAAGGCTCTGGCCTCAACCGGGCAGCTACAACGCACAATGATATCTCGAAGCGACTCCAGGTGCCACTATGGAACCCAGTCCATAAGCAATCTCCCACCAAGCTGCAATAGGATGCACCCAATCCCGATCGTACGCATCACCACTCGCTACAGCACCTTCCAAGTGAGAGGAAAAAATCCACCATCAATTTGATGCTTCAAAGGTATTCCTTGACTGGGAAAAGAACCTCAGAAGGGCACCATGAGGTCCCGATTTAGGATATCCCGACAACCAAACAAGGAACACGGAGTACCCTAGCCCGGGTCTCAACGCTGACCCTGCAAGGCCCCTTAATCCTGAGTAGGAAGACTAGAAGAAGACATCACCCCTTAATGAGCAATACCCACATCCTCAACACTTTACACAGGCGCCGCACGCGAACTCCATGGTTACTAGCGATACCGATGCACGGGGAAGAAGCTCCATTACCGAGACGCAATCCATACCTTTAGAAATTGCAACCAATTCATCACTATCACACTACTGGGCTGGAATCTCCTACCCAAACCTTAATCCCGCACAAGAGATCTAACAACTGACCCTAACCAGTCGACCCAGTCGACAACTTAAGGGTGGGTCCATGGGGTCACGTGTTATACTTGTGTCACTTTTAGCCTGCTGGTAACCGTTGGAGCGTCCTGGCAGTTTTTAAAATTTTTAGGGTTTTCGATCGGAACCGCTAATTTTTGGACTGTTAGCTATCGTCCTGAGTTAGAGGACTCCGATTGGAAATCTGACTGCATATTTGGTGTCCTGGAACCACTTGAGGCCTCTCACGAAGATTTCATCGAATTCCGGTAACGTTCCAGAAATTTCGCAGTTCCGGGGCGTATCTGGGTTTTTAAGTGACTTGGTATAAATAGCGGGTGAGAAAATATCTTATGTCACTATTCATCATCCCTACCAAATCCATCTCTCTCCTCCCTCTCTCTTTTTCTTCCATTAGAGGCCCTTAGACCCCTCAAACCCTAAAACCTAAAGCACGAGAAGTGTAGATCGGGTCCCGATCTACACTCCGGTGTTTTCAAATCCCTTTTCCGACCAGTCTAGCCACTCTGACCTCCTCTCTTTCTCCTCTGTTTTGGCCCGGTTCGAAGGCCGTGGTAGATCGGGGCGTAAGAGGGCCTTTGGGAAAGGTTTCGGTGCGCGGAGAGCGTCCGGACTTCCCTTCCTCCCTTGGTAAGCCCTATTTTCCCCTCTTTTCTTGTTTAGATGGATGTTAGGAGGGGGTTTTGGGGTTGGGTGGAGGTCGGCGGCCGTGGGTGGCCGTCGGAGGGCTGTGGAGGTGGTCGGAGGTCGGTGGGTGGTGCTTTGGGTGCTCGGGAATGGTGGGGGGGTGGTCTCGGGCAGCAGGGGGTTTGGTCTCGGGCGCAGGCAGCGCCGGCAGCAGCACAGTAGCGCAGCAGGCTGGGCGCCCGCGGGCGTGCGCGCGTGCGTGCGGGTGGGCGTCCGCGCGGGGCGAGACGCTGCGCGCGGGGCGTGCGGGGTGCTCGCGGGCCAGCGATGGCGTGCGGGGTGTGCGCGGGCGGCTGCGCTGGGGCGCAGGGGCGCGCGGTGCACACGGGAGGCTCGGCGGCGTGTCTCGGCGGCGGGCAGGGGCCCGGCGGTGCGCGGAGTGCGCGGGCCGAGGCGCGGCGGTGCTCCCGGGCGGTCGGGTGGCCGTGCGGGTGGTTGCCGGCCGTGCGGGTGTTTGCCGGGATGCTCGGGCTAGCGTGCGTGCGGGTCGTATGCACGTTTGCCCGAGTGTTGGGAGTTTTCTAATATATGTGTCACTTTTTAGCCTGCTGGTAACCGTTGGAGCATTTTTGGCAGTGTTAAAATTTTTAGGGTTTTTCGATCGGAACCGCATAATTTCAGACTGTTAGCTATCGTCTGAGCTAGAGGACTCCGATTGAAAATCTAACTGCATATTTGGTGTCCTGGTGCCATTTTAGACCTCTCACGAAAATTTCGTTGAATTCTGGCATCGTTTGCAAAAATTTCGCAGTTCCGGGGCGTATCCGGGTTTTTAAGTCGCGCACTATAAATAAGTGGGATCTAAAACCCGAGTTACTGTTCATCGTCTTCCCAAACGCATTTTCTCTCTCCCCTTCTCTCTTTTTCTCACTTTCAAGCCCCCTAGAGCCCTCAAAGCTTAAAACCTAAAGCACGGGAAGTGTAGATCGGGTCCCGATCTACACTCCGGTGTTTTCAAATCCCAATTCCGGCGAGTTTTGCCCGTCCGTCCGCCCTCTCTTCGTCCCTGATTTGAGCCATCTCGGCGGTGGAGGTAGATCGGGGCGTAGGAGAGCCTTTGAGAAAGGTTTCGGCGCGCGGAGAGCCACCGGACTTCCCCTCCTCCCCTTGGTAAGCCCCCTTTCCCTCTTTTTCTTGCATAGATGTATGCTAGGGGGGTGGTTTTGTGGTTGGGAGGCGGTTGGCGGCGGTGGGTGGCCGTCGGAGGGCTGTGGGAGGCGGTCGGAGGCTATGGTGGTGGTCGGAGGTGGGTGGTAGAGGAGCTCGGGCTCGGGCAGGATGGCAGGGCAGCAGCAGCAGGCGCAGCAGGCAGGGCCGCTGGCAGGGCGCGCGCGTGCGTGCGCGCGGGCGTGCGCGCGGGCGTGCGCTCGGGCTGGCGCTGGGCGTGCCTGGTGCTGGGCGTGCAGGGCTAGTCGGGTGCTAGGCTGGTAGGGCTAGCTGGGTAGGCTGGGAGCAGGGCACCAGTTTGCTGGGCGCGCGAGCGCGTGCGCGCGGGCGCGCGCGCGGCCGTGCGCTCGGGGGGTGCAGGGGCGCTCGGGCATCAGGCGGGCAGTGCCCCGGGCGTGCAGGCGAGCGGTGCTCGGGCCACTCGACGACGCGCGCAGGCAGGCAACGCGGGCAGCAGCGCGGGCAGGCTGGCAGGCGCGCTGGGCGCTTGCTGCCAGGCGCGCTGGGCGCGTGTTGCGCGGGCGTGCGCGTGGACGCTGGGTGAGGGTCCCGGGCGCTGGGCGCTGAGCGCTGGGCGCTGGGTCGCGGGTGCCGGGTGCTGGGCGCTGGCGAGCGCAGTCGGGCGCGCAGTCGTGCGCGGGTGCGTGCGCGCGGGTGCGCGGGTGCGCGCGGAGCGGGTGCGCAGGTGCGCGCGGATGCTGGCGCGAGCGGGGGTGCCAGCGGGGGTCTGCGCGGGTGCGCGCGAGCGCACGCGGGCGTGCGCGCGAGCGTGCGCGCGCGCGGCAGGGCACCTGGGCACTTCGCCTGGGTGCTGGGCAGGGCGCCTGGGCATGCGCCTGGGCGCGGTGCTGGGGGCCAGTGCGCGCGGTGTGCTGGGGGCCAGTGCGTGCGCGTGCTGGGGCGTGCATGCAGTGCGCGCGGGGGCGCGCTGGGCTGGACGCGCGGTGCGCGCGGGCGCGCGCGAGTGTGCGCGTGCGTGCGGCGGTGCGTCGGGGCGCGCGGGCCGGCGTGAGACAGTGCGCCGGTGGTGTCCGGGTATGCGGGCTGGGCTCGGCAGTGCGCCTTGGCGCACGGGCCGAGGCTCGGCTGTGCGCTCGGGATGCTCGGATACACGTGCGTACGGGCCGTATGTACGTTTATCCGAGTGTTGGGTATTTTAGATGTATTTTTGGGTATTTTATGCATTGTTCTCACCATATTGAATGTCTGTCTTGCAGATCTAGACGGACGGTCGCGCGACGACCTTGATACCGGTGAGTGGGACAATCCAACCCAGTAGAGAGGGGTCATACGCATTTGGGCGTATACCGACCTCTCCTGGGGCGTCATGGATAAATATTAACCTGCAATGATATGTATATCATGCGAGCATGATTAAATTGTAGAATGCATGTTACCCTAGACTTTGCATGTTAGGGACTTGCACCCTTAGGATATGTGTATGAGCCATGCAGCATGTCCCCTGGTTCCATGTTAGGAAGCCCGGCCGATGCATGTGCCCTACTAGTTTATTTAATTGATTAAATGCTAGTATTTGTTTACAATGCATGTTATAGTGAATATTATAGGGGAGGGGCCTTGCGAGGACAGCGGTGAGACCCGGGTTAGGGTACACCGTGTTCCTTGTTTGGTTGTCGGGGTGTCCTATAACGGGAACTCACGCTGCCCTCCCGAGTTTCTTTCCCCAACGATATTCCATCTTGTTATAACCTTATGCATGTTCCCCGCATCGTAGTTATGCGCCCTGGTGGGTTCTGAGGAATTCAGAACATTAGTGTTGTTATAATGTGCTGTCTGCGGATCCAAGTGGATCATATGCGATGGTTAGGCTGTTCTGTTCCCTTCGTTGGATCCGGTAGAGACTACCCCAGCGTTAGACAGGGCCTTCCTGACAGAGGGCTCCCATTAGTAGGCACCTCCTGATTTTGGACGGACTGTGCTGAATGTGGGAGTAGACCAGGCGGCCTACGGAGTGGAGGAGAGACTATCGGTGGACCAAGGGTGACCAATAGCCTAGTCAGTCCCAAAATCCTATGTCACCCATTGAAGGGTGAGGGTGAGGGTATAGTGGGTTGGCGATGAACGACCCACTGGAGTTGTGATTGGATGCTTGTAAGTCCCAAAATCCTATGTCACCCATTGAAGGGTGAGGGTGAGGGTGTAGCGGGTTGGCGGAAGCGACCCGTTGGTTTTTGGTGCAGTTAGTCCCAATATCCTATGTCACCCATTGAAGGGTGAGGGTGAGGGTGTGGCGGGTTGGCGGAAGCGGCCCGCTGGTTATGTGTAGCCAGTCCCAATATCCTTTGTCGCCCATTGAAGGGTGAGGGTGAGGGTGTAGTGGGTTGGCGATTGAGCAACCCACGGCTTTGAGTTGTGATATGAATTGTGGATTATAAGGATATCTGGTTGTGGTCAATATTGTCTGTGATGCATGGGTTGTGCCGTTCACTGAGCGTGTGGCTCACCCCTCGCATAATATTTTTCTACAGTGCCATCTGAGTCGGATCTGGAGGAGGAGCTCCCCGAGGGACTTCATCAGTAGCGGAGTAGCGCCACGTCCCGCGAGTTGCAGAGACTATCAGCATCCCTTGTACCAGTATGTATTAATTTCCGTGCTTGGGCACGCGTTTGTGTTGTATTTGGACGTCTTTGTATGTATATTGGCTCTCACAGGACATGTGATTATGTATGGAGTCTGTAGTGTGTTTTGATTACAGATTCAGTCTTTAGTTATCCGCATTTGGTGTATATATCATGTCAGCCCTGCTTTTGTTGTCTGTGTGTCATGTTGGATATTATTGACCTCCTGAGTAGATTCTGATATTATATATACACTTGCCGCGTCTCGGGGACGCCCGGGGCGTGACAAGTTTAGTTGTGGGTTTATGTAAGTTCTTGTGTATTTTGTAGTATTTGTGGATTTTAACTCACCATATTGAATGTCTACTTTCAACTAGCTGCTCCCTCTCCGGTCTTTTATTTTTCTAAGTGTTGTGGCAAGGTTTCTTTTGTTCCTTTTAAAGATGTTTTCTTTTAGATGTCCGATTGTGGTTATTTCTAAGTAGCAGTTGAAGTAAATTTCTGATTTTTGGACGGACAAAATTAGGGTATCTACAATTGTCCCTCATCGGACGGAGTCTTTGTGTGAAACAGAAAGACTTTGATCAATGATAGGAAAGAGACCCCTATTTTGGCAGGCCCAACCTTTAAGAAGTTTAGGTAACATGACCAATACTATTCAGGGAGTTGATTTAAACTGTCAGAGGCTAGGTCTTGGCTAGAATTTTCAACCGAAAGGATGATCCAGGTGGAGGGCAAAAAAAGTAAAGTAACGAGTGATCCAACCCTCGGACGAGGTTCTTAGCCATCGTGCACGGAGCAGCTCGGCGTCAGTTTCCTTGTGCCTACCGTACCCGTGCTTGGGTAACTCAGCAAATAAAGGAGATATCACAGATAGAAAGCAAATAAAATGTGTTTGATTTGGTGAATTGGATCATCCAAAGGACAAAAAATTCTAGAAAAGAACTAGAACTGAGGAAATTCGAACTGAATGGTACTGAAAATGTGATAAAACTTCAAAAGAGTTGTGTTTGATCAAGTAAGACTTGGAAATAAACCAATACATGGCTGTTTGGTTTAGAAAACTTGGAAATGAAAGTGCTTTTGGCAAAGGGCATAGGGCGGCTACTGTATTATAGCCGTCTGAGAGGGGCGGCTAGTCTATTCTAGCCGCCCGGCCTGGGACAGCTACTCGTGGATAGCCGCAGGCTGACTGGGTCCCTTATAACCGAAAAAAGGGGCCCTCTCTCTCCGTACGTTTCAAAATGGTTTATCTCCCTCCATTACTTCTTCTTCTTCATTTCAAAACTGAAAACCTTCATTTTTTTTACTCTCTCTTCCCCCATTTCAGCCTGAATCCTTTTTTTTTTCTTCCTTGATTTTGAAACCCTAAATTTGGGTTCTCCTTTTTCTTTCCAATCCGAGGAGATGATGAGGTCGAAGTCGATTGCTTCAAGGGGAAAACGACCGCGGGTGGCTTGTGGAGAGCGTAGCCTGAACTCTTCATCATCAGAGAGCGATAGGGCAGAGGAGGAGGTCGTGGGAGAGGTGACAGGTGCGGCGGAGGTGCCGTTGGTGGGCACTGGTGTGGGTGAGGTCAGGGACACGCCTTCGGGGGCTGTCCCAGGGAATTTTATGGTTCCTAGGGGTGATGTGATCGAGAATACACGCAAGAGGAGGCGTGGTGATCGACCGGTGGCGGTCGAAAGTGTTGGTTTTGAGGCCAGAGGATCGGTCGAGGGTGCGGTTGAGGGGGGAGAGGTTGAGGGAGTCAGTGAGGAGGTGAGGGCATCTTTGGATTGCATTGAGGGGATGCTGGAGAGGGAGGCCATAGAGGTTAGGGCCGAGGAGGAGGCCTCGAGGGCCTTGGGGGATTTTGAGGTGTTGGCCTCCGGTGCGGTGGGCACGGAGGAAGGCAAGGGTGTTGGAGTCGAGGCTACGAGGGCTGAGGATGTGGATATAGGGGCCACGGAGGCTGGTGCTGATGTTGAGGCCGAGGAGGCCATGGATGAGGAGGAGGGAGATAACGAGGAGGAGGGGGATGACGACGGGATGGATGATCCCGACGAGGCTGAGGTGGACACTCCTGGGTCCACACGAGCCACGGTATTCTCCTAATTCCCTTTGTCTAACTTTTATTTTTGATATATGTATGTCTTTGTGGTATGGATAATGTATATATGCGTTTTTAATAGGCATGCTTGTTTACGTATAAAATGATCACGGTGGCATTCTATGAGCATGTTTTATTTTCCTGAGTGTAAAATGATGTGAGTATGATTTTAGAAAGGTTTTGTTTTTTGCATGCATGTTTTGTTTGTGGGAGTTTTTGTGATGGGCATGTTTTAAGATTTTTGGCATAGGGGGGTGAGGTGGATATTTTTCCCCTTCAGTTAAATTTGTAGATTTCTCAGAAAAATGAACTCGAACTAAATAAAAAATTTTAGTTCTGCCTCTACTCTCTCGATGACTGTATAGGAAATAACACATAATGACTCACAACTGGCTCTCAATGGCTGTGTTTGACTCAGTGAATAACTGTTTGACTATGCTTGACTGTGTCCATAGAGTGCTGAGCGCGCGACCTCTTATAGACTGCCTACGTACCCCCTTGGGGATCAAGTCACACGTAGTTCCTTAATTACCCTTGTAACCACCTTGCCACTAAGTGTTTAGTGGAATTTTTTCCAAGGAAACTCCCCTAGCATTTACACTCCACGTCGGTCCTTGATTACCCACATTTTGCTGGTAATGGGCCTTAAATGCCACCTTGGTAGTTACAGGCGTTAGTGGTGTTCTGACCGTTTCTTCATTTTGCTCGAGGTCTTTTGATATGGTGGCCTGTACGTTTCATAGCATGCCTGCGAGGAGTAAGGTTGACCGACCAGATCTCGTGTCTAGTTGTGCCTTAGACTACTCACATTCGAGGAGTAAGGTCGACTGACCAGACCTCATGTCTTGTCGTGCCTCAGACTACTCGCTTTCGAGGAGTAAGGTCGACCGACCAGACCCCATGTCTGGTCGTGCCTTAGACTACTCGTTTTCGAGGAGTAAGATCGACCGACCAAACCTCATGACTGGTCGTGCCTTAGACTACTCGATTTCTAGGTGCCTGACTGTCCAACTAGACCTTGGATCTAGTCGTGTCAGTACATTTGGGAGAGTCATCATGACCAAGGATTGGAACTCAGATTTGCGGGTCCCATGGTGGGTCCACATCAGTCCTGGTGTGACACATTACCCCTAATATGACACGTGTTGTGGTGAGGATTTTTACCTCCACAGATGCCCCCTCTTCTACACTTTTGGCTTGTCGAGAGAGCAGGAGATCATGAAAAATCACCTCTCCTCCATACCTTTTGGGGGGGGGTGTCAAAGATCTGGTCGCCTGTCTTCTCGGGATTCTTTGACCCTCCTAGGATTTGACAGCTGATTTGCTACGTCAGCCTTAATGGCGCATGGCCACTAAAAGATGTTTGGAAAATCCAAACGTCGACACCCCCTCGGATTTTGTGAGTACCCATTTTATTGGCATTGATTACTCCTCGATGTTTGCAGCGAAATAAGTGCGGCTGTCTTCTCGAGGCGTTGCTTCGATGATATTTAAGGGGGGTGAGAGGGAGGAGCTCCTCATCCCATCTCACGTCTTCCTTCTGATTTTTGAAAACTCCATGGATATTGCCACTATCATGGAGAAAACTGCCACTGTCGCAGCCCTCTATAGAGATTTTGGCATCTCGTCTTACTTTGCGATTGACAAGTTGACCAAAGATGAGGTTCCCACCCTCTATCTTGATTCCATTCTCCTCCATCCCATCTATTTCGCATATGGGGGTCTTTCTCTTTCTCTGCCACACTTGGTGGCAGAGTTTCTTCATTTCTTTGCCCTCCATCCCATCTTGGTCATCTCTAATGTATACCGCGTCTTGATGTGCGTTTTCGCGTTGGGGAAGAAGATAGATGTTGAGCTGGGCCTGACCGAGGTCCGTTGGATCTATCAGGTCAAATCTTCATCCTCCGAACGGTCCCCGTCCTTCTACATCTCTCGCCGGGTCAGAGCGCCAGAGCTGGTCCTTGGCATGGCTCCGGGTGACATCCAGGACTAGGAGAGTCGCCGGATTCGGGTCCGGGGTCCTTGGATGCGAGATGGCTGGGATTCATCCCATCACCATTTTTGTCACCCCGGGAGGCCGATGGTGGATGCCCCCTGGCCGGAGGTCGAGGAAGTGAAGATGTATGACATCTCTCAGGTGATGGAGTATCCGGATCAAGCATGGTGGGAGCTTCTTGAATTGGAGGAACCGCGACGTGCTCCACCCGTTGCAATGCTTCTTGTCGGTGTGGTTGAGTCAGCGGGTGGCCCCAGTTTGGTTCCTCCTCCCACCGCTCTGCATAACAGGGCGAGGCGGCGCTCTTCGAGGCTCCTTCGGATTGCCCTGCCGGTGGACTTAACCTTGTCACCTCCACCTTCTGTCCCACCGTCTCCATCACCTGCAGTTCGATCATCTTCCTCTTCATCCTCTTCCTCTTCTTCTTCTTCTTCTTCTTCATCGTCTGTTCCCCTTGGGGAAATTGTTCCTCCCACCCGTGACACGAATGTTGACGCCCTGCCGGCAGTGCCCCCGGTGACCTTGGGTGCTGGGGCTGATGCTACTCCTATTCTCGAAGACCGTCTTCAGAGTGTCCCCTGGTGGCCCTTCAAGGAATTTGCAAGCCTCCGTTCATGCCGCCTCCCTCTCCATAGATCATCAATTGCGGTCCCTCTGTGAAGCTTGTGAGGGTGATGAAGAAGATCGCCTTCTGGACTTCATCAGTGGCTACCGCTCAGGCTATGCTGACCACTCACGTGATTTTTGAGAGATGAGCAACGAGGAATTGCCCGAATTGCACCAAGCTGTGAGGGAGAGGAGACTTCGTAGGAAGGGACAAGTAGAAGACCGAGCAGAGGGTTGACCCCCCCCCCCCTTTTTGTGTAATCTTTATTCAATCAATGAATAAAAAATTACTTTCTCTGCTCAACCTTGATCGTATTTTACCTACTCGCGCGCTTCGCACATTACCTCTCCTCGCTGTATGATTCTATTTGTGAATCGTAGAGTCCCAAAAATTTATTGTATCCACGATCATCCACGAACAGGATCCTCGAACAGGATTCACGAACCAGGTTCACGAACAGGATTTCTCTTGTCTTGCCCACCTGTCCGTAAAGGCTCTCTCGTCGTTCCGTCTCTTCTCCATACCACATGGAAAATTCGTGACAATAAATTCACCACGTAGGCTGCACGTTTATCAAAACTGGTGCCTCGTTTCTCTCGCCAGTTGTCCCTCGATATCTACAGAAGATTTCAGCAGCAAATCTTCCATGATTTTGATTTTTGCGCTTCAGTCATGATTGCGGGAATTTTTCAAAGGACGACCGCTTTATAAGTTTCCACCATCCAATGAGAAGAAGAGAGAGAATTCAAAAATCAAATCCCCTGCTCGTTTTCAAACTTTGCCTCTTCTCGAATTCCTTCTCGCGCCACCATGTCGATGGACATTGCACAGAAACTAAGGTGCTCCCTATCGATTCCTGAATCCATCATCATCACACATACTCCTTTCAAACCCGTAGATGAGAGGCAACGGCCCTGAGAAGCTCTTCATGGATCCTTCTCAGATGCTGAGGAGCTCCCTTTCTTTTCTTCTCCCTGAGTTGCTTAGGGAATTCATGTGCCGATTCAAGCTTCACCCGGTGCAATGCTCCCCTAATCTGTTAAGGGTGCTGATGTGTGTTGTCATGATCAACCGCAAGCTGCAGCTTCAACTCAGGGTGGATGGCATCCACCACCTGTACGATTTGAGGAAGCCAGAGCATACTTACTATCTTTGGGTGAGACCGGGTGCGGTTCCTCTCATGGAAAAGCTTCCTTCATCCAACAGCGAGTGGAGGGATGAATGCCTTGTGCAACTAATTGGCCCGTGGGCGCCTCCTGCCTCCAATTCGAGTGAAGCACTGATGGTGCCATGTCATCTCCGTCAGGCGAAATTGGGTGAGCATAAGAACCATCGGACGTCTATGCCTTATTTGCCTTTTCTTTCATAGCCGATGAATCTCATATGCTCCCTGCGGGTGCCTCAGAGCGCGCGACCCCAGACCCATTAGTGGTCAAGTTCGATTAGATCGCCAGGGCTCAAGAGCTGGGGGATAAGGACTTCCGCAAAATCCTCAGCCTCCCCTCAACCAGGGCCCCTGGTCCTTCTTCGAAGGTTGTCGGCTTGTCTTCGGGATTCAATGCATCTCCTGCCTTCGCCGAAGCTTCTCCCTTGGCCGTTTTCGAAGACGTGGGTGAACAGTCTGCTGCCTCCAAAGGCAAGTCGGTTCTGAAGAAGAAGCCTAGGCTGCCACTTCCTTCGAAACGGCGGACCAAGGCTGCTCGTCCTACTTTATTGGTCGAAGAGGTGGACACCGAAGGCAAAGCCAAAGCCCTACTGGATGTTTCCCCGGCATCCCCTGTGGGGAGCGATCTGCCTTCAAGTAAGTCCTGTGCCTTCCACCGAAGAGGGATGCCCACCAAGCCCCCCAGTCATTCGAGTACCAGAGACGGTGGAGGTTCCCTCTTCTCTGGAAGTTGAGCCCTCCCTCGCTGAGGAGGTAGCGGCCATGTCTTCCTTAGCTCCCTCGTGTGGAGTTACTCCAGCTGCTACGGCAGGCTCAACGCCTATGGTTGTTGCCCCATCAGAGGTGCCCCCAGTCGAGGTGTTGGAGAGTACTTTCAACATAACTTCTCCTCTGGGGGCGCCACCTGTGGCTTCAACTCCTGCTGGGATGCCCCCAATTGATCCAACTTCTACTGGGATGCCCCTAGTTGCTTCAACTTCTGCTAGGATGCCCCCAGTTGCCCCATCCGGTGCTACCATGGAAGCTGGGGAACCTTTGGAAACCCCTTCGGCCCCTACCTCTACAGCCACGACCAGTTCCCATTCAGGAGGTCCTCTTGCTAATTGTGCCAGTAAAGAGTTAGCCAGTACTTAGCTCAGAGTCGGTCTCCTCAAGGGTGACTTGAATTGTGCTCGCCAGGCTACGACGGAAGCGCTTTTCACCCGGCTTGGCTTGAGTTTTTACAACGTAAGTGTTCAACTCCTGTCTTTGAAATTTCTTCTTCAAGGTTTTAACCATTTTCTTTTTAGAATTCTGTCATCTAGCAGGTGCTCAATGAGCGAAGCCTGGATGCAATGAGGTCTGAAGATCTCTTGAGGTCAGCCCAAGAGCTCGCCCATTGTAGGGAAGCACATTTGAAGTCGGCTGAGGAACAGATTGTGATCGCGAAGCGAACACGCCTCGATGCGAAACTCACTGAATCCTCTCCTCATCGGGACTTGTCTGCTGCTAAAGTTCAAGTTGTTGCTGCTGAAGAGCGTGTGAGAGAGCTCCTCGAGCTGAAGCTCTCCCAGTCCTTCGATCAGGCTTCCTTTTCCTTGCGAGCGCACAACGCAGAAAAGCAAGTCGAGGCCCTGATGTGTGAGTTGCAAGAGCAGCAAGTCAAGCTCTGTGAACTTCGAACCGACTGTGCTGTTCCTTTCGAGGACGGTCTGTCAAAGGGTCGAGCAGAAGCCTTCACGACTATGAGAGACCAAATGAAGGAACTTTCAGATTCTTTGACGACCTGTGCCAAGAAGAACTACAATTGTGGAAATCGTCAAGGTTATGAAGATAGATCCAGCAACGTCTCTCCTTGTATTTTCACCGATCCTCCTCCTGTTCGTGATTCTCGCCCTGATGACGGGTCTCAAATCTAGACATTTTGTAAAAAAAAAAATAATGTTTTCATAAATGACTTGTCTTTTACATGTCTTCTTGTTTTTCGCATGATCTAAATGTTTGGAGTGCTTATTATCGTGATAATAGAGTTTTGTGCCCACTCGATGGACTAACTCTGACTTATCCAGTCATTGCGACCTCCGTAGGGCCGGGGCCCCTATAATAGTAGGGGAAGGTTATCCCTCTTTTCGTCCTCATTGTGTGAGTGCGTCTTGTGTGTTCCTTCTGCTCCTTCTTGAGGGTTTTGTAGACGGAGTGCTTAGGACGAGAGGGAAGTACCCTTTCAAAATTGAGTCCATGGACTAATTCTGCTCGTCCTTTTCTAGCGACCTCCAAGAAGTGGTTGTAGAGCCTGGGCTCTAGCGACTATGTGAGCATAGGGGGAAGCTTGTACTTCCTAACGACCTCATCGTTTGAGTGTAATCTATGTGTCTAACTTTTACAAACCTTTTACTCAAGTGCTTATCGATGGATGGGGCGTCCCCCGCGCGACTTCTTACAAAGAGTGCTCATCTGATCAACCTGAATTGGATTAACGCGCGACCTCCGTGGAGTGCGATACTCGCGACCTCCTTGGAGTGCTATATTTGAAACCAAGTTCACCCGCGACCTCGAACGGGCTCTCATTCACATAAAATATGTCATATGAAAAATCCTTTTATTTCAGAAGAAATATTTTTTCAAATGCATTACATTGCGAGGTCTTATGAGTGCCTCTCCATTCATTCGTTCCAGATAATAAGCTCCTTTGGGACCCAATCCGATGACCTATATGGGCCCTCCCAATTGGGTCCGAGCTTACCATCAGATCCGTTTCGGGATTCGGGGAATACCTCTTGAAGGACTAGGTCTCCTACTCGAAAGCTTCGTCACGAAACCCTCTTGTTGTAGCTTCGTGCGATCTGGTTCCGGTAGTTTGCCATCCTGATGGAAGTTGTTTCCCTTTGCTCATCCCTCAGGTCCAGATCAGATGCGAGAACTTCTTCATTGGTCTGTGGCTCAAAGTTCTCAATCCGAAATGTTGGGATCCCGAGCTCTATGGGGATTACAGCCTCGACGCCAAAAGCCAAGGAAAACGGAGTCTCTTATGTGGCCCTTCGCGCCATGGTGCGGTATGCCCATAACACCAAGGGAAGCTCGTCCTCCCAGTTGGCTTTGGCTACATTGAGCCGCTTCTTGATCCCGTCCAGGATGGTACGATTGGTGATCTCTGCCTGACCATTTCCATGGGGGTAGCGTGGAGAGGAGAAAAGGTTCTTTATGCCCAACTCTTTGCAGAACTCCCTCATGGTGGCATTATCGAATTGTGTTCCGTTATCGAAGATTATGGTGTTCGGCACACCGAACTGACACACGATCTCCTTCCAAAGGAAACTTCGCACTTCAATATTGCGGATTCTAGCCAAGGCCACAGCCTCCACCCATTTGGTGAAATAGTCAGTGGCGACTAGGAGGAATCACTTCTGAGATGGCGCCAAGGGCATGGGCCCAACTATATCGAACTCCCATTGAGCGAACGGCCAAGGACTTGACAGTTTATTCAAATCCCTAGCTGGTTGGTGAATCAGGGGACCGAATCTCTAGCACTTGTTGCATTTCCTCACCAGGTCGAGTGAGTCTTTTGCAAGGGTTGGCAAGAAATATCCGGCTATCAACACGCGTCTCACCAAGGACCTTGAGGCCGTATGGCTGCCGCATACTCCTGAATGCATTTCTTCCAACACTTCTATAGCTTCTTCAGGATTAACACACCTGAGGAGAAGGCCTTGAAAGCTTTGCTTGTATAGTATGCCCTGATCAGAGATCAAGAACCGAGCGGATCGGCTCTTGATATTCTGGCTTCTTCTTTGTCTGCTGGGAGGAAGTTGTCTTTCAGGTCCATCCAAGTCGGCTCCCGGGTTGTCGACTCCACTGCCAAAACCTGTTTGAGGTAGATTATGGTCGACTCCCCCAAGAATTCGACCTGAATCTCTTGGGATGGCTCTCCTTCCAGCACACTCGCCAGATTTGCTAGAGCATCAGCTTTAGTATTCTTCTCGCGACCAATTGCGTGGATTTTCCACTCACCGATTTGTTCGAGCAAAGTACGGGTGTAGCCTTGATAAGCCACCATACGATCATCCTTCATCTGATATTCTCCAGTGCTTTGATATACCACGAGCTGAGAATCGCTGTAGATCACCAATTTATGGACGACGAGATCTACGGCGAATTCCAAGCCCGCGATGAGTGCCTCGTATTCGGCTTCGTTGTTAGAAGCATTTAATCCCAGTTTGATTGCGTGTTCAAACAGGAAACCGTCTTCATTGCGCAAGATCATCCCTGCTCTTGACCCTTTTTGGTTGGACACCCCGTCGACATGGAGTGTCCAAGAAACTGGTCTGCAGCCGAAGATAGCACAGACCTGCTGCTGGGCAGGTGTAAGGTCGGCGATGATGTCTATGACGACCTGCCCTTTGATTGCGCTTTTGGGCTGATAGTGGATATCAAAATCTGATAGCTCCACCGTCCATTTAAGCAACCCGTCCTGCGACATCCGCCTTTCGCAATACAACTTTGAGAGGCGAGTCGGGGATGACATGGATCATATAGGCATGAAAGTAAAGATGCAGTTTTCTGGCGGAAACAAGCAAGGCAAACGCAAGCTTCTCGATGCGGGAATACCTAGTTTCCGCCACGCTGAGCGCCTTACTCGCATAGTAGATTGCCCTTTGGCCCCAGTCGATGTCCTTCAATAGCGCGGAGCTAACAGCGTGCTCGGAGGCTGCAATGTAGAGGAGCAAAATGTCTCCTAAGGAAGGACATACTAGAAGTGGTGGCGTGCTGAGGTACTTTCTGATTTCTTCAAATGCCTTCTGACACTCTAGCGTCCATTCGAATCTCTGAGTCTTCCACAGCAACTGGAAGAATGGCTGGCATCGATTAGTGGCCCTAGAGATGAATCGATTGAGAGCGGCCAACCTCCCGCTAGTTTCTACACCTCCTTATTGTTTCACGGAGGCTCCATCTCCAATATCGCCTTGATTTGGTCAGGATTGGCTTCGATTCCTCGCTGCATCGTCAGGTACCCCAAAAACTTGCCCGAGGTGACTCCGAAGGAGCATTTCGTCGCGTTTAGTTTGAGGCGGTACTTACGCAACACAGCGATGACTTCTTCCATGTGGGCCAAGTGGTCAACTCAGCGCTCACTTTTGACCATCATGTTGTCGATGTAGACTTCAATAGTCTTACCGATCTGACGTTGGAATATTTTAGTCACCAACCTCTGATAAGTGGCCCCTGCGTTCTTTAATCAGAACGACATTACTTTATAGCAATAAATGCCCGTTGGGGTTATGAATGCTGTCCTCTCCTGGTCGGGCTTGTACATTGGGATTTGGTGGTAGCCTGAATAAGCATCCATGAAACTCATTAGTTCATTACCTGATGAGGAGTCCACCAGCTGGTCAATCTTCAGAAGTGGGAAGTTGTCCTTCAGACATGGGTGGTTCAGGTCGGTGAAGTCCACGCAGACCCGCCACTTCTTATTCTTCTTGGGAACCACCACGGTGTTGGCCAGCTACTCGGGTTGTCTCACTTCGTGGATGAATCCGGCGGCTAGGAGTTTGTTAACCTCGTCCTGTACCGCTTCAGCCTGTACTGTGGCCATTCATCGCTGCTTCTGTCGGACTGGACGGATGGTGGGCGAGATGGACAGATGATGGCTTGCCACCTTGGGGTCAATTCTCGGCATGTCTTGAGGCTTCCAGGCAAAGATGTCCTTGTTCTCGACGAGGAGGTCGAGTATTGCCTTTCTCTCTTCTGCGGAGAGTAAACTCTCGACGAGAAAGTATTTCTCGGGGTCAAGGGGATCTATCGGGACCTTCTCAAGGTCTTCAAGAACCCTGTCTTCGGGACCATGCCGGCGCTCAATGGCCTTGACTAGGTACTGAAGTAATTGCTACCTTTTTGGATGAATTTCTCCATCCTCAGGCTGCTCCTCGAAGTAGGGTATGGCCGACTTCCCTGCCATCGTCGCCATGTAGCACCGTTTCACGGCAACTTGGTCTCCTCGAATTTTCATTATCCCCTTCCGTTGTGGGGAAACGGAGCCGTTGATGGTACGTAGACGGAATCACCTTCATCGCCGCCAGCCAGGTGCGTCTGATGTTGGCGTTGTATGGAGACGAGAGGTCCATGATAGTGAATTCTGTCATAGCACTCTGATTCCCTGCTCGAACCGGTAGTGTGATTCTTCCGGTGGGGACGACTCGTGCTCCGTTGAATGCGACCAGAAGGTCCTTCGTTGGAGTGAGATCAGCGGCTTTAAACCCAATCCAAAGAAAGGGTTTCATGAAGAGGATGTCGACCGAGCTTCCTGTATCAACGAGAATCCTCTTAACGTCAAAATTAGAGATACACAGGGTGATTACCAGCGTGTCCGAGTGCAGAGCTTGGACTCCTTTCAGGTCGGCATCAGAGAAAGTGATGGCTCCTTCATCACCACTTCTTGGTCTCTTCACCACCAGTTTTGGCCCCTGGTCGATCTGCATCATTTCGAAGGAGACGTGCATCTTTCTCGAATATCGATGGGAACTTTTTGGGGTGACGAAATGCTGTATGCCTCCAAAAATGACGTCAATGACCCCCGCCGAAGTATTAGGGTCAATATTCATCACATGTTGCTCACCGGAAGCTGGGGTCTTCTCGATAGGAACATATTCCTTCAAGCGTCCCCTCTGGATCTGGGTCTCCATGAACCCCCGGAGGATTCGGCATTGGTCGGTATTATGGTCCACGCTCTTGTGGTAGTCACAGCGGAGAGTTTGATCCCGCTTTGATTCGTCACTCCTCATAGGTGCAGGTCATCGGAACCACGACTCCCCCTGGATTTTGGATAGGATCTGCGATGGAGGGATCTTGAAGAGCATCCCCCATCCTTCTCGCACCTCGTTTGTTGAGGCACCAGCCTTCTTGCCCTTCTCGCCCCGCTGGTCCTTTTGACGCGGCTCTTGCGGGCGTTTTACTGCTGGTAACGGGGTGGTGGCCGTTGGCGAGGACGGGGACGCAACCACCGCCTGTTTAAGGATCCTAGATTCTTCTTCCACCTTGGCGTACTTTTCATCACGCCCCATCAAATCGCGCAAGTCGGAAGGAGTGCGCTTGATAAGCGACTCCTTGAGACCGTTTCCTGATGGCAGGCCGTTCCGGAAAGCCATTATTGCAGCGTCCTCATTGCAGTCTTCTACTTCAAACTTAAGGATGCAGAAGCGATCGACAAACTGCCGAATCATCTCCCCTGACAGTATTTGGATCTTCATGAGATCGTCAAGATCCTTCTTCCTCTGTCGACTACAGATGAAGTGCTCAGCAAACATAGTGCTGAGCTCCTTGAAAGTTTTGATTGTCGCAAGTGGAAGGAGATGGAACCAAGTCAACACGGCCCCTTCTAGGCTAGAGGTGAAGAGGCGGCACATAAGCCCATCATAGAGCTCATACAATGCCATCGAATGTCGGAACGCCAAGATATGATCATAGGGATCCGTCGTGCCATTGTATAGCTTGAATTTTGGCTAAATGAACTTCCGGGGAAGTCGTTCTCTTTGAATCTCTATGTAAAACGGGGAGGCGAATCCCCGTATTGCGTGCTCCACCATCTCGTGATTCGAAACGCGCCATACCTTAGAGCGCAAGGCGTAACGAGGCTGCGCGACTGCTCCCCCGGCTTGATGGCGGGGTGGAGAGTTATACAGACGTCCTTCCGATACTCCGCGTAAGGCCGATCGCCCTTGGTGCATTTTCCTCCGAGAGGCCTCCCACCCGGCGGAGCGTTCTCCATGAGGTGAGCGCCCGCGCCTGTGTTCTTCATGAGGCCGTCGACTCGCTCAAGGGGTGTGTGAACGCCGACGAGATCGCTGCCTCTGATTGGAGGAAGAGGTACTTCCCTCCGAACCTTCAGCATTGACGGTCAAGGGGTTGCGCAGTACAGGAGGTGGTGGCCAGATTTCTCTTAGACTGGCTGTTGTCGATGCATGTTTGTATGGAACTGTTGCATCGAGGCTTCGATCATCTGCTGCATTGATCCCTGCAGACGGGTAAATAGAGTTTCTTGCGTGGACACCATTACCCGCCTGAGGCCCTGGACCTGACTAGCCAGGGTTTCTGGTGAGCCGCCGACAGTATTAGATGGGAGAATCCCTGTCACCCTCCTGCATTGGTGTCACTAGGATATGATATTGTGGACACTGGCTTTTTGTTTCAGTGTCCCACAGACGGCGCCAAACTGAGGTGGATATTTTACCCTTCAGTTAAATTTGTAGATTTCTCAGGAAAATGAACTCAAACTAAATAAACTTTTTTAGTTCTACCTCTACTCTCTCAATGACTGTATAGGAAATAACACACAATGACTCACAAATGGCTCTCAATGACTATGTTTGACTCAGTGAATAACTGTTTGACCATGCTTGACTGTGTCCGTAGAGTGCTGAGCGCCTGACCACTTTATAGACTGCCTACGTACCCCCTTGGGGATCAAGTCACATGTAGTCCTCAATTACCCTTGTAACCGCCTTGCCACAAAGTGTTTAGTGGGCTTTTTTCCAGGGAAACTCCCCCAGCATTTACGCTCCACTACGGTCCTTGAGTAGCCACGTTCTGCTGGTAATGGGCCTTAAATGCCACCTTGGTAGTTACAGGCGTTAGTGGTCTTCTGACTGTTTCTTCATTTTGCTCGGGGTCTCTTGATATGCTCGCCCGTAAGTTTCATAGCATGTCTACGAGGAGTAAGGTCAACTGACCAGACCTCGTGTCTGGTCGTGCCTTAGACTGCTCATTTTTGAGGAGTAAGGTCGACCGATCATACCTCATGTCTGATTGTGCCTCAGACTACTCGCTTTCGAGGAGTAAGGTCCAGCGACCAGACCTCATGTTTAGTTGTGCCTTAGACTACTTGCTTTCAAGGAGTAAGGTTGACCGACCAAACCTCATGTCTGGTCGTGCCTTAGACTATTCACTTTCTAGGTGCCCGACTGTCCAAATAGACCCTAGATCTGGTCGTGTCAATACATTTGGGGGAGTCATCATGACCAAGGATTGAAACTCAGATTTGCGGGTCCCACGGTAGGTCCACATCCGTCTGGATGTGACACATTACCCCTGATATGACACGTGTCGTGGTGAGGATTTTTACCTCCACAGGTGGTTATAGTGGGGTTTACATGGATTTTATGAGTCTAAGAAAAAATCATGGTAGGTTTACATATGGTGTGTATTCTCAAAGGGAGGGACAATCTTTCATATTCTTTTATTATAGTGGTCATGTTGCAAAATGGCTATGTAAGTATGATAGATGATTGCATAAAAGGCATGTAAGCATAAAGAGGACCATGGTGGGACAAGGGGAGGGGTGACAATATGACCAAGTTTGGAATTTTCTTCTTAGGTTTATATATTTCATGCTTCATTTAAACTTTGTGTGAGAAATTATTACTAAGCATAGTTTTAGAATGAATTTTAGATTTAGGATTCTTACCCCCTTGGATGTCTTTGTTTAGATTAACCCTTTCTCTTTGTCGTTTCAGCGACCGAACCGCATTCGAGCTTTGTGGCATTGGACAAAGAGGTGGTACTCCGCCTTGGGGCAGGGGGAGAGGGACTTGGTGGATGGAGCGGGCTTCTGTTCCTTCTTCTTCCTCTTCTCCTCCTCCAACCATGGCTTTCGAGCGAGACCTCGAGTTGGCGAGGGAGCTAGGCGTGGCCCAAAGCGAGTTGATGGCCACGAGGATAGAGCTTGACCAGGCGAGGGAGATGGCCACCAGGGATGGGGAGGAGATGGGCCGGCTGAGGTTCGAGATGGTGCCAAGAGAGGAGGAGTTCGCCGTCCTGCACCGTGAGCGAGATTCCCTCCAGGTGAGGGTGTCGGAGTTGGAGGCATCGGCTAGCGTTCCCAGTGGCTTGGTGGGAGATCTGATCCGCTCCCTTCAGGCGGCTGGACACATAGAGTGTTATATATGTGTCACTTTTAGCCTGTTGGTAACCGTTAGAGCGTTCTGGCAGTTTTCGGTTTTTACCGGTTTTCGATCGGAACCGCTTATTTTTGGACTGTTAGCTATCGTCCTGAGTTAGAGGACTCCGATTGGAAATCTAACTGCATATTTGGTGTCCTGGGGCCATTTTATGCCTCTCACGAAAATTTCATCGAATTCCGGTAACGTTCCCGAAATTTCACAGTTCCGGGGCGTATCCGGGTTTTTAAGTCGCACACTATATAAGAGTGGGATCTAATTTTTCCGAGTTACTGTTCATCATCCCTACCAAATCCCTCTCTCTCCTCTCTCTCTCTTTTTCTTCCATTAGAGGCCCTTAAGCCCCTCAAACCTAAAAACCTAAAGCACGAGAAGTGTAGATCGGGTCCCGATCTACACTCCGGTGTCTTCAAAACCCGATTCCGACGACTCTAGCCACTCCGTTCCCCTCTCCTTGTCCTCTGATTCGGGCCATTTCGAGGGCCGTGGTAGATCGGGGCATAAGAGAGCCGTTGGGAAGGGTTTCGGTGCGCGGAGAGCACCCGGACTTCGCTTCCTCCCCTTGGTAAGGCCTCTTTCTTCACTTTTCTTGCATAGATGTATGCTAGGAGTGTGGATCTGTGTATGAGGGGTGGTCGGCGGCTGTGGGAGGCCGTCGGAGGGCGGTGGAGGTGGTCGGAGGTCGGTGGGTGGTGGTTTGGGTGGTCTCGGGCAGCAGGGGGTGGTCTCGGACTGGTGGGAGGTGTTCTCGGGCAGCAGGCAGAGCAGCAATAGCGCGCAGGCTGGGTGCGCGCGGGCATGCGCGCGTGCGTGCGCGGGCGTGCGTGCGCGCGGCGTGCAAGCAGGCGCGCGCGGGAGGCGTGCTGTGCTGGTCGTGCAGGCGTGCTGGGCGGCTGGTGCAGGGCGGCTGGTGCTGGGCAAGCTGAGCGCGAGGTGCTGGGTGGCTGCTGCTGGGCGGCTGGTGCTGGGCGGGCTGGTGCGCGAGGAGCTGGTCACGCGGGTGCTAGGCGTGCGAGCAGGGGTGGTGCGTGCGCGAGGTGGTGGCTGAGGCAGCGGAGGTGTGTGCGCGAGGTGGTGGCTGAGGCAGCGGAGGTGTGTGCGCGAGGTGGTGGCTGAGGCAGCGGAGGTGCGTGCGCGAGGTGGTGGCCGAGTGCAGGGTGCGCGCGGAGGGAGCGGCGAGGCCGTGGTGGTGCACGCGGGGCGCGGCGAGGCCGTGGTGGTGCGCGCGAGGCGCGGCGAGGTGGCGGAGGTGAGCGCGGGGTGCACGCGAGGCGAGGCGCTGCGCGCGGGGGCGCGCGGGGTGCTTGCGGGCGGCGCGAGGCGTGCAGGGTGCGCGGGCTGAGGCGCGGCGGCGCGTCCGGGCGGTCGGGTGGCCGTGCGGGTGGTGGCCAGCCGTGCAGGTGGTTGCGGGGGGTGTTGGGTGATTAATTTGGGATTTTGGGTGTTTATTTGGGTATGTTATGTATTTTTGGGTGATTATGGATTTTAACTCACCATATTGAATGTCTGTCTTGCAGATCTAGACGGACGGTCGCGCGACGACCCAGATACTGGTGAGTGGGACAATCCAACCCAGTAGAGAGGCGTTATACGCACTTGGGCGTATACCGACCTCTCCTGGGGCACCGTGGATGTATATTAACCTGAAATAATATGTAATCCATGCTTGTATGATTAAATTGTAGAATGCATGCTATCCTAGACTTTGCATGTTAGGGACTTGCACCCTTAGGATATGTGTATGAGCCATGCACCATGCCTCCTGTTTCATGTTAGGAAACCTCGACCTGTGTATGCGTCCTACTAGTTTATTTATTCAATTAAATGCTAGTGTATGTTAAATCGCATGCCTTAGGTAATATTATCGGGAGGAGCCTTGCGAGGACAGCGGTGAGACCCGTGTTAGGGTACTCCGTGTTCCTTGTTTGGTTGTCGGGATGTCCTGTATCGGGACCTCATGCTGCTCTCCCAAGGTTTCTAGTCCCAATAATATTATAAGTAATGTTATATGTTTGGTATGATTATTAGCATGAGTAGTGAATATTATAGGGGAGGGGCCTTGCGAGGACAGCGGTGAGACCCGGGTTAGGGTACTCCGTGTTCCTTGTTTGGTTGTCGGGGTATCCTATATCGGGAACTCACGCCGCCCTCCCGAGTTTCTTTTCCCCAATGATATTCCAACACTGCTTTTGATTGTACTTATTTCCCCGCATCTTGGATATGCGCCCTGGAGGAACTCTGAAGAGTTCATGACATTTGAGTGGTAGAGATGTGTTGTCGGCGGATCCGAGTGGATCATATGCGTATGGATAGGCTGTTCTGTTCCCTGCGTTGGATCCGGTAGAGGCTACCTCCAGCGTTAGAAAGGTCGTCCTTCGGAGGACCCACATCAGTAGGCGCCTCCCGATATTTGTGACGGACTGTGCTGAAGTTGTGGGTGGAGACCAAGCGGCCTACGGAGTGGAGGAGGGACTACCGGTGGACTAAGGGTGACCAACAGCCTAGTCAGTCCCAAAATCCTATGTCACCTTTGGAAAGGTGAGGGTGAGGGTGTGGTGGGTTGGCGATGAGCGACCCGCTGGTTTTGTTTATGGTTGATTGTTAGTCCCAACATCCTGAGTCCCCTGTTGAGGGGTGAAGGTGAGGGTATGATATGGCTTATGGAAATTGTGGTTTAAGATGGATAAATGGTTATGTTGTTCCTGCCCCTTGGGGGCGGGACGAATAGCTGGATTAATATGTTATGGTAAATATTGTCTGTGATGCATGGGTTGTGCCGTTCACTGAGCGTGTGGCTCACCCCTCGCATATGTTTTTCCCCAGTGGTCACTGAGCCTGAGCTAGAGCCAGAGTAGCAGTTGGAGCTTTCCGAGGGATTCCTTCAGTAGCGGAGCAGCGCTACGTCCGCGAGTACCAGAGGCTATCAGCATCCCTTTTTCTTGACTGTATGTACTCTATTTCCGTGCTGGGCACGCATCTGTATATATATTCAGTTGTCTCTCTGTATATTGGCTCTCACAGGACGTATGATTGTGTATCGGGTCTGTAATATATTTTGAGTTACAGACACAGTTTTAGCTTCCGCTATATTGTGTATATATTATGTCAGCCCTGTTTGATCTGTGTTGTCATTTTTATCTGTGGTTTTAGAGTATATATATTTGACCTCATGTGTAGGCTTCTGATATGATATATACACCTGCCGCGTCCCGGGGACGGCCGCCCTGGGGCGTGACATAGAGTGAGATGCGCTTCGATTGGGCGAGGAGAGGGTCCGGGCTGCAGAGGTGAGGGCAAGGGAGCTTGAGGAGAGACTGAGGGCGGTTGAGGACCGGTCGCAAGGAGTAGAGGCACGCCTTCGCCAGAGGTTGGAGAGAAGAGATAGAGACATCCAGCAAGTCCACCTCTGGGAAGCCACTATGAGGGGGAAGTTGGTCGGTGGAGGGGCCATGACTGAGGCGGACCTCGATCTTCTCCCTCTCGAACTCGAGCACTCCTTTTCGACCTCTGTTGCTACCGAGGCCACCTTCAGTAGGGCTTCTCGTCCTTCGGCAACTCAGAGTCATGGGAGATATGCGAGGGCAGCTTCTTTGGTTCAAGAGACTCCCGTGGCTCGGGACGCTCCAGAGGTCCAGTCTTCTCATCATCCACCGCCTCCCTCTCAGCCAAGTCAAGACGTTCCTCTGACTCAGCTTCCCGTGAATAGTACTCCAAGGTATAGCTTTGTTTCTTGGTTTTGATAGAAGCATTACATATATGCAAGGAATTCATGCTTTCTTCTTTTCTTTTTGACTCAGGTGATTTATTCTAATGATGCACAGCTCAAGACATTGGAGTTGGAGCTCTTTCATGGGTCTACCTTTTATTTTCTTTATAAAAACTCTCTTTCATGTTTAGCTTTATGTTTTTAGGGACAATTTTTATGCCTTTTCATGCATGATTTATGTATTTAAACATGAGTGTCTAGTTTTGAAAGGTATTTTGATTCTAACCTTGATGATTGTGTATGTGTGTGGTGAATGGTTGGGTATGCGAACGGATGAATGTGTAAGAGTTAGTATCGATGCATGGATTGGTATACGTTTTCAGTTTTGATTGTTGCTTGATTCGTATTTATACAGGTTTTGTGAATGGATATGTGTATAAAATGTGTATGTACAGGTTTTGAAAATAAAGATTTTTGACAGGTCTTACAAAAGTTGAAGAGTTGATTGAACTGGACTAACAGGAACAAGTGGGGCAGCAGGTGAGGGGCGGCATGGTCAGACAAGCCGCCCAGGGTCAGACGGCTAGTTTGTTTTAGCCGCCCCTTAAATGTGGGTTTTAACTTGGGAAAGGTTGGGCCGGCATGTTGGAAGTAGCCACCCAGTACCCGGCGGCTTGTTGGCAGTAGCCACCCCTTGCCTGGGGGGATCTCCTGATTCTGCTAGCTTGTCTGTGTCCCGCCCCAGGGCGGCCGTCCCCAGGACGCGGCAAGTGTATATAAAATATTAGAATCTACACAGGAGGTCAATAATATATCATACACAAGCAACCAGAATGACACACAGACAACAAAGGGGCTGACATGATATATACACCAAATGCGGAAGCAAAAGACTGAATCTGTAAATAAACATACTACAGACTCGATACTCAATCATCTGTCCTGTGAGAGCCAATATACACAAATACAACTGAATATATACAAACGCGTGCCAAGCACAGAAATAAAATACATACAGCCAAGAAGGGATGCTGATAGCCTCTGGCACTCGCGGAACGTAGCGCTGCTCCGCTACTGAAGGAATCCCTCGGACGGCTCCACCTGCTGCTCCGGCTCCAGCTCAGGCTCAGTGGCAACTGGGGAAAAACATATGCGAGGGGTGAGCCACACGCTCAGTGAACAGCACAACCCATGCATCACAAACAATATCGACCACAATTCATTTATTTATTTAGCCTCTAAGTGGCATAACAAATAACCCAGTGGGTTGCTCCATCGACGACCCACCACACCCTCACCCTCACCCTCAGCAGGTGATGCAGGATATTGGGACTGATAATCATCCAATCACAAAACCAGCGGGTCGCTCATCGCCAACCCACTACACCCTCACCCTCACCCAACCACGGGTGACATAGGATTTTGGGACTGACTAGGCTGTTGGTCACCCTTGGTCCACCGATAGTCTCTCCTCCACTCCGTAGGCCGCTTGGTTTTCACCCACAACTTTAGCCCAGTCCGAAACCAAATCAGGAGGCGCCTACTGATGGGAACCCTTGGAAGGGACGGCCTTTCTAACGCTGGGGCAGTCTCTACCGGATCCAACGAAGGGAAACAGAACAGCCTATCCATACGCATATGATCCACTCGGATCCGCCGACAACACATCTCTACAACTCTAATGTCATGAACTCTTCAGAGTTCCTCCAGGGCGCATAACCAAGATGCGGGGAACATGTACAATAAAAGCAAGGTTGTAATATCATTGGGGGAAAGAACTCGGGAGGGCGGCGTGAGTTCCCGATATAGGATACCCCGACAACCAAACAAGGAACACGGAGTACCCTAACCCGGGTCTCACCGCTGTCCTCGCAAGGCCCCTCCCCTATAATATTCACTAAATATGCTAATAATCATACCAGTTATATAACATTACTTATAATATTAATGGGACTAGAAACCTTGGGAGGGCAACATGAGGTCCCGATACAGGACATCCCGACAACCAAACAAGGAACACGGAGTACCCTAACACGGGTCTCAATGTTGACCTCGCAAGGCTCCTCCCTATAATATTATCTAAGGCATGCGATTTAACATACACTAGCATTTAATTTAATAAATAAACTAGTAGGATGCATGCATAGGCCGAGGTTTCCTAGCATGAAAACAGGGGGCATGGTGCATGGCTCTTACACCTATCCTATGGGTGCAAGTCCCTAACATACAAGGACTAGGGTAGCATGCATTCTACATTTAAATCAAGCAAGCATGGATTACATATTATTGCCGGTTAATATACATCCATGGTGCCCCAGGAGAGGTCGGTATACGCCCAAATGCGTATGACGCCTCTCTACTGGGTTGGATTGTCCCACTCACCGAAGTTCGGGTCGTCGCGCGACCGTCCGTCAAGATCTGCAAGACAGGCATTTATACGGTGAGTAAACTACATAAATACTCCAAAATACATTAAAAATACTCTAAAATACCCAACACTTGGACAAACGTACATACGGCCCGTACGCACGCGTATCCGAGCATCCCGACTCACTCCCGAACCCACCGGGCAACCGCACGCACGGCCACCCGCCTCGGGCGCACAGCCGAGCCTGGCCCGCTTGCCAAGGCGCCCTGCCGAACTCAGCCCGCACGCCCGGACACCACCGGCGTACTGCCGCACGCCTGCCCGCGCTCCCTGACGCACCGCCGCACGCATGCGCACGCTCGCGCGCGCCCGCGCGCACTGCATGCACGCCCCAGCACCGCGTGCACTGGTCCCCAGCACCGCGCCCAGGCGCATGCCCAGGCGCCCTGCCCAGCACCCAGGCACAGTGCCCAGGCGCCATGCCCGCGCGCACGCACGCTCGCGCGCACGACCGCGCGCGCCCGCGCGCACTACCGCGCCCACCCCCGCTCGCGCCAGCATCCGCGCGCACCCGCGCGACCCCTCCACGCGCACCCGCGCACCCGCGCGCGACTGCGCGCCCGACTGCGCCCGCCAGCGCCCAGCGCCCGCGCCTAGCGCCCAGCACCCAACGCCCAGCGCCACCCGTGCGCACGCGCGCGGGCGTGCGCGCGCCCCTGCCAGCTGCTGTGTGCTGCTGCCTGCTGCCCGGGACTGCCAGCCTGCCAGCCCGAGCTCCTCTACCACCCACCTCCGACCACCTCGCACAGCCCTCCGACGGCCACCCACCGCCGCTGACCACCACCCAACCTCAAATCCACCCTCCTAGCATACATCTATGCAAGAAAAGAGAGGAAAAGTGGCTTACCGAGGGGAAGAAGGGAAGTCCGGTTGCTCTCCGCGCACCGAAACCTCTCCCAAAGGGCTTCCAACGCTCGGATCTACTCCCACCTCCGAAATGGGCCAAAACAGAGGAGAAGAGAGGGGGGACAGAGGGGCAAAACTCACCGGAATCGGGATTTGAAAGCACCGAGGTGTAGATCGGGACCCGATCTACACTTCCTATACTTTAGGTTTTTAGGTTTGAGGGGTCTAGGGGGCTCAAAAGTGAGAAAAGGAGAGAGGGGAGAGAGAGAAATCACTTGGTAGGGATGATGAATAGTGATTTTGAAATTAGATCCCACCTATATATAGTGAGCGACTTAAAATACCCGTATACGCCCCGAAACTGTGAAATTTCAGAAACGTTACCGGAATTCGACGAAATTTTTGTGAGAGGCCTAAAATGGCACCAGGACACCAAATATGCAGTTAGATTTTCAATCGGAGTCCTCTAGCTCAGGATAATAGCTAACAGTCCAAAAATTAGCGGTACCGATCGAAAATCGAAAAAAATGAAAAACTGCCAGAACGCTCCAACGGTTACCAGCAGGCTAAAAGTGACACAAATATAACACGGCTAGCTTATCTTTTTCAATGAGGTTGTCTTTCATGTGATCAGCCGGGTTGTCCGCCAGCTTGGGTACCACTAGTGGGTGTCTGCTTCTCTACCAATGCGTCCTCCAATTCCGGTGGCCGGCATTTTTCAGGATACGAGCCTCCCGAGGAACTACGCAGTGTACGTGAGAGGGGGGTCGAGAGGGGGACTTTGGTTTAGCGCCGCCCTGAGGTGACGTCGAATGAAGACTACCTGACTTGGTATCGTCAGGAGTACGCGGGCATCCTTGGGACCATGGAGGAGGAGATTCCTGACTCCTATGTGAGTATAGCCTCGGTCTTTTCTTTTTCTTTTCCTTTCTTCTCCTTTTTTTTTTGTGTGTGTGTGTATATATATATTTGTATAGTTTGAAATGAATGAGCTGGAGAAGAAGTTAGAGACTACCAATCAGCATCGCTAGGAGAGGACTGAGCAGGTGGAGCACTTGAGGACTCAGAGGCGCCGCTTGCAAGACCAGGTGAGGGTCCTCGAGGTTCAGGTGGAGGCGTTGGCGAGGGCAAGGGCCGACGGTGCTTCTTCTTCCTCTGCTCCTCCATCCATGGCTTCTGATCGAGAGCTTGAATTGATGAACTAGATAGATGTGGCCCGGAGTGAATTGATGGCCACAAGGATGGAGCATGATCAGGTGAGGGAGATGGCCACTAGGGCTAAGGAGGAGATGGGCCGGTTGAGGTCCGAGGTTGTACTGAGGGAGGAGGAGTCATCCGTCCTGCGCCGTGAGCGAGACTCCCTCCACGTGAGGGAGTCGGAGTTGGAGGCATTGGCGGGTGTTCCCGGTGGTTTGGTGGGAGATCTGATCCGCTCCCTTCAGGCAGCTAGGGATAGGGACCGAGATGCACTACGATCGAGCGAGGAGAGACTCCGGGCCACAGAGGTGAGGGCACGGGAACTTGAGGATAGGCTGAGGGCGGTCGTGGACCGATCAAGAGGAGTGGAGGCACGCCTTCGTCAGAGGTTGGAGAGGAGAGATAGAGACATCCAACAGGTCCACCTCTAGGAAGCCACGATGAGGGGGAAGTTGGTTGGTGGAGGGTCCATGACGGAGGCGGACCTCGATCTCCTTCCCCTCGAGCATGAGAGCTTCACATCCTTCAGCGACTTAGAGCCGTGGGAGGTATGTGAGGGTAGCTTCTTCAGTCCGAGAGACTCCTACCGCTCCGGACGCTCCAGAAGTCCAATCTTCTCATTAGCCACCGCCTCCTTCTCAACCAAGTCAGGACGTTCCTCCGACTCAGCCTCCCGCAGATGACGACAATACTCCAAGGTATAGCTTGTTTTTATTTGCAAAACTTTCTTTTAGTTTAATTTGGGTTTGTTTTTTCTGTTTATGAACAATTTATGCCTCTCTTTTGGTGTATGGATGCATGGGTTGGTATATGATTTTGGTTTGAAAGGGTGTTCATTGGTTCTAATTTGGTTTGTATATGTGGAATTGTTTCATATGGACTTGGTGTTGTGGGTGGGTGAATTGGTGTATGGATGCATGGGTTGGTATATGATTTTGGTTTTTATTGTTGTTTGGTTTGTATTTATACAGGTTTTGGGAGTGTATATGTGTATGGAATGTGTATGTACAGGTTTCGAAAGAAATAATTTAGACAGGTTTTGAAGGGTTGAAGAGTTGATAAAAACTGAACTGACAGGGCAGATTGGGTAGCAGGTAAGGGGCGGCTAGTTTGGACTATCCGCCCAGAGAAAGGCGGCTAGTTCTCTTTTGCCGCCCCTGGACTGTGAATGTTACCTGAAAAAATGGGGAAAGGAGCGGCATGTTGTATTTAGCCACCCGAGGCCTAGCGGCTTGTTGTAAGTAGCTGCCCCTTGCCTGGGGTAATCTTCTAATTCTGCTATCTGTCTACTGCTACTGAAAGTTCTTTTGAGAGTATTTGATCAATCTCTAAAGCCTGTAAAAACATTCTTTCCATGAACCAAGTGTTAAATCTATTTGGATTGTGCCCGTGCACTGACTTTCGAGCCCCTCTTGCTCGAATTGTCAAGGGCTACAACCCATCTAAGGTGATTGAAAGTAAAGTGAGGAAAAAAAAGTGCAAGAGGCCATGCCTAGCATAAAAAGGAGGGAGTCTAGGTGACTCTAAGTGTGGGGGTATGTGAGAGTGGGGCAATTTTCCTTCCCAAGTGTGTGTGGAGGGGTATGAAAATAGAGTAATAGGGGCAATTTTCTTTCGGTATGGGGGTCTAATTGTGATATTTTAAGAAAATTGGATGCCTAAGTGTTTGGAAAAGAAAAATACAAGCTTATGCATAAGTGTGAGTGACATAAGGGAGCATTTTAATTCTTCAATTGATTTCTCTTTTTTCATGTGAGAGGGCATTGTTTTCAATTTCCTAAAGTAAAAGATACCATCAAGTCCTTGAGGAGGGGCTCTTGTGGTCACCTATGTCCAAACCAGGATTGTATTTGAAAGGTATTGGCTTTAGTTGTCAATTTCTCAAGTTCATGGTTGTCAAATGCTTGATCATATTATTCTAAACATGCTGGGAAATCCATGAATGTATCAGGAATAGAGTCAAATAAGCTTCCTTTAGATAGGCAAGACTTTAAATGAACTCATGTGAGTGTGTGCGTTGTAAACATAGGGAAAGATCTCCTTTTGGCTGAAATTTCGCCTTTCCAAGTAGACATAGTTCAATTTTATCCCATTGCAGGAAAAAATAAAAGAGGGGATGAAGTGGGGTGAGGGCAATATCTTCCTTGGGGCAACTTTTAGAATTGTCCCGGTCTGGCATATGTCCTACTTTCTAGGTCCCTCTTGTTATATATGTGTCACTTTTAACCTGCTGGTAACCGTTGGAGCGTTCTGACAGTTTTTTGTTTTTTTTCGGTTTTCGATCGGAACCGCTAATTTTTGGACGGTTAGCTATCGTCCTGAGTTAGAGAACTCCGATTGGAAATCTAACTGCATATTGGGTGTCCTGGTGCCATTTTAGGCCTCTCACAAAAATTTCATCGATTTCCAGCAACGTTTCCAAAATTTCACAGTTCCGGGGCGTATCCGGGTATTTTAAGTGACTTCTATATAAATGAAATCTAAAATTAGATTGCCACTATTCATCATCCCTACCAAATGAAATCTCTCTCTCCCCCTCTCTCCTTTTCTTTGATTTGAGCCCCTTAGAGCCCTCAAACCCAAAAACCTAAAGCATAGAAAGTGTAGATCGGGTCCCGATCTACACCCTGGTGCTTTCAAATCCGGATTCCGGCCAACCTAGCCCTCCCATCCGCCCTCTCTTCTCCTCAGATCCGAGCCAAATCGGAGGTGGGAGTAGATCCTGGCGTTGGAGGCCTTTGGGGAAAGGTTTCGGTGCGCGGAGAGCAATCGAGCACCATTTCTTTCCCTTGGTAAGCCCTTTTTCCTCTCTTTTTATGCTTAGATGTATGTTAGGAGGGTGGATATGAGGTTGGGTGGTGGTCGGCGGCGGTGGGTGGCCGTCGGGAGACTGTGGGTGGCGGTCGGAGGCCTTGGGGTGGCTGGTGGTAGAGGGTGGTTGCTCGGGCAAGCGGGTAGGCAGTCCCGGGCAGGGAGGCTAGCTGCCCCGGGTAGGCTGGGAGCAGGCGCACCAGTTTGCCGGGCGCGCGGGCGCACGCGCGGGCGTGCGCTCGGGGGGTGCAGGGGGAGGCATGCGGGTAGGCTGGCTGGGCTGTGCGCGCTGGCAGGCCGGGCAGGCAGGCTGGGCGGCAAGCGTGCTAGGCAGGAGGTGCTGGGGCATCAGGCGAGCAGTGCCGGGCGTGCAGGCGAGCGGTGCTCGGGCCACTCGGCGATGCGCGCAGGCAGGCAGAGGCGGCAGCAGCGCGGGCAGGCTGGCAGGCGCGTTGGGCGCCTGCTACCAGGGGCGCTGGGCACGTGTTGCGCGGGCGTGCGCATGGGCGACGCGCTGGGGGCGTGAGGCGTGCGGTGTGCTCGCGGGTCAGCGCGAGGCGTGCGGGGTGCGCGCGGGATGCTGCGGCGGGGTGGGCGCGCGGTGCACCCGGGTGGCTCGGCTGCATGTCCAGGCGGGCGGGCAAGGGCCCGACGGTGCGCCTGGGTGCGCGGGCTGAGGCGCGACGGCGCATCCGGGGGCGGTTGGCCGTACGGATGGTTGCCGGGGGTGCGGGAGTGTGTCGGGGCGCTCGGGCTAGCGTGCGTACGGGTCGTATGTACGTTTGCCCGAGTGTTGGGTATTTATTTGAGTAGCTTGGTATATTTTGTAGTGTTTTTTTGGGTTTTACTCACCAAGTTACTACCCTGTCTTTCAGATCTTGACGGACGGTCGCGCGACGACCCGGTTTCTGGTGAGTGGGACAATCCAACCCAGTAGTGAGGCGTTATATGCATTTGGGCGTATACCGACCTCTCCTGGGGCACCATGGATTTATATTAACCCGTTGTAAAGTGTATTCCATGCTGCATGATTTAAAGTGTAGAATGCATGCTACCATAGACTTTGCATGTTAGGGACTTGCACCCTTAGGATATGTGTAAGAGCCATGCATCATGTCCCCCTGTTCTCATGCTAGGAAGCCTCGGCCTATGCATGTGTCCTACTAGTTTATTTATTAAATTAAATGCTAGTATATGTTAATTGCATGCCTTAGATAATATTATAGGGAGGGGCCTTGCGAGGTCAACATTGAGACCCGGGTTAGGGTACTCCGTGTTCCTTGTTTGGTTGTTGGGATGTCCTGTATCGGGACCTCATGCTGCCCTCCCAAGGTTCTTGTCCCAATAATATTATATCTCTATTTGATAATTAATGATTTATCCCTTGTGTGATTATTAGCATCTTAGTGAATATTATAGGGGAGGGGCCTTGCGAGGACAGCAGTGAGACCCGGGTTAGGGTGCTCCGTGTTCCTTGTTTGGTTGTCGGGGTGTCCTATATCAGGAACTCACGCTGCCCTCCCAAGTTTCTTTCCCCCAATGATATTCCACCCTTGCTATTGTTGTATATGTTCCCCGCATCTTGGTTATGCGCCCTGGAGGAATTCTGAAGAATTCATGACATTAGAGTTGTAGAGATGTGTTGTTGGCGGATCCGAGTGGATCATATGCGTATGGATAGGCTGTTCTATTCCCCTTCGTTGGATCCGTGTAGAGACTGCCCCAGCGTGATAAGGCCGTCCCTTCCGAGGGCTCCCATCAGTAGGCGCCTCCCGATATTTGTGACGGACTGTGCTGAAGTTGTTATATATGTGTCATTTTTAACCTGTTGGTAACCGTTAGAGCGTCCTGGCAGTTTTTAAAATTTTTAGGGTTTTTGGTCGGAACCGCATAATTTCAGACTGTTAGCTATTGTCTGAGCTAGAGGACTCCGATTGAAAATCTGACTGCATATTTGGTGTCCTGGCGCCATTCCTGACCTCTCACGAAAATTTCATCGAATTCTGGCATCGTTTGCAAAAATTTCGCAGTTCCGGGGCGTATCCGGGTTTTTAAGTCGCGCTCTACTTAAAAGGAATCAAAAAATTTGAAATCACTATTCATTGTCTCCCTCGTCGAGATCTCTCTCCCTCCCCTCTCCGATTTTCTTCCTTTCAAGCCCCCTAGACCCCTCGAAATCGAAAACCTAAAGCACGGGAAGTGTAGATCGGGTCCCGATCTACACCCCGGTGCCTTCAAATCCCGATTCCGACAACTCTAGCCTCCCCGACCTCCCCTCTCTCTCCTCTGTTTCGAGCCAAATCGAGGGCCGTGATAGATCGGGGCTTGAGAAGGCCTTTGGGAAAGGTTTCGGCGCGCGGAGAGCGTCCGGACTTCGCTCCCTCCCCTCGGTAAGGTCCTTTTCTTCACTTTTCTTGCATAGATGTATGCTAGGAGGGTGGATCTATGTATGAGGGGTGGTCGGCGGCTGTGGGAAGCTGTCGGGGGTGGTTGGAGGTGGTCGGAAGTGGTCGGCGGCCGTGGGAGGGGTGGTTGGAGGTGCTCGGGCTGCGGGGGGTGGTCTCGGGCTGCAGGGAGGGGTCCTCGGGCAGCAGGCAGAGCAGCAGCGGCGCGCAGGCTGGGCGCGCGCGGTCATGCGCGCGTGCGTGCGCGGGCGCGCGTGCGCGCGGCGTGCAAGCTGGCGCGCGCGGGCGGCGTGCTGTGCTGGTCGTGCAGGTGTGTTGTGCCGGCGGTGCGAGGCGTGCGAGCTGCTCGGGTGGTGCTGTGCGCGAGGGGCTGATGGCGAGCTGGTCTGGGCGCTGGTCTGGGCGCGCGCGGAGGTGCTGGCCGGTGCTGGGCGAGCAGTGGCCGGTGCTGGGCGAGCAGAGGCCGGTGCTGGGCGAGCAGAGGTCGGTGCTGGGCGAGCTGGGCGGCTGATGCGCGTGGAGCAGGTCGCGCGAGGTGCGCGCGGAGGTGCTGCCGGAGGTGCTGCACGCGCGAGGTGCGCGCGGAGGTGCTGCCGGAGGTGCTGCACGCGCGAGGTGCGCGCGGAGGAGGTGGGGAGGCGTGCGCGAGGCGTGCGCGGGGCGCGGCAAGGCGCGAGGTGGTGTGCGCGGGGGCGAGGCGCCGCGCGCGGGGGCGTGCGGGGTGCTCGCGGGCCAGCGCACGGCGTGCGGGGCGCGTGCGGGCTGCCGCGGCTGGGCTCGGTGGACGCGCGGGGCCCCGGGCGGTGCGCGGAGTGCGCGGGCTGAGGCGCGGCGGCGCGTCCGGGCGGTCGGGTGGCCGTGCGGGGGGTGGCCGGCCGTGCGGGTGGTTGCCGGGGGGTGTTGGGTGTCTGTTTGTGTGTGTTATGTATTTTTGGGATAACTGTGGATTTATTCTAACCAGTTAATACCCTGTCTTGCAGATCTCGACAGACGGTCGCGCGTTGACCCCGATCACTGGTGAGTGGGACAATCCAACCCAGTAGAGAGGCGTTGTATGCACTTGGGGCGTATACCGACCTCTCCTGGGGCGACATGGATAAATATTACCTGTAATAATATGAAATCCATGCTTGTGTGAATTATGTGTAGAATGCATGCTTCCCTAGTCTTTGCATGTTAGGGACTTGCCCCCTTAGGATATGCATATGAGCCATGCAGCATGTCCCCTGTTTACATGCTAGGAAACCCGGCCTATGCATGCGTCCTACTAGTTTTATTTATTAAATTAAATGCTGGTATCTGTTAGATCGCATGCCTTAGGATAATATTATAGGGAGGAGCCTTGCGAGGTCAACGCTGAGACCCGTGTTAGGGTACTCCGTGTTCCTTGTTTGGTTGTCGGGATGTCCTGTATCGGGACCTCAGGCTGCCCTCCCAAGGTTTCTAGTCCCAATAATATTATAAGTAATGTTGTATGATTAGTATGATTATTAGCATGAGTAGTGAATATTATAGGAGAGGGACCTTGCGAGGACAGCGGTGAGACCCGTGTTAGGGTACTCCGTGTTCCTTGTTTGGTTGTCGGGGTACCCTGTATCGGGAACTCACGCCGCCCTCCCGAGTTTCTTTCCCCCAGTGATATTCCAACACTGCTTTTGATTGTACTGTTTCCCCGCATCGTGGAGATGCATCCGGTTGAATTCAGAGGAATTCATGACATTTGAGTTGTAGAGATGTATTATCGGCGGATCCGAGTGGATCATATGCGTATGGATAGGCTGTTCTGTCCCCCTCGTTGGATCCGGTGGAAGCTACCCCCAGCGTTAGACAGGGCCTTCCTGACAGAGGGCTCCCATTAGTAGGCACCTCCTGATTTGGTGACGGACTGTGCTGAATATGGGAGTAGACCAGGCGGCCTACGGAGTGGAGGGAGAGCTATCGGTGGACCAAGGGTGACCAACAGCCTAGTCAGTCCCAAAATCCTATGTCACCCATTGATGGGTGAGGGTGAGGGTGTAGTGGGTTGGCGATGAGCGACCTACTGGATTTGTGAATAGATGATTATCAGTCCCAAAATCCTATGTCACCCATGGATGGGTGAGGGTGAGGGTGTGGTGGTTCGGCGAAGTACGAACCACTGGATTATGTTGTTATGTATTGATGGCTGGATTAAAATAATGGAGTATTGTGGTAAATATTGTCTGTGTTGCGTGGGTTGTGCTGTTCACTGAGCGTGTGGCTCACCCCTCGCACATGTTTTTCCCCAGTGGTCACTGAGCCTGAGCTAGAGCCGGAGCAGCAGTTGGAGCTTTCCGAGGGATTTCTTCAGTAGCGGAGCAGCGCTACGTCCGCGAGTACCAGAGGCTGTCAGCATCCCTTTCCTTGGCTGTATGTATTTTATTTCCGTGCTTGGCACGTGTTGTTGTATATTCAGTTGTTTCTATGTATATTGGCTCTCACAGGACGTATGATTGTGTATCGAGTCTGTAATATGTTTTGGGTTACAGACTCAGTTTTAGCTTCCGCATTAGGTGTATATATCATGTCAGCTTCTTGTCGTTGTGTGTCATTCTGGTTATTGTGTATGATATATATTGTTGACCTCCTGTGTTGGCTTCTGATATGATACATGCACCTGTCGCGTCCCGGGGTTGGCCAGCCCTGGGGCGTGACAGAAGTTGTGGGTGAAGGCCAAACGGCCTACGGAGTGGAGGAGAGACTATCGGTGGACCAAGGATGACCAACAGCCTAGTCAGTCCCAAAATCCTATGTCACCCGTGGTAGGGTGAGGGTGAGGGTGTAGTGGGTTGGCGATTAGCGACCCGCTGGTTTTGTGATTGGATGATTATCAGTCCCAATATCATGCGTCACCTGTTGAGGGTGAGGGTGTGGTGGGTCGTCGATGGAGCGACCCACTGGGTTATTTGTTATGCCACTTAGAGGCTAAATAAATAAATGAATTGTGGTCGATATTGTCTGTGATGCATGGGTTGTGCTGTTCACTGAGCGTGTGGCTCACCCCTCGCATATGTTTTTCCCCAGTTGCCACTGAGCCTGAGCTGGAGCCGGAGCAGCAGGTGGAGCCGTCCGAGGGATTCCTTCAGTAGCGGAGCAGCGCTACGTTCCGCGAGCGCCAGAGGCTATCAGCATCCCTTCTTGGCTGTATGTATTTTATTTCCGTGCTTGGCACGCGTTTGTATATATTCAGTTGTATTTGTGTATATTGGCTCTCACAAGACAGATGATTGAGTATCGAGTCTGTAGTATGTTTATTTACAGATTCAGTCTTTTGCTTCCGCATTTGGTGTATATATCATGTTAGCCTCTTTGTTGTCTGCGTGTCATTCTGGTTGCTTGTGTATGATATATTATTGACCTCCTGTATAGATTCTGATATTTTATATACACTTGCCGCGTCCCGGGGACGGCCGCCCTAGGGCGTGACACCTCTGGCTTTCTTCTGTTTACCACTTCTTTATTTGGGTGAAGAGTACAGCCCACCGGGTGTGTACCCGTGTTTTGGGTGAAAAGTACAATCCGTTTGTTTGGATATGTACTAGTATAGCCTTTTGTTCAGCATATACTGTGTGTAAAGGCGTTTGTGCCTAGAAATAGAGAGTTTACCCGTTTGTTTTGGGTGTATTTTCTTTTGTTGGCCTCCCTTTTGCCTTTCTTTTTTTGTTTTGAGGGCGGTCTTTTCTATTTTCCACCCCTGTTCTTTTCTACTTCCCCTCTAGAAGTGTTTGTATAGTGTCAGAGCCAGTTTTGGGACATATGCTAGGTTCAGGGTAATTCCTCATTTTGTCTTTGGGTTGATATGAATAAGAGTGAGAATAAAGGGGAGATGCTTTGGGGTTAAAAAATTATCCCAGTCTACAGGGTAGGCAATTTTTCCTTTTATCAGGTAGACCAATTCCTAAGTCATACTTGTGTGATGGAGGTGGCATAATTGGCGAGTATGAATTCAAGTAAAATACAAGTCATCTTTGAGAGTCTTATAATTCCATTATCAAGCATTAAACGCTGGAATTCACAAGAAGGAAGAATAATATTTCTCAAGTATTGACAGTTTATGCATGGAATTTCTTTAGATAAAGTGCATTTCATGAACCTAAGACTTCGACTCCTTCGGCATCCACCAAGCTGTAGGCATTCCCGGAGTAGGCATGGGTGATCACATAGGGTCCCTCCCATGTGGGTTGCAGCTTGCCTTTTGGGTGGGGCTATCTTGATGGCATAATTTGCTTAAGTACCATCTTCCTAACTTTAAATTTTCTCCCTATTACTTTCTTTTCAAATGCCCTTGTCACCCTCCTCTGGTAGGCATGGGCATGGTCTGCAACTTTTTTTTTTTTCTTCGTTGTTTCAAGAAAGCATGCAAGGAATCTAGGAATGAACAAATCTTTTGTTTTTGTCCCTTTTGTTTGTAAGCATGTAAACAAATATGTATATGAGTTTGAGAGCATGAGCTGATAAATAAATCTTTTTGGTTTTTCTTCGTTTAAGAAAGCATGGAAACAAATATGTACAGAAGTTCGGAATGAAAGCTGTTTAGCAAATCTTTTTGTGTTGTTTTTTTTTTGGGGGAAAGCATGTAAACAAATATGTACATGAGTTTGGAATGAAAGCTATTTAGCAAATCTTTTTTGTGTGTTTTTTTTTTCTTTTAGGAAAGCATGTAAACAAATATGTACATGAGTTTGAGAGCATGAACTCATAAATAAAGTTTTTTATTTTTCTTTGTTTAAGAAAGCATGGAAACAAATATGTACAGGAGTTCGGAATGAAAGCTATTTAGCAAATCTTTTTTGTGTGGTTTTTTTTCTTTTTTTTCTTTTGGGAAAGCATGTAAACAAATATGTACATGAGTTTGAGAGCATGAGCTGATAAATAAATTTTTTTATTTTTCTTTGTTTAAGAAAGCATGGAAACAAATATGTACAGGAGTTTGGAATGAAAGCTTACCTGGGTGGATCAGTCCCAGGCTCGTGGATCTGAGCCACTTTTTCGAGCCGGCTAGCCTTTATAAGCCGACTCACATCCGCTGGAGGTTTTGCAGGTTCAGCTTCTTCTTCTTCCGTTGCCCTTTTTGGGTTTTCGCCCCTGACCGAGCATGTCTTCGGGTGAGTAGTTTTTCATGTTGTATGAGTATATTTCCCACTTAATGTGCATGGCACAAACGGTCCAGTTGTGGACTCGTGCTCCGTTAAAGCGTGCCTCTCCCCAAATAGATATGACTTCTCTGTGGTATGGGAAGCGGAGGCATTGGTGTCGGGTAGATGAGACAGCTTCGATGTTGTCGAGCCACGTCCTTCCAACGATAAAGGGGTGAGGTGATCGGATGTCCATCACCATGCAGTTGACGATCATGGCTATTGGGCCGATCTTGAGTGGGAGAGTGACCAGCCCGCAGATGTCTTTGCGCGTGCTATCAAATGCATAAATGAACTCGTCTGACGACTCCAACTTGGGAACTTTTCCCTTAAGCTATCAAATGCAATATTTTGTTATAATTTATTACTGTACATTTATTGTGTTTGTACAAGAGAATTCGTGTATTGCCTAAATCTTTTTATGTCATGATGTAGCATGATCTCCTAACTCCAGATGCGATATACATTATTTACAACTTGGCAATGCAAATTTCACATGCCATTTTAGCTAGTCGGACTTGTAAATTTCTCATGTCAGGTCTTCTAATTGCGCTATATGTGTTGTACGATGTATTCACCTTGATGTAGATATCTAATATTTTTTACACCAGGTTTAGGAATTCAATTGAACAAACTTACTCTTCAGATGTTTTCATGAACTTGAATGTAAAATTTCTACACTAATATTTTTTAATTATAGCATGTTATATGCAAAAAAAATTTAAACTCAACGATGAAAATTTTATAAACTAGGTTCAACTATCCAATAGAGCGTCCGTCCTTTGTGAGACAACGCATGACCTAGTGCAGGGTCGATGGCACGCCATCCATGCGGTGAATCCACTCACGTCCCATGATGGTGTTGTGAGCCGAGGGGGAGCCCACGATGAACTCCACATCCAAGGTGCAGTCGACAGCAGTGACAGGCAGCATGATAACCCCTACCTGGGCTACATGCTTTCCGTGAAACTGACCAATTGGGGATTGATGCGGTGTATACTTTCGGGGTCCAATCCCATGCGGTGGAAAACATTGAGGAAGAGGATGTCGGCACTGTTCCCTATGTCGATCATTATTCTTTGGACTTGACAGTTATAGATAAAGAGTGTAACCAACCAACGCATTAAAGTGGGGTAGTAATACCTCTTTGAGATCGGTGGGATCGAATTGGATCTCGTGGACTGTGGCTGACCGGTCGGCTGCAGGCTCCGAAGAAGTCCTCCTCTTCGGTTTGACGGTCCTGAAAGGCTCAAGGTTATCCTCGCGGGGTTCTGGTCGGCCATGGATGGCAGTGACGATCCTGGCTAGCGGATCCCCGACCTTAGTGACTAGAGGAGGGTTGCCCCCTTTGCTCGTGGCAGGAGCAGCCCGACGGGTGACGTTATCGGTGAGCCTCCCATCGTGTATGAGGGACTCTACCTGCGAGTGGAGGCTTCGGCATTCCTTGAGGGTGTGGTGCGCGTGGCCTTAGGTTGTAGAAGCGTTGATCCATCTCCCTCAGCGCGCGGGATCGCCCTCGTGGGGTCATTTTGAGTTGACGATCACGTTTGATGACCCGGCGGGCTGATCAGAAGGGAGAGGGTTGTCACTGGTATGAGCCACATGGCCATTGCTTGGCTGGTGGTTGTTGATGGGAGAAGGTTCAGGCTGATTGGCTTCGGGGCCTGGAGCGTTGTCATGCTCGTTCTGTAGGCGCTCATTCTCTTGCCACGTTGCATCTAGGGCACGACAGAGTTCCTCCGCCTGCTGGTCCGCCCGTTCAATCTGCAACCCAAAATTTTAGAAAGAACACAAATACTTTTGGAATATTGAAATTTTTGGAAGCAAAAACATGCTCAAGTAAATTTCAACCTAATGTGATGCATTCAATGCATAATGACAATGATACGAGAACATGAACATGAATTGAATGAAAATAAGAAGTATTTAGTTGATGCTAAAAATCACGGTCCGTAAGATATAATATGAAGGCACATAGGACTATAAACATAAATGATGGCTTAAGACACAAATACGGACCATAAACTACTATTTTTTCAATAATGGGATCTCAGAAGAATTGATCCAAGGACCTTTCAAATCAAAGGAGTTGATGTCCCTCCACCACCATACCAAAGGCCAACGGGAGATACGGAAATCAAGATTTTTTTCGTAAAATAACATATTTCAAAAGACTACTTAGACACTTAATCTCGTTTGCAACACCATCTGAAATCTAAAAGCGTATGTCTCTAGTTCATAATAATATTAGTAATATCAAGAATTAATACAAGAGGTCAATAAGAACTCCAAATAGACAACAACAATAACCATTATTAACGGTATAAGGCAAGGCAAAGTAATGGTAAAGCGATAACTATCTAAAATGTGAAAGCGTAAAATACATATAATTAAGTCTGTATACCAAAATGTTATTAAAAATCCAGATACAAAATCAACGTTTTGTAAGAGTCAAGTTTAGTCAAAATAAAACATGTGCGATAAGCACGAGTACAAATACATACATGATAGTAGGATAGCTGACAATCTCGCACTTGCTAACTAAAAGGATGGGACGCTCCGCATACACTAGATCACACCTCAAGGATGCTCTGCCTTCACGTCCAACTCAGCCCTTGGGTGAAGAAACAACACACGAGGAGTGATGGAGATATCAAAGCCACAAGTTACATGGATGATCGAGATCAAATGGATTAGAAAAGAATCGCTATTTGGGAACACCAAAGCTTCAAAATGCTATAACTTTCAAACTGTAGATCAGAATTGCTATTTCAATATATCCACGCATTCGTATCGACAAGCCCTACAGGAGTAATTGGTATGCCACTACGACAAAATTCAGAGCAATCTGAGATCGTCTTGTAGGTCAAATTGATAGTTGAATGATATTTTTACTATTTTTAGTAATTTTTAAGTTTGTTACTGTTAGAATCCGAGAATGGAATCCCTGTATTCCACTTAGGGTTTAATCCCTTTATATACAAGTACACAAAAGTTACACGTGTAATACGTTACACATATAATGACATAACATATATAATTTAACAGCCCCCCTCAAACTCACGGTGGATCATACAAAGTGAGTTTGCGAACGAGAAACTGAAATCGAGGAACTGGATGTGACTTCGTGAAGAAATCAGCAAGTTGTTCGACAGAGGAAATATGCGGAAGCGATGGTTTCTCTGCAAGAAAGTGCTGACAAACGAAGTGACAATCGATCTCAATGTGTTTGGTCCTTTCGTGAAAAGCTGGATTGCTGGCAACGTCAGGTCTGGTGATGTAGAGATACACAAGTTGACCAACGATCTGTCAGTATCGAGTTGGGTCTGGGAGGAGCTGACCATCTGTAGGACGAAGCTTCACATGGAGCTCAAGAGGGGTATCTGCACTGCGAGTATCTGAGAGGGCAGCTCGCTCAAGAATGTCAGCCGTATACTTCTGTTGAGAAAGCAGAATCCCACGATCACTCTGTGCAATCTCGAGACCAAGGAAGTAGAGAAGAGTGCCGAGATCTTTCATCTGAAACTATCGATTGAGGTGATTCTTGATTAGAGTAATACCGACGGAGTCATCGCCAGTGATAATCATGTCGTCAACATATAAAAGAAGGATAATCCGGCCCTGCGATGAGGATCGCACAAACATAGAGTGGTCCTGAAAGCTCTCAACAAAACCAGCTACCATAATAACACTGTAAAAATGCTCAAACCAGGCACGAGGATCCTGTTTGAGACCATATATAGCCTGCCGAAGACAACAGACATGCTGAGGAGGAGTGCTGAGATCTGGAGGTGGCTGCATATAAACAACCTCAGATAAATCACCATGAAGAAAAGCATTCTTCACGTCCATCTGAAAGAGAGGCTAGCGACGAATAGCAGCAACAGCAAGAACGGTGCAGACAGTAGTCATCTGAGCAACAGGATTGAAGGTCTCCTCATAGTCAATACCATACTCCTGTGTGAAACCTCTGGCAATAAGACGAGCTTTATGTCGTTCAATGGATCCATCAGGGCGATGCTTTATCTTGAAGATCCATTTACAGCTGATAGGTGTAATACAATCCAGAAGAGGAACAACATCCTAGGTCTGTATCTGCTCAAATGCCTGAAACTCCTCAGCCATGAAGACGAGCTTTATGTCGTTCAATGGATCCATCAGGGCGATGCTTTATCTTGAAGATCCATTTACAGCTGATAGGTGTAACACAATCCAGAAGAGGAACAACATCCTAGGTCTGTGTCTGCTCAAATGCCTGAAACTCCTCAGCCATGAAGACGAGCTTTATGTCGTTCAATGGATCCATCAGGGCGATGCTTTATCTTGAAGATCCATTTACAGCTGATAGGTGTAACACAATCCAGAAGAGGAACAACATCCTAGGTTTGTGTCTGCTCAAATGCCTGAAACTCCTCAGCCATGAAGACGAGCTTTATGTCGTTCAATGGATCCATCAGGGCGATGCTTTATCTTGAAGATCCATTTACAGCTGATAGGTGTAACACAATCCAGAAGAGGAACAACATCCTAGGTCTGTGTCTGCTCAAATGCCTGAAACTCCTCAGCCATGAAGACGAGCTTTATGTCGTTCAATGGATCCATCAGGGCGATGCTTTATCTTGAAGATCCATTTACAGCTGATAGGTGTAACACGATCCAGAAGAGGAACAACATCCTAGGTCTGTGTCTGCTCAAATGCCTGAAACTCCTCAGCCATGGTCTGCTGCCACTCAGGGTACTCGACTGCCTCTCGATAACATCGGGGCTCACGATGGGCATGTATAGCGGTGAGATAGGCCTGAAACTGTGGAGAATAGGTACTCACAGATGCAAAGCCAAATCGGTCAGGTGGTCTAGAGTCAAAACTGAAGCGGGCAGATGGATGACGCTCACGTTGAGGGTAACGAGTCGAGGGATGAGGATCTACATCAGAGGGAGGTGCGTCAGTCGTGGAAGATGAAGTATTAGCAGAGTCATCTGCGGGAGGAGCAAGAGGAGACACGATAGGAGGAGAACTAGGAGGACCATGGGAGTTGGCTGTAGGAGTGTTAAGAGGAGACGAAGAACCAGGGGAGTCAGCAGTAGGAGTGCCAAGAGGAGGCTCAGAGAGAGCAGAACTAGGAGCGGTCTCAAGAGCAATAGACGGCCCAAGAAGAGGTAGAGACTCAATAGAAGAGGCCTGAACAAGAGAAGGCACAGGAGGAGAGGAGGAAGTGGGTGTAGAAGAAAAATAGGGAACATCCTCGACAAATGACACATGACGAGCGAGCCAAAAACGATCTCCAACAGGATCGTAGCAGCGATATCCCTTGTGTTCGAAACTAATCCCCAAGAACACATACTTGACTAACTGAGCGGCCAACTTGGTGCGTTGATGAGGAGGGAGAAGCACAAAACAAGTACATCCAAAAGTGCAAAGTCTACTATAATCAGGTTTGGAGGAGTAAAGGCGCTCATGAGGAGTCATACCAGAGAGGACAGAAGAGGGAGTGATATTGATAAGATGAGCAGATAGAAGAGTAGCCTCAGCCCAGGATGTGCTGGGGACCGAGGAAGAAAGTAAGAGGGAACGAGCGGTCTCAAGAATATGGCGATGTTTTCTTTCAGCAACACCATTCTACTCATGAGTATAATAGCAGGATTGCTGGAAGAGAGTGTCATGAGATTGAAGAGAATGCATCGTGGAAGAAGTATATTCGTGAGCACAATCAGATCTAAAGGTTTTGATACGAGTCTGAAACTGGGTGTGAATCATAGTGGTAAAGGCCTCATATATCTTTGGGACCTCAAATCGATGACGCAATAAATAAATCCAGGTAAAGAGAGAATAGTCATCAATAAAATTGATATAATACGAAAAACCACTCTTTGACGTGATATGAGAAGGACCCCAGATATCAGAATGAACAAGCTCAAATGGACTACAGGATTGATGACTACTAGAATGGAATGGAGTAGCAATAGGTTTGGTCAATTTACAGCCCTCAAAAACAGAAAGAGGAGAAAATGAAACACGACCTAAATCACTAGACTGAATAAGGTCTTTAAATCGAGACTCAGAAACATGACCTAACCATTTATGCCACAAATCAGTATCAGAGGTGACAGTGCCACAGAAAACTGAAGGATCAGGTACAGGAAGATGGAGATACTCCACATAATATAGTCCGCCAATCCGACGACCAACACCAATCCTCTGCCCTAAACGTGGATCCTGCACAAAACACCCAGAAGAGGTAAAGGTAACGGTGAATCCAGATCACACAATCGACTAATAGACACAAGATTCATGCAAAGGTCAGGAGCATGCAAAACAAAGGGTAATGAAAGGCGACCAGTGGAATGAGATGTGGTGGTGATCGATCCACACTGCGTGATGACTAAAGGAGAGCCATTAGCAGTATGAATCAAAAGTAGGTGTGAGGGTGCAGGTGAGCATGCAATGAGGACAGAACTATCAAGCGTCATGTATGAGACACCCGAATCAAATATCCAATAAGCAGGATTACCCGTAGTAGAAGACAAGGAAAAGGGAGAAGAACCAGAGAGAGATTGCTATAGAATCAGACGGTCGAGGTACTGACTGATCTGGACAAGCTTATCCAAGTGTGGTTGAATGGAGGCAATCGAAGTAGCAATCGTAGCGGCAACAAGAGGAAGATGATGTCCTCGACCTTTCGGTTGATTACGCTGCTTAGAAGGTCATCGTTTTTTCATAGCAGGAGCGGGCCCCAAGATGCCCTCATAAATAAATGACGAAGTAGACTGACGAGACACCTTTGAAGCCGGTGTCAAAAAAGTAGGGTTACCGTCGATTTTTGACATTGTGTAGAACCACTCGGATGAAGATCAGAACCAAACGAGGACGTAGAGCACAAAAAATTGAGCAAAATGGACTCCTAAATCACCTTAATCGGCCTTCCGGATAGAAAGTTATGACCGATTCAGTGTTTCAAAGTCTCGAGGAGGCGGTGGTGGCGGCGGAGGGCGGCCGGTAGCGGTAGAGGGCGGTCGGAGGATCCCGAGGGCTACCAGAGATGACCTGAGGGCAAACCCGGGTCGGGTGCTGGGCTGGAAGGGTCGGGTCGGGTCGGGTGCCGGGATGGAACGGGTCGGGTCGGGTGCCAGGTTGGATCGGGTCGGATCCAGGTCAGACGCGCGGACCCGGTACTGGGCCAGGTGAGGACGAACGCTGGGCCAGGCACGAACGGGTGCGCAGATGAATTCTGGGTTGCTCGGGTCGTGCACGGACGGACAGGCTGGCACGAGCTGTCCCAATAGATCCCGGGAGATCTGGGCAGAATCAGCGAATCAGTGCCCAAACGCGGCAGATCTTGAAAAATCTTGGCAGGGTCGGCAGGGCGCAGCAGGACGCGGCGCGTGGCAGGGCAGGGCGCAGCAGGGCGTGCGGCAGGGCACGGCAGGGCAGGGCGCGGTAGGGCACATGGCAAGGCAGGGCGGCACGCGCAGCGGCAGGGGCACGACAGTGATGACGACGATGAAGGATTCCAAAAAAGAAATTAGGGTTTTTGAGGTGGTGGCTCTGATACCATGTTAGAATCAGATAATGGAATCCCTGTATTTCACTTAGGGTTTAATCCCTTTATAAACAAGTACATAGGAGTTACACATGTAATACGTTACACATATAATGACATAACACATATAATTTAACAGTTACGATTTATGTTCTTATTTCATGATCTAAACTTGAATTTGAAATTTTTGAATTTGTATTTAGTTAGGATTTAATTGTGTTTTGAGATATTTAGAGATTTGTTAAAATTCTAGTTTTTTAGGATTCTCTGCTCTATAAATAAACCTTGTAATCACAAAATTAATTTAGACTTTGATAATAGAATTTAGTTTTCTTTATTTTTCCTATCGTTTTGTTATTCTTGGTAGAATATCAAATATGTAGAAACCAATCATCTTGGAATTCATGCAAGAATCAATAACGTCGTTGGAGCTTGTACATCTCCCATCCCTTCAAGCGTGAAGGTTTATTAAATCAGCTGAAGAGCGTAATCTTACGCTACATCAAGGAGTGAGCCACAAGTTGAGTGAATGACAAGAATCCACAACTCCACGATAAAAATATAACATATAACATTAGCATGTTTTCTTCCAAGGAAAATGAGAGAGAAGCTCAAACTAATAATAATAATGTGTGACAACATAACCTCACCCTCACCCAGGAGGGGGGGAACTTTTGGGCTTTTGGTCTAACCATCTCCCTTATAGAATTTCACTGATTAGCCCTTCACTCTACAGACTATCTGCATTGGATAACAATTATGTTATGTCACCTCACACCATCTGGTAGCCCTCTCCCAGATAGCCTTCATCCTGACAGACTTTTGCAGTTGGTACTATGGCCTCATATGGTACTTGGATTATGCTCTTTGGGATTCCTGATGGCACAACGTCACCACTCGGGCAGCTTCAACACCGGATAGTTTTGACACACGATGATGTAGAAAAGGAGTATCCCATGCTCACAATATGATCATCATGAACCACTATCAGTTAGCGAACAATAAAATAATGAATTCTTTAAATTCCCGTACATCACACGAATGTGAGACAATTAACTATGTTCTTTAACGAATTAATGACATGATATAATATTAATGACAAATCATACATAGGCCTTTCACATATAGGTTTGTTAATTGATCATATGCGCATTTATGACAGGAAAAAAATTGTATCAAACATATTAATTATAATATGTACCGATCACCCAATGTTTATATCTATATACAGCGGAAGTGAACCACTGCACTGAGGCATCCGATGGTGTGGGGGTATGCATAAGCAGTTAGTTAATTCATGATTATGGTTAACTTTGTCCATGATTTAATTGTACTTAAGTATACATTACCTTCTAAACCTCATGTTAGAATATATTATTTAACTAACTCGATATATGGCAAATCATGTGTTTTAATAATTCCTAGTACTATTTTGACTTATTTTTACTATAAGTGCTATCCGACTTTGAGCCCAACAGATATATTTGTGCAATGGGATGATTTTTACTATATGGTGTTACCAAAGGTAGATGACTTGGAGTAATTATTCTTCTTGGGTAGACTGTGAAGCTCAAATCAAGGGATTCAGTGGACCTTTTTTTTCTAGCACGCATAGCATTGAGGAAGCTAATCAATTTTTCCACTGACATGGAGTTGCATCACTTTGTGTTGTAACAATGTGAACACCCCACAAATCCAGCCCGTTCACGGTAATTAATCTACCATCCCTGCCCCAGTACTGCCAAATGTACCTACTGTCTCCTAACATATTACTGCTCCACTTATGATGCATCTAGCAGCACTTGGGAACCTATGTGGTGTACCGTATCCTTATATATTGCTTGGTGTGCTCTTTCTAATTGTCGTACTAGTTGTTTGTGTTCTAGTTCTTAATTTGAAACTCCTCTTCCACCTCTTTTAAAACTTTGTTTCGAGTTATATAGGTGACTGGTGGACACATTCGCTTTGGATGTATTATATTATGTTGATGTATTTGGAACATATGATATGGGACTAGCAATTAGTAATTGAATGTGTTTCTTTAAACCATGTTTTTCATGTTTAACTGAGACTATGTCACAAGACTTATTATGGGTCGATGTCATCCAATCTTGGTCAGTCCAATGCCTTTTTTTAAAAGTTTATGATTACCTTTTGGTTTACAGGGACAGATGAAACATCTTGATACCCAGATGGTCTGTGCACCCTTTATGGAATTTTTTTACTTCAGTCATATTGCACATTGTTGTTAACTACAATTAAGAAGATGTTGGTTTTTCAGGTTGCATAGAACCCCATTACTGAATTATTCCCAAGTTATTAATCCAATTTGGTGAAATACGCGATCAGATGATGCATTGATGTTCATCTGAAAATCAATTGTTTGTTTATGTTTGTTTATGGCTTCAATGGGAAGATATAGCAGAAGACCCATGTGGTTGAAGGATTTAATAGTATAGACATGATCTACTGTTGTGAGAGGCTATATGTTATTTCAATAAGATTGGATCATTTGGAAAATCGAACATAATTTTGTGAACACAGACATGACTTAGGGGAATTTTTGCACAGGAAAGGGCAAAGGAAAATAGATACCTACAGATTATTTACACATATTGAATATTATTGTTTTTTTTTATCATTTTCACAAAAAGTATCCATCAACAAACTCCCAATTTATTCACACTTTATTCATCGCTCCCAAACAACACTTCTTATTCTTACGTTTTCCAACAAGATAAACTGCAAACTTACCAAACACAAAAACACTTATTCCAACTCTATACCCAGTTATGTAGAAATAAATCTATACCCTAGCATATGTTAGAAATAATTTCAGAAATCATGAAAAATGTTATATCTAAACAAATAATAATTTTGAGGAATCAATATGCTAAAATCAGTAATATAAAAATAATAGAAGTAAGAGTTAAAGGGAATGGAATCTCGTGGGTGAGAGGCACATATATAAGAGATGTTATCCTTGAAACGAATATATCCTCCATACGAACAGAATTTCACCGACATCATTCGTTCTTGAGATACAACTCGACCCGCGAGATTCTACTGACTCCCCGATGTGCAATCAAGTGAAGTCCTCGAACCTAATCCTTGTTTTATCGATGCCCGGAATGGAATAGATAAAGACTTGATCAAGATCTTTTATAAAACACAAAAGCAATTTTGATGGGAAAAATTCTCATAGAAGAACTTGATTGATACCACCTTTGTTAGATACCAAACAATTCAATATATAGGGAGAAGTTGGGGAAATGTAACGCTTATACATTGAATCACATGAATGTTTGACACATTAATTCAAAATGTTTTCGGTGGTTAATGATCCAATTGCAACCCATGTAATCATTCATGCATTTAACCTAATAAAAATTTGGATACAAATATAATATTTCCAACAGCATAAGTCATATTCTATATCCAAGGGCAAAGTGTCATCGGCTAACATGTGACAAATCAGAGGGGTAGGTAGGAGAGTGAGTTAAGTGGTGTGGTGAACACATCAAAGGGCCATCAGTTCTTGGGCGTGTCTATCCCCACAAATCATTTGCCTTAATCAATCAATAAAAAAAAACGGTGTTTTTTTTGTTCCCACCAATCCGGCCAGGTCGACCAAACTTGGTCGCCACTTTAAGTTTTGGACGACCGGACTTGGTCGTCATTTCATATTTTGGGCGATCTAACTTGGTTGCCATTTCAGATTTTGGGCCACCAAACTTGGTCGAACAGGGTTTGTGATAAAGTTTATAATTTTTTTTCTTGGAAACATAATCCCATGGCGTGTATCCTCCTTGGATTCTTCATGCCACTCAAAGTCTGAGTTGTAATATAGGGATAATCAATAATTATTCTTAAATATAGAACATAAGAATAGTTTTTTTACATAAATGAGGGACAAATTTTCAAAAGACAGATATTAAATGTGTTTAGATCAACTAGTAGGTTTTTTTTAAAACAAAGAATCCACTTAACCACGAATTTAAACGAAGTGTAAAAATAATATATATTTGTCTAATAAGATATTTTTCTATAAAAAATTGAATTAATTAGTATACCTACTTACATTTTTTTCACTTCATTAGTTATTGTTTAGATAAAAGAATAAACGTAGAATATGATGGATAAACCCAAAAATTTATTTTTTTACAAAAAATAGGTAGATATAGCTATGTCAAAAACATGTAATATCTGGACCCTATTCGACTAAGTTTGGTCATCCAAAATCTGAAGTGGCCACCAAGTTCTGTCGTCCAAAACCTGAAATGACTGTCAAATTTGATCGCCCAAAATATGAATTGACGACCATGTTCAGTCGACCTGGATTGGTGGGAACAGCCAAACACCGTTTTTTTTTATGGTGGGTTAAGGGAAATAATTGGTGGGGATAGACGCGCCCTCAGTTCTCAACAAAGGTAGTTGGTGAGGTTGATGGAAGTAGAGGTGAGTTTATGGTTTTGGTCACCGCAAATAAGGGGAGGGAATGGGGTAAATTATACAAGGTGAAAAAGGTAACCACACACACCCCCAAACTAATCCACATACACTTTGGAACCGCATAAAATTCCAGAACACCAAAACGATAATTAAGATGGCAAAAATGCAATTAGATTTTAAAATTGAGTGTCTGAATGCCCCAAAATGACCCAAACATAACAATTTATACTCCACTAATACAATGTATAGTCGTTTAAATTGTTTTCTATTTTTTTAATAAAATAAAATATGTATTGATCTATGTAGGTATTAATTTCACTTTTTAAAATGGTATATACTTAATTAGGAGAATATGAACTTTTTAAAAAAATCAAGGACCCACAGGTCAAATCATTTTTTCACATTTTAAAAATCATTGCTACATCTTATTCACATTTTATCGATAACTTATCTATGGTTAACCAAATAATAAAAAATTCATTATTATGATTTTATTACGATTTCTAAATGAAATAATAAAAACACATCCAAATTAAAAATTATTTACTCCACTAGTACAGTGAATTTTTTTTAAAATAGTTATAAACTTTAAAATGGCTTATGTTTATCCAAGTACAAGTTAACTTTCTCCACCTTATAACTTCATTCAATGCGACAAATCATTGTGCTCAATTACAATCCATCGCATTTTGTCCCGCGAGCCGTAGCTCGCCTAGTAAAGGGACACCCTCCCCGATGGGGGAGGAGCAAGATTGATTCTTGCTTCTAGCATGAAAAAATGTGGCACTCAAAGCCAGTTGGGCTTGTTCATGGGCATTGGTTTAGTTTAGTTTAGTTGTGTATCAAGTACTTGTAGCCCTCTAGGTCTTTAAGTTCGTAATCACTCTATACGGCTTATCAGTTGTAATCGTCCTAAGGGTCTTTGTATAAAAAAAAAAAAAAATAAAAAACAAAAAAAAAAAAAAAAAAAAAAATCCATCGCATAAATGGTGATCAACCCCTACAAAAAGGGCGAAAAGAAAAAATGTGTTTTTTCTTTTCCCACCGATCTGACAAGGTCGACCAAACTTGGTCGCCACTTTATGTTTTGGGTGATCGAACTTGATCGTCATTTCATATTTTGGGCAACCTAGTTTGGTCATCATTTCAGATTTTGGACGACCAAACTTGGTCGAACAGGGTTTCTGATAAAGTTTATAATTTTTTTTCTTGGAAACATAATCCCATGACATGTATCTTCCTTGGATCTTTCATGCCACTCGAAGTCTGAGTTGTAATGTATGGAGAATCAATCATTATTATTAAATGTAGAACATATGAACAATTTTTTTACATAAGTGAGAGACAAATTTTAAAAATCCAGAGATAAAATGTGTTTGAATCAACTGGTATTTTTTTTTTCAAACAAAGAATCCGCTTAACCACGAATTAAAACGAAGTTTAAAAATAATATATATTTGTCTAATAAGATATTTTTCTATAAAAAATTGAATTAATTGAAAATATAACTACTTACATTTTTTTCAGTCCTTTAGCTGCTGTTTGGATAAAAGAATATACGTAAAATATGATGGATAAACCAAAAAAATATATTTGTTTACAAAAAATAGGTAGATATAACTATGTAAAAAACATATAATATTTGGACCCTGTTCGACCAAGTTCGGTCCTCCAAAATTTGAAATGACGACCAAGTTCGATCGTTCAAAATTTGAAATGGCGACCAAATTTAATCGTTTAAAATATGAAATGACGATTAAGTTTGATTGACCTGGATTGATGGAAACAATCAAACACCGTTTCTTTTTTTTTATGGTGGTGGATTAAGGTAAACGATTGGTGAGGATAGCCGCGCACCTACAAAAATTCCTTCAAGCAATTTCGCCACGTACATGGTGCAATTTTAGAAAATATCTTGTAAAGTGGGGGCATTTTGATGAGTTTGAATTTTCAGTACTGACTTGGTATTCTTTTGATGTGACTTGAAATGGTTGGTTGACATAGATGAACTCCTCGGCGGCACAGAGATTACGCATTGGGCGTTTCTTCTTGCGCGTTTCCACAAAACGCGTTAGCGGACACACTCACACATTGCTCCACATTCATAAAAACCCTTTCCCCAAGCCGAATGATTATTTGGCTAAAACCAATTTAGTGGAGCTGAAGGATGGAAGTTGGTGAAGCAGAGAGTGGGTTGGGCCTAAAGGCATCACTCAGATCTCGTCCTCTGAAGAGCATCCAGGTTCATTTCTCATTCTCTTCATTGAATGATACATGTCGTGTATGCCTTAATAACCATCGTTGATGAAATATTGATGGGTTTAAGATATTCTGAATGTGAAATCCATCCTAGTTAATTAAAGATTTCATATTGGATGCTCAATTTTTCACTTGAAAAACATCTGGTCACGTGCTTTACAATTGCAAATTGGATGCTCAATATAACCTCTTGAATTTATGCGTTTGATTCGCATCCCCTGTGTCACCGTGTTCAAATCTAATATGTGTTTAACCTAACACATCATTGAAGGAGGTGATGGTGTAGTTGTGGGGGCCGTTGATTTGGCAGAGAATGTTTGGGTTGGAAGGATAAATGGGTAGGGGGGAGAGAGGGAGGGGTACGTTGATGAGGTAGGGGTGGAACTATGAGAGTACTTGGACTGGTCACCATTTTTGAGGGAGAGTTGGAATGGGAGAAGGGAGGGCAGGAAGAAGGTGGAGTGGTCAGGGAGAACATAAGTAGTTGGAAGCCCCTGTTAGACTTGCGTCCAGCGAAACTAAAATCCAAACCGGCGCTCGAAATTGTTGGAAGGTAAACTTGATCAAGAGGCCTTATAGATACTTTATGAAATAGCTCTAGTGTTTAAGTGTTTTTGTATCTAGAAATGTCTAGTTTGGCAAGGGGTTAAGATTTTGAGTATAAATTATCTTAATTTTAGGGGATAAAAAGTCCATCAATTTTGTTCATATTTACATTTATTAAAATTGGGATAAAAAGTGAAGATAAATGCTATTCTAGCTTTTAGGTAGAAAAAAATGTTCTCATTTTCATTTCAAAATTGGGACAACTGTCCACAGTTTATACCGATTATTTTTTATATCAAACAGGGATAAGTTGTTCTCCCACTCACTTATCCTCATAGTTATCCCTTATCTCACCACTTATCCTCTTGCCAAACCAGCCCTAAGAGTCTAGAATGTTCTTGTGACTAAAAATATCTAAGTAGTCTAGAGTGTTCCTGTTTGTAGAAAGTTTTTAAGTGACTAAAATTCTAGAGTGTTTCAAGTGTCTAGAGTGTGTAAATGTTCTTGTAATGTCTTGTGTGTAGAAGAGTTCATGTAAGTGATGAAATATCTCAAGTCTAGAAGAATCTTTGTAAGTGCACCATGTAAAGCTTCTAGAGACTTCTTGGAGCTTATAAATAGTGTCTATGCGAAGTCATTTTGTATAAAACCAAAAAATTGAGAGTGCAAGTGCAATATAAAGTTTTCCTTTCCGACAAATTTCAGTTTTCACCAAATTCTCTTTTACAAAACTATCTTCTACACAATTTGGTAACCCCTCTTTCCAACAAAGTGGTATCAAAACCTTAGATCCATTTGGAGATGACAAGTGGGATGATTCCATTCCAAGTTCCTCAACTCAACAAAGACAACTATGACAATTGGAGCATAAGGATGAAGGCGTATCTTGGCTCACAAGATGCGTAGGACATTGTGGAGAAGGGCTACAAGGAGACACAAGATGAAGCCACTCTAACCGAAGCTTAAGAGATAGTCTGAAGGACTCAAGAAAGAAAGATAAGAAGGTGCTCACCCTCATTTACCAAGCCTTGGATGAAGGCATGTTCGAGAAGGTTGCAAGGGCAACTACCTCCAAAGAAGCGTGGGAGATTCTACAAAACTCCCTTGAAGGAGTTGACAAGGTGAATAAAATTTGGCTCCAAAGACTGAGAGGTGTGTTCAAAGCCTTACACATGAAAGAGTCGGAATCAATTTCGGATTATTTTTCAAGAGTATTGGACAATGTTAATCAATTGAAAATAGTGAAAGTATGAATGATATCTGGGTGATTGAGAAAATACTAAGATCTTTAGATTTTAAGTTTGACTACATAGTTGTGGCCATTGAAGAATCTAAAGATCTTGATGCCATGACCATCGATCAACTCATGGGATCACTACAAGCCCATGAAGAGAGACTAAAGAAGAAGAAAGAAGAGCAATTGGAGCAAGCTCTTCAAACAAAACTCTCCCTAAAGGATAGGCATGGAGGCTTTGGCAATCAAAGTATCCAAAGAGAAAGAGGATGTGGTCGTGGTCGTGGAAGAGAAGAAAGAGGAGGTTATAGGTCACCCTAAAATGAAGAAAGAATCCAAGGACCATATCCTACAAGAGGTCTTGGAAGAGGAGGAAATTTAAGGCAAAGGTATGATAGATCTCAAGTCAAATGTTACAATTGCAATAAATTTGGTCATTATGCTTCGGAGTGTAGAGGTACTAACAATGTTGAAGAGAAAGCTCATTATATTGAACATGTAAAAGAAGTGGAGTTCACTTTGCTTGGCATACAAAGGAGAAGATCAAAGCAAAGAAAAGAACACGTGGTACCTCGACACCGGAGCAAACAACCACGTGTGGGAGGAAAAGTATGTTCATGGAGCTTGAAAAATCCATAAGTGGAAATGTCACTTTTTGAGATGAATCAAAGATTCCAGTAAGAGGGAAAGGTAAAATCTTAATTCATTTGAAGAATGGAAGGCACCAATTTATTTCAAGGACTTGCAGTTGGACACGCCGACAGGTGATGGCTGGGTCTTCGTCAACTCGGGAACCTCGGTAACGCGACTGCCCGAGCTGAAATACGCGGCGGTCCGAGATGCGCGCTTAGGGCGGATGAGTTGTTCTGCTTCGCGTTCACGACGACGAACGGCTGGATGCTGATCATCAGGAACATACAGCAGGGGTTCCGGGTTGTGTGAGAAAAACAAATGGGTGGTGAGATTAGGAATAGATTGTGTTTGTTTATATAAGGTTATGGGATTATGAAACTTTATAAGTTAAGGTGGTGGGTTTAGTTGAGATGTGGGATCAGTAAAAATTGTGGTTGGAATACACGCACCAACTAAAAATATCAGTTAATATAACTGTTTGCAACAGATGCCTTGTGGTCCATAAAAGAATCACTGGTTTTTCTTCTTCCTCTCCTCTCACTCAATCTCATTGTTTTTAGACCCGTTTGGTTTTCATTCATTATCTTCCATTAAAACACAATATTTCCGTTAGGAAGAGGGGTTATCAAATTGTGTGGAAGGTAATTTTGTAGAAGGGAATTTGGTGGAAAATGAAATTTGTGAAAAAGGAAAACTTTGTATTGCACTTGAACTCTTAATTTTTGGGCTTGATACAAAATGACTTCATAGACGCTATTTATAGGCTTTAAGGAAGTCTCTAGAAGCCTTACATTGTGAACTTGCAAATATTCTTCTAGTCTTGAGATATTTCCACACTTATAGACTTTTCTACACACAAGATATTACAAGAACATTCTACACACTCTAGACACTTAGAACACTCTATAAACTCTATTTACTTAGAACTCTCTACATACAGGAACACTCTAGACTACTTAGATATTTCTAGTCAGAAGAATACTCTAGAACCTTAGACATTTCTAGATACAAAAACATCTAAACACTTGGACTATTTCATAAAATATCTATAACACCTCTTAATCAAGTTTACCTTCCAACATCCCCCCTTAAATTTGATTTGTCACTCCAAGTAGCCTTCTTAGCTCTAGGAATACCTTGTACTTGAGTGGCTTGGTGAAAGATGTTGGCAATCTGATCTTGAGACCTTGTGTACTTCAATTGAACTTCCTTCTTCGCAATGTTTTCTCTGATAAAATGATATCTTGTGTCGATGTGTTTACTTTTGTCATGAAAGACTGGATTCTTCGCTAGTGCAAGCGTTGATTTGTTGTCGACATGAATCTCCGTCGCTTCTTCTTGTGGCATATTAAGTTCCTTCATTAGATTCTTGAGCCACAGTGCATGACAAACACATGACGTTGCGGCGACATGCTCAGCTTCACAAGTTGAGAGTGTCACAATTGTTTGTTTCTTTCAAGTCCATGTGAATGCGGTGTCACCCATGTAGAAAACAAATTTAGTAGTGCTCTTTCTATCGTCATTGTCTCCTCCCCAATCATTATCATTGTATCCAAAGAGCTTGAAATTATCAGAAGATGAATAAAATAAGCCTTAGTCAATTGTACCTTTGATGTAGCGGAGAATCCTATTAGCCGTCATCATGTGAGTTATCGTTGGAGCTTCCATGTAGCAATTAACAAGTCCAACTGCAAAGAGAATGTTCAGTCTCTTGCATGTTAAGAAGCGCAAGCTTTCAATAAGACTCTTGAAGAGTGTTGAATCCACCTTTTCTGCTTCATTCTTCGATAATTTAACTCCGCATTCAACGGGCGTACTTATAATCTTGCAATTAATCATTTTAAATTTATTGAGAACTTCTTTGGCATAGCCTTCTTGAGAGATAAAAATTCCATCCTCCACTTGCTTCACTTCTATTCCCAAGTAGTATGACATAACTAATGTCCATCATTTCAAATTCTATTGTCATCACCCTCTTAAATTCTTCAAATATCTTCACATCATTTACGGTGAAGATTAAATCATCCACATACAAACAAACAAGCAACATTCCTCCTTTCTCATGCAACCTTATGTAGAGGGAATGCTCATGAGGGCATTTAGTAAAGTTATTTTGTTGAAAATATATGTCAATCCTACTATTCCATGCCCTTGGTGCTTGTTTTAATCCATATAAGGCCTTTTTTAACTTTTGTACTTTTCTTTCTTGCCTTTTTATAGTATTAACTCATAGGTTGTTCAATATAAGCCTCCTCTTTAGGATGCCCGTTTAGGAATGTGGATTTGACATCCATTTGATAAATTTTCCATTTATGTTGGGTAGCTAAAGAAATTATCAATCTTGTAGTTTCTAAATGAGCAACGGGAGCAAATACCTCATCATGGTTGATGCCAGCTCTTTGGTTGTAGCTTTTGGCGACAAGCCGTGCTTTGTATCTCTCCACTTCTCCTTTGGCATTTTTCTTTATCTTATATACCCATTTCACTCCAATTGCCTTTTTACCTTGAGGAAGAGAAGTTAGCTCCCATATGTCATTCTTCTCAATGGATTTGATTTCCTCATCCATTGCCTCCCTCCATCTTTTGTTTTGCACGGCCTCTTCAAAACCTATAGGCTCACAATCAGCAAAGAGACAAAAAAGAGTTAGCTCATTTTGATTTTCAATTACCTCATGTATCTCTTGTAGACTCCTCATACGTGGTGTCCTTGAGCTTTCTCCTGAAGATGATGATGCCGCTGATGAAGGCAATGTATCTCATGATTCTGGTGATGGAGGTGGAGTAGTAGCCACTTATTGCTCTTCATTTACTCGTTCTTCAATTCAAAGAGAGGTAAAAAAATCATAGTCTTCTTCTTGGACACTCCAATCCCATGTGTCTTCTTCATCGAACTTAACATCTCAACTAATAATGATTTTCTTGTTTCTAGGGTTATGTAGCTTGTAACCCTTCTAACATGAGTCATACCCGATGAAGACGAACTTCTCTCTCTTGTCATCCAATTTAGATCTCTTTTGATTTGGAACATGTGCATATGCAGTGCTTCCAATACTTAAGTGTGAAATGCTAGGCTTTCTATTTTTCCAAGCTTCTTGTTGTGTTTTATTCCACACACTTCTAGTAGGACTCCAGTTTGAAAGGCACCCCGCACAATCAACGGCTTCAGCCTAACATTCCTTAGTTATTTTCTTACTTTTTAACATACTACGGGCCATGTTAAGAATTGATCTATTCTTCCTCTTTGCCACTCCATTTTGTTGAGACTATGGAACCGTTAGAGGACGACGAATCCCATTATCTTCACATCTTCTGCTCCTCCATCTTCCCCCAAACCTTAACTCTAAAATGATATCAGAAGCCCCAAAAGGTGTAAAAAAATTGAAAGAGCTTGAATTTGTGATCGAATTCGACGAATCTATTCAAACCGGATCAAGATCTCTACCGCCAACACAAACAAATCCATGGGAGTGAATATGTACCTTGATGGATTTGGATGTTGTGAAGAGCTGAATCTTCACTTCGTATTTTTTACTAGCTAACGAATCAATCTAAACTTTGACTAAGCTTTGCCCTTCTATCTTTCGGGAAACTGAGGGTTGACTGTGGTGAATCTGCCATGGTTTGGACATGTGAAGAAGCAAAAAACCACTCAACTGAGTCTACTGGTCGACAGATGACAGTCCGTCGAACAATGTCTGACTGACCTTTTGTCAACCAATGAAGAGTTTTCGACAGAACGTCTATCGTCTGACTTTCTATCCGTTCGATCAAGGTTTCGTCAATTTTGTAAGTGAGCTCAACATAACGTCTGTCAAACTGGGATGTAGTTATCGACTCTAAAACATGTCGACTCGGAGGTTCTATGTTTTTTATTTTGGTGGTGGATTCAGTTATTCATTTGTTGTGGGGTGGTGGGAAGTGTTGGGATAGTGGGTTTAATGCATTTACAAAAAAAACACAAACATATTTTTTAGTAATAATAGGTAATAAGTTTAATAAAGAGGGTGGTGGGTATAACCGCTCCTTTTTTTTTACTTTTTACTTTTTCCTTTATTACCCTTTGGGTTATGACGATCTTGCTTATAAAAGTCTCATGGTAAGTAGGCATTTGAGCAATGGTGTACAAGCCTCTAGAGCACTAAAAATTTTGATCTTTGAAGTCTTACAAGAAGCAGCATCTTGTCATTTATTTGAGACACAAGCGCAGGTCTAAATCAACCCTTTAGATGTGTTACAGATTAATGAATGTTTAAATGCAATAATTAATATGAACTTTTTTCAATCCTAAAACATCACTCCATGGCGATTTTGATCCAACTTGGATTTTTCATATGTTGAATACTCAGCTGATTTACTGTCCTTTTCCTTTTCTTTTGTAGACTTTTGGTTTCAGAACTATAAGATAACAACAGGTTTTTTAAGCTTTGGCAGCTTTCAGATGCTCATGGCAGAACACGTTCAGGGCATTACACATCGCTAGAAGGAGATACGCTGACTTCAGTACTCCTTCAAAACCAAACGGTAAAGTGGGACAGTATATATTATCAACTAACATTATTTTCACTACTGAAAATATAAGAAGAAAATATAAACATGGCTCTTTCATTTTCGATAGGATCAAGAAGCATTTGTAGAAGCCCATTTACAGGAACCTGAAACACTACAGGTAGGAGATATGCTGCTTACTGTGCTTCGCATGGATGTTGATCAGTATAGTAGGGTTGAAGCTCTTAACGGAAAATATCTTGTTCTGTTGAATTACAAATTTCATTATACTTTAAAATCTTTGACTCTCTAATGCTGACTTCTATTTCCACATCATATTCCTTTGCAGACACCAGTTCCATCCCAGGTGCAAGGACATGATGATGTTGTTGTGTCTTCTTCGACAGAGGTAATAAAAATATAATACTATATATGCTTACAATTGAATGGCCACTTCTGTCACTTTCTCTAATTCTGATTGATTACCTTTTTTATATATTAGTTATTGGTAATACTTCCACAAATTACTATACTTGTCTAAGATGAAAAGGAATAGATCTTCTAGTACAACTATAATCCAAGTATAATTACTTAGAAAGCGCCAACTTCAAATAACTTTCCTTCCAATACAATTGGCAACAGAGTGGAAGCATGACCACAGCAGCTCATCCAAACCAGGTTCCTGCACCAAATTCCAGTCATGCTTCATGGTCACACTCCCAAACTGATGGAATTGTTAAGACTGGGTGGAAGGTCTCATACTGGATCACTGCACTCTCCTTTGCTGCATTCATCTCCATTCTCTGCATGTATGTTGGGGATAATTCATCTGATAAAATTCACAAGCCTCTCTTCAAGGCATGCATCTTATCTGTTGGTGCATCTTTCGCCATGGGATTAGGTCTGATTGCTTTGCTTCAGATGGCTGCTCATTCCAGCATTCACATTCAAAGCCTCATCATATTGGTCAAGATTTTGGAGTACTGCGGCATTGGATTTGTGGCGCTGGCATTTGGAACCGGGTCATATGTTCTATTTGGGAAGATGTACATAGAGTTGGTTTTCATTATACCCATTGTGGTCTTGGTGATTGGGTTGGTTTTGATGTTCTGCCACAGGAATGATGGGAATCAAAGTGATGATCCAGTTTGATGAGTTGTCACTTCTTGTATTATGAATGACAGCTCATTTTATTTAGAATAAGGAAAACAGGAGACAGCTTTCATCTTCCATTTTTTTTCTTCTTACCTTCTACCCTTGGATTCATGTTGTAGACCTTGTCCAATAATGTATAGTTCTAATGTGATCATTATTGTGCTGATGACCTTTGAACAAATGTTATATGCAGGGAGGTATTCCTCCGCACACTTTTGAGTTTCTGCTGTAAAGTTTTTTTTGTATAAATACAAATATAAAAGAAGAAGGTTTCCATGAACTTCAGGCATGCTTGTTCTTATGTGTGTCGATCTTTCATTAATAAAACTCCATGTTAGTATGTTACCCTTCTAAAAACTTAACATGCAGTCCTGTGAATAGTCCCATATACCTCGTTAGCTTTCTGGCAAACCTTGATCATTTTACATTTGTTAAAAACTGAGGGCGCAAATGGAAACACCTATAATCAAAACATTTGTGAATTGTATGTAAGACTCTTCGTAGAACTATCTATTCTTATAAAATATATTATTATCTTCATTCATGTGGTAATGTTGAAGGAATCGTTACATGGCTTTGCAAAATTTATTCTCCTCGTTGCTAAACACCTAACAAGATAGGGGTGTAACTTGGATGAGTTGAATTCAACCCAATCTGCCTTAACCCGATATTTTGATGAATTTGGATTATGGTTTTAATGTTCAAGTTGAGGTTTGAAAAATCCGACTCCAAAAGTAGAGAATGATAAATTTCAATTTTTTAAATTTAATTTTAATTGTTTAATTTGTAAGATAAAATTTGAGTTGTTCAATTTATTATTTACTTAGAAACTATCACTTCTATAATTTTATCTATATTTTTTTAACGTGAAACAATAAATTATAAAAAGTTCTAATCATTTAAATGATAAAATTTTTAAGTCAAATCTGAATTCAATCTTAACGCAATTCAATCTGTATTAAATTTGAATAATCAAGTTGACACATTGGATTCTTTTTTGGGAATTTTGCATTTATACCCCTGTTAAATATGGTATTGTGCGTTATACCCCCCTTAAAAGGCTAATTGCATCTATACCCCTGAAAAAATCTTTCGTGTTGCAATTGTGCCCCTCCGTCTGTCTCCGTTACCAAGGTTGAACCAACCATAGTTACGAACCTAACTCTACCCCACGAAATGTCTCTTTTACCCCCATGGAATTTTGCATTTATACCCCTGTTAAATATGGTATTTTGCGTTATACCCCCATTGAAAAGTTAATTGCCTCTATACCCCTAGAAACTTCTTTCGTGTTACAACTGTGCCCCTCCGTCTGTCTCCGTTACCAAGGCTGAACATATAAGTTATGTTGTTTTGTATTGCAGTTAGAATAGGACACTCATGTTGATCTAATTTTTAGGTATGGAGGGTTTTGAAAGATTGATAAAGGCTCAGAAAAAAGAACATATAAGAGAACATATGTCTTGTTGTATTTTTCAATGCTTAAATATTTTACATATCATTGTGATCTTGTTTATTAAACAGTAAAAATAAGTAGCTGAATAGACAAATATACATAGATCTATTTTTTTTTCTTGAAACATTTGTAATATCAACTTTAAAATCAAGACAGTTGTATAAATAGTTTATCTAAAAAGTATCAAATTTCTACTTGGTTCTTCTATGCTTGGAGTGGATCATTGTTGAGTTCCATATGGTTCCCATTATGCTAACTAGAGATTCTATTGTCTTTTGATTTTTGTTTGTGGAATCTCAACATTGAAATAAAATTTGTGGTTTTTTACTTTTGTTCATCCTACAATCAATCGGAGTTTTTTTTTCTCAATGTGGTGCATTCTGCTAATTGGTGCTTATTCTACATGTTGAGGATCATCTGACATAAAATTTTTGTCAATTAATATTTTTATATTTTTTTCACTGTGATAGTCAAGATGATTATGCCTTATTTTCTGGTATGGTTATATGATTGAAATAATATTTGTTGATATTTTCTGTTATGAAAAATAATATCTATCAATGAAACCCAAATAAACATTATCTATCTTAGGTTTTTGAATAATTGTAAGGTTTTCTATATGAAGAATTTAGCTAGATCCTAGTATATTTTGTTTTTATGTTGAAGAAGATGAGAAAAAAGAGTTTCAATAGGTCTCGAGGTTGCAAAACTCAGTCTAGACATGATGTTCACATAAAATTGAAGATACAATTTGATATTAAAAGTCTTCAAACACGTTATGTTTTTTTTTTGTGTAACATGTAATTTTGATTATTTAATTTAATTCCTATTTAATACTATTGTGTTATTTATACAGAAGATCAAATTAATAAATAAATAGAAATCCTAATAGTTAAAGTTTTGTATTATGTTATTTTTTGTAATATGTTTTTAATTTAAATGAACAACCATAACAAAAAAAAATTATTTTAGTAATGTTTTTTCTTTTGTTTTTCACTTTAGAATGAAATGCCTAACTTCTGGTTTCAAAAAGAATGAAAGGAACTAGAGTTAACACTTCATAATTTTTTGAGGGCAATTAGTCATTGCCTTTTTATTTCAAAATGAATTTTGTGATTATTTTCTTATAAGGTTATATGATTGAAATAGTGTTTGTTGATAGATTTTCTGTTATGGAAAATAAAATCTGTAAGTGAAACCCAAATAAACACTATCTATCATAGTCTTTTGAATAATTATAAGGTTTTCAATCAATCATTGAAGAAGATGAGAAAAAGGGGTATCAGGCCGACACAGAGGCATAGATGCAATTTCAGATGGAAACAAGAGTATAAATGCAATTTTTCAAGCCCCTATGGTCAGAAGGGTAGTTTGGTCAATTCATTTTACATTTACCGCCGTTAATGGAATATTCCCGGTATATTCCACTCTTATCTGACGGAACTTAACCCCAAGGGCACAGTTGCAACACGAAAGATTTTTTCAGGGATATAGATGCAATTAGCTTTTTAAGGGGGTATAACACAAAATACCATATCTAACAGGGGTATAAATGCAAAATTCCTTTTTTTTTCCCTCGTGAGAATCTCTAAAGTCAAACGCCAAGTCCATATCTACCAAAATCCCCAAAAAAACAAGCCACCCGATCTCCACTGCGGCAACAAATAACAGTTCCCCCCCCCCCCCCCCGGGATCGGAACCTCTGTTTCGAAATAACAGAGTTCCTCTGTTTCGACCAACCGGAAGGCGACGCGTGGCAAGTTTATCACGTGCTCTCACGTGATGGATTCTTAACAGAGTTGCTGGGAAATACTCCGTCCCCTTCCGTCTGTTTCGACCACGCGTGGATCGGAACCTCTGTTTCGACCAAACAGAGTTCCTCTGTTTCGACCAACCGGAAGGCGACGCGTGGCAAGCTTTTCACGTGCTCTCACGTGATCAGAACCTTAACAGAGATGCTGGGAAATACTCCGTCCCCTTCCGTCTGTTTCGACCACGCGTCTCTCTCCTCCCTCAAAACAAACCACCGAGCAGCAAAAACCCTAACCCCTCTATCCGCCGTCGCAATCACAGACCGCCCCTCTTTCGAAACCCATAACCACCGTCTTCCGACGCCGTCACCCTCGCCACCACCGCCTTCCGACCGCCCCTCTTTCCAAACAGAGGTTCCGGCAAGCAATCACAGACCACCCCTCTTTCGAAACCCATAACCACCACCTTCCGACGCCCTCGCCCTCGCCACCACCGCCTTCTGACCGCCCCTCTTTCCAAACAGAGGTTCCGGCAAGCAATCACAGACCGCCCCTCTTTCGAAACCCATAACCACCGCCTTCCGACGCCGTCGCCCTCGCCACCACCGCCTTCCGACCGCCCCTCGTCGAAGCCCCAGTTCATCTTCCTCGGTGGGTTTTGGAGGTCTTCGATCTTCTTTATCAGCTCTTCCGTGGTTTATATTGGGAGGTACATCTCTGCTTGGAGCCCCACTTGTATTTTTTTTTTTTTTTTCTGTTGTGGGTTTTCAATTCTTAGTAATAAATTGAGATTGAATGCCTGCCCTTCACTTGAAAAAAGAAAAATAAAAAAATTGTGATGCTGATAATGACATGAATTGAATGGGTCTTATTCTCTTCTCTTGTGATCCTTTATAATTTCTTTTCTTTTGCTTCTTGGGTTTATTGTAATGCTGTTTGTAGTAGCTTTCTTTTTTCTGTTTGCCTTTAGTTATCATTTTCCATTGAAATCTTTAGTGGGTATGTAATTTTTGATAGTTTGGTTCATACGGTTTTTTATGTATGCTCATTTGGATTCATTATTTGAGTTGGTTTGAATCATGTACTAATTTTTGGAATGATATGAGATGAATGATATGTTTTATTGTAGGTTCATGGCAAAATTTAAGTATTACGCAGTTGCAATAGGCAGGACCCCAGGCGTGTATACGAATTGGCCTGAATGCAAAGCACAAATACATGAGTTTCGAGAGCCAATATTCAGGGGCTTTCAAAATCTTGAGGAGGCCAATGAATTTGTTACCAAGCATGCCGTCCACTCCACTACTGACCATTCCACTCCATTGCTGACCTCTTCAAAGAGAGGAAGTTCAAGCCCAGCACCTACATGCATGATTTCTCAAACTGATCCACTGCAAAGAGAGGTAGTACAAGCTCAGCATCCACATGAATGCCCACCTACATCAGTTGTTTTGCCTATCACTCATATCATACTTGCCATGTTCGGTTGTACTATTTTCTTGTTGGTCCTGATTCTCACAATTCTCATCCTCATTTTTTATCACATGTAATTTTGGTTGGTTTTGATGTCTTGGAGTTGTAATTTTGATTTGGGACAATAGGTTATGGTTGTGGACATCTGTGTTTGAAGGAATGTGTATGGTTATGAAAGTTTGTATTTGAATTAGTATTTGAATGAATGTTTCATTAGTATTCACACGGTCAATGCACAAAGTATTTGAATGAATGAATGATTTGGTTGGTGAATGATGATGGAACATCTTGATATTGCATAAAAAAAACATGAGGCTTGTGATTTAATGTCTGTTCCCATGTAAGTCTTTCCTTCATACTGTTTTATTGATGGAAAATCTCTATACTGTTTTATAAGGATTGGAAAGCTATATGGCGATCATCAGTATTTCCAAAGTACAAGACATTCCTAAGGCAAATATATGATATGGAATCGACTCCCCACCAAATCATACCTAAACTATATAGGTGTGAATATGGAGTTAACATGCCCGCTATGTCTTTCCTTCAAAGAGACTGCTAGACATTTGTTTATGGAATGCTCCTTTGTAGGAGATTGTTGGCAATTGATCCCAAATGTTCTTCAACGTCGCAAAATTTGACAGGTTCAAAATTGGGAGCAACTGTTTGATCCTAAACTATGGGAATATATCACTCAGTCCACACTTAAGAAGACTCTATTGGTTGCAGTTTTTTGGAATATATGGCGAGCTTGAAATGCATGCATTTTCCAAGATCGACAGTTCTCTCCGAGGTTTGTTGTAAGCCGAGCGCTTGCTCATGTGGAAGAGTGTATCAAATTTTTGAAAGAGGAGGGAGGTTTTTCATTGCCCATATTACAACACACTCAATTACAGAAGGAATTACTCCAGGTGCACAAATCAAACTCTAATTCTGACCAGCCAGTTGTAGTACTTACTGATGGAGCGGTTTCATTAACCTCCCGGGAGGCTGGAGCAGGTTTCATCATTTACCATACTATGGATCAGAGGATCCGGGGAGCAGGATATACAGGATGGCCATGGGCTAGCCCATTAAAAGCTGAGATGGAGGCAGTAAGAATGGGTGCTGAAACAGCTTGGGCAATGGGCTACAAGAATATGTTGATTGGAACGGACTCAGAAGGAGTTCCTATATTATTGCAATCAGATTCACTGGGGCCTCCACAGGTACAGAACATCCTTGAGCGGGTTAAAAGAGTGAAGAACAATGGTGTAAGTATTCAGGCGGTTTAAGTGCCTCGACAGGTCGTCAGAGGACCGGAGACATTAGCCAAACAAGGTCGGTTGACGCATGACACCGTCATCACGGACTCCTTACAGGACAATTGTCTTCGATGTTTGTTATTACCACATGTACGAAGTGTATGTGAGAGTCTATGTTATTTTGATGTTGTAGTCTCTCACATTTTGATATAGGTTTTTTTTAAAGTAAAAATCCTGCTATGGTACAGAGCCTCTTTATCAAAAAAAAAAAAAAAAAGTTGAATGATTCACCAGAAAGGTACAGGTGCATGGTGCATGATAACTGGAAGAGCCTTGATTGTAATGATAAAAAGTTTGGTTTTGATCCCCACTTGTAACTTTCCAATCCTTGCCTTGAAGGATTTGGATACCCCCGATAGCAAACAAAAAAGAAAAAAGAGACTTGGCATTAGATCAGTCATTATTGCATTATCCAGTGGGAAAAATAATCTATTGAGCACTCAGCAGAATTGCTTCTGAAAATCTTCACTGACACAAAGCACTTTGTGCAATCTCTGGATTTTTTGTAAAGACATTACTCGATTAGATAGATAAATAACAACTGCAAAGACATTGGCATTAAAGCTTGTAGGAAACACATTTGATACCTTCATCTTCCAACCATCTGTCTTGCAACATGCCCAGACCACATTATTATATTCTCTGTCAAGTTATCCCCAATTTGAGGGTTGTCTGCTACTTCAGATGCAATGTTTTGAGTCATCCTATTTATCCATGCCAACATCGATTAATCCATATCCATCTAATTCAGTCATTTACCATACATTCCATATTGCATCTTGATTACACAACAATCTACCAATCCCACATTGCTAGATTTATCAGTACTGAAATTGCAGAGCACATCCTCTTCAACCACTAAGCCTAGATACCACTGAAAATTTGAAATCAATTACTATGTTATTAACGTAGAATAGTAAAAATATTTAGAAAAGTAAAAATATTCATTACAATAGGAAAAAAAAAACATGAAAATCATCCAGCATACAACAGGGGTACACTCCATTATAGTGCATCAATGCTGTACAAAGCATAATTGCAGTCAATAACCAAAAACAAAATTTTCCAAATCAAACTTGACATCAGCTTTCCACCAGTAACTACAGCAGTTGGCCAACAATGTGACATCTGCGAATTCCTGTCACCTCATAGATCTTCACCGAAATAACAAAAAAATGAATATGTCTTTTTTACGTTTTAGACTGAAAAGTTGAAGCTAAAGAGGAATCTATGAAATTGAACTTAATTGTACATGCGTGCACAATTAGAATTCCACAATACATAATATAATCGCAAAATGCAGAACACACACACTATAATGTTTGAGGACAACTCCACTCCACTGAATATGGAAATTGATGCAACTCCAAGAGACAAAAGCAGTCCAGACAACCTTGAATTGTGTAAGACTCCAAACTCCATCTAGTACCTGTAATATAAATTTATCTATGTTAATTTTTGTGATGAACTCATTAAATGAAATCAAGTATACTAGTGTATTTTAAAAATTAACATTACACATGACAATCAAAAATCTGTGCTCCTCCTCCATTCTTCAGAAAAATTTGATGCTTCACTCATTTGAGTAGGATAAAAAAGGGATTCATGTGCCTGCGATAGAATTGATTTAACATCATTGAAGTATATATGAAATATAAATTCCATCCACGACAAAAAAAAAAATGAAATGTACCTGAAGCAATTGAGTCATTGAAGTCATTCCTTGACTGCTATCGTAGTTCCCAACTATGGGGGCTCTCATTCCTTGCGCAAATGTTTGAGGGCTCTCAATCGCAATGTGGGACGCATGTTGGGACACACGTTGAGTTTGAGAGCTTTGACCTCGTGATCCCTTCTCCAACGCGCCGATCCATCTTTTTTGAGGCTTCCCTCCCACAGTCTTCTTTCCTCTTCTTTTAAAGCCTTTAGCAATCTCATTGTTCAGATTGCTTTCCACCTCATGTTGCTCATTGTCATCTTGCAAATTTTGAGATGATGTCCGCAAATCTATCTCAACCTCCTCCATTATCTCTTTTGTGCGACGTTTAAGTAGCTCTGTTGAATGATCTGTTTCAGATGCCTTGGATGCCACTTGAATGAGACCATGACTTAATTGTTGAAATCGTCTTCCCAAATCAGAAATAGCATCAACTTGTACTGAAGAAGAACACATATCATGCACAACACCGGATTTTGCATATCTTGTCCACCTCTTCAAGATATACTGTTGTGGAAGCTCCTTAATATTTCTGTGATCAAGAACTTTTAGAACATGACAGCACTGGATACCCATAAATTCAAATTTTTTACAGCTACAAGTGACCATCTCATTAGATGAATTATAAAAAATGGTTCTTTCACTGCCACAATCTCTACGAACTTTGTACTCTATCATATGTCCCACCTCCCGATGAATGTAGATAGAACAATTCAAAAATTTTCCATACTCTGCTTGAAATAACTCAAATATCTCGGGCGTGTAAACCTTTGTGACACATGTCATCATCAAAGCATTAAATGGAATTACCGGTACTGTATTCATCATCTTGAAATCAGCACTCAATTCACTTTCACGCCGATCATCCATAACCCTATCAAAATGCTGAAAGAAACGCAATGGATCATGCTTTGAGTTCAGGTAGCGTCTCAGAAGAGCATTGAAGCTTTCACTACGTTGTGTACTCTTCATATCCGCGCAGAATGTGTCTCTCCCATACACTAGAGCCCATTTCTCCTTCTCAACAAAAGTTTGTTGAAGCCATTTATTATCTCGAAGATTGTATTTCTCAAGCATGTTATCCCAAGCATATAGAAAGTCATCCTCCGTCTCGTACCCATAAATACAAGCATAGAAGGAACTTCTGAAGCCTTCGATAGCATAAAGATGTCCAAGATGTTTTGTTGCATTTTGGGTCAAGTGCCACAGACATAGCCGATGATGAGTCTCTGGTAGGACAACTAAAATAGCTTTGGCCATCGCCGCTGATTGATCTGTTAGAATAGTCTTCGGACGTCTCCCTGACATTGCTTGAAGAAAAGTTTCAAATAACCAAATAAATGAGTCGGCTGTCTCATCATAAAGCAATGCACCACCAAAAATAATTGTTTGTCTATGATTATTCACTCCAACGAATGGTGCAAATGGCCTCCCATGATTATTTGTGCGATAGGTCGTGTCGAATCGGCCCAAAACACATTAGTTATTTGTTCATCGGCATCAAGTTGCATTGAGTAAAAGAATGATGGATCTTGCTGTTGCTTGTTGTTGAAATACTGAAAAAGAGCACCCGCAATACCATTTTCCATTCTACTTTCTCTTTTAGTGCGCAAGTAAGACTTCACATCATTTAAGACAAAACCAAGATTCCTTCTGCCTCCAACTTGTCCACTCATCAAATCCATAACGGTTTTTGGTGCCAATCCTGACCCATCTATAATATCAACCTGAGCAGCTTGAGCCTTTTCAATTTTTCTGTGAGACCTCAAATTGTGACGCAAAGGGGTTGTTACAAGATCATGATTGTGGTTTTGTTCAAATTTAGTGACACAATAAGCACCAGAAGACTGATAAATGATAACTATATGTGCCTCACATCCTGTTCTTGTATCTGGCTGCGGGTGCAAGACTTTTCGCTTATCAACCCCTTTCATCCCTTCTTTAGAACAACAAAATTTTCGCTTTGTCACTATACCATTAGACTTCGATACGCCACTTCTTCGGATGCTAAATCCAACTGATCTTGCATATGCGTTGTAAAATTGATATGCACTCTCTTCGGAATCGAATGCCATACCAACTTCAGGCACACCATTATCATTACGTTCATCAATACACTCATTGTCACCTTCCATATTGATATCAACAATCACCTTTTAAGAAAAAGACATAATTAAAAACATAATTATATATTGCCATGAAATTAAATAACTCATAAAAAAATATCAGATTAGATCTAAAAGCCACAAAAATAAAAATCAAATTACAAAAAATCTATATCATCTACAACAAATTAAAATAACTCCACAAAAAATAATCTCCAAATACACACACACACAAATATATCATACCAACTTCAGGACCCATTCAATTCATGTCATCATCAGCATCACAATTTTTTTCTTTTTCTTTTTTCAAGTGAAGGGCAGGCATTCAATCTCAATTTATTACTAAGAATTGAAAACCCAAAACAGAAAAAAAAAAAAAAATACAAGTGGGGCTCCAAGCAGAGATGTACCTCCCAATATAACCCACGGAAGAGCTGATAAAGAAGATCGAAGACCTCCAAAACCCACAGAGGAAGATGAACTGGGGCTTCGACGAGGGGCGGTCGGAAGGCGGTGGTGGCGAGGGCGACGGCGTCGGAAGGCGGTGGTTATGGGTTTCGAAAGAGGGGCGGTCTGTGATTGCTTGTCGGAACCTCTGTTTGGAAAGAGGGGCGGTCGGAAGGCGGTGGTGGCGAGGGCGACGGCGTCGGAAGGCGGTGGTTATGGGTTTCGAAAGAGGGGCGGTCTGTGATTGCTTGCCGGAACCTCTGTTTGGAAAGAGGGGCGGTCGGAAGGCGGTGGTGGCGAGGGCGACGGCGTCGGAAGACGGTGGTTATGGGTTTCGAAAGAGGGGCGGTCTGTGATTGCGACGGCGGATAGAGGGGTTAGGGTTTTTGCTGCTCGGTGGTTTGTTTTGAGGGAGGAGAGAGACGCGTGGTCGAAACAGACGGAAGGGGACGGAGTATTTCCCAGCAACTCTGTTAAGAATCCATCACGTGAGAGCACGTGATAAACTTGCCACGCGTCGCCTTCCGGTTGGTCGAAACAGAGGAACTCTGTTTGGTCGAAACAGAGGTTCCGATCCCCCCCCCCCCCCGTTTTCTCTTCCTTAATTATCATTTTTTATTTGTTCAAAGTACTTCATCTAGATTCAAAATTTCATATATTATCAGAATCTGTCGATGAAACTTCAATCGACAACACAAAATAAGCATGGCTTCTCAAATCAATATGATCCCCATTTCAGAAACACAAAACCACAAATCCAATAACAAAAAAATATAAACCCCATCAAGCAGAAAAGTTATCCTGGAGAAATTTGAACACCCCCCTGCTTTATTGCCCTTTCCCTTTCCAAAGTTTCCCTAGTCCAAACAAACCCATCAAGCCCCTCCAAAGCCCCAAATTCCGACACTTTTCTGATGTATAAACGCAAAAAATAATTCTTGATCTGTTGAATAGATTATAATGCTTTGGGTAGTCAATATTGGATACAGAGACGTAACATTATTCTTTTCGACTATGTTTTTGGAATACACTAAAGAGTTAAAGATATCTAAATCTCTAAAAATATAGGAAAACTCATATAAGTTCTTGTTAAAATTGAGACAGACGTACAGTCTCTCAAAATTCAGAAAAACTCAATTATCATCCCTGAGTTAAATTTCTATCCAAACTTAATAGAATATTCCTAGAATATTTCATCACATATAATTGTGTAGACATTAAAGTTCTTATAAACAGTCATAAAGACAAATTAGTCTTTACAAAAGACAAAATTACCCCTGAAAGATTTTAACATAAATTATGTACACATTGCAGTCCCTATAAACAATCATAAAGAAAAATTAGTCCCTACAAAAGACAAAATTGCCCCTGAAAAATTTTTACATTTAATTGGATAGACATTACAGTCTTTATAAATAATCGTAAAGACAAATTGGTCTCTGTAAAAGACAAAAATGCCCCTGAAAGATTTTTACATTTAATTGTGTAGACATTGCAGTCCTTATTTACTTATAAACAACATAAAAACAAATAATATAATTTATTTATTTATTCTTTCATTTTTTATCCTATTGCTCACACTCCACCTGAACAAATAATGAATAATGCTCTTTTCTTTAAGGTGTTTGCTTTCTTTGAAATACATATACATGATTTTTCATAAAATTTGTTTATTTACATTCCTAACAGAGAGAATTTTAATAAAATCATGCCACTTTTTTTACTTTCCTACAAACAAAAAGGTAAAAAGAATGCATTCTACAAGTTAAAATATTTTTTTACATCCAAATTGAGATCTTCAGGTGGAGTGTGAGCAATGGGATAGAAGATAAATAAATAAATAAATTATATTATTTGTCTTTATGATTGTTTATAAGGACTGCAATGTCTACACAATTAAATGTAAAAATCATTCAGGGGTATTTTTATCTTTTACAGGGACAATTTGTCTTTATGATTGTTTATAAGGACTGTAATGTCTATTCAATTAAATGTAAAAGTTTTTTAGGAGTAATTTTGTCTTTTGCGGGGACTAATTTATCTTTATGATTAAATATAGGGACTGCAATATGTACACATTTAAAGTGAAAGTCTTTTAGGGGGCAATTTTGTGTTTTACAGGGATTAATTTGTCTTTATGACTGTTTATAAGGACTTTAATGTCTACACAATTATATGTGACGGAATATTATGGGAATATTCCGTTAAATTTGGATGGAAGTTTAATTCAGGAATAATAATTATGTTTTTCTAAATTTTCAAAGATTCATACGTCTGTTCCAATTTTAATAGGGACTTATATGTGTTTTTCCATGTTTGTAAGAACTTAGATGTCTTTAACCCTACACTAAAATATTGGATTTTTCTATGTTTGTAAGAACTTAGATGTCTTTAACCCTACACTTATATGTGTTTTTCCATGTTTGTAAGGACTTAGATGTCTTTAACCCTACACTAAAATATTGGATTCGGTTAATTTTTGTCAAGGATCTGACAAAAAACAAAAAACTGATTATTTTTAATCAAGAAAAAAAAAAATTCGCGAGCATGTATATAGTTCTTATTTCAGCTCCAATTTCAATCTCACATATTTCGTTAGCGTCATATACTAGATTAATTTTTTTTATATTTTCTATAAATCTATTTATGTAAATTAATAGAGTATATATTTTCATTTTATATAAAAATATTTAAAAAATTAAAACGTGCAGGAGTTAGAATTGAGCTGGAAAATAGGTTGTAAATAAAATTATCATTTTCTCATTTATACAATGACTCACTCACTTAGTGGTGTCATCTAAAGAAAAACACAAAGAAAAGGCCGTTGTTACACTCGATTTTTTTCTCGGTCCAAAATACAGTTCTATATACCAAGTTAAAAATCCAGTAAAACACATTTTTCATTAGACAATGTATATAACTCGTTAAATATTTTCTTATACTTATTAAAAATGTGTTCATTCAAAGCATATTTGTCCACGCGCGCGCTCCAATCATTCATTCTTCATCTCTTATCAGGTTCCCCCAGTTGTATGAAACAATGACCAATCCAAGTATACTCACCCAACAATCATCCTTCCTGCCATTGCTACGCCAAGTCCTCTACGGAGACTTACATGACAGGCTCAAGCTGGCCTATTGGACGGTGGCCGTCTCCACCTTTGGCATAATCGGGTTGGTGTCGGTGGTCCCCGGAGACCCGAAACTCATGACAGTGAGCCAAACCCCACTCTTTCGCGTCCATGTCTTGCTCTCACTCGTGTCCTTCTGCGCGGGCATGGGTGGGATTGTATTGGTCGAGCTCGTCCCGCGCTCGCAAAGCTCGGTGAAGCTCGCTGAGGCCTTGATATGGGCGTCCGCGGCGTTCTTGATTTATGCGATGGGGTTCGCGCTGTGCATTCTTCTTCCGGCGAGTATGGTTGGAATTGTCATAGTGTTGGTCACTGTGGGCCTTCTGGCTGCATGGCCAAGGATTGGGTAAGCAATATCAATGCGCATGGCTGGTGTTATTGTGTGTGGATTGTTATGGGTGTTTCTGCTTTTATTGTTAGTATGTCTTAAGAATATGTATGTATTCATAAGCTTATCATACTTTTGTACTTGTACACCCTTGGATTTTGGAGGCTGAGTATGTGCTTTACTCATTGCGCCAATGATGAAACAAATTTGTTCTGCCCAAATCAAGTTTGAAAAAAAGGGAACCCCCAGCGTCCCTGGTTAGCTGTCAGTCGATTTCACCTTTTTGATGCATTGAAAGCCCTGTTTTTACTGGGTTGTAAAATGTCTGTTTTACCCTTATCATCAAATGAAAATTATGTGTATATAAGTCTACACTCTCTTCTTTCTCTCTCTCTCTCTCTCCCCAGTCGTTACTTTTTTTTTCCTTCTATTTAATCCCCTTTTAAATACAAAATATGATTTGTTCTTGAATATACAGTTATTTTGACATAAATGAATATATATAAGGATAAAATAATTTTATGTTTAATTGTGTTTAAAATTATTTTCATTGAAAAATGTAATAATGAAATTTTTTGTTATTTGAATAAAATATGAACAAAGTATAGATAAAGATTTAAAAATGTCAAAAAATTATGATAGTTGATTTGACAAATGATTTATAAGAGGTGGTGACAGTTGATTTGACTGTGAGTCCACATATTCTTTGAATGGAATAACCTGGAATAACTGTAATTTTAGAGATTGGTTGAAATTCATATACCATTTTATACTAGTTTATTCTGACATAATTTATCCCTGGGTATTCCCTGCATTCAAACAACTAAAAACACATATTCTGTTTTATTCTCACTTATCCCTTGGGCTATTTCATATCTAAACAGGAACTTAGTGAATAAAAATTAGACCAGGAAAAAAGAATGGAAGAACAACTTCCCCTTCCATAGGCTGCGCATACATATGAAAGGTTAAACCAACAGATCACATGATCCACACATATACAAAGCTTTCCCTCCCATTTTTTACAAAAATAATCTAATGTAAACCATGAAGAAGAAAGAAATGGAGGGAGGGTGAAATCACCTAGGGGTACAAAAATGAAAGACAGCAAACCCGCGCCCAGAGGACGGATTGCCAGCCTGTGAGATTTGGGGACAGGGAAAGGAAACACGAAATGGTTCAAAACCCTTGTTTTCCAGGTAATGGGGACAGTTTCGTAATCATCCATCTAAAACTTTATTGGTTGTCTCATTTGTAATCAAACACATCATGATTTTAAATGCTAATAAGTAGTCCAAACCACATTTGGTGTGGTGGTACAGGACACCCTTATTTACTAGGGGACGGAGGTTCAACTCCTGCTGATCACAGGAGGGAAAAAGAGGAACAACAGTCTCTTTGTTAGTGTTGACCAAGCCTGTTTGGCTGCTGGGCCTTAGGTAGTAACCCATTATCTAAATAAAAAAATATACTAATAAGTAATTTTTGTTAGAAGAAACAACATGATTGATGGCTCTATTCAAAAACTGTTTAAAAAAGTATTTGGTGTGTTAAAACAGTTAATTTTATTTAAAATCTTACTTTTGAATTGGTGTTTTCAAATGGGTCATAAGTTTATGTTATCCTGTGTCTTTTTAAGAGAACGTTATATTTAGTCCATTTTATAGTTCAAAAATATTAATTTGTGAGTTATTATAATTTACGTATTTTTGTGTGTTTGTGTGATGATGATTGAAGTGTTATTGCTGACATGCTTGAAGAAAAAAATGTGTGATTTGTAGAGTAATTTTGCATGCATGTATACCCTAGAGTATTTTCGCATGCACGTGTCAATTGCATTCTCTCTCTCTTTCTCCTCCCAACGCCCTTGCTGCTCTCCTTCGTCCACCACTGTCGCCGCCTTTCCTGGTCCACACTAGGCCTGTCAACGGGTCGGGTCCGGGTCGGGTCGGGTCGGGGTGGACCTGGACCCAACCCGTGACAAGACAATGGCGGGTCCAGGTCCAACCCAAGACCCGGCGGGTCCGGGGAAATGTGGACCCGGACCCGGGTCGGTCCGGGTCCGACCCGACCCGGATGGTTGGGTAAAAAAAAAAGAAAAAGAGAAGAGCTCATGTATTTGTTTGCCTTATCATTTTATTTGAAATTTTTTGTAATAAAACATTATTGTTAATGAGACTATGTTTGAATATAATTTTATACAATTCAAAAGAAGTAAATGAATTATTAAACAACATCCAAAACAATAATCACTAACATAAAAAAACATATTAACCTAAATAATAAACATAACTAACCTAAACAACATTCAAAACAATATTAACCTAAACAACATTCAAAACAATAAACACTAACATATTAACCTAAATAATAAACATAAATCATGCAACAAACTAATTAATCATACAAATTCAAAAGCTAATAAGTTAATTGTCCAAAACAAACCGATTTATAAATTTGTTATGATTATGATTTATGAACTTGTAGATACAAAAATAAGTTAAGTAAGAAATAAAATTATGTATCAACTAATACTAATGGTCTTATAATATATGAGCATATTTTAATAAAACAATCGGGTCTCGGGTCCAACGGGTCAGGGCGGGGTGGACCCGGACCCGACCCGTTTGTTTGTTCGGGTCCGCCGGGTCGGGTCCAACTCGGGTCGGGTCTAAATCGGGTCAGGTATATTACACGTGTAATCGGGTCTGGATCGGGTCGGGTCCAGGTCTAGACCCGACCCGTTGACAGGCCTAGTCCACACACACACACACACACTCTCTCTCTCTCTCTCTCTCTCTCTCTCTCTCTCCTACTCACTTTTTTTTCTTCCTCCTCGCAATCCCACCCTGAAAATTGGCTTATTGGTTTTATTTAATCCTCCCCATATTTTTGTATTATATTATATAATCCAATAATTGTATTGGTATTGTTTTTTATTATTTTTAAATATAATTCTAAGAGCCATAATATACTTCATCTATAATTCAAAAATAGTCCACGATTATCTATACAATGTGATAATGCAATATACACTGCATTATCTCAACATATATACTATGCTAATTAAGTGTACTATTTGTAATATATGAAAATTAATTTTTATATTTTCAAAGAAAATATACTACTGTAACTTAATAAATATATCACTTTGTATAATAATATTACTTCAATTTGGTTAGTGTATAGATTTTCAAAAAAAACCGTTAAAACAACTAGGATTGGGGACTATAATATATATATCATTTTTCATATTCAAACCAATTCACAACACACGGAAAAAACAAGAAAAATGAAAAAAAATTCTGGGTCCTCCAAGATTCCTAAATTATTTTTAGATCCACGGATCCTATTATCTATTCTAAGTATTTAGAGTAATAATAATTAAGTTCACCGTTAACATTTTTACTTTTATCTTTTTTTATCACCGACTTTGTACACTGTTAACAAGTCTGAATATTGTTGGTATGTTTGAGTATATTGTTAAGACCAGAAGGGTGGCATGATAGAATTATCAATGGAAAGGGGTAATGGAATGGAGAGGGTGATAGAATGTCGCGCGTGGAGGGAAAGTGTTACCATCTATGGAGATGGAAGAGATGAGAACGCAAATAAAAGATGAAGGCATGAACAAAAGAAAAAAAGATAAAAGATAACCATGACCTAAAAATAACAGCCCAACCAATTTTAGGGATCCAAAACTAAATTAAAAAATTTTAGAAACTTAAAAAAAATTGAGGGATCCATACAAAGGACCCACAGTTCATTTTCCACAAAAAAATAAAGGGTTAAAGACATCTAAGTCCCTACAAACATGGGAAAACCCATATAACTCCCTACTAAAATTGGGACAGACGTACGAGTCCCTGAAAACTAAAAAAAACCCAATTATCATCCCTGAGTTAAATTTCCATCCAAACTTAACGGAATATTCCTGGAATATTCCGTTACATATAATTGTGTAGACATTGAAGTCCTTATAAACAGTCATAAAGACAAATTAGTCCCTGAAAAAGATAAAATTGCCCGTGAAAGACTTTTACATTAAATTGTGTACACATTGCAATCCCTATAAACAATCATAAAGACAAATTAGTCCCTGCAAAAGACAAAATTACCCCTGAAAGACTTTTACATTTAATCGAATAGACATTACAGTCCTTATAAACAATCGTAAAGACAAATTGATCCCTATAAAAGACAAAAATACCCCTGAAAGATTTTTACATTTAATTGTGTAGACATTGCAGTCCTTATAAACAATCATAAAGACAAATAATATAATTTTTTTTTCTTTTCATCTTCTATTCTATCGCTCACACTCCACCTGAAGATCTCAATTTGGATGTAAAAAAAATATTTTAACCGGTAGAATGCATTCTTTTTACCTTTTTGTTTGTAGAGAAGTAAAAAAAGTGGCATGAGTTTATTAAAATTCTCTCTGCCAGGAATGTAAATAAACAAATTTTATGGAAAATCATGTATAGGTATTTCAAAGCAAGCAAACACCTTAAAGAAAATAGGATTATTCATTACTTGCTCAGGTGTAGTGTGAGCAATAGGATAAAAGATGAAAGAATAAATAATAAAATTATATTATTTGTCTTTGTAATTATTTATAAGGACTGCAATGTTTACACAATTAAATGTAAAAATCCTTCAGGGGCATTTTTGTCTTTTACAGGGACCAATTTGTCTTTACGATTATTTATAAGGACTGTAATGTCTATCCAATTAAATGTAAAAATCTTTCAGGGGCAATTTTGTCTTTTGCAGGGACTAATTTGTCTTTATGATTGTTTATAGGGACTGTAATGTGTACACAATTTAATGTAAAAGTCTTTTAGGGGCAATTTTGTCTTTTGTAGGGACTAATTTGTCTTTATGACTGTTTATAAGGACTTCAATGTCTACACAATTATATGTGATGGAATATTCCAGGAATATTCCGTTAAGTTTGGATGAAAATTTAACTCAGGGATGAGAATTGAGTTTTTTTGAGTTTTCAGGGACTCGTACGTCTGACCCAATTTTAGTAAGAACTTATTTGAGTTTTTCCGTGTTTGGAGGGACTTAGATGTCTTTAACCCAAAAATAAAAAAAAATAACCCTCATTAATTAAAATCCAAATCTCCATAGCTCATCAACTCTGCGCCATTTCCCGATATAGTTAACCTTCCTTTGCGGTGTGACACATCTCCATTTCCACTCCACCTACCCACCACCGCCAACCCCAGATCGAAAAACCAAATCCCCGAACCCTAAATCACACAGTCCCCATCTTCATCTCCAAAAACAAAATCTCTAACCATGGATCTGCCATTGGAGGAGCTCCAATTCCTCTCTCTCACGTCAATCCTCAAAGAATCCATAACCATCCCCCGCTCCTCCCCCCGAACCTTCACCCTCCTAACCCTAACCCTAATCTTCCCCCTCTCCTTCGCCTCCCTCGCTCACTCCCTCTTCACCCACCCCCTCCTCCTCCACCTCCAGCACTCCCACTCCTCCTCCTCCACCCGCCGCGACGTCCTCCTCCTCCTCTTCTACCAGCTCCTCTACCTCCTCCTCCTCTTCTCCTTCTCCCTCCTCTCCACCGCCTCCGTCGTCTTCTCCGTCGCCTCCCTCTACACCTCCAAACCCCTCTCCTTCTCCACCTCCCTCTCCGCCCTTCCCTCCATCCTCCCCCGCCTCTTCCGCACCTTCCTCTGGGTCTCCCTCCTCATGGTCCTCTACAACCTCATCTTCGCCTTCTCTGTCGTCCTCGTCGTCATCGCCATCGACGCCGACAACTCCTTCCTCTTCGCCGTCTCCCTCTTCGTGTCCCTCTCCCTCTTCCTCATCGTCCACGTCTACATCACCGCCCTCTGGCACCTCGCCAGCGTGATCTCCGTCCTTGAGCCCGTATGCGGGCTCGCGGCGATGCGGAAGAGTCGCGAGCTTCTCAGGGGGAGGACGCGTATGGCCGCGGCGCTTGTGTTCTTTTATCTGAGTGCTTGCGGGTTCGTCGGAGGAGTCTTCGGGACGGTGGTCGTGAGGGGCGGGGAGGATTATGGGGTTTTTACGAGGATTCTTGTTGGTGGGCTCTTGGTGGGGGTTCTTGTTGTGGTGAATTTGGTTGGGTTTCTCGTGCAGAGCGTGTTTTATTATGTTTGCAAGAGTTATCATCACCAGTCGATTGATAAGAGCGCGCTTTACGATCATCTTGGTGGGTACCTTGGGGAGTATGTGCCGCTCAAGAGCTCAATCCAGATGGAGAATCTTGACATGTGAGGTGGGTGTTTGTTGGGTTTTTCTTGTTGAATGGTGATATGATAGATATGATGAATGGTGATTTATTGTTGCTTGCATATGGTAAGTGTAGTTGTGTAGATGATGATGGGAATTTGAGGCAGAGGATCTCTGTTATTTGATTGCTGGAGTTCCTTTGAGATCCCTATTGTGCAGTGGGGTAATAAAAGGATGACATGAGAAATGAATGTAAAGATGGAGGATGATCCTTTATTTATCTTATCTTCAGTGTATTTCTTTATTTGATGGATGTCAGAATTGTAAGATTTAAGTGTTGGTGGGTCACCTTTTCTTTGAAATTGTCCTTGTTTTCTTAAACAATAAAGATGAGCCAAGCATTTGTTCTTATTAATTCTTATATATAATATTAATAAATATGCTTCTTTGAACCATTCTGATATTTTGAGGATTATTGCAGTTCAGGAACTTAAAATATAAGGAAATTCTTATATTGACGGTACAACATTGATAGCTATGATTTTATGAAAGTCTTGATGGTGATAAGTGTTGTGCTTTTTCTTATTTAAAGAATCAAGTATATACTTTCCTCTTTAGTTTATTGCATCAATGCTTTGTAAATTGTAGTGGTGGTAATTTCTGTCTATTGTTTATGTTTTAGTATGTGTGTGGGACTCAATGCTTTCAAGTGTTTAGCTATAGTTTGTTTGTATGATCATCTAGGCATATACACCTCAAGAGCCCCATGCAAGTAGATGACTTCAAATTGTAATGCTTTTCCTTCAACGGACAATGTTGAAAAGCAAGATCAGGGGAATAATGCAATGAAAACATCAGGTCTTCATGGTTAGTCGTTGCATATAGTATTTTTTTGTTTTTGAAAAAGATGAAGGAGCTATCTTATTAGTAAAAGATTAACCCCTGAACAAAGGAGACGAGGGATGTCTGTACATAATCTAAAGAAACAGGAAAATAAAATATTAGGAAGAAGAAAAAGAGCTCAAATGGAAGGGAAAGCCCCCTTAGGGAAGTGTCACCTCCCGAACCAAAGATAGCCCATAATAGTTGACGGTGTATCCACTTCCAAAATCACAGTGACAGTTGTTGCGTATAGTAGGAAATCACAATTACGAAGTATAAAGGGGAACTTTATTACATCCTTGTTGAATCTTTTAGCACCCCCCCCCCCCCTGTCTATGTATGATTTGCATTTATTTTATTTATTTTTCTTGTGTACTATTTCTCTTTCATTTTAAGGTTAGCATCATTGACTGAATAGATGTATACGGTGAACTGGACCTGTGGTTGTTTTCGCTTTTTTCGTGTTTTTAGGAAGTTATAATTGATTATAATGTAAATGCCAGCTGTAAATAAGTATTTCTTGCTTGAGTTTGTAGTAAATCAATTGTTTCTTGTAAGCTAAACTCTTGAACATGCTATGTTTAGTTGAATTGACTCATCTCAACGCTTTTATGTAGATTAGAAAGAAATGAACTATACATAGGCCATTTCTTATCTGATCTTGGGTTCTTCCATTGTCCTTTATGGATATTTTGTTTCTTTAATAGGATATGAAACATGTTATCTTGAATGTTTAAATTTTTTGGCTGAGGAGGCAATTATAAACATTCTTATAGCTGTTTTGGAAAAATGGCCGCCTTCTTGTAATCCTTGTATTTTTATTGAAATCTTCATAAAAAAATAAAAATATTATACTGTTTCAACAAAAAGAGTGCAATGGTTTATTACTGTCCTCTATTCCTGTTTTGAGTAGCTGTATATGTATATGCTGATAGGATTCATTGGAATGGTTAATTCTTTCCTATTTTGGCATATTTGAGCTCCATGAATATTCTCTCCATACATGCTAACAAACATTAAAAATAGGTGTTATCTGAGAGTGCCTTGCTTAAAAAAAAATTTCTGCCATCATTGTTTTTTTTTTTGAGTAAGGTAGGTGTTGTCATTAAGTAAGTGTAATTGCACTTACTGAATTGGAGATGAGAGGAAAAGAAAAATAAAAACTACAAAAGGATAGCAATAAAGAGAAAACACCCCCTCGAAGCGAGGGAATCTATCTCCCTCGAACTGCACCACGCTCGCTCTTGAAAGGTGAGTTCCCCAGTTGATGACGAATAACCTTGCTAAGTGTCATAGGTTCTCAAAGTAGAACCTTCACGCCTTGAACATCACCTCGTTCCTGGTGAGCCAGAGAGTCCACGCACACCTCCTGAAGAGGTGAGTTCCCCAGTCGATGAATTTTTCTGCCATCATTGTTGCCTTTTGGCTTTTCCATTCTTGGGTTCATTGCTAATGGAAATATCTTAGTATGCCGAATGATTTAGGGGACAGTATTTTGTGAAGAGTTATGTTGCATAGGATGTGAAGTGTGGATGTGAATTCTTGGTTCTAAAGGATGTAACTATTTTCATGAATAACAACTCAATTAAAAATGAACAATAATCTTGTTCTTGTCAATGTAGTCGACCCATAAAAAAGTGTTTTGAAGACAGCTTATATTGCAGACTCGCAGTTTTTTCTTCCTAATATATCCTTTTCATCAATGAAGGATGAGGTTGACATCTTTACTTACAATAATGTTTTTTTTTTAAACAAATAAATTTAGTCATTTGTATAAATTGTAGATCTTCTCTTATTATTGTAGTTGTGTGTTTTGCATGTATCCAATATTTTTTGGAATGAGTAAGAGCATGTTTCACTGTGAATGAGTATGATGAAGAATGTGAAGCCGACTGATCTAGGATTATATGGACAAGAGATTTTATTTGGTTGCTTAGGAAGTCAATAGAGGTTGGGTTTTTTTTTTTTTTATTTATGTTTTTTTAATTTAGCTAGGATTTTATTGTTTGGGAATGCGTTAGGAGGCTCATTCAAGATTGGGGGTGCTTCTGCGTGGGAGCGAGGAATGTGGTGCCTGTGAGGGGCAAACTTGTGATTGAGGGATAATAATTTTGCTTGGGGCCTCAATGTTCTTTAGATATCTCTTCTACTAGTGGGCATTTTACCTGTGTTCTTCTGTTTTCTTTACTTTCTTCGTGTAAGAATTGGGCATCCGCCTATTTCTTAATGAACTGGGGTAGCATGCCTACCATCTTTTTCAAGAAAAAAAAAACACTAGGGATTTTATTGTCCTTTCTTATTATAAGGATTAATTTGATCTCATATTTAGGTTTGTCGGGGAGATTTGATTTGATGTTATATTAGGATATGATTTAGTTTATTAGGATAGCTCTGTTTTGGGGAAATGAAAAATTTTAGAAGAATATGACTGATTTGTTCCCTGTCCTCTTCCTTCTTCTCTCTCTTCTTCTGTCCTGGATCAAAGTAGGTCCTGGTTTCTTTCCTCCCATTTTCCCCTAGGTATACTTTATTGAGAAAATCATGTTAGATAGGAAATGGTTTTTGTAACTAAGATTTATAATGTTGAAAATATGATTGTCTGCCCCTAATGCTGAGACATCTATTCTTCATGTTAGTATGATTGTTAAAAAACTTTTGTTCAGTTTTTCTTGTAATTATTTTCTATTTAACTTGAATTTAAAAAGACTACAGGGGGATATGATATATTTGATATTCCTCTACTTTTCTTAGGTCTTTTAGTTGGATTCTTGGCTTCTTGGACTTTTTATGGGGTGATGGATACTAAAATGTGGAAAAAGCACTGCACAAAAGCATGGATACATTCTAATGTCTGTTATGTTTTCCATGTTGTATATATTCTAATTGCACATCCTTGCTGTCAAATTCATTCTCTATGATTATGTGGTTTGCTTATCTGTCTAAACATTGTCCTTACCAAAATTTGGCTTTAAAATTTCAATAATTGGTGGTTGGGATATCCAACCTGTTGATTTACAAGGACTAGTTCCTGAATAAACTTGCCCAGACATTTTTTCATCATCTCTAATGCACACAGGGTTTCATTAGTTTTCCTGATTCAGTCTGCTCTTTCATAGTAGCATAGCATGCTGTCAATCTATTAGCATTGAGTGTTGTCGTTCATTATGGATTTATTAACATGCTATGAGCTTTTTTGTATTTATGTTTTCATGAAAGTATATGATTTATTCAGTCATTGGTAAAATTACAATGTGACATCTAGGGTCTTAAAATGGAGAGTCCAACATGTTCAGTCTTTGACTCTTTGTATCTGTTTATGCTGTCTGTGTGGTCTAGTAATGCCCAAGTTTCTTGATGATTTGGGAAAATCAACCTGGTGATCTATAATTATAGGGTACTTGCTAGACATTATTTCTTCTTCAGTACACATATGGCTGTAATACTCATCATGGTATCCGCACTGCTATTCCTCGTACAGTTGTACATATGGTGTGATCTGTCTTGATATTTATGGCAGTATGTGGAATTCTATTAAATGTTTTGCTAATGTGGAATTGTTGTGTTATAACTTGTGTTATAACTAGGTTTCTCAGTGAAAACACTTTATTGGAAGATCAACAAAATATCATCCCCCTTTCCGACTGCTAAAATCCATAATTTTATTTGGGGCTCTTGTACCTTTGAAAATAAGAGCTTTCATGTGGCTCCTCTCTCTAAACAGAGTACTAACCTAGGTGAATGGAGCAAGTATGTTCGTGATGTGATACTTCATGTTTACTATGTGGTGGTGCCGAGGAGGACAGGGAGCATTTGTTTTTTAGATGCCCATTCGTTTTAGGAGTTGGTTGGAAAAGCAGTTGGTTTGACGTGTTGCTTTCATAATATTGATGAAATGTGGAATCTATTATATCATAGAAGGAAGAAGGGTGATCTCGAAATGGTCCTTTTTTTCAAAAAAAGATGGGTTAGGTGGGACATACTTGGGCACAAATTTTATATATGCTTAAGGAGATAATCTTTCCACAATTATGGGTTCTTTTTTTCTTTTTGTTTTCTTTAAAGAAAAGGTTATTCTTTTTTTTAAAAAAAATTATGGCTCATTCTTGATTCGTGAGGAAGTAATTTTATGTATTTGATTTGGAATTTTTTTCCTAATTGAAATTTGTGTGTTTGTATGGAGATCTCTGGTCTCTTTTTGTTCAGTGCTTTTTAATTAATAAAAGTTTTTATTTTGTTTTTTTTTTTTAAAAAAATCTTAGCCCATGTTTGGTTCAAGAATATAATTATTATGAGATTTATGACTATTTTACTATAAATAAGGATAAAATAATTTTGTGTTTGGTTGTGTTTTGAATTATTCTAATTGGGAAACGTAATAATAAAGTTTTTGTTGTTTGGATAAAATATGAATAAAGTGTGGATAAAGATTTATAAAAGATAAAAAAATGATGACAGTTGATTTATAAGAGGTGATGACAATTGATTTGATAGTGGGTTCACATATTCTTTTAGTTTGAATAACCTGGAATAACTTAATTCTAATTGGTAGATGGAATTCATATACCACTTTATACTAGTTAATTCTAACGTATATATTCTCATTTATTTCAGTTATCTAAATAATTATAATAAAGTTATTCCGATTATTTTCAATTTATACCGGGGTTTATTCTTTAACCAAACATGGTTTTGGAGCTTAAATTTAGAGGAATCTAAACTCCAAAATGATTAAATATGTGGTGCGCCAAGAGTATTGTGCAAAACATGTTTGGTTGCAAAACTGGGGTTGTGTATTGTTGTGTAAGGATTATCAAAATAACCCTTGTAATTGGAAAATAAAACTGGCACTTTCCCCGCGCTTTCAGAAAAGGATTCAAAAACGAAACCTTATGTTCGGGTCGAAAAGTCTTGGCACGTTATGGCACCTTAGGCGAGAGATTTAAAGCTGCCATGTTTCATTTAATCGTTTGGGGAAGAAACTGCTTTTGGCTAGGAAAGTCACTGACATAAACCCCCCATTCTCCGACGTTGTGAGAAGATGATGAATTGACTTTACTAAAACAACCATGAGATATTTAATGCACCCCAAATAAATATTAAAATAATAATTTCATTAGTTTCTAAAAGTAACCAAACCCACCCCTTCACAACCCACCCCATGTTAATCTAACCCACCCTAATTATTCCCCACCCCCCAATAAAAACTCTCAAACAAAACCCCACCCCTCATCTCAAATGAGACACGTCTCGTGCCTCTCTCTCTCTCTCTCTCTCTCTCCTCCTCCCATCGGTGCGCACCTCCTCCGGCGTGGCTCGTCTGCATCCCTTCAACAACAAACATCACCGACAAACCCTCATCCGTCCACCGAGTCATCCATACGCACAAAAGAGTTCCTAATATTGATTAGGAAACCCTAATCGAAGGAGAAACTGTTTTTTTTTTTTTTGTAGTCATGGATGTGGTGGTGGTGGCCATTCTAGTGTTTTTTTATTGATTGTAGTGGTACTCATATTAGGGTTTATTGTAGTGGTGTTGATTGATATAGCAGTGTTAGGGTTTGTTTATGTGTTGACCTTTGTGTTGATGATGCAATGTAAGGTGATTGTGGTGGTCTTAATAGTTGTTTTATGGTGTTGGTGTTTCATGTGTTGATAGTGTAATGTGGTTGTGGTGCTCTTGAGGGTTGGTGATGGTTCTATTGGGTAATTGTTACTGTCTTGGTTCTGCTTAACTCGACACTACTAATGTCGACAGAATTTAAAATGGTTGACACTACTAGTGTCGAACCATGTACTGGACTTATTGTTTTGGTTTTGCTTCGTTTGACACTACTAATGTCGACAGAAGTTAAAATGGTCGACACTACAAGTGTCGAACCATGTACTGAACTTATTGATTTGGTTCTGCTTGATTTGACACTACTAATATCGACAGAATTTAAAATGGTCGACACTACTAGTGTCGAACCATGTACGGGACTTAATGTCTTGGTTCTGCTTGATTCAACATTACTAATGTCGACAGAATTTACATTTGTGGACACTACTAGTGTCGAATTATGTACTGGACTTACTGACTTAGTTCTGCTTAATTCGACAATACTACTAATGTTGACAGAATTTAAAATGGTCGATACAACTAGTGTTGAACCATGTACTGGACTTAATGTCTTAGTTCTGCTTGATTCGACACCACTAATGTCGATATAATTTACTTTTGTCGACAGCAGCATTGTCGATGCAATGCAGAACCAAGACATTAGCTCATCAAGCCTTGGGCCAGTGATTGCTCGAAACCTGCCCGTTCAACCAATACATTCCAAACATTTGAATCACTCACAACCTTGGAACATTTAAAACTCGTATACTCGAATACGGATATTAAGTTTGATTCTAAAAGCCATCATATGAAAACAACATCATTCAACATTTGAATCACTTGTTCGACCAAAATAATGCAAGAAACTTCGAACAACGGCCAATACGTACCAAGTCATAAATATAAAAAAAAAACACGATTGGTCCATTTGATTCAAATGTTTGATATAAAAAAAAACATTCTACTGAAGATGTCAACACATTGGGCTTAAGATCAGTGTTGTGAAGAACGATCATTCCCTCTTTTACTGCGATGTGACCCTGTCCCCAATGTGCAACTTGCCATTCTAGAGATGGTATGCCACATGGTGTCGATAATCCACAAGGAGATCATTATTTATTGGTCCACCTTCCAAAGGACCCTTCAAGCTGGCTTCATCAATATTTGAATCTTCCTCTACATCTTCCACCACCACTTCCTCTTCTTGAGGTCCTCAACAACATGTTGAGAACTTGAAAGTGCATCTTTTGATCTACTCTTCCGATTAGAAGCTGTAGGTTGAACACGTTTCTTTGGATCCATACTGCATTGAAAAAAAATCGTTAGTACTCATGGATATGGAGCTCCTCAAATCCAAGAATCCATGTAAAGTGGTTTGTTTCACAGCCACATAGAAAAAAATGGATAAGGATGATAACGTTGTAAAATTTACATACTGATTTTTATAACACGATCATATCTTTCTGTGAGTCTACTTTTCCTCTAATTTTCATTGACAAATTTCTATTAGCAACATCAAAGGTCATAATCTAAGCATGTCATCAGTGAATCAGTAGCAAAACATGAGAGGAAAGGACAATCATAATCAATTGATAGTGGTTCTTAATGGACATTAACTTCTTTTTTTTTCACTGCATTTGAGGAGAACAACTAATCATAATTAATTGAGGTATTTGTTGAAGCAACATTGGATTTTGAGTTTAATATATATTAGTTTTATCTGGACTTTGAAGTCAAATGAATAAAAAATGTAAGGAATAAATCTAACATGCAAAATCCATCACCATTGAAGGATAACAAAAGATAAATATATGGTGAAAAATGAAATAAACATTTCCTTATCCCATCAAATCACTTTCATATATGAAGGTTTCTTTTATATGGTTTGCCCACTCGCGCGCTATTGAATTCAAGGGGAGTGTACATGGAGATGTCATGCCCCTTGTGTTTGAAGGTTAATGAAATTGCCCATCACCTGTTCATGTACTGCCATGTTACTTCAAATTGTTGGAGGTTGGTTCCTAGCAAATAATGGCCCCCTGTTTATATATGGACCTCTTTTAGTTGGAAAGAGGTGTTTAAACATGAAAACTTGGAAGAAAGAATCATTTGGGTTGTTAAAACTTAAAAGTGATGTTTTTCATAATGATGTGCTAGAAGATATGGTTGGCAAGGAATAGACTCATTATTCAAAATATTCATCCACATGAGACACTGGTGGTTAGTAGAAGTATGGCTTACTTAGAGGAGTGTTTTACAATATTGTGAAAGAAGAAGGTTAATTACACATTTGTCCATGAGAGGCAAATTCAGCCTACAAGATTATTAGTGGAGCATAGGCAGACTATATCTTCCAAGTCTGAAATGTTTATAATCATTGATGGAAGTATTGATCCCAGTACTAGAGCAGCAGGGGCTGCCTTTATTATACGTCAATAGCAGCAAAAAAATAAAATACACATAAAATAGGATTATGTTTCAAAAAACATTCTAGGAATATCTTCCAATTCTGAAATGTTTATAATCACTGATGGAAGTATTGATCCCAGTACTAAAGTACCAGGGGCTGCCTTTGTTATATGTTAATAGCAGGAAAAAAAATACACATAAAATAGGATTATGTTTCAAAAAACATTCTAGGGTTATGCTTCATTTCCATACACATTTTCATAAAAATAAAATTACTTCCATACACATTTCCATAAAAATAAATTCACTTCCATACACATGTCCATAAAGATAAAATCACTTCCACACATTTCCATACACATAAAATCAATTTCAATAATCAAGAATTTCACCAACAACCCTAAAAATAGGGTTATACTTCAAAACAATTTATAGGGTTTCTTATATAGAATTTATACAAATAAATCTAACACAAATGTGACCTAAACATAGAATATAACATGTAGAAAAACAAAAATAGAAAAAAGGAAGAGACCTAACCTTCTTCTATCCATATGGAGTGTGGAATGGTGGACGCCGGAAGCCATGATAGGGATGTGGAAGCGGGAGAGGTGGCACCGGGAGATGAGGCACCGCCAGGGAGAGAATGAACGCCGGCTGGGATGAGAAAGGGAGAGGGGAGCAGGAGTTTCAACGGATGGAGAGAGAGGGAATGGGAAAATATGAGGGTGTGGAGTTGTGATGTTAAGATGGGGATATATATAAAGGGGTTGGATTGGTTTCATAAAAAAATAGATGGGGTGGGTTAGATTAAGGGGGTGGGTTGAATATCAAATGGGGTGGTATTAGTCCTCCCCCCAAAAAAACAAGTTTGGGTTTTTGAAAGGATGGACATTCATGGAATTTCTCAAAAGTGGGGGGGGGCGTTGTTGTCATTTGCACTACCAATCATCTGTGTCGAGGGCTGAGTTTAAAAAAAGTTGTGTTTTTTAGGTGTTGCCAAGTTGCCAATCCCCAATTTTTAACACATGAAATGCCAACTCTAGGCACCAGCTTCTCTAACGCCAGAGGACGTTAGGATTGGGGTGGTGCACGTTTTGATGGCACTACAAGATAATGGGGTTTTAGCGACGGCCAACACCGTCACTGTAAATAGAAAATCCCGTCGCTTTTTATTTTACCGACGTTTGGGCAAGCCGTTGCTAGTCGTCGCTAATTACGCTATCGCTAAAGGTAATAATGACGGCCATGACCGTCGCTAAAAGGTGATATTAACGCCGTCTAAAGGTCATTAACTGATATTATTTTTCATATTAGCGACGGTCGACGGCCGTCGCTAATATATTTAGCAACGGCCACCAACCGTCGCTAATACTGTACAATAACAATTTCGGATTTTTTTACCGTCTGTGATCAATAATAGCGACAGTCAGTGGCCGTCGCTATTGCCTTCCATGCCTAGCCTACATTTTTTCATTGACCAAAAAAAATCCTGTACATACAATATTTGACACAAATATATAATTAAACAATTGGCATTCGACAAATCATGATTTCAGTTAGCAGTTAAATAAAACATTATCTTACATAAATTTCATTAAAATTTATAGTGTCATCACTAATTACAAAAATATATACATATGGACTTAAGTGAAGATATGAGAACAAACACATCAATTGTTGAATGAAAACTTGCATCATGAGTCCTGCACAAAAAAGAAATATAATCGTTAGGTTATTAATAAATAAATTACAATAAAACAATAAACCAAATTCATAAATATTATGTGAAACATTTCTAAGTTTACTATATATCCAACTTTGTCATATTACTTAATAGACACAAAGCAAAACCTTTTTCTAAAGGGTTTTTATTGTCATTCCTATCTCACTAACTTTGACTATCATATTTTTAAGTCATGGATTTCCCACTGCAAACGTGGGTGTATCGCATATCGGGATCGGATTGTCTATAGTGTGCTAGAGGCTCCTCCATGTAGCAACCAATGTATTTACATCACGTGTAAACTTTTATCAGTAAGAGACTTTGTTCTTCACTCACTTTCATGAAAACAGAGTCTCTTACCAATAAGAGTATACACGTGATGAAAATACATTGGTTGCTCTGGAGAGAAGCCTGTAGCTCACTACAAACGATTCGACTCCCCGCACACGGTGTCTAAAGCAAATTATGCTTGAACCCATATAAACAACAGAACAGGAGTATGATGGGAAAACATTAAGGTATGAAAGAAGCTTGGTTCTGAGCACCATAACTGGTTGGAATTTGTTTGGTTGATATTCATACTTTTTAGTAACTATGTTTTTAGACTGAAACTTTTCTAGATGATTTTAACATTGTTCCCCGTGAAAACAGCTTCAAGAATGATGATATCCCTTCCGGCCATATATATAGTTTATCCCCCACTTTTTTTTCACCTTCATGTCTGAGTATTTCCAGTAGGAAGTAGTTTGGTTTAAGGTGATGTCATTTATGCTTGGATAATGTTTGGTAGAATCCTAAATGTAGTCCCATAGATAGTCTATAAATTTTTTAAATTTTAATAGAAAGTGTGTATTGCTCCATTCGAATTAAATGGATACATTTTTAGCGAGTGTAAAAAATTTGACGAGTTATACACCTCACCTAAGAAAATATATACTGTGTTGAATGATTAATGGGTATATGAGAATGCATTTGAGCTGTAAAACAGATTGTGTGTAACAACGTTGTTATGCATGCTCATCGAGTATTTAATGATGATATGTTCGTGCAGTCCTAAATGAGTATATAAATTAAGGGAAAAATCTTCTTAACTCTCTGAAATCTTCTTGAAATCACAAAAAGTCTATCTAAAGTCAGAAAATCATCCTAGGTCCTCATAAAGTGTATATGGTTAACGAATTTAGTCCCCTGGTCAAGAGTATATTGAAATAAGTCATCAGAAACTTACTAAAATTGGATTCAGTTCCTATAAACTTTATTTAATCAAATTTATTTCTTTTGTAAGACAAAAATACCCCCGTCATTTTTTAAAATCCTATCTCTTTTAATGTCATCCTCATCTGTAAAAAAAAAAATATCGATCAAACCTCATTTGATCTATAAACTCTTCAAGATTCAAGGCGCATGGGCGCCCGAAGGTTGCACGTTTCGCGTCCCGCTTCATTGGAGGGACTCTCCCCTGGGATCCGGTTGGTTTTTCTTCCTGGCGTCAACCGTTTTGCTCACTTTTTTTTTATAAAAAAAAGTCCTCTTTTTGCAGGTGACTCGTCTCTTAATGCGTGCCCCCCCTCAAGAGAGTCTCCGCATGGGGGACATCGATCGCGTCTTAAGTTTCAGGGAGAGGAGCTGGAAATCTTTATTGGGTGCTGCCTTTGTTGTTATATATGTGTCACTATTAGCCTGTTTATATTATTTGGGTCATTTCTAGCCATTTTCTTTTTTCGATCGTAGTTGCTAAAATTTTGGATTTTTAGCTACCTGCGTGAGTTCGAGTACTCTGATTGAAAATTTAACTGCATAATATGGGTCCTGGTACCATCTAGTTCTACCCATAAAAATTTCATCGAATTCCGGTAATATTTTAAAAATTGTGCAGTTCCGAACCGTATCCGGGTTTCGGTCGTTATTGGTTTGTTTGATGGAATAGTAATTAGATATTTTGGTGGTTATGATCACCCTAGGTTACCTCACCCCCCTCTTGCTTAATGGTTAAGGAAACATTGGTTGTTTTTAGTGTTAGAAGGTGATGTTAGGCTTAAAATTACCTCCCCCTTTATCTCTTCTCATCAACACCCCCTCCCCTTTAGGCGTGCATTTCATTCTTCCTTTCTTTGTGTTGGGTTGTTTTTTTTTTGGTTAAGTGTGTGTGAAGTGGAGAAGGAAGTGGAGGAGAAGGAGCTCAAGAAGGGAGTGTCTTTTTTAGGTAAATATGTGTGTTGTTGTTGTGGTTGTTGATTCCCTTCTCTTAGGCTCCCTCTCATGCTCCCTTTGCCCCTGATTTCAGCCAAGTAGGGCTTGAGGAGTGGCTGAGGAGGTGGTGGTGGTGGGGTGGTGGCGGTTGCGGTGGTTTTGGTGCGCTAAGAACACCCGAAAAACCTCCCCTTTGTTTCACCTCCTTTCGTAAGCTCTCCTCCTCCCTTATCTTTCTTCTTTTGGTTGTTAGAGCTGTTAGGGAGGTTATGCATGCTAAGTAATTGGGTTAGGGTGTGTGAGAGGGTAGGGGAGGGGTTGGGAAAGGTCTGGGCGCGCGCGCGGGTCTTTCCTCGCGCGTGCGCTTGTAGATGGGCGCGCAGTCTAACACTGGCGGGCGTGTGCGTACGCGCGGCGCACGCGTGCGCATGCGGACGTGCGGGAAGGGTCAGCGGGGGCGAGCGGGTGTGCGCATGCGAGCGGGTGTGCGCATGTGGGCGGTTGGGTATCTGGGCACCAGCAAGCGCGAGGGCGCGTGCACACAAGCATGCACTTGCGTGTGCGTGCGGGGGCCACGCGGGTGGCTGCCCGAGGGCTTGGGTAGGTGCCGGGGGTACTCGGATATGCGTGCGTACGTGCGTGCTTGCATGCGTGCGAGCCCGTATGCGTGCATATCTGAGTCTTTGGCATTTCTAGTTAATTCTATGTGTTTTTATGTCGTTATATTCACCAATTTGGATGGCCTTGTCTTGCAGATCTTGGCGAGCGGTCACGCAACGACCCGGGTTGCGGTGAGTGGGTCGATCCAACCCAGTTGGGAGGCGTTCGATGCACGTTGACGTGCATTGCCCTCCCCTGGGGCACCATAACTGCATATTAACTTGTTTGAGAATATGTATATGTTATTGCCTATCTAACCAGGTTACACCCATGCCATGTTAGATATTGTATGCTAGGGTTATACATTTATGTATCATGTATAGGAGCCATACATGCCTAGATACCATGTCACATATTAGCATGGCCTTGATCCAAACATGTTCTCATCTAGTTTAATTTAATTTAACTTAAATGAGGATATATAGGTATAAGCATGCCTCAGATGATATTATAACTTTGTTATTATATTTATTTAAATGCTTCCATGATTAATTCCTTGTGCAATTAATTATATGAAGCCATGAACCTTGCCTAATGAATTTAGGCAAGTGTATGACCACTTATGGGGTCATACCACGCAAGTGACACTACGAATAATCTGTCTTCCCCGCATCTGAGTATGCGCCTTGGAGGGAATTCATGAGAATTCATTGCCTTATTGGTGTCTATGATGGATCCACGAGGATCGTATCCGCGAGTGTCGAGTGCTCTCCCCTTTCGTAGGCTCCGTGTCGAAGCTGCCTGGATTATAGCTGTCCTGCGAGGTGCTCCCAGGCGCTATTCATGACGACTGTTGGTGTGCCCATATGGTAGAGGTAGCAATCATGGGAGGCTACCAGGTAGAGGCTCCCCGGGAGAGGGCTACCGGATGACGAATGGGTAGACCAATCGACCCTTTTCCCCCAATAGTCCTATGTCACCCTGTGAGGGTGAGGGTGTGGTGGGCTTGGGTTGTTGCACGACCCACCAATCTTATGTACTCGTTCCATCTGTTGGGATTTTATTTTGCTTGTATGGATTAATATGAGTTGTGTGCATGGATTGTACCATTCACTGAGCGTGTGGCTCACCCCTCGCATGTTGTTTTCCCCCAGTTGTCGCCGAGTCGGATCTGAAGGAGGAGCTCCCTTAGGCAGTATCAGTAGCGGTGCAGCGTCCGCGTTCTGGATCTTGCGAGCGAGAGGTCATCAGCATCCCCCCATTCTCTTGTATGTATTGCACAGTATGTGTATGTTGATGTATTTTGATTTATTTTTGGCTCTCACATGACAATCGATTATGTAGTTAGTCTGTTATGTGTTTTTGGATTTCAGACTTGGTCGTTTAGCTTGCGCTATATTTTCATATATATATGACAGCTATCCTTGTAATTGCTTGTCGTCATGTATGTCTTGATGGAGTCTTCATTTGACCTCGTTATTGATAGCTGATATTTTATATTTGCTACGGCTCGGGGACAGCCGCTCTGGGGCGTGACAAAAGTTGGTATCAGAGCCTGGTTCCGTCAGAGCCAAGTGTTGTCTAAGAGATGAGTCCTAGAATTTCTATATGAGTATTCTGATCCTAGTGTCTGTTTCTTAGGTTGCTAATATGCCTCCTCGCAGACGGATGCGTTGGCGTGGTCTCCCTCAAGCCTCAGAGGTTTTTGAACCTACCGGTGGTGAGGGGTCTACTGAGGAGTCCTCGGCTATTGGGCCAGGACCTGCGCAGGATCCTCTTGCATGGGAGCGTGTTTACGCTCATATTGCAGATCTTCTGGAGACTCAGACTAGGGCATTGGAGGCTCAGACTAGGGCGTTGGCTGAGCAGGCGCGAGAGATCCAGGAGCTGCGAGCGGCCCGCGAGGTGGTCCCGTAGGTTCCCTTGGTAGCAAATCCACCAGTGGTGCTAGAGGTACCCCCTGTACCGGTGGAGATTCTAGTATAGGTAGTTCAGGATCCCCAAGAGAAGGAGGAGGAGCTCGAGGCTGCGGCATGTGTGCATCAGGCTGGCTTCACCGCCTTTCTGAAGCTTCACCCTCCCGGGTTCCATGGCTTGATGACTGACCGCCTTGCCCCGAGCGTTGGTTGATGAAGATAGACAAGATCTTCTCGACCATGCATTGCACCGACCGCTAGCATGTCTCACTGGCCACATTCATGTTGAAGGGTAACCCCGCCGACTGGTGGGCCACCCGATCTGTGGACATCCCCGAGGGTGCGGTGTGATTTCTCTGGGCCGGATTTTGGAGTTACTTCTTGGTGGAGTACTTCCCATTTTTGACACATCAGATCTTGATGCGGAAGTTTGAGCAGCTGACGTAGTGCACCATGTCAGTGGCAGACTACTCTACACGTTTCACGAGGCTTTCTAGGTTTGCCCCCGCCTTGGTGATAGATGAGGAGACGCGATGTCGTCGGTTCGAGATGAGGCTCAACAACACCATCAGGGTGCACGTTACCTCTCAGGCATTCTCAAAGTACACTGACCTGGTGTCTCGTGCGAGGACAGTCGAGCGAGACCTCAGGGTTCCTCCAGCAGTTCATACCCCTTCTGCGGATCAGGGGAACCCCAGAAGCAAGGATCAGGGACGTCGCAAGGGCAAGCGGCCTCGCGTGGATCGATTAGCGGCCACCGCTACACATGTTGAGGTTCTGCCATTTCGTGGTCCTGCACCCATTGCTGCCATTCCGATCCATGCTAGAGGACCGGAGACGCGGCGATGTTTCCACTGCCAGTGAGTTGGGCATCTAGCCCATGCTTGCCCCGATGCTGACCGACCTCCTGTGCCTCGACAACAGCCAAGCAGCAACAGCAGCCACGTCAGCAGCAGCAGCAGCCACAGGGTGGCCGTGTTGATCAGAGGAGGCAGTCGGTGCAGCCTGCGAGGCGCGCCCCTGCTCCTCAGCCACAGCTTGTTCAGGGTCGTGTGGTAGCACTTACGGCCAACGAGGCGCAGGCTTCGGGTAGCATTGTTCGAGGTATTGTTCTGATCTCCCAGCTTCCTTCTTATGTGCTATTTGATTCCGGGGCCACGTACTCGTTCGTGTCTCCAGTGTTCGTGAGACGGATGGGTGTGGTGTCGGCCCCTCTTGATGCTATGCTGGAGATATCATTACCGATCGGAGACCGTATTCTCCTCCGTTCTGTTTATTGGGGGTGTACCGTGGCGATTGCGGAGCATGAGTTTCCGGTGGAGTTGGTTGAGCTCGCCATGACGGACTTCGATGCCATCCTTGGGATGGATTGGCTCTCGGCTAGCCACGCCAGTATCGACTGTTTTGCAAAGTCGGTGTCCTTCCGCATCCCTGGTCGGAGGTCTTTCCAGTTCGTGGGCGATCGGGACATAGCTCCTTTGGGGTTCGTATCGTCCATCCAGGCGTGGAGACTCCTTGAGGGAGGATGCGAGGGTTTTCTAACGTATATCGCTGATGAGGATGCACCGCTGCGGGCAGATATCAGTCAGACTCCGGTCGTGGCAGAATATCCAGAGGTTTTTCCCAATGATCTTCTGGGTCTACCGCTGGATCGCGCGATCGAGTTTTAGATTAATCTAATTTTGGGGACCGAGCAGATTTTGAGGGCTCCGTACCGGATGGCCCCAACAGAGCTGAAGGTGCTCAAGGAGCAGCTGGAGGAGTTGCTCAAGAAGGGGTTCGCACGTCCGAGTGTCTCTCCGTGGGGAGCCCCTGTTTTGTTCGTTCGGAAGAAGGATGGTTCACCGCGTCTTTGTATTGATTACAGGCAGCTGAACAAGCGGACCGTGAAGAACAAGTACCCCTTACTGCGATTTGATGATCTGTTTGACCAGCTCCAGGGAGCGCGTGTCTTTTTAAAGATCGATCTCCGTTCGGGCTACTATCAGCTGAAGATTCAGGAGTTGGATATTCCGAAGACAGCCTTTCGTACCCGTTACGGGCACTACGAGTTTCGAGTACTGCCATTTGGGTTGACGAATGCGCCGGTAGCCTTATGGAGAGCAAGCCCAGGGAGAGGGAGGAGCTCGCGGGAGTCAGTCTCCCCGAACAGAAGATCATGCTGGGCATTCCCGGGGCTTTCTGGAGGCCGCTGGAGAGCCTTGTGTGGCGGCCCCAGTTCCTTCTTGTCCAGCAAGGGCGCCCAGTCGTGTCCTTAGTTCCAGGCCCCCTCGGCCTGCGGCTGGCTATTTTTCTCTGACTGACGCTCAATTCGCGGTGCCCTTGCTCTTCCCCACAAGGCTAGCCTCACAGCCTGGGGACACATCACTGCCGCCGGGAGGCAGCTTGGGAGAAAGCCGAGATTGCATTGAGTACCGCCCAAGAGGAGCACTCCCGGGTGGTTGAAAAGTTCAAGAAGGACCTTCTTGAAATGTCCCTGGTGTTAGAGAAGGAAAGAGCTGATCGGTCTCGCATCACATCTGAGGCCGTACAGCAGGAGAGAGAGAGAGAGAGAGAGAGAGAGAGAGAGCTGGGTTTTGAAATCCAAGTCCTTGAAAAGGTACAGGACCGACTGGGCCCGATTGAAAAGAAGTTGGAAGAGGCCATTTCTGTGGCCTATGAGAAAGGTTACCGCTAGGGCTTCTTCGACTGTCACGATGGGGCGCCTGAACTGGGTCCAGAATAGGTCCCCCAGGTGCTCGGACCTCAGCTTCTCGAATCGGAGGATCAGAGGGATCGGCCAAATCTACCGTCTTCTTCTGAACCTACGGACTTGCATGGTCAGGTAACCAGTTTCCTTGGCTGTACCTTGTCCGATATCATAGATGTCGACGAGTTTCCTTCCCCTGACAGCCCCTACTACTACTGAGAAGGAGGGAGTGACCAGACCCTTGGCGCCCTTGGCCGACCTCAAGTCCGGAGAGAGGGCGGGCCTCAATTCTGTTGGGAGGTTGACCGCAACTCCTGACGAGAAGGAGAGAAGGTTTGCAGCGCCTTCTACTTATCCGAAGTCCACCGAAACGGGGATCGCTAGATCGGTGGAGAAGAGCATCACTCCTTCTAGTGAGAAGGAGAAGATGGCTTGAATTGCTGTGCTCCAGGCCGAGGTGGACGCTCGGCCTTGAAGAATTGGCCAACTCCCCGGTTCTGAGAAAAGGCGGCGTTCGCCGATGAAGCCTTCCTCGAGCACCCCTTCAAAAAGAAGCAGGCCGGCCATGGCTGGACATTCTTCTTCGTCCCCTCAGCTACCGCCGCCGTCTTCCGATATCTCCTTGGGCAAGGGGAAAGGGGTCGTCCCCGCCACCATGTTATCTTCCCCACCAGTTACTCTTGGAGAACTGGATGCTCGACCATTCATTCGCACCCCTCGGGCCCTGTCCCGCTCGATTCATGTTTCCGATTCCGGCCTGAAGGATTGAGAAGTGGCGGTCGGTTTAATCCGATCTGTGATCTTGGAGAAGGATAAGGCTATGGCGGGCGACATGTCCATTTCCGAGACGGGTTCTGTCCTGCATAACATGGCCTACCAGGTACCTTTTATATTAATGTGAATTGGGCCGCTGATAGTTGCATTTTTCCCTGTTATTCTCCATTCTTATGGTCTTCTTGTCCTGAAACAGCTCGGCGTTTATTTGAGCATGGTGGGTTGAAGATTTGACCAAGTTATTCGTGACGTTGCTCGGGCACATCGTGCCCGCGAGGGGGAGCAGGCAGCTTGGGAGAAAGCCGAGATTGCATTGAGTACCGCCCAAGAGGAGCACTCCCGGGTGGTTGAAAAGTTCAAGAAGGACCTTCTTGAAATGTCCGTGGCATTAGAGAAGGAAAGAGCTGATCGGTCTCGCATCACATCTGAGGCCGAACAGCAGAAGAGAGAGAGAGAGAGCTGGATTTTGAAATCCAAGTCCTTGAAAAGGTACAGGACCGACTGGGCCCGATCGAAAAGAACTCGGAAGAGGCCATTTCTGTGGCCTATGACAAAGGTTACCGCTAGGGCTTCTTCGACTGTCACGATGGGGCGCCTGAACCAGGTCCAGAATAGGTCCCCCAGGTGCTCGGACCTCAGCTTCTCGAATCGGAGGATCAGAGGGATCGGCCAAATCTACCGTCTTCTTCTGAACCTACGGACTTGCATGGTCAGGTAACCAGTTTCCTTGGCTGTACCTTGTCCGATATCATAGATGTCGACGAGTTTCCTTCCCTTGACAGCCCCTACTACTACCGAGAAGGAGCGGGTGACCAGACCCTTGGCGCCCTTGGCCGACCTCAAGTCCGGAGAGAGGGCGGGCCTCAATTCTGCTGGGAGGTCGACCACAACTCCCGACGAGAAGGAGAGAAGGTTCACAGCGCCTTCTAGTGATCCGAAGTCTGCGGAAACACGGGTCGCTGGATCGGTGGAGAAGAGCATCACTCCTTCTAGTGAGAAGGAGAAGATGGCTCGACTTGCTGTGCTCCAGGCCGAGGTGGACGCTCGGTCTGGAAGAATTGGCCAACTCCCCGGTCCTGTGAAAAGGCGGCGTTCGCCGATGAAGCCTTCCTCGAGCACCCCTTCAAAAAGAAGCAGGCCGGCCATGGCTGGACATTCTTCTTCATCCCCTCAGCAACCGCCGCCGTCTTCTGATATCTCCTTGGGCAAGGGGAAAAGGGTCATCCCCGCCACCATGTTATCTTCCCCACCAGTTACTCTTCGAGAACCGGAGGCCCGTCAGTTCGTTCCCACCCCTAGGGCCCTGTCCCGCTCGATTCATGTTTCTGATTCCGGCCTGAAGGATTGAGAAGTGGCGGTCGGTTTAATCCGATCCGTGATCCTGAAGAAGGATAAGGCTATGGCGGGCGACATGTCCGTTTCCGAGACGGGTTCTGTCCTGCAGAACATGGCCTACCAGGTACCTTTTATTTTAATGTGAATTGGGCCGCTGATAGTTGCATTTTTCCATGTTATTCTCCATTCTTATGGTCTTATTTTTCTGAAACAGCTCGGCGTTTATTCGAACATGGTAGGTTGAAAGTTTGACCAAGTTATTAGTGACGTTGCTCGGGCACATCGTGCTCGCGAGGTGGAGCAGGCAGCTCGGGAGAAAGCCGAGATTGCATTGAATACCGCCCAAGAGGAGCACTCCCGAGTGGTTGAAAAGTTCAGGAAGGACCTTCTTCAAATGTCCCTGGGACTAGAGAAGGAAAGAGCTGATCGGTCTCGCATAGCATCTGAGGCCGAACAGCAGAAGAGAGAGAGAGAGCTGGATTTTGAAATCCAAGTCCTTGAAAAGGTACAGGACCGACCGGGCCCGATTGAAAAGAAGTCGGAAGAGGCCATTTCGGTGGCCTATGACAAAGGTTACCATAAGGGCTTCTTCAACTGTCGCGATGGAGAGCCTAAATCGGGTCCAGAACAGGTCCCCCAGGTTTTCGAACCTCAGCTTCTCGAATCAGAGGATCAGAAGGATCGGCCAAATCTACCATCTTCTTCTGAACCTATGGACTTGCCTGGTCAGGTAACCAGTTTCCTTGGTTGTACCTTGTCCGATATCATAGATGTCGACGAGTTTCCTTCCCATGACTGTCCAGATAACTCCGCTGTTATGAAGTCAGTGGTTGCCAACATCGCAGGACTGAAGAGTGAGCCTTGCAGAATGAATTCAGAGGCGCTTCCTCCTGCGGCGGGTGCAACTAAAACTGTGATTCAAATGAATGAAGATCTGGTGACATTGGCTACTAAGGTTGAAGATGAAGATTCTATTCCCTTGATCCGACGAGCTCCCTCAAGGCATGCCATGGGAGAAAAGCCAAACTGATGCTTCATGGACTACTTTCGTATGTATTTTTTTTTTTGCATTTTGTAATTACGACTCCATGGTGAAATGGCGTAGATGCCAATTTATTGTATGGTGAATGTGTCGAGACAGTTCAGTTTGATTTGTGCTCGTAATCTAGATGTTTATCTTGTTGCTATCTATTCTTTTTGCATGCCGATTTTGTGATGCCGATGTAGTTTAATGACAGGGGGACGTACTGTTTGAGGTCGGCATATTCCTAGATGCGCCCTAAAGTTTTACTTTCACAGCGGGTTCCGAGGATCTTTATCTTCTTGATACCCTCTCTCTTCCCTCCTTTGTGTTATTTGATTAGTGCGCGGCTGCTAGGGCTGAACTGAATCGAGTGCAAAGAGCAACCCCGACTAGTTTTGGCCCGTTGAGCACGGCTCCGTTGTGCCGTATTGGCTAGTGCGCGGCTGCTAGGGCTGAACTAAATCGAGTGCAAAGAGCGACCCCAACTAGTTTTAGCCCGTTGAGCGCGGCTTCATTGTGCCGTATTGGCTAGTGCGCGGCTGCTAGGGCTGAACTGAGTCGAGTGCAGAGAGCGACCCCGATTAGTTTTAGCCCATTGAGCGCGGCTCCGTTGTGCGCATTGGCTAATGCGGTTGCTAGGGCTGAACTGAGTCGAGTGCAAAGAGCGACCCCGACTAGTTTTGGCCCCTTGAGCGTGGCTCTGTTGTGTCGTATTGGCTAGTGTGCAGCTGCTAGGGCTGAACTGAGTCAATTGCAAAGAGCGACCCCGACTAGTTTCAGCTCGTTGAGCATGGCTTCGTCCTTCGTCCTATTGCGTTATTCACTTCACATAGAAGACTGGGAAAGGGAAAGCACTTCTTATTCAATGATAATATTTCTTGAGATGGATTACATTTCAAGGTCGGGGAATCTCCGTCCTGTCCATAGTTTCTAAATGATAAGCTCCATTTGGTCCGGCCTTCGTGACTTTGAAAGGGCCCTCCCAGTTCGGTCCAAGTTTGCCACCCTTCTTGTTCTTGGTTTCTGGGAAGACTTCTCTGAGGACAAGATTGCCAGCTCAGAATCTCCTGCTTGAAACTCGTCGATTGTAATATCTACATATTTGGTTTTGATAATCCGCCGTCCTTATTGCCGCAATTTCCCTCCTCTCATCTCGGAGTTCTAAGTTTTGCATCATCTGTCCGTCATTCCCTACTGGATCAAAGTCTTGGGTTCGGTGGGTGGGTAGGTAGGTCTCGACTGGCAGAACGGCTTCAATTCCGAATGCTATTTAGAAGGGGGTCTCTCCCGTAGACCTTCACGCAATGGTCCGGTAGGACCAAAGGACCGAAGGAAGTTTGTCGACCCATTTCCCTTTCCCACTGTCTAGCCTTTTCTTCAAACCGTCTAGGATAGTTCGGTTCTTGATTTCAGCTTGTCCATTGCTCTGGGATATCGCGGAGTGGAAAAATGATGCTGTATCTTCAATTCTTCGTAGAACTCCTTTATCCAGGAACTGCCAAACTGCTATCCATTGTCTGAGATGATGGAGTGTGGAACTCCAAAGCGACACACTATCTCCTTCCACAAGAAGGCCTTAACCTCAGTATCCCTGATTCTCGCCAGAGGCACTGCTTCGACCCATTTAGTGAAGTAATCGGTGGCTATCAGAAGGAAGCGTTTTTGCCGAGATGCCATGTGCATAGGTCGAAGCGGTGCCCATTGGGAAAATGGCCAAGGGCTCTTGAGTTGAACAAGGTCTGGTGCTGGTTGGTGAATGAGTGTGCCGAATCTTTGGCAATTTTTGCATTTTCGAACTAGGTTTGCAAAATCTCTTTTTAAGCTCGGCCAGAAATACCCAATCGATACCGCCTGGAGGGCTAGTGACCGAGATCCGATGTGCCCCCCACATAAACCCGAGTGGAGCGTGTTCAGCACCCGTTGCGCCTCTTGGGGTCCAACGCATCTTAAATAAGGTTCCTGAAAACTCCTTTTATAGAGGATTCCCATAGATGACATCCAGAATCTGGCCGCCCTCTGCTTGAGCTTTCTGGCCTCAAATTTACTCTCTGGCAGGAATCCTTTCGAGAGGTGTCGTTTGATGTCCGTCATCCAGTTGGGTGAGTCTTTCGCGCAGGCAACCATCAAGATCTGATCAGCTCTTTCAATGCTCGGGATCTTTAAATAATCAATTTGAATGCTCCTGGTCGGCTTTCCGCTGATGGCTGATGCTAGGTTAGCTAAGGCATCCGCTTGAACATTGAGTTCTCTCTCTATCTGATGGATATTTGCCGATCTAAACCATGAGAGCAACAACTGAACCTTCTCCTGATATGTGATCATCCGTTCGTCCTTTGTTTCATATTCTCCGGTGCTCTGAAACACTACCAGTTGTGAGTCACTGTAGATGTCAATGACCTGGGCACCGAGGTGAATTGCGAGGTCCAACCCTGCAACTAGGGCTTCGTACTCCGCTTCATTGTTAGATGCTTGAAAACCTTATTTAAGGGCATGTTCGAACAAAAGTCTGGCACTGTTCCTTAAAACCAGTCCTACTCCTGTGCCTTTTCTGTTAGATGCTCCATCGACGTTCAGGGTCCATGTGGGCCCAGCCTCGGCCTTCTGGTTGTTGATCATGAACACTTCACCGGGCTGCGGGGTCAAGTCGACCACAATGTCAGCGATTACCTGTCCTTTCACTGCACTTCTTGGAATGTACTGGAGGTCAAAAGGAGACTGTTCGATCGCCCATTTCAACATTCATCCGGTGATGTTGGCCTTGATAAGAATAACCTTGAGCGGGTAATCGGTCACCACATTAACCGAGTGAGCGACGAAGTAATGTCTGAGTTTTCAGGATGATATAAGAAGGGCATAGACAACCTTTTCTAGGCACAGGTATCTAGACTCTGGTCCGCACAAGGATTTGCTGACATAGTAGACTGGCCGCTGTATTCCTTCGTGTTCTTTTATGATGGCCGAGCTGACTGCGTGATCAGAGGCCGCCATGTAAAGGTACAGCGGCTCTCCTGGGTTCGGCTTCACCAGCAGCGGAGGCGATGCGAGATACCTCTTGAGTTCTTCAAAAGCCATCTGGCACTCAGAGGTCCAATCGAATTTTTTAGCTTTTCTAAGCAATCTGAAAAAAGGGAGATTTCTCTCAGTCACCTTAGAAATAAACTGATTTAGGGCCGCCAACCTCCCAGTCAGCCTCTGAACTTCCTTTCTGTTCCTTGGTGGGTTCATCTCGAGCATAGCTTTGATCTGATCGGGGTTGGCTTCTATACCCCAATGCGTGGTTAAGAACCCAAGGAACTTTCCCGATTCTACCCCGAAGGAGCACTTAGCCGCGTTAAGTTTCATGCTGTAGTTCCGGAGAATTTTGAAAGCTGCCGTGAGATGCTCGAGATGGTCGCCCCGTTTGTCGCTTCTTACCAACATGTCATCTATATAAACTTCCACAATCTTCTCAATCTGTCGCTCAAACATCTTGGTGATGAGCCTCTGATACGTTGCCCTCACGTTTTTTAGCCTGAAGGGCATTACATTGTAACAGTAGGTGCCCATCGGGGTAATGAACGCCGTTTTTTCCATATCATGTTCATACATCGGAATTTGATGATATCCCAACTATGCGTCCATGAAGCTCATCAACTCGTTTTGTTATATATGTGTCACTTTTTTTTGGCCTGTTGGTAACCATTGGAGCATTTTAGCAGTTTTTAAAATTTTTGCATTTTTCGATCGGAACCGCATAATTTTGGACTGTTAGCTATCGTCCTGAGTTAGAGGACTCCGATTGAAAATCTAACTGCATATTATGTGTCCTGGTACCATTTTAAGCCACTCATGAAAATTTCATCGAATTCCGGCAACGTTTCTAAAATTTTGCAGTTCCGGGGCGTATCTGGGTTTTTAAGTCGCACACTATATATATGTGGGATCTAATTTTCGAAATCACTATTCATCATCCCTACCAACCTTTCCCTCTCTCCTCTCTCTCATTTTTCTCCCTTTTGAAGGCCTTAGACCCCTCAAAACCCAAAACCCAAAACCTAAGAAGTGTAGATTCCCGATCTACACCCCGGTGCCTTCAAATCCCGATTCCGACGATCCTAGCCTCCCCGTCCTCCCCTCTTTCTCCTCTGTTTCGGGCCGTTTCGAAGGCCGTGATAGATCGGGGCGTAGGAGGGCCTTTGAGAAAGGTTTCGGTGCGCGGAGAGCACCCGGTCACCTCTTCCTCCCCCTTGGTAAGCTTTCTTTCCCTCTTTTTCATGCTTAGATGCTTGCTAGGAGGGGGTTTTTGTGTTTGGGAGGTGGTCGGCGGCAGTGGGGGGTCGTCGGAGGTGGTTGGGGGCGGTCGGAGGCCGTCGGAGGCCATTGGGTGGTGGTGGAGGTGCTCGGGCAGTGGGGTTCGGTTCCGGGCAGCAGGCAGCAGCGGCAGCAGCACGGCAGCGCGCCGCCTAGGCGCGCGCGTGCGTGCACGCAGGCGTGTGCGCGGGCGTGCGCCCAGGGGAGCTGGTCGTGCAGGGCGTGCGTGCTGGTCGTGCAGGGCGCGTGTGTTGGGCGTTCTGTGCGCGGGTCTGGTGCGAGGAGCTGGTCGAGCGACTGTGCGTGGGTGTGCTGGGCGTGCGGACGCTGAGCGTGCTGCGCGCGGGTGCACCCGGGAGGAGCTGGTCGAGTGGCTGGTGCGGGGAGAGTGTGCGAGCGGGCGATGCGCGCGGAGTGCGTGCTGGGTGTGCTGGGGGTGATGGCCGAGAGGGCGGTGTGTGCAGGGAGGTCGTGCAGGGTGCGCGCGGGCGCGGCGAGGCGGCTGTGGTGCGCGCGGGGCGTGGCGAGGCGGCCGTAGTGCGCACGGGGCGTAGCGAGGCGGCTGTGGTGCGCGCGGGGCGCGGCGAGGTGGCGGAGGTGCGCGCGGGGTGCACGCGGGGCGAGGCGCTGCGCGCGGGGGCGTGCGGGGTGCTCGCGGGCGGCGCGAGGCGTGCGGGGCGCGCGCGGGCTGCTGGGCTGGGCGCAGTGGACGCGCGGTGCCCCGGGTGGTGCGGCGGCGTGTCCAGGCGGCGGGCAGGGGCCCGGCGGTGCGCGGGGTGCGCGGGCTGAGGGCGGCGGTGCACCCGGGCGGTCGGGTGGCCGTGCGGGTAGTTGCCGGAGTGCTCGGGCTAGCGTGCGTGCGGGTCGTATGCACGTTTGCCCGAGTGTTGGGTATTTTTTTTGTGTTTTGTGTATTTGGGTATTGTGGATTATACTCACCAGTTAATACCTGTCTTGCAGATCTCGACGGACGGTCGCGCGTCGACCCGATTTCCGGTGAGTGGGACAACCCAACCCAGTTTGGGAGGCGTTACATGCTTTGGGCGTGTACCGTCCTCCCCTGGGGCACATAGTTAGTATTAACTGTTGCAATTATAACCCATGTAAGCATGATGTGTGTGTAGAATGCATGCCACCCTAGACTTGTATGTTAGGGACTTGCACCCTTAGGATTTGTGCATGAGCCGTGTATCATGTCACCCCGTTATCATGCTAGGAAAGCCCGACCTGTGCATGCGTCCTATTAGTTTGATTTATTTAATTAAATGCAAGCTTTAATATTGATAGCATGCTTAGGGAATATAAGGGGGCCTTGCGAGGTTAACATTGAGACCCGGGTTAGGGTACTCCGTGTTCCTCGTTTGGTTGTCGGATGTCCTACATCGGGACCTCAGGTTACCCTCCCAAGGTCTCTTTTCCCCTTTATGTCTTATTTATTTCCCCGCATCCTGGTTATGCGCGCTGGTGGAATTCAGAGGAATTCAAGACATTAGAGTTGTAGAGATGTGCTGTCAGCGGATCCGAGTGGATCATATGCGATGGATAGGCTGTTCTGTTCCCTTCGTTGGATCCTGTTAGAGACTACCCGGCGTTGGAAAGGTTGTCCCGTGCAGGGGCTCCCATCAGTAGGCGCCTCCTGATTTGGTAGAAGGACTGCGCCGAACGTGGGAGTGGCCAAACGACCTACGGAGTGAGGAGAGACTATCGGTGGACCAAGGGTGACCAACAGCCTAGTCAGTCCCAAGAGCCTAGGTCACCTGTTGAGAGGTGAGGGTGAGGGTATAGTGGGCCGGCGATGCGACGACCCACAGGATTGTGTATGGATGATTATCAGCCCTGTTAAGTCCCAACATCCTTGGTCACCTGTTGAGGGTGAGGGTGAGGGTGAGGGTATGGCGGTTCGGCGATGTGGCGAACCCCCGGATTGTGTTGTTTATGCCGCTTTGGGCTTATGACTTGATTAAATATGGTTAATATGAACTGTATGCATGGGTTGTGCTATTCACTGAGCGTGTGGCTCACCCCTCGCATATTATCTTTTTCAGTGATCTCTGAGGGAGGAGCTTCCCGAGCGACTACACCAGTAGAGGAGTAGCGCCACGTCCCTCGAGTTTTGAGGCCATCAGCACCCTTCTCTTGTTGTATGTATATACTCTGTGCTTGGGCACCTAGTTGGATTATGTATGGATTTTATTTGTGTATATATTTAGACATGTTGGCTCTCACAGGACGTATGATTATGTATCGAGTCTGTAGTATGTTTTGATTACAGATTCAGTCTTTTAGCTTCCGCATTTGGTGTATATATTATGTCAGCCCTGCTTTTATCTGTGTGGTCATTTTAGTTGTTGTGTGGTTATATCATTGAACTCCTGTTACTGATATCATATATACACTTGCCGCGTCCCGGGGACGGCCGCCCTGGGGCGTGACAAAAGTTGGTATCAGAGCCTGGTCCTGTCAGAGCCAAATGTCTTCTTTTTCATAGAGATGAGTCCTAGGATTTCTATATGCGTATTCTGATCCTAGTGTCTGGTTTTCTTAGGTTGCTGATATGCCTCCTCGCAGAGGACGGCGCGGACGTGGTCCCTCTCGACCCTTGGAGGTCTCCGGACCTGCCAGAGTCGAGGATGCTATTGGTGAGTCCTCAGCCGTGAGGCCAGGATCAGCTCAGGAGCCTCCTGCCTGGGAGCGCGCGTTTGCGCGGTTAGCAGATTTGGTAGAGACCCAGACGAGGGTGTTGGCAGATCAGGCACGGGAGATACAGGAGCTGCGGGCGGCCCGCGAGGCAGTTCCGCAGGTTCCCTTGGTGGCGGATCCACCTGTGGTACCTGATGTACCCCCAGTCCCCGTGGTATTCCGGCGGCCAGAGTTCAGGATCCTCAGGAGAGGGAGGCGGGGCTAGAGGCAGCAGCGAGGGTGCAGCAGAGTGGACTCTCAGCCTTTCTGAAGCTCCATCCTCCCGAGTTCCAGGGTCAGACGGAGGACCCCCTTGCCCCAGAGAGATGGCTGATGGAGGTGGATACCATCTTCTCGACGATGCTTTGCACAGACCGCCAGCGAGTCTCCCTGGCGACATTTATGCTGAAGGGTAGCGCCGCCGACTGGTGGGCTACTCGATCAGTAGACATCCCAGAGGGATTGGAGCAGCTCACTTGGGCGGGATTCAGGAGATATTTCTTGGAGGAGTATTTCCCCTTCTCGACGTGACAGATAGTGATGCAGGAGTTTGAGCAGCTGACTCAGGGCACTATGTCCGTCGCTGACTACTCCACGCGGTTCACGAGGCTGTCCAGATTCGCTCCAGCTCTGGTGATGGACGAGGAGACGAGGTGCCGTCGATTCGAGCTCGGTCTCAGCAGTGCCATCCGAGTGCACGTCACCGCCCACGCTTTCACGAGGTACTCCGACTTAGTGTCTCGAGCGAAGACCGTCGAGAGAGACCTCGGGATCCAGGTGAGGGCTCCGACCCCGACAGACCAGAGGCCACCCAGAGGCCAGGACAGAGGGCAGCGCAAGAAGAAGAGGGCCCGCTTCGAGCAGTCAGCGGCTCCCTCTCTTCCAGCAGATGTGGTGCCAGCGCGAGGTCCAGCACCCATCGCAGCAGTGCCAGTCCAGATGAGGCGACCGGAGACGAGGCGCTGTTATCACTGTCAGCGCGTCGGGCATATTCTGTATAATTGCCCCGACGCTGGCCGACCCGCAGTGATGCCCCAGCAGCAGCAGTTGCAGCAGCGGCCGTTCCAGCAGCCGTTTCAGCAGCAGCAGCAGCAGCCTCAGCGCCAGCCGCAGCAGCAGCCTCAGCGTCAGCAGCAGCAGCAGCCACAGGGTGGCCGTGCTGATCAGAGGAGGCAGCCAGCGCAGCAGGCGAGGCGTGCCCCTGCTCCTCAGCCTCAGTTCGTCCAGGGCCGAGTGGCAGCGCTTTCGGCAGAGGAGGCCCAGGCATCAGGCAGCGTGGTCAGAGGTACTGTTCAGATCTCCCAGCTTCCTGCTTATGTACTATTTGATTCCGGAGCCACCCACTCGTTCGTGTCTCCCGCTTTCGCGAGACGGACGGGTGTGGCGTCCGCTCCTCTAGATGCTGTGTTAGAGGTGTCATTGCCCGTGGGAGACCGGATTCTCCTCAGTTCAGTGTACCGAGGGTGCACGGTGGAGATCGCGGAGCATGAGTTCCCGGTGGAGCTGGTGGAGCTTGCGATGGCGGATTTTGATGCCATCCTGGGGATGGATTGGCTTGCAGCTAGTCATGCCAGCATCGACTGTTTCGCCAAGTCGGTGTCGTTCCACCTTCCTGGTCGGAGGTCTTTCCAGTTCGTGGGCGATCGAGACGTAGCTCCTCTGGGGTTCGTGTCGTCCATGCAGGCGTGGAGACTCCTTCAGGGTGGGTGCGAGGGCTTTCTGGCTTATATTGCTCTGGAGGATGCACCGCTGCGGGCAGATATCAGTCAGACTCCGGTCGTGGCAGAGTATCCCGAGGTTTTCCCCGATGATCTTCCGGGATTACCGCCGGATCGCGCGATCGAGTTTGAGATCAATCTGCTTCCGGGGACCGAGCCGGTTTCGAGGGCTCCGTACCGGATGGCTCCCGCAGAGCTGAGGGTGCTGAAGGAGCAGTTGGAGGAGTTGCTGGAGAAGGGCTTCGCACGTCCGAGTGTGTCTCCGTGGGGAGCCCCTGTCCTGTTCGTCCGGAAGAAGGACGGTTCACTGCGGCTGTGTATTGATTACAGGCAGTTGAATAAGCGGACAGTGAAGAACAAGTACCCGTTGCCGCGGATCGACGATCTGTTTGACCAGCTCCAGGGAGCGTGCGTCTTTTCCAAGATCGATCTCCGCTCGGGGTACTACCAGTTGAAGATCCGGGAGTCAGACATATCGAAGACGGCCTTTCGCACCCGGTATGGGCACTACGAGTTCAGAGTACTGCCATTCGGGTTGACGAACGCGCCGGCGGCCTTCATGGATCTGATGAACCGGGTATTTCGACCCTTCCTCGACTCCTTTGTGGTAGTATTCATCGATGATATATTGGTGTACTCGAGGAGTCTTGAGGAGCACGCTCACCATCTTCGCACTGTTTTGGAGACTTTGGCCAGACATCAGTTGTTCGCCAAGTTCAGCAAGTGCGAGTTCTGGTTGGAGCGTATGGCCTTTCTGGGCCATGTGATTTCCGGTGAGGGTATAGCTGTGGACCCGGAGAAGACGCTCGCCGTGTCGAATTGGCGTCGACCGTCGAACCCCACAGAGATTCGTAGCTTCTTGGGCTTGGCGGGTTATTACAGGAGGTTTGTGGAGGGTTTCTCCAAGATAGCCGTTCCTCTTACCCGCCTCACTCGGAAAGACGTTCGGTTCGAGTGGTCCCCTTCTTGCGAGGAGAGCTTCCAGGAGCTGAAGCGAAGACTCACCTCAGCGCCAGTTCTTACCCTTCCATCTGGGAGTGGTGGGTTCGCAGTTTACACAGATGCATCGCAGTTGGGTGTGGGTTGCGTCCTGATGCAGCACGGTAAGGTGGTGGCTTACGCGTCTCGTCAGTTGAAGCCCCATGAGCAGAACTACCCCACCCATGACCTCGAGTTGGCTGCGATCATATTTGCGCTGAAGATGTGGAGGCATTATCTCTACGGAGAGGAGTTCGAGCTCTTTACAGATCATAAGAGCTTGACGTATCTGCAGTCTCAGCCGGAGCTCAACATGCGACAGAGGCGTTGGGTTGAGTTCCTGACAGACTATGACTGTGACATCGCTTACCATCCGGGTAAGGCGAATGTCGTTGCAGATGCGCTCAGTAGGCAGCCCCTGGGCATGGCCGCCCACATGGCTGTCCGTCGTTGGAGGCTTCTGGAGGAGGCCGCTTGCTGGATCAGTGTTCGGGAGACCCCTGCGGGTGGCTTTTTGGCCAGGCTGGTGGTGCAGCCGGTTCTTCTCGACGAGATCCGCACGGCTCAGGCTCAGGACCCGCATTTTATAGTCCTTTCTGAAGGCGTCGCCCGGGGCGAGCGTCAGGACTACCAGATTCGCGCGGACGGGATCCTGAGATTCAGAGGCCGAGTGTGCATCCCCGACGACGCAGAGCTGAGGCGGAAGATTCTGGACGAGGCCCATCGCTCGAGGTACACCGTGCACCCTGGTGGCACGAAGATGTACATGGGCCTTCGTCGCGGCTACTGGTGGCGCGGGATGAAGACGGATATCGCCCGTTTCGTTGCCCGTGCCTAGTATGCCAGCAGGTGAAGTCGGAGCATCAGCGCCCTGCGGGGAAGCTGCAGTCCATTGAGATCCCTCAGTGGAAGTGGGAGCAGATCACCATGGACTTCGTCTCGGGTTTGCCGAGGTCACGTTCGGGTCGCGATGCCATCTGGGTGATCGTCGACCGGCTGACGAAGTCTGCTCATTTCCTCCCCATCCGACTCACCGATTCTCTGGACACCCTGGCGCAGTTATTGTCTCCGAGATTGTCCGACTCCATGGCACTCCAGTCAGCATCATCTCTGATCGAGACGCGCGTTTTACTTCGAGGTTCTGGCGTAGCCTCCAGCACGCCCTTGGTACGAACCTCCATTTCAGTACCGCGTTTCATCCTCAGACGGACGGCCAGTCGGAGAGGACGATCCAGACCCTTGAGGACATGCTGCGGGCCTGTGTACTCGATTTTGGGGGCAGTTGGGAGAGGCACCTTCCGTTGGTGGAGTTTGCCTACAACAACAGCTACCACTCGAGCATCCGGATGGCTCCCTACGAGGCACTTTATGGCCGCAGCTGCAGGTCCCCCCTGTGTTGGGATGAGGTCGGAGAGCGCCAGCTAGAGGGACCAGAGATCGTTCACCAGACCTCCGAGATGGTGAAGACGATTCGCGAGCGTATCCGAGTCGCTCAGAGTCGTCAGAAGAGCTACGCCGACCGCCGTCGCCGTGAGCTCGCCTTCGAGGTCGGTGATCATGTGTTCTTGAAGGTGTCCCCGATGAAGGGCATCTTCCGATTCGGTGTGCGGGGCAAGCTGAGTCCGCGTTTCATTGGGCCATTCCTCATCCTCGAGCGAGTTGGGGAGGTGGCCTATCGCATAGCTCTGCCCCCACAGTTGGCTCAGGCCCATGACGTCTTCCACGTCTCGCAGCTGAGGCGATACGTCCACGATCCTGCTCACATCATCCCGTTCGAGCCGCTCGTCTTCGAGCCGGACTTGTCTTTCGTGGAGCAGCCGATTGAGATCATGGACCGCCGCGAGAAGAGGCTCCGCACCAAGACCGTCCAGCTGGTCAAGGTGCGATGGCAGCACCGTTCCGGTGCCGAGGCCACCTGGGAGCTCGAGGACGCCATGCGTGACGCGTATCCGCATCTTTTCCCTTCTTAGATGTTCTTGTATTTATTTTGAGGACAAAATTTCCTAAGGGGGGGAGAATGTTATATATGTGTCACTTTTTGGCCTGTTGGTAACCATTGGAGCATTTTAGCAGTTTTTAAAATTTTTGCATTTTTCGATCGGAACCGCAAAATTTTGGACTGTTAGCTATCGTCCTGAGTTAGAGGACTCCGATTGAAAATCTAACTGCATATTATGTGTCCTGGTGCCATTTTAAGCCACTCATGAAAATTTCATCGAATTCCGGCAACGTTTCTGAAATTTCGCAGTTCCGGGGCGTATCCGGGTTTTTAAGTCGCATACTATATATATGTGAGATCTAATTTTCGAAATCACTATTCATCATCCCTACCAACCTTCCCCTCTCTCCTCTTTCTCATTTTTCTTCCATTTGAGGCCCTTAGACCCCTCAAAACCAAAAACCCAAAACCTAAGAAGTGTAGATCGGGTCCCGATCTACACCCCGGTGCCTTCAAATCCCGATTCCGACGAGTCTAGCCTCTCCGTCCTCCCCTCTTTCTCCTCTGTTTTGGGCCGTTTCGAAGGCCGAGATAGATCGGGGCGTAGGAGGGCCTTTGAGAAAGGTTTCGGTGCGCGGAGAGCACCCGGTCACCTCTTCCTCCCCCTTGGTAAGCTTTCTTTCCCTCTTTTTCATGCTTAGATGCTTGCTAGGGGGGGGGTTTTGTGTTTGGGAGGTGGTCGGCGGCAGTGGGGGTCGTCGGAGGTGGTTGGGGGCGGTCGGAGGCCGTCGGAGGCCATTGGGTGGTGGTGGAGGTGCTCGAGCAGTGAGGGTTGCTGTTCTGGGCAGCAGGCAGCAGCGGCAGCAGCAGGCAGCGCGCAGGCTGGGCGCGCGGGCGTGCGCGCGGGCGTGCGCCGGGAGCTGGTCGTGCAGGGCGTGCGTGCTGGTGTGCAGGGCGCGTGTGCTGGGCGTGCTGTGCGCGGGTCTGGTGCGAGGAGCTGGTCGAGCGGTGTGCGTGGGTGTGCTAGGCGTGCTGCGCGCGGGTGCACCCGGGAGGAGCTGGTCGAGTGGCTGGTGCGGGGAGAGTGTGCGAGCAGGCGATGCGCGCGGAGTGCGTGCTGGGTGTGCTGGGGGTGATGGCCGAGAGGGCGGTGTGTGCAGGGAGGTCGTGCAGGGTGCGCGCGGGGCGCGGCGAGGTGGCTGTGGTGCGCGCGGGGCGCGGCGAGGCGGCCGTAGTGCGCGCGGGGCGTAGCGAGGCGGCTGTGGTGCGCGCGGGGCGCGGCGAGGTGGCGGAGGTGCGCGCGGGGCGAGGCGCTGCGCGGGGGCGTGCGGGGTGCTCGCGGGCCGGCGCGAGGCGTACGGGGCGCGCGCGGGCTGCTGCGGCTGGGCGCAGTGGACGCGCGGTGCCCCGGGTGGTGCGGCGGTGTGTTCAGGCGGCGGGCAGGGGCCCAGCGGTGCGGGGGGTGCGCGGGCTGAAGCGCGGCGGTGCACCCGGGCGGTCGAGTGGCCGTGCGGGTGGTTGCCAGGGGTGCGGGTTGTTGCCGGGGTGCTCGGGCTAGCGTGCGTGCGGGTCGTATGCACGTTTGCCCGAGTGTTGGGTATTTATTTGTGTGTTTTGTGTAATTTGGGGTAATTGTGGATTATACTCACCAGTTAATACCTTGTCTTGCAGATCTCGACGGACGGTTGCGCGTCGACCCTGATTTCGGTGAGTGGGACAACCCAACCCAGTTTGGGAGGCGCTACATGCCTTGGAGCGTGTACCGTCCTCCCCTGGGGCACATAGTTAGTATTAACTGTTGTTTTGAAATCCATGTAAGCATGATGTGTGTGTGTAGAATGCATGCCACCCTAGACGTGTATGTTAGGGACTTGCACCCTTAGGATTTGTGCATGAGCCGTGTATCATGTCACCCCGTTATCATGCTAGGAAAGCCCGACCTGTGCATGTGTCCTATTAGTTTGATTTATTTAATTAAATGCAAGCTTTAATATTGATAGCATGTTTAGGGAATATAAGGGGGCCTTGCGAGGTTAACATTGAGACCCGGGTTAGGGTACTCCGTGTTCCTCGTTTGGTTGTCGGATGTCCTACATCGGGACCTCAGGTTACCCTCCCAAGGTCTCTTTTCCCCATGTATGTCTTATTTATTTTCCCCGCATCCTGGTTATGCGCGCTGGTGGAATTCAGAGGAATTCAAGACATTAGACTTGTAGAGATGTGCTGTCAGCGGATCCGAGTGGATCATATGCGATGGATAGGCTGTTCTGTTCCCTTCGTTGGATCCGTGTAGAGACTACCTCGGCGTTGGAAAGGTTGTCCCGTGCAGGGGCTTCCATTAGTAGGCGCCTTCTGATTTGGTAGAAGGACTGCGCCGAACGTGGGAGTGGCCAAACGACCTACGGAGTGGGGAGAGACTATCGGTGAACCGAGGGTGACCAACAGCCTAGTCAGTCCCAAGAGCCTAGGTCACCTGTTGAGAGGTGAGGGTGAGGGTATGGTGGGCCGGCGATGCGACGACCCACAGGATTGTGTATGGATGATGATCTGCCCATTAAGTCCCAACATCCTTGGTCACCTATTGAGGGTGAGGGTGAGGGTATGGGGTTCGGCGATGTGACGAACCCCCGGATGTGTGTTGTTTATGCCGCTTTGGGGCTATTGCATTGATTTAAATGTTGTTAATATGAACTGTATGCATGTGTTGTGCTATTCACTGAGCGTGTGGCTGACCCCTCGCATATTATCTTTTTCAGTGATCTCTGAGGGAGGAGCTTCCCGAGCGACTACACCAGTAGAGGAGTAGCGCCACGTCCCTCGAGTTTCGAGGCCATCAGCACCCTTCTCTTGTTGTATGTATATATTCTGTGCTTGGGCACCTAGTTTGGATTATGTATGGATTTTATTTGTGTATATATGGGCATGTTGGCTCTCACAGGACTTATGATTATGTATCGAGTCTGTAGTATATTTTGATTACAGATTCAGTCTTTTTAGCTTCCGCACTTGGTGTATATATTATGTCAGCCCTGGTTTATCTGTGTTGTCATTTTAGTTGTTGTGTGAGTATGTTATTGATTCCTGTTTACTGATATCATATATGCACTTGCCGCGTCACGGGGACGGTCGCCCTGGGGCGTGACACGTTTCCCAAGGAGGCATCTACTAGTTGGTCTATTTTTGGCAGGGGGAAGCTATCCTTTGGACAAGAGCTGTTCAGATCGGTGAAGTTGACGCACACTCACTTGTCGTTCTTCTTGGGTACTACCACCGTGTTGGCTAACCAATCGGGATACCGGACTTCCCGAATGAACCCAGCAGCGAGGAGCTTCTCTACCTCTTCTTTGATGGCTTCGGCGTGAATTGGAGCTACTCGCCTCTGCCGTTGCTTGACAGATCGCACCGTAGAGGAGATACATAGTCGGTGGCAAATTATACTTGGATCGATGCCGGGCATTTCTGACGGCTTCCACGCAAACACATCCACGTGTTCATGGAGCAATTTGATCAAATTTGCTCTTTCAATCTGGTCCAGCGCGGTGCCGATAAGGACGTACTTTTCTGGTTTCGAGCGGGTCGAGGAAGATCTTCTCCAGGTCTTCCACTACTCGCTGAGCTGGACCAGGTCAAGCCTCATCGGCTTTCACCCGATCCTTCAGTAATTGCTATCTTTTGGGATGTATGTCGTCTACACTCCCGGGCGGCTCTTCGGCCTTAGCCTTACCAGAGTTAGTGATGGCATAGCACCTCCTTGGTACGGCTGATAGCCTCGTATCTCCATGATTCCACGCTGAGTTAGGAAGTGCAACTTCTGATGGTATGTTGACGGCATGACCTTCATTGCCCCCAGCCAGGTGTGGCCCATGATGGCATTGTAGGGGGAAGGGAGGTCCATGATAGTGAATTCGGTCAGGACAGTCTCTTCACCTGCCCGCACAAGCAAAGTTATCCGTCCTGCCAGAGCTGCCTGGCTCCCATTGAACGCGATCAGCGGGTCTCACATTTGCTAGAGGTTAGAGGGCTTCAGGCCCATCTTGGGATAAGGCTACATGAATAGGATGTCAGCCGAGCTTCCCATGTCGACCAGTATCTGTTTAACATTGTAGTTTGCAATTTGTAGGGTGATGACCAGAGCATCACTGTGAGGTGTGGACACGTCAGATAAATTGTCGTCGGAGAAGGATATGAGCCCGGGGTCTTCCACCTTCGGCCTTTTGGGGATGAGTTGGGCTTCCTTGTTGATCTGCAAGACCTCCATATGATCCGCACTCCTTTTCACAGTCCGTTGGACCGACTTAGGGTTTCTCAAGATAGGTAGTCCTCCGTAGATCATGTCTATAACTCCGGCCATGTGTGAAGGGGCAACGGCGACCACGTGCTTTTCGGGCTTCCTTTCCTCCTCAGCGTCTATAAATTCTCTGAGCTTCCCTTTTCAGACCAACGTCTCCATGAATCCTTTGAGTGTTTGACATCTTTCCGTCTGATGCCCATAGTCTCTGTGATAGTCACAATTGAGACCCTTATCCCAAGTGGCAAGATCGCTCTTCATCGGGGGTGCCCATTGGAAGAATGGGGCGTTTTTTATCCTTTCCAGGATTTGAACGAGAGGCAGGGTGAACTTGGTGTATGGGCGCTCTCTGACTTCGTTGGTCGTCGGGTTGCCCTTGATGTTAGCTCGCGGTCTCCGTCCCTTGTCTTCCTTTGTCGGGGGGTTCTTGGAGACTGCCGCGACTGCCTGTGGTCGGGAAGGGACGGCCTCGTCTTCGACCTTCGCGTATTTCTCTGCGTGGCACATCAACTCGCTTAGCGATTCTGGGACCTTCTTCACCAGAGAGTTTCGCAGTTCGTGCTTTGGGGGTAACCCGTTCCTGAATGCCATGATGGCCACGTTCGGATCGCATCGGTTGACCTCAAACATGAGGAGGCAGAAGCGGTCCACATAGCACAGAATTGACTCTCCAGGTTGCATGTGAACCTTCATGAGGTCACCGAGATCCTTCCTCTGTTTTCTGCTGCATATGAAGTGCTCGGCGAACAGGGTGCCGAGTTCTTCAAAACACCGGATTGATCCTCCGGGAAGCTGATGGAACCAGCTGAGTGCTGCTCCTTCCAGGCTTGAAGGAAACATCCTGCACATGAGCTCGTCATATTGTTCGTACAAGGCCATTGCATGCCGGAAACCCAACACATGATCGAATGGGTCAGTGGTCCAATTGTATAATCGAAACTTGGGTTGGATAAACTTCTTGGGTGGGGTGCTGTGAAAGATATGGTGCATGAAAGGGGACTCGAATCCCCTCAGCGCTCTGGAAACGAACTCTCGATTGCGGGAGTTCGTCATTTCACTCCTATAGGTTCGCTTTGTCCGTTCAAGATGGTCCTCCTCATAATCGTCATCCGATGCCGAGTATTTACTGGGACTTCGGAACTGTCCTCATCGTGCCTGATGATGAGAAGTGGCATGCTTGTCCCGCTGTTCCCGACGGGGGGAGTAGTCACGGCACTCCTTTTTTTCGTGCTTGGCCCGATTCTCCGCGGTGGGAAAGTCTGGGGGTTCTGGTTCGTCGTCTTGTTGATTGTGAGCTTCGCCGGAGGAGTACACCGATTCATGGCTCCTCCTGTTGGCTTGCTGGCTTTGGCGGTCACGATCTCATGATTAGACTCCCGCCCTCATTGGGTTTTGCTGGTTTCGTGCTTCAGGGGGAGGGGGTGGTGGCGTGACCTCCTTCCACTTCAAAAATTCTTCAATCAGGCTCTCCAGGTGGTGGTACCGTTGATTCGTCACTTGAGCTCTTTAACGAAGTCGCGGCCCGCCTTCGGGGTCGGGTTTCGTGAAGTGGATCCGTCGATTGTCTCCTTGCCCTTCGGCGGGGGTGGGTCGTTGGGCGTCACGCACTCTCCTTCTCCACCTTGCTCATGAACCGTCGATTGAGTCCTTGTCAACACCATCTTCTTAGGTCAAAGTTTAGGACGACTTTTTGCTCGATCCCACAGACGGCGCCAATTTGTGGGGGATGAAATCTGGCTTTCCCCTCTTGGGCCGAATCTTCGCTGATCCAGGCTTTGGATGTAGAACCGAGATGGCGTGCACTGGTCCTTTCCCTCGCGTCAGTTCACCATCGCCTATAGCCTTCTTGATCGTCTTCCTCCTCCTTCCTTCCCCTTCGGCTTTGGGTATGTTGTGCCTGTGTCATTTGGAGCGCTCTGTTTGAAAATTTGGGTACATAATTTTTTTCCTAGAAGTTATGTATTCCTGATTTGGTATTTGGATTTGATTTTGTTAAAATCCAAGATGAAGAGCTTAAATATGAGTTTACTATGAGATGTCCAGTTTTGAGTTAGCTTTCGTACAGAAGTGGAATTAGATCAACTGGATTCTTGTAGTAAAAGTTCTGGGTATTTTTCCAAGTATACCCCGGGGATGGAAATTCTGGCAGCAGCCCTGTTCAATGTTTATCTCTAATTTTGGAATAGCTGGAGAGATTATTTGATCTTGGCATGAACATGAAAGTTGTAGATAATCTTCTTAACTTTCCAATGGACTTGGAATTGTGCAATTCGGAGCTATATCGACGAAGTTATGGCTGTTCCAGTGAAGCTTGCGCAGAATTTCTAGTCAAAGGGCGACTTAGTCATTCCCCCTTAGATATTTGTGATAAATATCTTTCTCTCTCTCTCCCCTCCCAAACCCCCACGTCGACTGCATTTCTTGTCTGTCTTTCTCTCTTGCAAAGCCCCCCCATGTGTTTGATTAAAGTCCTCAAAGAGAAGAGATGGTGGAGGAGGAGGTGCAAGTGAATCTTGGTGTAGGTTTTGTTGTTGTTTGTTCTCCTCTATCTCAAGCTCTCTTTGCATGGATCTTCCCCCTCTGATTTTTAGCTGAAGAGGAGGCTGAGGAGGTGGTGGTAGTGGTGGTGGCGGTTGAGGTGGTCGCGGGTGCGTCGAGGGCCCCCGAGCCTCCCCCTTTCATTCCCCTCCAAAGGTGAGCATTTCCCCTCCTTTTCTTGATTTTTAGGGCTTAAGGGGCTGTTGGGAAGGTCATGCATGTTGGGTAGTTAGGTTAGGGTGTGTGTGAGGGGTTGGGGAGGGTTAAAATGAGGTTAGGACGGGCTGGGCGCGCGCTGGGCGTAGTCTGCGCGCGGGCGCGCGCAGGCGGGCGCTGGCAGGCGCAGTCGAGCGCGCAGACGCGCGCCGGTGCGCGCGGGTGTGCGCGCGGGTGAGCGGGTGCGCGCGGGAGCACGCGCGGGTGTGCGCGGGTGGTGCTGGCCCAAGCAAGGGGTGCGCGCGGGCGCGCGCGGGCGTGCTAGCGAGCGTGCGCGCGCACGGAGCAGGCGCCTGGGCGCGGGGCTGGGGACCAGTGCGCGTGGGTGCGCGTGCGTGCGTGTGCTGGGGCCGTGCGCGGGGTGCTGCGCGAGGGGCGTGGGCTGGACGCGCAGTGCGCGCGGGCGCGCGCGAGCGTGCGCGTGCGTGCGGCAGTGCGTCTGGGTGCGCGGGCAGGAGCGCGGCAGTGCGCCGAGGGTGCTGGGGTGCGTGCGTGCGTGCGCATTCGTGCGTGCGCGTGCGGGGGGCCATGCGTGTGGCTGCCCAAGGGTTCGGGTAGGTGTCGGGGCACTCGGACTCGCGTGCGTACGTGCGTGCTCGCATGCGTGCGAGCCCGTATGCATGCTTGTCCGAGTATGGGGTATTTCTAATTATTTTTGTGTATAAATTGTGTTGTTTCTCACCAGTTGGATGCCCCTACCTTGCAGATCTCGTCGGATGGGATGCGCGAGGTCCCAGGTCGTAAGGTGAGTGGTTTGATTCCAATCCCCCCCCCCCTCTCTAGGGATGCGCTCGACCCGCATAGACGCGCGTCGCGCATCGATGGGGGCCCCTAGCTAAATTATGTAGACACCTGTGCATGCCTGATTATTATGATGTATCCATGCCACCTTAGACTATGTATGATAGGGATACGCACCCGTATATCATGTATAGCGGCCTATGCATGTTTAGTAATCTTGTCCTTAATTGGAAAACCCCGACTATGCATATTCCCATTTAGTTTAATTTATTTAAATCAAGATGGGATTATGTGATTATATTGTTGTAAGCATGCCTTAGAGAATATTATAACCTTGTGGTTATAATATATGTCTCCCCGCATCTTAGTTATGCGCCCTGAAGGAATTCTTGAGAATTCATGACATTAGAAATGTTAGGTAGCGTTGTCGACGGATCCAAGAGGATCGCATGCGCGTGAGTAGGCTGTTCTCCCCTTCGTTGGATTCCAATGTAGGAACTCCCCGACGATGGCTGACCTGACAGAGGGCTTCCGTCCGGTACCTCCGATGTGTTCGGACAGTACTGGTAGTTGGAGTGGACTAGGTCGAGGCCACGAGGGTGGGAAAGGGCTACCGGTGGACCAAGGGTGAATAGCAGTCTAGTCAGTCCCAAAAGGCCCATGTCACCCCCTAAAGGGTGAGGGTGAGGGTGGGGTGGGTCAGCGATGTTACGACCCACTAGCTTGTGTAGTTACTCCCGTTTAGGGACTATGACTACTTTGAGGTTAATATGAATGTGTTGGTTGTGGTTATGCATGTGTGTGATATCTCGATAAGCGAGTATCGAGAGTGGTTGTTTTCCATTGGGTTTCGCTTTGCGAACATGGGATCGTTCTCCCCTTCGTTGGATCCGATGTAATAACTCCCCGGCGTTGGCTATACCTGTCAGAGGACTAGGCGGAGGCCACGAGGGTGGGAGAGGCTACCGGTGGACCAAGGGTGTAGAGCGGTGAGTTGAGGAGATCGGGTTGTAGATACTACCCGAGAGAGGGTTAATGAATGATGTCGCGAGCGTGGAATCATTCTTCCCTTCGTTGGATCCGTGTAGTACAGCCCCGGCGTTAGACAGGCTATCCTGACAGATGGCTCCCATCTGTAGGTACTTCTGATGTGTTCGGACAGTGCTGATCGTGGGAGTATACCAGGTAAGCTACGGAGCGGGGAGAGGCTACCGGTGGACCAGGGGTGTAGAGCAGTCTAAGTCTCTTCCCAAAGTCCCAAGATGTCTCCTTTCAGGAGTGAGGGTGTGGATGAGGCGAAGACACGTCCCTCGTGACCCATTCGTTGTTCGACCGTTCCCATAGTTGTTGGGTCCGGTCTCGTGATCGATGTTGAAGGACATCGATGGGCGATTATCTAGATGTAGATGATCCAGTAGTGTTGAGTAGACCAGTAAATCCGGGTCTCTTCGACCGACGGCATGGTCTCTAGACCAGTAAATCCGGGTCTCTTTGACCGACGGTATGGTCTCTCCTCATAAGTCCCAAAAGACTCCCTCCGGGAGTGAGGGTGGGGGTGAGGTTGGTCGCGCCGCCGCGTGACCCAGTTATCCATGGGTTTCCACCCATGTTTTCCTTGAAAGGGAACTGATTTATGTATTGAACTGTAGATTGGTGATTGGTTTCCAGCCACTCACTGAGCTTGTAGCTCACCCCTCGCATACTGTTTCTTTTCAGGGGCAGTGTTGGGCGTGGAGCTGGAGCTTCCTGTGGCGTGGTCTTATGGGCGTGGAGCGTTCTGTCGGCGGGTGGTGTGTGCGAGGCTGTCAGCATTCCTAGAGTCATTTTATGCTTTGTAAATCGTGCATGTGGCACAGGTTGTATTTTCTTTGGTCTAGACTTGGCTTTCACAGGACATTGATTGTGTATTCGGGTCTGTAATAATGTTTTTGATTTACAGACATTGTTATATATTATGCTTCTGCTTTTCAGTCAGTTATCATTATCTTGCTTTGTCGCCTTGTGTATTGTTGTTGGTGTCCTTATTGACCTCAGGTATTGATAGCTGATATTATATTTATAATTGCCACGTCTCGGGGATGCCTGGGGCGTGACAAAAAGGATGGTATCAGAGCCTGGTCCTGTCAGAGCCTAAGTCTAGTCGTATAGATGATGAGTCGTAGGATTGTCATCCGAGTACTCTTGTTTTAGAAGTTATCTTAGGTTGCTGACATGCCTCCGTTGACGTGGACGTGACCCCCTGGACCCACCCTTAAGTTGTCAACTGGGTCGACTAGTTAGGGTCAGTTGTTAGATCTCTTGTGCGGGATTAAGGTTTGGGTAAGAGATTTATGCCCAGTGGTGTGATACAGTGATAGTGATGAGTTGGTTGTAATTTCTAAGGTATGGATTGCGTCTCGATAATGGAGCTCTTTCCCATGTATCGGTATCGCTGGTAACCATGGAGTTCGCGTGCGGCGCCAATTTCAAGTGTTGAGGATGTGCCGTATTACTCATTAAGGGATGATGTCTTCTTCTAGCCTTCCTACTCAGGATTAAGGGGCCTTGCAGGGTCAGCGTTGAGACCCGGGTTAGGGTACTCCGTGTTCCTTGTTTGGTTGTCGGGATATCCTATATCGGGACCTCATGGTACCCTGCCAAAGTTTTTTTTCCCAGTGAAGGACTCCATAGAAGCATCAAATTGATGGAGGATTTTTCCCTCTCACTGGAAGGTGCTGTAGCGAGTGGTGATGCGTACGATCGGGATTGGGTGCGTCCTATTGCAGCTCAGTGGGCGATTGCTAGTGGACAGGGTTCCATAGTGGCATCTGGAGTCGCTTCGACATATCATTGTGTGTTGTAGCTGCCCGGTTGAGGCCAGAGCCCTGTGAGGTGCTCCCAGATACTATGCTTGTGGTGCGCCCATATGGCAGAGATAGTAGGCTTGGGAGGCTACCAGGTAGAGGCCACACTGGGAGAGTGCTGCTAAATGATGTCGAGAGCGTGGACTCCCCGTGATGAATCTGCCCATGGAGTGCAGGATGCTGGAGTTCCAATTTGTTTCAGATTTTTGCTTATTTGGCTTGATTTTGGGGTAAGATTTTGGTTGAGATTTTTGTCAATTTGAATTGTAATTCATGAAATGGTTCTTAGGGTTTTGGATTTGAGGTTTTTTTCATATTTTTTACTTATTCATGATTGTTAAATTATATGTGTTATGTCATAGTGTATCACACATGTAATCTCATTTGTACTTGTATATAAGGGATTAAACCCTAAAGTGCAATACAAGGATTTTCATTATTTCATTTTAACATGGAATCAGAGCCACCTCAAAAACCCTAAATATTTTTTTTTGGAATCCTTCATCGCCGTTGTCGACGTTGTCATCACCGCCGCCATCGTCGTCGTGCCTTTCGCCGTTGCGCGCCGCCCCTATCGCGCGCCCTGCCCTGCCATGCCGTCCAGCCCTGCCGAGTGCACGCCCTGCCGCACCAGGCCCTGCCTAAGCGCCCTGCCCGAGCGCCTGCCCTGCCGCGCCTGGCCCTGCCCGAGCACACGCCCTGCCGCGTCACCCGATCCGCGAACGCGCAGATTCACTCGGATTTCTCGGGACCCTGTCTCGGATCTTGTCGCGGACAAGATCCCGGATTTCCCGGGCATTTGTTCACGAGCTAGACATGCAAACGCATCCCTGTCACTGCCAGCGCACGGTCCCGAGTTTCCCGGGATCCCACTGCGCACGCCCAGCATCCAACCCAGACCCTGTTCAGTGACTAACCCGGCTCCACACGTCCGACCCGGATCCGTGAACCCGGCCCAGCATCCGACCCGGACCCGATCCGGATCCGCGAACCCGGCCCGGCACTCGACCCAAGTCCGCCCTCAGGTCACCTCCTGCTGCCACCGGCCAACCTCCGCTACCTCCGGCCGCCCTCCGGCTTCTCCGACCGCCCTCCGCCACCTTCGACACCTCCTTGAGACTTCAAATCACTAAATCGGTCATAACTTCCTCTCCGGAAGTCCGATTAAGGTGATCCAGGAGTCCATTTTGCTCGATTTTTCGTGCTCTACGTCCTCGTCTGCTTCTGATCCTCATCCGAGTGGTTCTGCACAATGTCAGAAATCAACGACGACCCTACTCTTCCGCCACCAACTTCGAAGATGGCTGATCTCTCTGAGGCTGCTACTCTCTCTCAGATGGCATGTTTTGAGAATTTTCGGGACAATCTTCCGAACTCGACCGATTTTCCTCTCAGTTCTGCCGAAGATTGGTCACCCTGGCACGAGCGCTCTCGATCGTTGTCATCTTGTCGGTTATATTGATGGTTCTATTGTGCAACCGTCTGATCAAGACCCGACATATATCACCTGGCGCACACGGGACAGACGCGTACACTCCTATTTGATCAACTCTGTTGATCGTTCGATCCGTGCAGATCTCACTGGTTTTCCGTCGTCTGCCGCACTATGGACTCATCTTTGTGATTGCTTTGTAGAGAAAAGCGGTGCTCGTGAATATCAACTTCTGATCGACACTCAGACTGCTACTCAAGGTGATCTATCTGCCCAGACTCTATATGGCCGCATGAGGGCGAACTTCAGGGAGCTTCGTGCGCTTGAGCCTGGACCGATGGCCACTCCCGCTGAGCGAGAAGCTTTTCGTGATCGTCGCGAGTTGTATCAGTATCTGATGGCTCTTCGTCCAGAGTTTTCCGCATTGGCCGGTCAACTCATACATCGGGATCCACTTCCTCGACTGGAATCCGCTGTCACTGAGGTTGTTGCTGAGGAGACTCGTCTTCGCACCATTGCATTGCGCCAGTCCACTCCATCTTCCACTTATGAGGGTGTCTTGGCTACTCCTCCTACGACTCTCACAGGCTCCTCTCGAAAGAATACATTCTGTGCTCACTGCAAGAGGACTGGACATCCGATCGTCGACTGTTGGAAGCTTCATCCTGAAAAGCGCTTTGGACCAAAAGGAAGAGGACAGCGTCGCCCCACTGCTCCCTATACTTCTGTTGCTGTTGCTACTGACGCTCCGTCTTCATACACAGATCAGCTTGGGCGTATCCGAGAGAGCCTCGATCAACTGATCATACAGCAACCTCCTCCTGGTTCTTCTACTCCCTCTGCTTTCTCTACTACTTCGGGTACTCCTGTTCATTGGATTTTTGATTCAGGTGCTTCACATCACATGACACCGGACAGTTCTGTCCTCACTGCATGCTCACCGGCACCTTCACACCTGCCCACGATTCATACTGCAGATGGCTCCCCTTTAGTCATCACGCAGTGTGGATCGATCACTACCACCTCTGACCCTACAGGACGCATTTCATTACCATTTGTTTTGCATGCCCCTGACCTTTGCATGAATCTTATATCTATTAGCCGATTGTGTGATTCTGGTCTCACTGTTACCTTTACCACCTCTGGTTGTCTTGTGCAGGATCCACGATCAGGGCAGAGGATTGGCGTTGGACGTAGGCTTGGCGGACTTTATTACGTGGAGTATCTTCGTCTTCCCGTTCCTGATCCATCTGTCTTCTGTGGTAGCGTCACTTCTGATGTCGATTTGTGGCATCGAAGGTTAGGTCATGTGTCTGAGTCTCGTCTCAAAGAACTATTTCAATCTGGTGTCTTAGGTCGTATTTCTTTTTCTCCACTTTCTGTTTGCGAGGGCTGTAAATTAGCCAAACCTGTGGCTACTCCTTTTAGTCCTAGTAATAATCAGTCCTCTAGTCCATTTGAGCTTGTTCATTCTGACATTTGGGGCCCATCTCATGTAACCTCAAAGAGTGGTTTTTCTTATTATATTAGTTTTATTGATGATTACTCTCGTTTTACTTGGATTTATTTATTGCGTCAACGTTCTGAGGTTCCCAAAATTTATGAGATTTTTACCAATATGATTTATACCCAATTTCAAGCTCGTATCAAAACTTTTAGGTCTGATTGTGCTCGAGAATACATCTCTTCTACGATGCGTTCTCTTCTTCATTCTCATGGCACCCTTTTTCAGCAATCATGCCCCTACACTCATGAGCAAAATGGGGTTGCTGAACGTAAACATCGTCATATTCTTGAGACGACGTGCTCTCTTACTTTCCTCTTCAGTCCCCAGTACAGTTCTGGGCTGAGGCTGCTCTTCTCTTGTCCATCTTATCAATATCACCCCCTCCTCTGTCCTCTCCGGTATGACTCCTCATGAGCGTCTTTATTCTTCTCACCCTGATTATAGCAGACTTCGCACATTTGGATGTACGTGTTTTGTGCTTCTCCCTCCTCATCAACGCACCAAGTTGGCCGCTCGGTCAGTAAAGTGTGTATTCTTGGGGATTAGCTTCGAACACAAGGGTTATCGCTGCTATGATCCTGTTGGAGATCGATTTTGGATCGCTCGTCATGTGTCCTTTGTCGAGGATGTTCCCTATTTTTCTTCTTCACCCACTCCTCTTCTCCTCTCCTGTTCAGGTCTCTCCTGTACATTCTCTAGGTCTTCTATTACGTCTCTTCCTTTTCCTGGCCTACCTGTTGCACTAGAGTCTGTTCCTACCCCTGCGTCTCAACCTGACATTCCTGCAGATAACCCACCCTCTCCTCCCAGTGTGTCACCTATTGCCCTACTGAAGATACTTCCACTGGTCCTCCGACTCCCACGCCCGACGCGCCTCCTCCTGCCGTGGATCCTCATCTTTTGCCTCGTTATCCTCACCGTGCGCGTCATCCCCCTTCCCGATTCATTCGACTCGGGACCACCTGACCAGTTTGGTTTTGCATCTGTCAGTACCTACTCTCCACAGTTTCAGGCCTATCTCACAGCTATACATGCCCACCGTGAGCCCCGTTCTTATCGAGGCAGTCGAGTACCCTGAGTGGCAGCAGGCCATGGCTGAGGAGTTTCAGGCGTTTGAGCAGACACAGACCTGGGATGTTGTTCCCCTTCCGAATGGTGTTACCCCTATCAGCTGCAAGTGGATTTTCAAGATCAAGCATCGCCCTGATGGTTCCATTGAACGCCATAAGGCTCGTCTTGTTGCTAGAGGTTTCACTCAGGAGTATGGCATTGACTATGAGGAGACCTTTGCTCCTGTTGCTCAGATGACTACTGTTCGCACCCTTCTTGCTGTTGCTGCTGTTCGTCGCTGGCCTCTCTTTCAGATGGACGTGAAGAATGCTTTTCTTCATGGTGATTTATCTGAGGTTGTTTATATGCAACCACCTCCAGGTCTCAGCACTCCTCCTCAGCATGTTTGTCGTCTTCGGCGGGCTATATACGGACTGAAACAAGCTCCTCGTGCCTGGTTTGAGCGTTTTCGCAGTGTTATTCTGACAGCTGGTTTTGTTGAGAGCCACCAGGACCACTCTATGTTTGTGCGATCCTCATCGCAGGGGCGGGTAATCCTTCTTCTGTATGTTGACGACATGATTATAACTGGCGATGACTCCGCTGGTATTACTCTGGTCAAGAATCACCTCAGTCGACAGTTTCAGATGAAAGATCTTGGTACTCTTCGCTACTTCCTTGGTCTCGAGATTGCACAGAGTGATCGTGGGATTCTGCTTTCTCAACAGAAGTATACAGCTGACATTTTAGAGCGTGCTGCCCTCTCCGATACTCGCAGTGCAGATACTCCTCTCGAGCTTCATGTGAAGCTTCGTCCTACAGATGGTGAGCTTCTTCCAGATCCTACTAGATACAGACAGATTGTGGGTCAGCTTGTGTATCTCTGCATCACCAGACCTGACATTGCTCATGCTGTTAGCATTGTTAGTCAGTTTGTCTCGACCCCTCGATCAGTGCATTATGGTGCTCTTATGCGTATTCTCAGATATTTACGTGGTACTATCACTAGATCGTTGTATCTGTCATCCTCTTCCACTTTGGTTCTTAGAGCTTACACTGATGCTGATTGGGCTGGAGATCCGACCACGAGACGCTCTACCACTGGGTTCTGCATATTTCTTGGAGATTCCATCATCTCTTGGCGCAGCAAGAAACATGAAGTTGTTTCCCTGTCCAGCACTGAGGCTGAGTATCACGCCATGGCTATTACCACCAAGGAGATTGTTCATCTTAGACGTCTCTTGGTGGACTTAAGAGTCATCCTACTCCTCTTTATTGTGATAACCGGTCTGCTATTCAGATAGCCAGGAATCCGGTCTTTCACGAAATGACCAAACACATTGAGATCGACTGTCACTTCGTTCGTCAGCACTACCTTGCAAAGACAGTATCGCTTTCGCATATTTCCTCTGCAGAGCAGCTTGCTGATTTCTTTACGAAGTCACATCCAGTTCCTTGATCTCAGTTCCTTATTCGCAAACTCACCTTGTATGATACATCATGAGTTTGAGGGGGGCTGTTAAATTATATGTGTTATGTCATAGTGTATTACACGTGTAATCTCATGTGTACTTGTATATAAGGGATTAAACACTAAAGTGCAATACAAAGGTTCCCATTATTTCATTCTAATAATGATTTTTGTTTATTTCGCGGAATGCATGTGCCTTTTTTCAGATTTTTGTTTACTTGTTCATGATTTTTCAGATTTTTGTTTTTTTCATTTGATTCATGTATAAAAACGTTTTGGTTTTTAGGGTTTCATTCATGTATAAAAACTTTTTGCATTGGATTTTTGTTTATTTGGCCGAATGTGTGCGCTTCTCCTTTTTGTTGGAAAGTTTTGATTTTTTTTTATTTTTTGGGAGGGGGGGGGGGGGGGGGGTTGTTATTACAATGGGTTCAGAATGGGTTTTGTTTTTGTTTTGTAGGATACTGGGTTTTTTTTTTCATGATTTAAGATTAGGATTTGATTTGATTTATCCCTTTATCATTTGATCAATTTGATATTTTTTGTTATCGTTTGATCAATTTATCCCTTTTTTTAATGGATTTTTTTACAAAAAAAAAAAAAAGTAAAAAGATGGTGTTCTATTGGGATGGTTTTCATTTTCCCAATTGGATCTGATGCCTGACATGGTATTACATAAATATTGATTTTTCCCCAATGATATCCTTTTTGTCAGGATTATTGTGATTATTGTAGCTTGAAATGTTTGGTTAATATATGGATAGGAAGGAGTTTTATGGTGAGAGGTGGCTAATTCTTTGTCTTCTTTTTTGAAAAAAGAATTTTAGAAGAATTATTGTCATTTTTACCCTGTAAAAGTTGATACCATAAATTATATTAAGTTTTGGGAACGTGAATGAGCCTTCTGCATTGCGTACTGTGTGTGTGTGTGTGTTTGATGTAACCATTATCCCAAGTTCTATTGAAGTTTATTTACTTCTAAGAACAGAAATATTCTTTGATATGCAGAATGTCATATAAGGAATTTAACCATATTTTTCTCTTTCAGGACTCTAAACAAGAATCAAAGAACATGGTTTCAGTTGGAGGCACTACTTTGTTAAATTTGGGAGAATATGCATATGTTGCTGAAGAGAATGAGGTCAAGATAAATATCCCCCTCTCCGGACCATGAATCTCTGTTTAGCTTCATTGATTTCTACATGTAAGTGGGTTTCAATTCATTTATATGTCTCTGCTATGATTACCATTTTTCTATCTTTCTCCTGACATTGGGACGTTCATTTATGACTGGCCAAACACGAAGAACATTGGTTGCCTAAGTTTCTCTAGCTAGCTTAAACTGACTCCAATTACATAAAGTGTGCTTTAGACTCCTTTGACTTAATATTAGCATGAATAAGACTGCTCTATGAGTATATGGTGAAGAGGAACTTAACTAATTATGTGAAGGTCTTCCAAGCCGAAGGCAAAGTGTCTTCAGATCCTGTTGGTAAGACATCAAATGAGTTCTTATGGGGTAAATGTTTTTGAATGCTCCGTTTTTTTTTGGTTGATTGTTGCTTCTTTGGGTTTCTAGCTATAGATGCACCAGGTGGTTTTCTCTTTGAATGGTGGTTTGTTTTTGGTACATATTCATTGCAAGGACTAATGAGAAGCATTCTGATGCAGTTGCTTCCTACATAGAGGTGGTATCTGTTTCCACTCTGTATGTGTGAATTCTAATGTTGGACTTTGTTTTTGGTGATGCATATATTTGTCTTACATTTTAGATGCCTAAAATGGTAATCATATATTGTTATTTGGCCTAAAGACCAAGAAAACCGTTCCTTTTAAATTCACAAGAAAACAGTTCCCTGTTTGATTATTTGCAATGACAATAAATAAAGCCGAATGACAGACTCTTGAGTCCAGACAATATTGGCCTATATTGTGGTTTGGTTTTTCTTCATATATATATGCTGAATTTGTTTGTAACTATAGAATTTAAGAGAGGTTTGATGCCCTAACTTCATATTCCAATTTCTGTTGAAATAATTGTGATTATTTCATTTAAATTCCTAACTATTCTTACATACTCTTGGGATTATAATTCAATCCCTCGTTCATAGGTTCCTTACCACATAATTCATATTCAGTTTGACTCAGGGATATAGTATCTCTATGAAAAAGATTTACTTCAAAAAATCAGAGCATTAGGGCGATAACTAATATTGTGTTTTTTGAAGAAACCAAGCCAGTATAGGCTCTATTTCATGAACATATACATTGACAATTGTTTCTTATAAACATGCACTTCTATAAATGTTTTATATTCTGTAATTTTACATGTAAGTTGTGCATAAAAGTATGCCAAAAATACTTTTGAGGAAACTAAGCCAATATAGCCTATAGTTCGTGAGCATCTGTGGACACTTTTTTTTTTTTTTATCTCATACCAAACCAACATCAATAAGAAATTTGACCAAATTCACAGGGTTGGGGGACTATATAAACTTAATTGAACTTTTTGTTTTATAGTTCAATCTTTCAAATTGATTTCTACACATTACTTGATTGAAACATACTTGCAATCTTTACATATTTGACTACATATGTTTGTATTTCCCCTTTCCCATATGTTTTGATGCTTTGTTTGGAGGGCCATATCACATAATTCTCATGGATTTTTTTATTGATTGTCAGTGAAGATGGAAGATTGAGCTTGTTGTGTCTGTGTCATTTGGAGCGCTCTGTTTGAAGATTTGGGTACATAATTTTTTTTATAAGTTATGTATTCCTGATTTGGTATTTGGATTTGATTTTGTTAAAATCCAAGATAAAGAGGTTTAATTATGATTTTATTATGAGATGTCCAGTTTTGAGTTAGCTTTCGTACAGAAGTGGAATTAGATCAACTGGATTCTTGTAGTAAAAGTTATGGGTATTTTTCCAAGTATACCCCGAGGATGGAAATTCTGGCAGCAGCCCTGTTCCATGTTCGGCTCTAATTTCGGATTATCTGGAGAGATTATTTGATCATGGCATAAACATGAAAGTTGTAGATAATCTTCTTAGCTTTCCATCGGTCTTGGAATCAAGCAATTCGGAGCTGTATCGGGGAAGTTATGGCTGTTCCAGTGAAGCTTGCGCAGAATTTCTAGTCGGAGAGCGACTTAGTAAATTCTCCTTAAGATATTTGTGATAAATATCTCTCTCTCTCTCTCTCCCCTCTCACTTCCACGACAACCTCTGCTGGGCTCTCTCTTCCTCTCATTTTAAGCCCCCCCATGTGTTTGGTTTAAGTTCTCAATGAGAAGGTGAAGGTGGAGGAGGAAGTGGTGGTGGATCTTTGTGTGGTGTGATTGTTTGTTCTCCCCTCTCAAGCTCTCTTTGCATGGTTCCTCCCCCCCCCTGTTTTTTCTGCCATGGAGGGCTGAAGAGGAGGCTGAGTGGTGGTGGTGGTTCCGGTGGCGGCGTTTCGGTGTGCGAAGGGCCCCGAACCCTCCCCTTTTGTTCCCCCTCCAAGGTGAGCTCCTCCCCTCCTTTTTCTTTGTTTCTTTGGCTTAAGGGATGTTGGGGAAGTCATGCTTGCTAGGTAGTTGGGTTTGGGTGTGTGTGAGGGGTTGGGATGGGTGAAAAAGGGGTTAGGAGGGCTTGGGCGCGTGCTGGGTGCGGTCTGCGGGCGTGCGCGCGCAGGCGCGCGTGTAGGTGGGCGCAGTCGGGCGCGCAGTCGCGCGCGGGGCAGGGCACCTGGGCACTGCGCCTGGGTGCAGGGCAGGGCGCCTGGGCATGCGCCTGGGTGCGGAGCTGGGGACCAGTGCGTGCGCATGCTGGGGCGTGCGCGCAGTGCGCGCGGGGGCGCGCTGGGCTGAACGCGCGGGCGCGCGCGAGCGTGCGCGTGCGTCTGGGCGCGCGGGCAGGCGCGCGGCAGTGCGCCGATGGTGCCGGCGTGCATGCGTGCGTGCACATTCGTGCGTGCGCGTGCGGGTGGCCATGCGTATGGCTGCCCGGGGGTTCGGGAATGAGTTGGGGTGCTTGGGATCGCGTGCGTACGGGCCGTATGTACGTTTGCCCGAGTATTGTGTATTTTTAGTGTATTTTTGGGGTATTTATGTATCTTACTCACCGAGTTGATTACCCTGTCTTGCAGATCTTGACGAACGGTCGCGCGACGACCCGGTTGTCAGTGAGTGGGACAACCCAACCCAGTTGGGAGGCGTTATATGCACTTGGGCGTATAACGTCCTCCCCTGGGGCAGCATAGTTAATATTAACTGATTAATATGTAATCTGTGCAAGCATGATTAGTGTGTAGAATGCATGCCACCCTAGACTTGAATGTTAGGGACTTGCACCCATAGGATATGTGTAAGAGCCGTGCATCCTGTCACCCTGTTCATATGATAGGAAGCCTCGACCTATGCATGTGTCCTACTAGTTTGATTTATTAATTAAATGCAAACTTATGGTATCTTAGTATGCCTTGGGGAATATAAAGGGGGCCTTGCGAGGTCAACATTGAGACCCGGGCTAGGGTACTCCGTGTTCCTTGTTTGGTTGGCGGGATGTCCTATATCGGGACCTCAGGTTGCCCTCCCAAAGTTTCTTTTCCTCATTATTATCTTATGTATTCCCCGCATCTTGGTTATGCGCGCTGGAGGAATTCTGAAGAATTCAAGACATTAGAGTTGTAGAGATGTGTTGTCAGCGGATCCGAGTGGATCATATGCGATGGATAGGCTGTTCTGTTCCCTTCGTTGGATCCGTGTAGAGACTACCCCGGCGTTAGAAAGGTTGTCCCGTGCAGGGGCTCCCATCAGTAGGCACCTCCTGATTTGGTAGACGGACTGTGCTGAATGTGGGAGTGGCCAAACGGCCTACGGAGTGGGGAGAGACTATCGGTGGACCAAGGGTGACCAACAGCCTAGTCAGTCCCAAGAGCCTATGTCACCTATTGAGGGGTGAGGGTGAGGGTGTGGTGGGCCGGCGATGTGGCGACCCACAGGATTGTGTAAGGATGATTATCAGCCTTGTAAGTCCCAATATCCTTTGTCACCTATTGAGGGGTGAGGGTGAGGGTGTAGTGGGTTGGCGATAGCGACCCGCTGGATTTGTGTAGTTAGTCCCAATATCCTATGTCACCTATTGAGGGGTGAGGGTGTAGTGGGTTGGCGATAGCGACCCACTGGATTGTATAGCTGTTGCCATTTTGTGGCTTTTAATAATGAGATTGTGGAATAATAATATCTGGTGGTTAATATAATTGTGATGCATGGGTTGTGCTGTTCACTGAGCGTGTGGCTCACCCCTCGCATAATATTATTCTCCAGAGTCATCTGAGTCGGAACTGAAGGAAGAGCTCCCTGAGGGACTTCATCAGTAGCGGAGTAGCGCCACGTCTCGCGAGTATCAGAGGCTATCAGCATCCCTTTTGCTTGTATGTATTATATTCCGTGCTTGGGTACGCGTTTGTATTGTATTTGGATGTCATTGTATATATTGACTCTCACAGGACACTTGATTATGTATCGAGTCTGTAATGTGTCTTTGAATTACAGATTCAGTCTTTTAGCTTCCGCTTTTGGTGTATATATCATGTCAGCCCTGCTTTGTTGTCTGTGTTGTCATTTTAGCTGTTGTGTAAGTATGTTATTGAACTCCAGTTTAGACTGATATCATATATACACTTGCCGCGTGCCGGGGACGCCCGGGGCGTGACAGAGCTGTAGTTTCTCAAGTCTTAGAGGAAAGCAAGTAACAAAGGAGGATTTCTTTGATGTTAAACTGTCAAAGGTTGATGGACAAACAATTTGCATGTTTGGGATATTTGACTGTATGCTTCTCTTCTGCTCTTTTATGTGTAAATTTGCGTGTAACGAATTATATTGTGGACTTACCGACAATGATTTCTCATTGTAGGTCGTGGAGGGTACTGTGCTGCCGAGTACTCATTGTAGGTCGTGGAGGGTACTGTGCTGCCGAGTACTTGAAAAAGCACTTGTTTGAGAATCTCATGAAACATCCAGTGTTCATCACCGATACTAAAATAGTCATAAGTGTGTTCAAGTTCTTAACACGGTGCTAAGTGCATTGTTAGCTTGTTTAGATATGTTTATTTCTCAGTGACATATTTACTATAAAGATTTAGCTTTATATTTATTTTGTTTTGTTGATCATGCTGTAATTGAAACGTATCAAAAGATCGATTCAGAGTTCTTCGATTCTAAAAGTCATAGTTCAAGAGAGGATTCATTAGGGATTTGTGATTATAAACTAACACACGCTAATGTGTGTGCACTTAAACTAGTATTCATTTAAACACGTGTATTCAGGAAAACAAATAATCAATTACATGCAAACATGGTCATCACATCTTTGGATTAACGTTGAAAAATCTGAAGAGGTTGAAAAAAAAATCCCAAGGGATCTATTCTAGAACGCAGTCCTCTAAAAAGCAATAAGAACTTACAACCCTCATGTGCAGTGATTCTTTCTCAGAGCTTGTTCAATACCATTGTAATTGTTGTATCAGTGTACAAATAGAAGTGTCGATAATCAAATGGGTCAGGTACAGGTTCACCCTGACCCGACCAGGACTTGATCCATTAACAGGCCTAATCCACGTGTTAGCCTATATGGCAAATTCACTAAACACAGTCACTCCTATTAAGGGACTCCAGCAAACAAGCGGGAGTAATAAAGAGATATAGAGTAGTGAAAGAGTGACATCAGTTTGGGGTGCATAATTCATTCCGAGAGTTCTTGTACTCCTCAATATTCTCTTAAAGGACGTCAAACATGCCTTGGACTTCGAGAAGGCGTACAAAGTAAAGAAGATTTAATGTTTATTAAGGGCGCTGTTACACCTAGATCCATTTCTAGTTCTAATTTCAGTCTTATATGTGTCGATAGAAACTTAATGGTGTGTATGCTTATGTTAACAAGACATATACTTTGAAAGAATTTTTTTACATTTTTTATAAATGCATCCATGCAATTCATTGAAGTATATGCTTCATGTTTTATAAAAACATGTACCTCATTAAATGAGGTATACTATTTTTAAAAAATTTAAAACACATGTAGACTAGAATTGAAGATGAAAATGAGGTTGGACATACCATTATCCTTTAAAATGTAGTTTCAACAAGAGATATAGGGTGTCTAAATTTGGGGGCCTTTGCAAATCAGATGGATCTAAATGAATTTTTAATATCAAGATTCACAAGAGGGTATGTACTTATGAATTTGAGTGGCACAAATAGAGACACCTCTGGATTATCTGGAATTCCGGTCAAACTAAACCCCAAAATTAAAAATCTCAACTTGATAATTTAGATTCAACCTGCCCAAATTGAACTCTAATGGGCCGTTTGGTAGAGGAATATGGGGAGAATAATTGAGAATTAGGGAGAATAAGCAAAAAAGCTGTTTGCTTGAAATTAATAGATGAGTATAAGTACAACTATGCTAGAATAGGTGAAAATAAACTGATATTTGTATTCCATGTCCCCCTGGAAATGTGCTATTCCACCTAATCCATTCCATTGATATAAATGGGCCCAACTTTTATCACATTTTATAAATTAAAGAGTCCACAGATCAAATCATTTTTCCACCTTTAATAAATTCTTGTCTACACTTTATTCACAACTTATCCATGGTCAATTAAACAACAAAAACTTTATTATTACGTTTTCTAATGGGGATAACTAAAAATACAACCAAACATAACATAAATTATTTTGTTGGTTTAATAACCTATTCATAGGATAATCTTAAACTCCAATGAGGGCTGGTTTGACATGGAGTTAAGATTTTGAAGAAAAATTGTCCTAATTTTAAATGATGAAAAAATTCATCAATTTTATTTACATTTACATATATCAAAATTGGGATAAAAATGAGGATAAATGTTATCTCAGCTTTTTGGTGGAATAAAATATCTCCATTTTAATTTTAAAATTGGGACAATTGTCCACAATTTATCCTGATTATTTTTTGAATCAAATGGAAGTAATCTGTCCTCCCACTCACTTATTCCAATAATTATCTCTTATTCTATCACTTATCCCTTTATCAAAACAGTCCTAATAGTTTAGGTCTCTATCTAAACAACGGGTGGGGCTATTTGCACCCCTCTGTTTACTGCGCACACCCCTTGTCTAACCACACCTCACCCAAATAACTTGGGTTATGAACACACTCTAGTATTTATCTAACATTTGACTCTCCACTACACACCCCTTTCATCTAAACCCTAAAAAACAATAACCCCAAATGTGCCTCTCTTCTTCCCTCCCACATTTGGTTCTCTCTCCCTCTACCGTTGGAATCGGAGCTCGAGTTCAAGTCCTCCCGCTGCAGCCTTCTCAAGCTCCAAGAGAAGGACCTCCTCATTCTTCAGTCCCTCACCGACCTCTCCGACTCCCTCAACTCCTCCCTCGCCGATCTCAAGGTGAGCAAAATTTGACTTGAGAACATCTCTTTTTCATTGAATCCAATATCTCATAATAGAATGAGTTTGTATTGAGAAAGATAATACATGCTTCTTGGCAAATAATAGAACCAATAAAAAAACACTAGCGTTGCATAAACAAATCAGTGTTGTCGAAATTGAGAATAATCAGACCTCCATGACATTTTCAGTATTCTATAGTTTTGCGCTAAATCACCATACTATCCATTTTGGAGTATATTATGTCACAAATATTGTATGGTGAAGGCAACTACTGGAGGTGGAGGGCGTGGAATGCGTCTAGGTAAAGAACCGGAAGAATCTGTCAAGTTGTTACAGGTATGCGATGAATTAATTTCACTTCTTTATCCCACTTATTAGTTCAGAAATTGTGCACCTTTGCATTATTGTATTGATTGTCTTTGAAGTGCAGAAGTAGTACTGCATAATAAACTTGTTGTATATTCGCTTATTGTGTGCTTATGTGAGACTTACTCTCCCAGTGTCATGGCTCTAGACTTCTCTTTTTAAGTGTTGGTCAGAAGGTGTGAGCTATGGACGTGTGATAGCTAGAATTTACAAATTAATGTGTGGAAATTTTTGTCCTAAGTTGTTCTGAAAGAACCTTGTGTAGAAAAAGTCAAAAAAGAAAAAGAAAAATCCTGTAATCGACTTCAAGCCTCCCACTGCCTAACCATGTTTCCAAAGTTAAACATGATAAGATTATAAAGCTCCAACTCCATGATTTAGGTTTATGTGCTTTAAAATCATGGAGATGTGTAAAAAAAAGTATTATAAATTTCAAGAAAATTATGTCTAACATTTCAAGTACCTTAACCTAACATTAAAATTAGCAAATATGGAGTCGAATGTGGATTTTGTGTATCATTTTTTTTGTAAAAGTTTGGAAGCAGAAAATTGCATTTGGTAGGCTTTATATATATTTGACAGAAAATCATTTAACTAGTTTGTTTATGGTATCTTGGTTGTGATATCATAATGTACGAGCTTTTAACAAAAAGTAGGTAGAGAAATAAGTCAAACGATTGCTACAACCCACTTTTTTTATGAGAGTGGGAAAGAACGCAGGACCATTCATGTCATGGAATACAACTTTCTAATATCGGTTTGATTGATGCTAATGCCAGATCATGAATTCTTCTTTAAAATAGTTATCTGTTGGTGAATCTTTACTTTCTGTAGTTTGGCTGAATATTCCTTTTTATTTATTTATTTATTGGTAATTGAGAACTTTGTATTGCTATAATTGAACAAATGTACAAAATTTACAAGAGTTAGCTAGCTTATAAGAGAGAAATTATGGTATTGCTACAAGTGAAGAAATCTTACTTGGTATTGCTATACTGAACAAATGGCTGAATATTCCTTGCTAAACAGTTCTGAATTACGGTAATTCAAGTTAATCTGATAGTGTAACGCCCCCCCCGGATCCACGGCCCCGATTTGAAGCGTGAAATCCGGGTGCGTTAACTAAATTCCTCGAATATCAGAATTATATATATATATATATATATATTTTTGTTTTCATCCAGAGAACATACGAATACATCACCATAATTATACATATATTGTCAATGCTAAAATCCAACACAAATTCAATATACATCGAAAACAACTTAATTTATATATCCACACTATCATACATATGGGTCCTCTACATGCCAAAGAAATGACCAACACCTTTTACACAAGTCTAGTGCTCCGGAAATAAAATACGAGCTTCAAACTCCAACGCCTTAACGAGATCGACAACCACCAACAGCTAATCTGAAAGGTTGGGAAGAGAGAGGGATGAGCTACCACACGCTCAGTGAATGGACACAAGTGTCCCAATAATATATTATACTTCAAAATAATCAGTTAAAAAGTGTCTATGGAACAATTGTTGTAATATAAAGCAAAGCTTATAATAAAGAAGCCATTTAAAACATTCAAGGATATAATAACATTTCTCTTTCGAAAAAAATGTGATGTCATAAAAATCTTCTCATGATTTCAAACTACATGATGTGTATGAATGCAACGGACACGCATGCCCGCTTTCCACGACACCTAGCCGCAGAGATTTCACTTTGGAAATCGGGCCACGTAGACATAGCCACCTAGACTTGGGTCAAATTTAGACCGCAGCCACCTAGACTGAGCCACCTAGACGATTTGATGCATGCACAATCAAAACTACTTCTTTCAAGTATACAGCATGCGACAATTTTCATAAATCCCATAATTTCCAATGCATACAATATATCCAAAATATCAACCTATATGATGATAACATGCTCATATGGTTCATACAAGATAGATTTCATAATCATAAAATAACATGATGCTTTTCAAATAATATAGAGACATCCACTCACCTCCAGTCCACGCAATACAAACCGATGCACGTGCATGAACGCTACACACTCGCACGTGGATAACCTAGCATAACAATTATGCAATCAATAAATAAGAAAATCATTCAATCATGACAAACAACTGACAACAACACTCGGCCCAATAATCCCAAGAGCCCGTACCAAATAGACCTACAATCCGCAACTGACCTTAAAGGCCTAACAAAATCCCAACTCCAAATAAAATTAAAATGTTCATATCTCACAATGATCCGATAATCAATATCCATTTATTTCATAAGGCCCACATAATCGATCAATCATCGAATAAAATATTTAGACAAATAATCCAATACAACTCCAATGATCCACTACGGCTCCACTATAACTCCAATGATCCAAATAACTCAATCCAATCAATTTACATCCAAATAACAATAATATCCAATTAATATTCATTGATCCCACTAAACCAAATTAATTGATTTAAGATCCAATTTGAGTCACCAAGATCAATAAAATCATCAAAACCCACAAATCAAATTATACTCATTAAACATCCATTTGGGATCCCTTTAATCTCTAAAATTCATCAAACTTGATCATGAAGCTAAATATTTGAATTCTAAGAAACTGCACAGAAATCTTTGAAAAATCATAACTTTCTACCTGTAACTCCGAATTGGACGATTCATGATTCGTTGGAAAGATCTTTTCGAAACCTATTTCTGTTTGTGAAATACAATTTTCCCAGAAACGACTCTATCATAGTCAAAAACACGATTTAATGATCAGGTATCAATCGAAAAATAACCCTTAAATCCCAAAACCAATAAATCTAGTTTGATCTTAAGAAATCCTTCGAGATCCATTGAAATCTAATAAAAACATCATCTATTTAAAATCAATCAAACCCTAACCCTAATCCATCAACCTTCTTCCCCAAATAATGATTGACACAATCATCTCCTAACCAAACTAAATTGAAACACTAAACAATAAAAATCAATACAGAAAGATTTATCACCTTGATGTGCTCGACGGGTAGAGCTAGGTCATCACCACCTTTCATGCCTCATGAGAATTCTGATGCAAACCCTAACCCAAAACGTGTTATATAAAAGGGGTTTTTACCAAATTACAAAACGACCCCTCAAGTATTACGGGTTTACAACTAGGTCCTTATCCGATTTACAGACAGATCCCTATCCGATTTACAAACAGATCCCTGAAGCCTATTAAAAGATATTCTGGATTCGCAACTAGATCCCTGGGCCCAATAACTTAACACAAAATCCTAAAAACCTAATTTCCTGAAATCCGAATCTCACCAAATTTCAACCAAAATATCTTGAGACTATAAAGATCTCCAGAAAAATATAAAATAAATATTTCAACATCAATTTATAATTATTATAATTATAAATCAAATTGGACCCATTTGGGCCTACCGCCAAATCTAAAAATGAAATAATTAAATTTCAATTAAAAAATTTCATTATATATTTAAAATAAATATATAAGGCTAAAAATACAGAGACGTTACATTCTTCCCCCCTTAAAGGAATTTAGTCCTCTAAATTCAAAGGAGAAACACAAAATAGAAGACATATGACATCCTATAATAACAAAACAATCATTCATCATACATTCAAACAATAAATGTATGAGTCAGTTAATGAATCTGACACATACATCACAACAAATACAGACAATGGTATAAGAATCCATCTTATACGCCGCAAACAATCAAACAAACAAGTGTATAAGTAAAACACCAATGCTCCGCATTGAAATTCCAACTTATACTAAAACAAACACATACAATGACAACATAACAAAACAATCACATAAGCTTGGTCCACAATGCTTCCGCTGCACCACTATGATATACAGTGACCCAAACGACAAGTGGATTAACTTATACGACATAGACAAAAACAATAAGACATTCACAAATCACAACAATTACTGTATAGGTCAAACCCACCTACGCCCCACACTATAGGTGTTTTAACTTATACAATATAAGCAAGATCAACAATACACATAAATTGCACACAATCATTTGTATAAGTCAGGCCTACCTATGTCCCATTCCACAGGTAATCCAACTTATACCATACAAGCAATGACAAGAAAACAAATTAAGAAAAACAATTCATCCAAATTGTACAAGTCAGGTCCATTTACGTCCCATACCATAAATGGTCCAACTTGTACAACACAAAAGGGGCAATTATGACACTAATGACATTCCTAACATTAGGAATAAAAATTAATTTACCACGATGCATATTCACGAATTTGATGTGTCTTTCACATCGCCATTAGAAACATAAATAACATTCTCGAATGTTGCAAACGCTTAGCCACGTATATCATTGAAAATAAATCTCAATCTCTTTGGTGCGCTTTCCAACGTGCGCTTAATCCACCAAAATTTCACAATAACAAAACAACAAATGGTTAGAATGCAAACCCTATATGCAATGCATCTTAACATGCCCTAAGCCTATCCTAGGCTTCAAAGGAAATTCTCCTATAGGCCGCCTTAAGATCCAAAAAGATAACTACACATAAAAGATTATCCTAAGCTCCATAATCAAAATTCTAAGGTAACCAAAATAGCCCAACCAAATTTTTCTATAGGATAGCAAAACTTAATCTTCTTAAGTTATTCGAGCTTAGACCCTAAACTCAACAGGTCAACTAAGATGGTCAAAACCTACAGTCCGAGAGTTGAACCTATGCTCCGATACCACTCTGTATCAGAGCCAGATAAAAATACATCTACTCCATAACTCCAGAGGATAATTAAGCCCAAGCTTACAAGGAATCGTAAACCTAAGCACTAAGCCAACTAATATATCCATAACCTACAGTCCGAGGGTTGAACCTACGCTCTGATACCATTCTGTAACGCCCCCGGATCCACGGCCCCGTTTTGAACCGTGAAATCCGGGTGCGTTATCTAAATTCCTCGAATCTCAGAGTTCTATATATATATATATATATATATATTCAGAGAATATACGAATACATCCCATAATTATACATATATTGTCAATGCTAAAATCCAACACAAATTCAATATACATCGAAAACAACTTAATTTATATATCCACACTATCATACATATGGGTCCTCCATGTTATATATGTGTCACTTTTAGCCTTCTGGGCACCTTCGGAGCATTTCTAGCAGTTTTTTAACTTTTTCTTTTTTCGATCGGAACCGCTAAAATTTTGGACTTTTGGCTATCATCCTGAGCTTGAGAACTCCGATTGAAAATCTAACTGCACATTATGTGTCCTGGTGCCATTTCAAGCCACTCCCGAAAATTTCATTGAATTCCGATAACGTTTGAGAATTTGGCAGTTCTGAGTCGTATCCGGGTTTTGACCAAGCGGAAAGTCATGGGGAGACTTGACCAAGTCAAAGATGACTTTGACCAAGTCAAGTTTGACCATTGACTTGGTCAAATCATTTTGTTTGTTTGTGTGGTTAGGTTGACTCAAAGTCAAACCACCAAAACCTAATTTTTTTTCTAAGTGTGTGAGTGTGTGTGTGTGTGTGCAACCACTTTAGGCGTCCCCTTCTTCCCTTCCCTTCTCTTCTCTTCATCTCTCTCAAACACAAATCCATCTTCCCTTCTCTTTATTTCCCCCATTAGAGGTAGTAGGAGGAGTTGAAATGGGAAGCCCTAGAAGGGGAAAAGATTGGTAAGGGCTTGATCTATCTTTCCATGGTTTTATTTTGGATTTCCCCTTTCTCTACCTCCTCTCATGGCTTCCTTTCCCCCCTATTTTCAGCCATTTTAGGGCTCAGAGAGGCTGAGGAGTTGGTGGTCTCGGTGGTGGTGGTTTGGTGCGCGAAGGGCACCCGAGTTCCTCCCTTTGTTCTTCCTCTCCTTGGGTAAGTCCTTCTCCTCCCTATGCTTGTTTAAATGCTTGTTTAGGGTGTGTAATTGGGTATGCATGCTATGCATGGGTGTTAGGGGGTGTGGGAGGGCTGAGGAGGGGGTGGAAGGGGCTCGGGCGCGCGTGCGCGCGCGTCTGCTCGCGCAGACAGGCGTTGGCGCGCGCGCGTACTCGCAGACGCGTGGGCGTGTGCGTGGGCGTGCGCGCGGAGTGCTGCGGGGGGGCGCAGTGCGTGCGGGTACGCCAGGGCTGGACGCACAGTGCGCACGTGCGGTGCGCGCTGCAGCGTGTCTGGGCGCGTGGGCAGGGGTGGAGCAGTGCGTCTGGGCGCGCGAGCAAGGGTGCGGTATTGCACCCGTGGCGCGAGGGCGCGTGCATGCGTGCGCCTTCGTGCGTGCGCGTGCGGGTGGCCGTGCGTATGGCTGCCCGTGGGTTCGAGAGGGTGTCGGGGCACTCGGACTCGCGTGCGTACGCGCGTGCTCGCATGCGTGCGGGCCCGTATGCATGCTTGTCCGAGTATTGGGTATTTCTAGTAAATTTCTTATGTATTTGTGTAGTTTACTCACCATTTTGAATGCCCATGTCTTGCAGATCTTGACGGACGGTCACGCGACGACCCGGGTTTCGGTGAGTGGGACAATCCAACCCAGTAGGGAGGCGTTCGATGCACGTAGGCGTGCATTGCCCTCCCCTGGGGCACCATAATTGCATATTAACTAGTAATCAATATAAGCTATGCTTGCATTATTAATATGATATATTCATGCCACCTTAGACTTTGTATGCTAGGGATATGCACCCTTATATCATGTATAGCGGCCTATGCATGTTTAGTCACCTTGTCCTTTAATTGGAAAGCCCCGAACTATGCATGTTCCCATCTAGTTTAATCTAATTAAATCAAAATGAGAGCATATAGTTACAAGCATGCCTTAGAGAATATTATAACCTTGTTGTTATAATATATGTTTCCCCTCATCTTAGTTATGCGCCCTGGAGGAATTCTTGGGAATTCATGACATTATTAGCATTACAAATCGGTGTCGACGGATCCAAGAGGATCGTATCCGTGTGAGTAGGCTGTCTTCTCCTTTTGGTTGGATCCGATGTAGGAACTCCCCGACGTTAGCTGACCTGACAGAGGGCTCCCGTCCGTAGGTACCTTTGATGCGTCGGACTGTACTGATAGCGGGAGTATACCAGGTGGAGGCTACGAGGGTGGGAGAGGCTACCGGGTGGACCAGGGGTGGAGAGCGGTCTAGTATGCCCCAAGAGGCCCATGTCACCCCCCGGAAAGGGTGAGGGTGAGGGGGGAGGTGGGTTGGAGATGAAACGACCCACTAGAATGTGTAGTTGCTCTCGTTTTAGGGGCTATAATGTAACGCCCCCAAATCCATGGCTCCGTTTTGAAGCGTGAAATCCGGGTGCGTTAACTAAATTCCTCGAATCTCAGAGTTATATATATATATATTTTTTTTCTTCATCCAGAGAACATAATAATACATCATCATAATTATACATATATTGTCAAGGCCAAAATCCAACACAAATTCAATATACATCGGGAACAACTAAATTTATATATCCACACTATCATACATATGGGTCCTCTACATGCCAAAGAAATGATCAACACCTTTTACACAAGTCTAGTGCTCCGGAAATAAAATACGAGCTTCAACCTCCAACGCCTTAACGAGATCGACAACCATCAACAGCTAATCTGAAAGGTTGGGAAGAGAGGGGTGAGCTACAACACGCTCAGTGAATGGACCATCATCATCCCGTTAGTACATTTATATTCAAAATATCAATATCGTAATATGTCTACACAGACATGTAATATATCAAGAAAATAAATATACAACAAGGCCACCAAGACATGCAATAATATATATACACACGCACACAAATCCTATCCAACATGATGCATGCAACACCACGAACACGCATGTCCGTCTTCGCAGCACCTAGCTCGCGGGGCCTTTCACAGGCATGGCCACGTAGACATAGCCACAAAGACTTGGGTCCTACGTTCTCGGACCTGGCCACGTAGACGTACGCCCACCTAGACGTTGGCCACCAAGACTGAGCCACCTAGACGGAAATGGATGCATTGATAACCTATCATATCTTCAAAATTCACAAAAGAATAGAGCATGCAAAAATCTCAACACACCAATCAATACATGATAAATATCTCAATAAAAGGCATGCTCATATTTTTATTTCGAAACTAGCAGTTATATTCCACAAAATAGATGGTCCTAGCATGAATACATAATATATTCTTTTGAAACTACATATGAAACTCAAGTCCACTCACCTCCAGTCCACGCAATACAAATCGATGCACATGCATAAACGCTATACACTCGCACGTGGATAACCTAGCATAACAATTATGAAATCAATAAATAAGAAAATCATTCAATCATGACAAACAACTGACAAACAACTTACAACAACACTCAGCCCAATAATCCCAAGAGCCCGTACCAAATAGACCTACAATCCGCAACTCACCTTAAAGGCCTAACAAAAATCCCAACTCCAAATAAATATTAAAATGTTCATATCTCACAATGATCCGATAATCAATATCCATTTATTTCATAAGGCCCACATAATCGATCAATCCTCGAATAAAATATTTAGACAAATAATCCACTACAACTCCAATGATTCAAATAAATCAATCCAATCAATTTACATCCAAATAACAAAAATATCCAATTAATATTCATTGATCCCACTAAACCAAATTAATTGATTTAAGATCCAAATTGAGTCACCAAGATCAATAAAATCATCAAAACCCACAAATCAAATTATACTCATTAAACATCCATTTGGGATCCCTTTAATCTCTAAAATTCATCAAACTTGATCATGAAGCTAAATATTTGAATTATAAGAAACTGCACAGAAATCTTTGAAAAATCATAACTTTCTACCCGTAACTCCAAATCAGACGATTCAAGATTCGTTGGAAAGATCTTTTCGAAACCTATTTCTGTTTGTGAAATACAATTTTCCCAGAAACGACTCTATCATAGTCAAAAACACGATTTAATGATCAGGTATTCAATCCACCCGAAAATAACCCTTAAATCCCAAAACCAATAAATCTAGTTTGATCTTAAGAAATCCTTCAAGATCCATTGAAATCTAATAAAAACATCATCTATTTAAAATCAATCAAACCCTAACCCTAACCCATCAATATTCTTTCCCAAATAATCAATTGACACAATCATCTCCTAACCAAACTAAATTGAAACACTAAACAATAAAAATCAATAGAGAAAGATTTATCACCTTGTAGTGCTCGACGGGTAGAGCTAGGTCATCACCACCTTTCTTGCCTCATGAGAATTCTGATGCAAACCCTAACCCAAAACGTGTTATATAAAAAGGTTTTTACCAAATTACAAAACGACCCCTCAAGTATTACGGTTTACAACTAGGTCCTTATCCGATTTACAGAAAGATCCCTATCCGATTTACAAACAGATCCCTATCCGATTTACAAACAGATCCCTGAAGCCTATTAAAAGATTATCTGGATTCGCAACTAGATCCCTGGGCCCAATAACTTAACACAAAATCCTAAAAACCTAATTTCCTGAACTCCGAATCTCACCAAATTTCAACCAAAATATCTTGAGACTATAAAGATCTCCAAAAAATATAAAATAAATATTTCAACATCAATTTATAATTATAATTATAAATCAAATTGGACCCATTTGGGTCCACCGTCAAATATGAAAAATGAAATAATTAAATTTCAATTAAAATTTCTATTATATATTTAAAATAAATATATAAGGCTAAAAATACAGAGACGTTACACATAGTGCTCTGAATGAGAGTTCTTTCTATTTCATCAAGCAAAAAGTGAAGCAGTGGCTGCTTTTGGGAATGGTTTCTCTTTCCTTTCCATATAACATGGACTAATTAGGTGTTTTACATTTGAAAAGGGAGCCTTATAATGCTATACATGCACTAATCTACTAAACTTATACCAATAATTTGACATATTGTCCTCAACAAGCTGGGATTTTTCTTCTTAAATTCTATACATGTCTAGCTCTTTGTGATAAGTAACTATAATTTGCATTACCCTTACCTTTAGACGTCTCTTCATTTTGAAAAATGTTCTGTTAGTTCTATTTGCAGTTTCTTTTGAAGCCCTTACACTTTTTTAATTGAAATATATATTTGGCTAATGAAATGCATACTTAAGTTAATTGAATGCATAATATTTATGTCATTTGTAATAGAGTATATATTAACATAGTAAATGAGTATGGCTTCTAAGAAAAGTCTCTTATATTGGAGGATTTAGTCAATTGATGATGTTAATGAGTAGTATGTTGTTTTATTTCATGGTTGGTCATTATTGTTGTGTTTCTTTCAATCCTAAATTAATTGGGAATGATGCAGTGTGCCTCCTAAGGCTCGTCTTGGACCTACAGCCTCCAATAGAAAGAATCGATCTGAAGAAGTGGTCTCAAGTTCTCGAAATGTTGTGGTCGGACCACAAGAGGAAGAGGAAAGGGAAGAAGTAGAGGTAGAAGTAGATTCAGAGATTGATGAAGTTAGTATGAAGAGGCCTTTTCCTGGTGGACCGAAAAATAATGGGCTTCTTATTGACTATCGACACCATGTGGCTTATCGTATCTGGAATTGCAAGGTATATAGTGTATGGCTAAATATTTGCTCGCTACGAGGAAGGCACCCCCGGTGGAGGGGAGCCGTTCCCAATCCGTCCCCCAGCCAGCATGCGGTGACCCGCTCTCGCCGCGGGTGCAGCTCGAGCAGTCCGTCGGCAGCCGGCGGGTTCAGGATAGGGACCCCCGTGCCCAGCCCTCAGAACCAATCCTTTTCCCGAGGTTATGGATCCATTTTGCCGACTTCCCTTGCCTACATTGTTCCATCGGCCAGAGGCTGTTCACCTTGGAGACCTGATGCGGTTATGAGTACGACCAGGAGTGGGAGGCACTCGGTCCTCCAGATTTTCACGGGCCGCTGGGGGCGCACCGGACACCACGCGACGTGCGGTGCTCTTCCGACCACTGGACCCTACCTCCGGCTGAGCCGATTCCAGGGTCGGCAGGTCGTTAAACAAAAAAGATAAATGGCATCGTAGCGAGCCCACGACGACCACGGATAAAAAACAAAATTTGAAAAATCCACGGCGCAACTGAATAATTCCAATATTACTGTACCACGGGCCATCCCCGAGATCCAAAATACCACAGTCAGGACCAGAGGGTGTGATTGTTTCTAGAAGAACGACAAGGACTGAAAATTTCCCAGAAAAATAGACTTTCGGGGGCCGAAACGATGGAAATTTTGGAATCCGAGTCGGCGGCAACGTGCCAGGCACGTTGCCAATCGCGATCGGCTCGTCGAGCTGCCCCAAAAACATATGTAATAAGAGCCGTTTTGACGCCCGTAGCAAAAGTTATGGCCCTCTGAACTTTCGGCGCACTACGGGCGCCCTCAGACATTTTTCCTCGGATATGCCGGCACCGGCAACTCCTACGGCCGCTGTGGACCACGTGGTACAGCAGACGGCACTAAAATAATAAACGGTCACGTGCAAAAGCTACTTGAGCAGTCGTTCAGCATCGGGGTCCCGTCCACGGGAGGTTCCGACGGGGGATGAACAATGAGATTCGACAAAAAAGGGACGGTTGCGAAAAACAAAAAAGGAGATTTGGTGGGGTGCAACACGAGGACTTCCCAGGAGGTCACCCATCCTAGTACTACTCTCGCCCAAGCACGCTTAACTTTGGAGTTCTGATGGGATCCGGTGCATTAGTGCTGGTATGATCGCACCCGCACAGAATGCGAACTTATCCTTTAAATGGCATCGTAACGGGCCCGCGACGATCACGGATAAAAAAGTAAATTCGAAAAATCCACGGCGCAACTGAATAATTCCAATATTACTGTACCACGGGCCATCCCCGAGATCCAAAATACCACAGTCAGGACCAGTGTGTGATTGTTTCTAGAAGAACGACAAGGACTGAAAATTTCCCAGAAAAATAGACTTTCGGGGGCCGAAACGATGGAAATTTTGGAATCCGAGTCGGCGGCAACGTGCCTCTAGCACTTTGCCATCGCGACCGGCTCGTCGAGCTGCCCCAAAAACATATGTAATAAGAGCCGTTTCGACGCCCGTAGCAAAAGTTATGGCCCTCTGAACTTTCGGCGCACTACGGGCGCCCTCAGACATTTTTCCTCGGATATGCCGGCACCGGCAACTCCTACGGCCGCTGTGGACCACGTGGTACAGCAGACGGCACTAAAATAATAAACGGTCACGTGGAAAAGCTACTTGAGCAGTCGTTCAGCATCGGGGTCCCGTCCACGGGAGGTTCCGACCCGGGGATGAACAATGAGATTCGACAAAAAAGGGACGGTTGCGAAAAACAAAAAAGGAGATTCGGTGGGGTGCAACACGAGGACTTCCCAGGAGGTCACCCATCCTAGTACTACTCTCGCCCAAGCACGCTTAACTTCAGAGTTCTGATGGGATCCGGTGCATTAGTGCTGGTATGATCGCACCCGCACAGAATGCGAACTTATCCTTTAAATGGCATCGTAACGGGCCCGCGACGATCACGGATAAAAAAGTAAATTCGAAAAATGGCCTCCAACCATTGGTTCAATGAAGCTTTAAAACATTAAATTGTCATCTAATTTATGCAATCGATGAGAGGTGGCACCCAGAAACAAACACATTCCACCTACCATTCTGAGAAATTGGCATCTCCTTGGACGATGTCCATCAGATCATAGGTATTCCAGTAATGGGTCGTGGGATGTCCAAGCCAGCCATTATAAAACAAGAAGATGTTGTGAAATTAGTTCATAGAGCACTTCACCTCAATCCCAAAGTCATTGAAGCTGAACTGGGGACACACAATGGAAGATCAGTCAGATCGTCTTGGTTGAAGGACAATTCTGCTAAGAAGACTAGTTCAATGCCCACGCATAGCATTGAGTGTGTTGTTCGAGGATATCTCCTATACCTATTAGGTTGCACCATTTTCTCTGATAAGACGCCGGCACATATGTCTTGGTGGAGTATCTTCAGTATCTTGAGGATATGGATAGGGTAAAGGAATTTGCTTGGTGGGCAGCTACTTTAGTTCACCTGTATCGTGGACTTGGGATGGCATCAAGAGCGAAATGCAAATCAATTTCTGGTTACCTCACTCTATTGTAGGTACTATTGACTTGTATCTTAAATTTCATAGCAATGTTATATTAATATAAACCAATTATTACGCTCAATTTATTTCATGAATGTAAGCATGGGTGTGCGAGCACTTTGCTTTTCTTAGACTGAGAGATGAGATACATGTAAACAGCCATCTTCCTCGAGCTGCCCTATGGAAAGACTATATAAATAATGCTGGATTGCAGAAGAACAATGTTGTTCTCAGCAAGGAAATGCTTGATTCATTGAAAGTAGAGCAGGTATTTTATTTTACTTTAAATGTAAAATGAAAGTGGGTAGTTTTTATTTCACTAAATTCTTGTGTGTTGCATTTGTTGTAGATTGATTTCAATCCATACCTGTCCACATGTGATCGTTATTCATTACAAGAATACGCGTTCTTCAAAGGTTGTCTGATTGCCAACGGGATTTTTGAGCCATATCTACCAGATAGATACCTCCGGCAGCTTGGCCACGTCCAATCCATTCCAAGAGAGCCAATACAACCAAATGGAAAGACCAGAAGACCACGCTTATCTAGCAGCTATCGAGTGACATATGGAAGTAATGTCACCCAAATGGAGTAGTGGGAGGACGTCGTTTTAAGTCTGAAGACAAGAGGTCCCCAGATTCTCAATCCATGGGACACTGTTCCAGAGTATATGGGGTGGTATAGAAGAGTAAGCCACCCTTCTGTTTCAAAGCTGGAAAGTAAAAAAAAATTTAGGTACAGTGACAGTTTGGGATCGACTACTCCGTAGGAGGATTGGGAAAATATAATTGTCCTTTATCATTAAATGATAAACTCTAATAGATTTTTTGTCACATTAATTTTTTTTTTCTTCTGATGTAGCGTACTACTATATCACAATACTTGCATCCATTGGTGGGAGGGCGACATACAACGGGTGTTTGGCAAAAGCACATACAAAAGGTATTGGACTACTGTCAAGACAACACACCTCTTCCATCATCGTCAAGTTGCCCCAAGTTACCTACTAGAGAACGTCGTTCTAAGAGGGTGGCCAACAGTTTAAGCAGTGGGATGTGATCATTTTGTACATCTTCAACAGTACATTTTGGTTTTTCTATGTGATTAGTTATGTTTTAGATGTGTTTTTGTAAATCACTTCAACAAGTATAGTTGCTTTTTGTTGGAGAACTTGTTACTTGTTGAACAATGTTTATATGGTTATGTATGGTGGTGTTCATCATTGTTTATACAGCTTTGAATGAAAGATATGAGTTTTGGATGAAAGAAATCAGTTTTGAGTGTTTATCAATGTTTATGTGTTTATGAATGTTGTTGAACCACTGTATGGCTTCAATGGCTTCAATAGGGCTGATACTCCATCTGAGAGTATGTCGACTGTTGTGAAAATTTTTTTTCCTTATGTTACAACAGGAAAATTTTACTTAATGATCTATGAATATAACTCACAACTTCACAGACTAACTCACAACTTCATTTCTGTTCCCATAGACTTCAGTAGTGTCTAGGGATTACATATTCGTAGACACCCTACATGTCTAACCTATCCCAGAACCTACGAGTTTCACTTCTGCTTTCATAGACTGTAGTAGTGTCTAGTGATTACATATATGTAGACACCAGAGATGTGTAACCCATTCTAGAATCTACGGGTTTAACTTTTGTTCTCATATACTTCAATAGTGTCTAGGGATGACATATATATAGACATCTTAGATGTCTAACCCATTCCAGAAGCTACGGGTTCTACTTCTGTTTCCATAGACTGTAAAAGCGTCTAGGGATTACATATCTATAGATACCCTAGATGTCTAACCCATCCCAAAACCTACGGGTTTCACTTCTGTTCTCTTAGATTGCATCAGTGTCTAGGGATTACATATCTATAGACACCCTAGATGTCTAACCCATTCCAGAACCTACGGGTTTCATTTATGTTCCCATAGATTTCTTCAATGTCTAGGGATTACAAATACCTAGACACCTCAGGTGTCTAACCAATTCCAGATCAATGGGTTTCATTTCTGTTCCCATAGACTTCATCAGTGTCTATGGATTACAACTACCTAGACAATCCAGCTGTCTAACTCATTCCAGAACCTACGAGTTTCATTTCTGTTCTCGTAGACTACATCGGTGTCTATGGATTACACTACCTAGACAATGCAGATGTCTAACCCATTCCAGAACCTACGGGTTTTATTTCTGTTCCCATAGACTTTAGTAGTGTCTAGGGATTACAAATATCTAGACACCTTAAATGTCTAATCCCATTCTAGAACCTACGGGTTTCATTTCTGTTCCCACAGACTTCAGCAGTGTCTAGGGATTACAAATATCTAGACACCTTAAATGTCTAACCGTTCCAGAACATACGGGTTTCACTTTTGTTCCATAGACTTCATCAGTGTCTAGGAGGTTACAATACCCTAGACACGTCAGGTGTCTAACTATTTCCAGAACATACAGATTTTTATTCTACTCCATTCGACAGACTAAGTGTCTACGATATATGATGTAATCGACATCAGTCTTGTACAACCTACAAGTTTCATATTTTCTGTTGTGTTCAAGCTATTATGAGTGTCTAACATGTCAGTTGTGAGAGACATCATAAATGTCTAACCTGTATTTTCAATCATACACAAAAACAACTTTCTGATACACCAAAAAAAATTCATACATTCATTTGAAGCACTTTGGGTTAACTTTACAAAAATTGTCATTATATACTTGACATTTACATGGTACACCTTGTCTATTTGACATTTACATGGTACATAACCCTTAAAAAAACCTGGGTTGGTACACCCACACTCAAATCGTGTACTAATCGATTTGAATGGGCACATCCGTTGCTGCTACATTAGTACCCCAGAACATGCTTTTAAACAATTCCATCCTATCCGCAAATGGTGTTTGCCAGTCAGACGCGCAACTGTAATGGTGTTTTAACCACATCATCGACATTGAGGGAATCAGTCCGTTCTCATCCATTTTTAATCGGACGAAATGGCAACCATTCACAAAACCCATATAGAAAACAGAGTCACTGCTTGAAGGCAAAAAATGAGACCAAATGGAGAGAAACATAAGGCATAATTGAGCTGAAACATAAACAAGACCCATGCGATAACATGAAGCGATTAAGTGTCCCATATCCGGCATGATCATCCAATGATCCTTGTCCGTGACGGTGTCTTCACATATCAAAGCATTCTTCACCTCATTCATGTGATCAATTCCCCAAAAAAATTGAAGTATATAAATCTGCATGTTTATCCAACTTGGCCAAGAGATCACGTCTAACCTGTCTCCAACCATCATCTCCCAATCCAAGACAACTAGCTATAACCCGGAAGCCACAATGTCCATCTGATGCCACATTCAATATTCCTGTGATGTGGGGTAACAAAGGTGTCGGGAACTCCTTCATGAAACACGTATCTTTCGTAGCATATCTTTTTACCAATGGAGCATTCTTGGATATTGGCGCATTTGATGTAATCGTCGTTTGGGATGATTGGGTGAGACATTTCTGATTTTCTGACTCTAAAGAAGCAAGAACATGTTCAAAATGAGATGGTTCACGCTTTGTCGACGATTCTACAACCTCTTTGTTTTTTTTTTTTGGATTTTTTTCTTCTTCAGTCCCCTCACATTTATCTTTCCCATTGGCTCTAGCAAGTTGGTAGTGGCCGGATCACTCAATATCTTCAATTTTCTCTTTATCTCCATCCTTTGCATATGATTATATGGGGGGCAATTTTTTAATATCATTTCTATCTCTATGACAATATCCACCTCTTCTTCCGCCCCTTCAACATACGGTGTAATTGAAAGTTTCATCCAAAACAGATGAATATCCTCCAATGGGATGACTCTACCCTCTCTCATGTAGTCAACAAGCATACATGCCCAAGGAAGACCAAGCATGTAAAATATGACATGCCCACATGCATTGGGATCCACCCTGATGCCTTCGCTACGTTCGATTGCGTCTTTCAGTTTTTCAAGTGCACTAATGGATATAACTCCAATTAAGTGCTTAAAATAGCTCTTCGGAATGAATGAGGAATTTTTGTGAGGCTTTGTTCAAAAGAAGCCTTGATTTCTGTAATCTGTTGATCTAGCATTCTTTTGATTTTATCCCATGATGTGACAAGATTTTACATCGATGAACATAAATGCTTTTTCAACTCTGCATGATTCCCCTCAACTCGATTGGTGGATGTATTGCCTAAATGAAAATGTTTATCCACCCATGCAGCCACAAATTTCTCTTTCAGTTGTAGTAGCTCACGAACATAGTTCAACACAAACATGTGTGTTTCGTAGTCCTTTTCAAGTTGGAGCACCTTTTTGTGATATTCCTCTTCTGAAGTAACCTTCATCACACTAGTCCAAGAGTTGAAAAATACATCACACTCTTCATTCGTTGAAAATTCTCTTCTACACTTTGCTAGAACATTTTTTTCAATGTGCCAGTGACATAACAAGTGCGCCGTGGTAGGAAAAACACTGCTCAAGGCATTATTCAACCCTTGCTCTCGATCGGTCACAATGATTGAGGGTAATACTGAACCATCAAAGAGCTCTTTGAAGCAATGCAATGCCCATGCATAACTTATCTCCTTCTTCGTTTCCATGTACACGAATGAGGCTGCAAATGTTCTGTACGTCGATGTAACACCCACCATCTCTAACAGGGGCAATCTGAACCTATTTGTTTTATATGTACAATCTATCATAAAAACAAAAGGAAATGCCTTCACCAATGCAATGGACGAAGGGTGTGCCCAAAAGAGATCTAGCAGCCTCCCAGAATCAGGATCCTCTCTGTGTCGTTCCACATATCCAGCTTCATATATCATCTTCAATAACTATTGCATGTTTGAACGTCCACCAGTTTCTTCCTTCTTTACTTTTTCCGTTGCATTGTATGTTGTTTTTAGAGTAGACGCATTGGAGACATCACGGTTCTTTAGATGTGAAAGTATATCTCTAGGACGCACCACTCTTCGTCATGCCTCGAAGGAGTTCATACTCTTCAATAAGAAGTCATCCAACAAATGAATGGCCCTCCATAGGCTTGAGCAATGGGTGGTTGTGTTTTCTATTCAACACCTGAATTGTCACGCCCTAGGGCGGCCAACCCCAGGACGCGGCAAGTGTATATATAATATCAGAATCTACACAGGAGGTCAATAATATATCATACACAGACAACTAGAATGACACACATGCAACAAAAGGGCTGACATGATATATACACCAAATGCGGAAGCAAAAGACTGAATCTGTGAATAAACATTCTACAGACTCGATACTCAATCATCTGTCCTGTGAGAGTCAATATACACAAATACAACTGAACATATACAAACACGTGCCAAGCACGGAAATCAAATACATACAGTCAAGAAGGGATGCTGATAACCTCTGGCACTCGCGGAACGTGGCGCTGCTCCGCTACTGAAGGAATCCCTCGAAAAGCTCCAACTGCTGCTCCGGCTCTAGCTCAGGCTCAGTGACCACTGGGGAAAAACATGTGCGAGGGGTGAGCCACACGCTCAGTGAATAGCACAACCCATGCATCACAGACCATATTTACCACAATTCCATTATTTATCCATGCTCAAAGACATAACAACATAATCCAGTGGTTCGTACTTCGCCGAACCACCACACCCTCACCCTCACCCATCAATGGGTGACATAGGCTATTGGGACTGATAATCATCTATTCACAAATCCAGTAGGTCGCTCATCGCCAACCCACTACACCCTCACCCTCACCCTACCACGGGTGACATAGGATTTTGGGACTAACTAGGCTGTTGGTCACCCTTGGTCCACCGATAGTCTCTCCTCCACTCCGTAGGCCGCTTGTTATATATGTGTCACTTTTTGGCCTATTGGCAATCTTTGGAGCATTTTTGGCAGTTTTAAAATTTTCAGGGTTTTTTGATCGGAACCGCGTAATTTCAGACTGTTAGCTATCGTCTGAGTTAGAGGACTCCGATTGAAAATCTAACTGCATATTATGTGTCCTGGTGCCATTTTAAGCCACTCATGAAAATTTCATCGAATTCCGGCATCGTTTGCAAAAATTTCGCAGTTCCGGGGCGTATCCGGGTTTTTAAGTCGCGCTCTATATAAAGGAAATCAAAAATCACCCACCACTATTCATCATCTTCCCGACTAGCTTTCTCTCTCTCCCCCTCTCTCAAAAGCTCCCATTTGAAGCCCTTAAACCCTTCAAAACCAAAAACCCAAAGCACGGGAAGTGTAGATCGGGTCCCGATCTACGCTCCGGTGTCCTCAAATCCGATTTCCGACGATCCTAGCCTCCCCGACCTCCTCTCTCTTTCCTCTGTTTCGACCCAAATCGAGGGCCGTGATAGATCGGGGTGTGGGAAAGCCTTTGAGGAAGGTTTCGGCGCGCGAGGAGCTACCGAACGTCTTCCCCTCCCCTCGGTAAGCCTCCTTTCCCTCTTTTTCTTGCATGAATGTGTGCTGGGGGGGTAGGTTTTGTGTTTGGGGGTGGTCGGCGGCGGTGGGGGTCGTCGGAGGAGGGTCGGAGGTGGTTGGAGGTGGTCGGCGGCAGTGGGAGGGGTGGTTGGAGGTGCTCGGCTGGCAGGGACACTGCCCCGGGCAGCAAGCAGCGGCGGCAGCAGCCCAGGCCGCGCGTGAGCCGGGCGCGTGCGGGGATGCGCGTGCGCGCGCGGGCGTGCGTGCGCGCGGCATGCGCGCGGGCGTGCGCGGGTCGGGGGCTGGCCGTCTTGGTCGTGCGGGTGTGCTGGAGGGGCAGGCAACGCAGGAGTGTGGGCTGGTGGCCTCGGGTAGCTCGGGCGCAGGGGCTGGCGGCGTGCGCTCGGGAAGAGCTGGACGAGCTGGTCTGGGCACTGGTCTGGGCGCGCGCGGAGGTGCTGGACGCGTGAGTTGCTGGTCTGGGCGCGCGCGGAGGTGCTGGCCGAGGTGCTGGACGCGCGGAGGTGCTGGCGGAGGTGCTGGGGCGCGCGCGGAGGAGGCGCGGGGCGAGGAGCTGTGCGCGAGGCGTGCGCGGGGCGAGAGGCGCGCGCACGGCGTGCGGGGCGCGTGCGGGCTGTCGCAGCTGGGCTCGGTGGACGCGCGGAGCCCCGGGCGGTGCGCGGAGTGCGCGGGCCGAGGCGCGGCGGCGCGTCCGGGCGGTCGGGTTGCCGTGCGGGGGTGCCGAGGGTGTTGGGGGTTTTGTTTGGGATTGTTGGATGTTTGGTTGTGTGTGTTATGCATTTTTGGGATAATTGTGGATTTATTCTAACCAGTTAATACCCTGTCTTGCAGATCTTGACGGGCGGTCGCGTGTCGACCCGATTCCCGGTGAGTGGGACAACCCAACCCAGTGTGGGAGGCGCTACATGCTTTGGGCGTGTACCGTCCTCCCCTGGGGCTTATAGTTAATATTAACTGCTGATGTAATCCATGTATGCATGATGTGTGTGTAGAATTGCATGCCACCCTAGATTGTGTGATAGGGACTTGCACCCTTAGGATTGTGCATGAGCCATGCATCCTGCCACCTCGTTATCATGCTAGGAAAGCCCGACCTGTGCATGCGTCCTATTAGTTTGGTTTATTTAACTAAATGCGAACTGTAATAATAGATAGCATGCTTAGGGAATATAAGGGGGGCCTTGCGAGGTTAACATTGAGACCCGGGTTAGGGTACTCCGTGTTCCTCGTTTGGTTGTCGGATGTCCTACATCGGGACCTCAGGTTACCCTCCCAAGGTCTCTATTTTCCCTTGTGTTATGATTAATAAATGCATGTTCCCCGCATCCTGGTTATGCGCGCTGGTGGAATTCTGAGGAATTCGAGACATTAGAGTCTTAGAGATGTGCTGTCAGCGGATCCGATTGGATCATATGCGATGGATAGGCTGTTCTGTTCCCCTCGTCGGATCCGTGTAGAGACTACCTCGGCGTTAGACAGGTTGTCCCGTGCAGGGGCTCCCACTAGTAGGCGCCTCCTGACTTGGAAGGACTGCGCTGAACATGGGAGTGGCCAAACAACCGCGGAGTGAGGAGAGACTATCGGTGGACCAAGGGTAACCAACAGCCTAGTCAGTCCCAAGAGCCTAGGTCACCTGTTGAGAGGTGAGGGTGAGGGTATGGTGGGCCGGCGATGCGACGACCCACAGGATTATGAATGGATGTTTATCAACCCGCTAAGTCCCAACATCCTAGGTCACCTGTTGAGGGTGAGGGTGAGGGTGAGGGTATGGGGTTCGGCGATGAACGAACCCCAGATGGTGATATTATGCCACTTGTGGCTTATGAATTGATTAAATGTGGTTAATATGACTGTATGCATGGGTTGTGCTATTCACTGAGCGTGTGGCTCACCCCTCGCATATTGCCTTTTCAGTGATCTCTGAGGGAGGAGCTTCCCGAGCGACTACTCCGGCAGAGGGCAGCGCCGCGTCCCACGAGTTTTGAGGCCATCAGCACCCTTCTTTCTGTTGTACGTATATGTTCTGTGCTTGGGCACCTAGTTGGATTTTGTATGGATTTTATCGTGTATATATATGGGCATGTTGGCTCTCACAGGACTTATGATTATGTATCGAGTCTGTAGTATGTTTTTGACTACAGACTCAGTCATTTAGCTTCCGCACTCGGTGTATATATTATGTCAGCCCTGCTTTTATCTGTATGTCATTTTAGTGATTGTTTGTGGTTTATTATTGATTTCCTGTCACTGATATCATATATACACTTGCCGCGTCCCGGGGACGGCCGCCCTGGGGCGTGACATCCACCCACAACTTCAGCACAGTCCGTCACAAATATCGGGAGGCGCCTACTGATGTGGGTCCTCCGAAGGACGGCCTTTCTAACGCTGGGGTAGTCTCTACCGGATCCAACGAGGGAACAGAACAGCCTATCCATACGCATATGATCCACTCGGATCCGCCGACAACACATCTCTCCAACTCAAATGTCATGAACTCTTCAGAGTTCCTCCAGGGCGCATATCCAAGATGCGGGGAAATAGTACAATCAAAAGCAATGTTGTAATATCATTGGGGGAAAGAACTCGGGAGGGCGGCGTGAGTTCCCGTTATAGGATACCTCGACAACCAAACAAGGAACACGGAGTACCCTAACCCGGGTCCCACCGCTGTCCTCGCAAGGCCCCTCCCCTATAATATTCACTACACATGCTAATAATCATACCAAACATACAACATTACTTATAATATTATTGGGACTAGAAACCTTGGGAGAGCAGCATGAGGTCCCGATACAGGACATCCCGACAACCAAACAAGGAACACGGAGTACCCTAACACGGGTCTCACCGCTGTCCTCGCAAGGCTCCTCCCGATAATATTACCTAAGGCATGCGATTTAACATACACTAGCATTTAATTTAATAAATTAACTAGTAGGACGCATACACAGGTCGAGGTTTCCTAACATGAAACAGGAGACATGGTGCATGGCTCATACACATATCCTAAGGGTGCAAGTCCCTAACATAAAAGCCTAGGGTAGCATGCATTCTACAATTTAATCATACAAGCATGGATTACATATTACTGCAGGTTAATATTCATCCACGGTGCCCCAGGAGAGGTCGGTATACGCCCAAGTGCGTATAACGCCTCTCAACTGGGTTGGATTGTCCCACTCACCGTATCTGGGTCGTCGCGCGACCGTCCGTCTAGATCTGCAAGACAGACATTCAATATGGTGAGTTAAAATCCATAAATACCACAAAATACACAAGATCATACATAAACCCACAACTAAACACCCCACACTCGGGCAAACGTGCATACGACCCGCACGCACGCTAGCCCGAGTACTCCGGCAACCCCCCGCACGGCCGGCACCCACCCGCACGGCCACCCGACCGCCCGGGCGCACCGCCGCGCCTCAGCCCACGCACCCCGCACGCCTCGCGCCGCCCGCGAGCACCCCGCGCCCCCCGCGCGCAGCGCCTCGCCTCGCGCGCACCCCGCGCGCACCTCCGCCACCTCGCCGCGCCTCGCGCGCACCACCACGGCCTCGCCGCGCCCTCCGCGCACCGCCACGGCCACCACCTCGCGCACGCACCTCTGCTGCCTCAGCCACCACCTCGCGCACACACCTCCGCTGCCTCAGCCACCACCTCGCGCACGCACCACCCGCGCGACCAGCTCCTCGCGCACCAGCCGCCCAGCACCAGCCGCCCAGCACCTCGCGCACCAACCCGCCCAGCACCAGCCGCCCAGCAGCTCCCCGCACCAGACCCGCGCGCACTCGCGCGCACGCCGCGCGTACGCACGCCCGCGCACGCACGCGCGCATGCCCGCGCGCGCCCGGCCTGCGCGCTGCCTGGGTCGCTGCCGCTGCTGCCTGCTGCCCGGAACAGGCCAGCCACTGCTCGAGCGCCACCACCGCCCCTCCCACGACCTCCGACCACCTCCGACCACCTCCGACCACCCTCCGACGACCCCCACTGCCGCCGACCACCTCCCAAACACAAACCCCCCCCCCCTAGCAATCATCTAGACAAGAAAAAGAGGGAAAGAAGCTTACCAAGGGGGAGGAAGAGGTGACCGGGTGCTCTCCGCGCACCGAAACCCTTCCCAACGGCCTTCTCACGCCCCAATCTACCTTGGCCTTCGAAACGGGCCAAATCAGAGGACAAAGAGGGGAGGTCGGGGAGGCTAGGATCGCCGGAAACGGGATTTGAAGACACCGGTGTGTAGATCGGGACCCGATCTACACTTCCCGTGCTTTAGGTTTCTTGGTTTGAGGGGTCTAGGGGGCTTGAAAGTGAGAAAAGGAGAGAGGGGAGAGAGAAAATCAAGTTGGTAGGGATGATGAATAGTACCTCGGAAATTTTAGATCCCACTTATATAGTGAGCGACTTAAAATACCCGGATACGCCCCGGAACTGCGAAATTTCAGGAACGTTACCGGAATTCGATGAAATTTTCGTGAGAGGCCTAAAATGGCACCAGGACACCAAATATGCAGTTAGATTTCCAATCGGAGTCCTCTAGCTTAGGACGATGGCTAACAGTCCAAAAATTTGCGGTTCCGATCGAAAACCGGTAAAAACCGAAAAACTGCCAGAACGCTCTAACGGTTACCAGCAGGCTAAAAGTGACACATATATAACATGAATTATCCCTAGGTCCTCAAGAAGTGATAACTTCATGCATTTCAATTTGAAAGGACATCCACACCATTTTATAGATGTTGAACATGTTTCTTTCAGCAGGCTACAACGACGATGATGTCGATAATATCCTCCTCTCTCGCATCCAAGGTACAGACGTGGGAAACGTCGAGGATCGGAAAAATCTGATCAGCTAAGAACAATGACGATACCATTGTCCCTACCGACTTTCTTTGCTCAATCAATCATCTCATCCCGATGATTGAATATCTACAACAAAAATACAAATTACAATTAAAACAGCATTTCAAATTTAACATTATTTTAAAAAGTATGATGATCAAAACAACTCTCACCATAGAAGTCATAAATCGCTCGATTGAGTCAATGACTTCATCGATTTCACAATTTGCATCAACAACATGATCCTACAAAAGATGAACAATCAATGAGAACATTTATTTGACAAATAATGAATGAGTGTTTGGAATTTCGTAAATGAGTGAGCACTTTCTTTTATACACACATTCAAATGTATATCACACATAACATACAAATTTTAAACAAGACTCATACAATTCATAAATATATATATAAAAAATTACAATAAATAAAAGCTACTGTTATAAAAAAAAATGATATGCACATAATCATTAAATCATCAAACCTAGAAGAACCCTAGACAAGCTTCCATATCTCAAACCCTTGAAAAAACCAAATCAAAGCCAATCCTACATAAATCTTTTACCTCATTGTTGTTTGGAGAAGAAGATGCCATGCCGTAACACCCCCTTCCTCTTCTCGTCTTGGCCGACGGCCGACCGTCCTCCTCCCTTTCTCCTCCCGTCTTGGCCGGCCGTCCTCCTCCCCTTCCCCCTCTGCTCCTCCACCTCCTTCTTTCGCGTGCGCAGGAATAAATAAGATTATATACTTTGGGAGGGTGTGAAGGGTGTGCAACAGAATCTAAAGAAATGAACAAATGGATCTATGGGTGTGTAAAGAATGGGTGGATTTAGTACCCACTTATAAATGGATCTTTAAACCTTTACCTATTTAAAAGAGGTGTGAAGAATAAACAGAAGGGTGTAAATAGTCCCACCCCTAAACAATACCATACTTTCTACTTTCTTTTTAATATTCGGATCCGGATGTATTTTAAGATCCGATCCGATTATTGGACGAGAATCGACGTATTCCCAAAACCCCCCCCCCCAACCCCAAAAAAAATTCTCACTCACGGCGATTAAAGAATAATCAATCATTCAACAATCGAGAACGATGAGGATGCTCGGCCAGATGTTGCGCCGCCTTAGCCCCTCCGCCGCCCCCACCACAAGGGGCTTCCTCTCCCCCTCCTCCAGCTCTTGCATATCCCGCCTCACCTCCTCCTCCTCCTCTCTACACCGTACGATCTTCTCCGTCGCCGCCCCATTCACCTCCGCATCTCGCGATCGGGTCTCTTCTCCTGGTACTCTTTCTCTCTCTCGATCGATCGATCTTTACCCCTTCGATATCCTGTAGCATTACAACGATCCTCAACTATTTGTCGTAATGTTGAAGCATTTGATCATTCATAACTGTCAAATTGATGAGTCTGCCCAATCCATGACCTTCGTCCAATCTTCTAAGATACTGATTGCATTGGTAAGTTCTGAAAATTGTTTCGTGTGATATAGTACGCTGTTTGTATTTCGGTACCTAAAATCCAAGTCGTGTTAGCTCAAATCCAAGCTGGTTTTGCCATGTCACAACTCAAAACATAGTCAAATGATATAAAACAAAGCTTGATGAAGATCAGGAAGGAAAAAGGTTTTAAAGATCCTCGTAATAGGAATTCGTTCTTTCCTTTTTTTTTTACTAGAGAATTGTTTTCTTCCTTCACCGGAATAGGTGAGAAGGCATTGAGCAATGCTTATAATTCATTTTCTAAAAGATGGGAAGGACACTAGAGCATAAAAAGAAAAAAAAAAGAAAAAGAAAATTAATGATAAAAGGACAATATGAATCTCAAATGCAAGAGAAGAGAAAGATTTAGCTTATGCATAGAGCATCAAAGGAAAAATATCTATGTGAATGTTGCTAATATTCTCTTTCAAGCCTTGAGCTTATTTTGTATCACATTTTCAAATATTGAATTATGTTTCCCATGAGAATTGTTAAATTTAAACAAAATAATGTTTGAAGGAAGTTATCTCTGTTGGTTGATCATAGAATTGACTCTGGTTTATTCTTTCGAGACTACGACTTTCCCGATTTATCTACTGAAATGTGGTGGCTTATCTACATTTCTTTCAGGAAAAAAAAGTATGAGGATGTATTATATTCAGTTCTGTATTGCCAAAAAAACTACATGAGGAGAAACAATGTTTGTTTTCATGAAGTTCTATTAGCTTGTGGTTATAGGATACATTCTCAGAGGCTTTAGGAAATAGAAAAAATAAAAACACAATAGTGACTTAGTCCTATTCAGCAAAAAAGAAAAAGAAAAAAAAACAATTCCCATTCCTATTAAGCATAGCTGCCACATTGTGCCTTCCCAAAATCTCAAGCACTATAAAACACCATGTGTAGATATTGACGTTATATGCTGGGGCATGATTTGTATTCCATATTATTTTAAACATGTTTAATGAAATGCTTCACTCTCCATTTATGGTAAAGAACACCTTTAATTTTATGAAAATAGATGAAAGCTTCTACAAAGAGGGGTCATCCATCAAAAGGGGAGAAGGCATATCCTTACGATGAAACAGGTTAAGATCCTATTATAACACTATAGAGAATAAAAGAATTCTAGGAGCCTACTTTGTATCGAAATCCCCATCGCTGTACAAAATTAGGACTGTGGTGCTGACATTGACCCCAAAGCCATAAGCAATAACTTTTTTATTAAGGCCACACGATGTTTTAGATCTTATTCATGGTTATTGTTTTATTGCAGGCATTGTCATGTCCTGACAATGTATGTCCCACAATGCTGTAGATACTTTTCATAGAATCTGGAGTGAATTTTATGTGAAGGTTCTAAGCAGATCGACATCTTAGCAAAAAATCATAATATTTGTTTCAACTATAAATTTTGCCTGCTAAATGAGTGGTGAACCAACGTGATATTTTTGTTATAAAATGGTTTATATTTGTGAACGTCCTCCTTATTCTGTTTAATTTCTTCTCTTCATGCATCCTTTGCCTCTCCCGTCAGAAAAAATCGAGTCTGATAGGAATATTGACAGTATCTCAAAAACTTTGATCATGATTGCTTAATTTAATTGATCTAGATCAGTTTGACATGGAATACGGATTACTTTTAAGGTTGAAGGCATTACTCACCTCATAGTAACATGGGGAAATATATATCCAAGGTTAAGTTGTATGTGTTTTGATGGAAAGGTCAAGTTTATGTTGCAGGGATTAACATTTTCCACTGACTGATTGGACATGTGATATTCTAGTACTGTGCGTTGTCCTCTTTAAAAAAGTACTATACATGTTCTCAAAATTCGGGGCATGGACAATGGTAGACAAAATAATTTACAACCATGAGGTCATGGGTTCGAATCCTAGCATTTACCTAACAAAAAAAATGATATAATTACTTAGACTACACATATTGGCGCACACAGCCATACAGACATTCATAACATGGATTAGCCACAATTTTTTTTATTTAATAATGACATGTAAAGCACTTGTGTAATTTATTATTGATCTGTTCCATAACTTTTAGATGAGAGAAGGTACTAAACTGCATGACATTATTAGCTAATATTTTTAATGATTGTAGTTTTGCTTGTTTTGGGGGGGAGATCATAAGACAAATGTGATGGTTCCAATGATTTACACTTCAGTCATATGCACGATTGGCACACCCATTTAATGCTCATGGCTTTGTAATTGTTAAATGAAAGCAACTCACCTTGTCATTTCAATAAGTTATTTTGCTTGTGTAATCTTGTTGCTACTATTATGGTTTACTTAAAAGGAGCCACTAGTCTGGAAAGCCAAGAGATGTCAAACACAATTATGCAAGCGTCTTCATAGTCAGTCATGGTCTTCTACTTGTTTAGTTCTTTAGAGGATATGAAATTTTACAAAGCACAGACACTTCTTCCGGACCTTCGTACCCGTGTCAGACACGGCCCAGGCGTTTCTGGTGAATTGGGCTTGAATTCTGTTCTGGTACATGGCCCAGGACATGGGCCCAACCTCTTTCAGCCCAACAGTTGAAACAAAGAAAGGCCCAAATAGACAGCCTCATTTAAAATGGCCCAAGTGCGACCCATTTAAACAAAACCCAAAACTGAAAAGAACAAAAAAAAAAAAAAAAATCAAAATTCAAAACCCTAGCCAAGTCTCTTACTTTTAAAACTTTTTTTGTGTGGAGTATTGACTATTTTGTATTATAGTGGTGTATGGTGAAACATTTGACTTTACATGGATATACAATATATGTTGTCCGTGCTTCATAGTATGAAATCCATATCCTCATCTTTTCCTCTGAATTCATTACTGTTTCTTAAATAATATCTGAATTATTAGACAAAAGATTTGTATTTTGATTGATACTAGTTGATGACACGTGTGTTATGTATGCATATGCCTAAGTTATGGTAATAAAGCAGTTTTAATGATGACAACTATTTTTCATTTTTATTTCTTCCCCATGCACCTATGAAACTATGAAACCAATAATTTTCTTAAAGATCCCCAACACTCTCTCCACTCCCCAAATATATATCAGGAAAAAAAGACAAACTATCCACTGTTTAGTAAATGTAGTTGACTTTGATGAGGTGATCCTGCCACTCAAGACCTAGATGAAATCTTGTTTTTAGTTAAGTGATTGAATTTTAACCCTTGACCTCATGATTGCAAATTTTGTTGTCAATCATTAAGTTATGGGTCCAAACTCCTAGATGAAAATCTTTGTTAGTCATGTTTGCTGATATTGACTGTAATAAAGCAAAAATCTTTCAATTGATAGACCTAATCATAAGTAATCGGTAGTTGAAATCTGATCATGATGACCAGCATAAATTGATTACTACCTTGTTTAACAAATTGTGGACCAACTACTTACCTAGAAATGCCCTTTTCTTGTGTACTTTCAATTGTATCATTCAAACTACTAAATCTTAGATGTGACTTGGTGTGATGTGTAATGAAGTGGCAGACAGTACAAAACTAACCTAAATTTTAGGTGAAAAAACACTTAATATTGCAGGTGTACTTGAGCTTCAAATTCTAAACAGAACAGTCATTCTTACCTAGAATATAATTAGTGGGTTGGCTGAATTGTATGTAGTGCTATATATGAAGTGGAAATTCTGAGGGTGCTGAGAAAGGGTCAAGTCATCAAAGGGATATCTGATCCAACTTAAAATCAGACATAAAAATCTGTCTTCATGCTCATGTTTCCTTGACTACAGGAAGGTTTGAAGATATTGAATTGCAGTTCAGTTTGCATCAAATGTGAGAACGATGTTTGATGTAAACAGTTTTCTGTGTAATCATGGTGATTGCGTTTTCCTAAACAAAATAGTATTCTGCGGAATGTTCTTTTGTGTAGCTTTGTTATCCTTCATTTATAATCATTGTTATGTTAAATTTTTATTGAAATCAAGCAAGTGCACCAAGTGCTGGAGGCAATATGTCCTTACCATCTTCTGCTCTGCATTTGTGCCTGCCTGTGGCTGTGGGGGTCAAGATTGTCTTAATTTTTTAAAGAAGTATGCAGCATTGAGCACGACTATGTTGTATATTGAAGCAAAATATTAGAGATTGATACATGGCATGTTGGAGGGTAGGCAGTGATTCAACCCTGCAAATAATCTTCTGGTACTTCTTGCTGTAATGTTCAGTACTTCACTTCATTTATTTAAACTCACTTATAAATACAAAGTTACATCGAGTTCATAAATTTTTCTGGAAGTGACTTTATTGTTTGTTCATTCAAACAGTTTATTGCTGATTGAGCTATATGTTTTTAGTTAGTCAACTCAAATATTGCTTTTCTGTTATAGCCTTTGTTGTGCTTGTCTTGCTGCAGATTGCCGTCCTCCTTTTGCAATTGGATTTAAGAGATTATTCAGTGCAGACACAGTTCAGTTACCTTCTATATCTGATGATGATGTTAAATGTGCCTTGAAGAATTTAATGGCTGTGAGTTGGGATGAAATCCCAGATTCTGTCATTCCCGAAGCAAAAAAGGCATTATCAAAAGAAACGCCAGATAAGGCTGGGCAGGAGGCTTTGGCGAATGTCTACCGTGCTGCTGAGGCAGTTGAAGAGTTTAGCGGGGTCCTTGTTTCTCTTAGAATGGATCTTGATGATCGGATGGGAGCAACTGGTGCTGTATGTTATTTTCATCACAATTGCTTGTGTTATATTGTAGTTAAAAACAGAGAATTGAAATGAACTACATATTTCTTAGCTCTATGCCTTAGGTTTAAATAATGTAATTCTTTTCTAGTCTTCTGGTCTTCATTGATCTACTTACTTTGCTTTGCAGAAAGTACAGCCTTTGCCAGATGAAGTTACAGATGCTTTGAATACTGCATATAAACGTTACATGGCTTATCTTGACTCATTTAGCCCGGATGAGTCCTATTTGCGAAAGAAGGTGGAAGTGGAGTTGGGAACAAAAATGATACATCTTAAAATGAGATGCTCTGCTCCCGGTCACGAATGGGGAAAGGTAAACACTTTGTAATACTCTCTGGTCTTGAAGGGTTGAAGGCCAATTGTTTTTTTCTTATAAAAGTTAGGATCTTAAAGGTCGTTTCGATAGTGAAATAAGCTATTATGGGGTTTATGACTATTCTAATAATAGATAACTATACTAGTAGAAAAAGTGATTTTCTGTTTGGTTGTGTGTTTCGTTATTCTCATTGGGAAACGTAATTATTCAGTTGTGTTGTTTGGTTGATGAAGAATAAGATGTAGATAAAATGATGCATAGTGTGTGAATAATGATTTATATGTTTCATAATGACTCAATTACCCCCACTGCCCCACATCTAAATTTTTGCAAGACATTCAATCCAAGGCTGGTTTCATGCAAATGCCAAAGTTAATGCTTGACCGTTCATCCTACATCTGTGTAGTTGTCTCAAGTAATTTTTTTCTTTTTCTTATTTTTAGCTTAATTACTATGTACTCAAATCATCAAGGCTGAGGTAGGCTTATTGTGATCCATGTACAGTTAAAAAAGTCCATGAACAGTTCACTATATGCGTAATTCAAAAAAAACATCAATGAACAACTCTGCTGTCACTATCAAGGGTAACGGTAAAAGATGATGGGACTCATGGCCTCGTGGGTCCCACTAATTCACACAGGTGGAATAAGAGTATTCCAAGGTTTTGATGGAATGGCTATTCCTCTTAATACCATTCATCCAAAGAAGGTTTTGGCCCTTATTCCTGGTTATTCCCCACTATTCCAGACTTATGTCCCAATCCAAACAGGCCCTTGGGAATTTCGGATCAGGCATCATCATAAGCAGTTTTGCATAATGGATTGAGGTCTATTGTATTGTGAATATGGCATTGTAAACCCCTCATCTAGTCTTACTGTGCTTATTTTATTGTTGTTCTGTCTTCTGTTTTTTAACTTCACTTCATTGCCTGGAATCTCTAACCTCCCGTATGGGGTGTGACTTTAGGTTATTCGCTCCCGATAGCTATACTGGGATAGATAACAATCCAGGCTGAATAAGTAATTTTTTGTTTGGTTGTTTTTTTTGTTATTCTCATTGGGAAACGTAAAAATGACTTTTTTGTTGTTTGGTTCACCTTGGATAAAGTGATGATAAATGGTTGATAAGTGATGAATAAGAGTTTATGATTTTTTAAATGACAATTATACCCCCTGGGAATAGTGTGAGAGATATATGATTGATTTGATAGATGTGACAGTTTTTGGAATCTGTGTGTCTGGTAGGTGAGATAAATTTTTTAAAATGACAGAGAAGGGTATTTTTATCCATTGGTATAGATAAGCCTTGATAAACAATTTCACAATTTCTTTAGAATAGTTATCAGGCCTTATCCTAGCTTATCCAGACATAACTATTGGGGTTTATTCTATCAAAACAAACAACTTTTTTAGCTATTTTTATCTATTCTTCATTATTCTTGTCTTATGTTCCACGCCATACGGGGTAAAGAGATGTTGTATCATCCCCTTCTCACAAGAAGAAAAGTGTTGAGGCCAGAAAATGAACCATGGATTCTTTAATTCCCAATTATAAAATGGGTCATATTAGTATAAGATACAATATCCTCGAATGATACCCAAGCCCTGAAATTCCCGAGTCCCATGTATTTGGAGTGATAAAACCATATCATTTGTCTTTAGCATCAAAACCTAACAGTTAATCTGCTATTATGGAAACTACACCCAACTGTGTGATGTAAAACGTCAGATGTATGCCTGAAGAAGCTCCAATGCACTTGTTTGCACATGCATTTTCTACTGAAACATGCAATATTGTCCTTTTTCACCTCATTTATCTGTAACATTAAACCCTAACTATAACTATTTATGTGTCATTCCTGAAGCTACAGCCTATTGTATGATGTAAAACTTCAGGTGTATACCCAAAGAAACTCTAATGGATTTCAATGTGCATGCATTTTGTACCGATACATACCGTATGGCTTTATTGTTCATCTTATTTTGCGTTTTGCAGCTTACATTACTAAGATCAATGACATGCATTTTATTTCTAATTGCAGGTAACAGTTCTGGGTACCTCAGGACTTGCTGGGTCATATGTTGAGCACAGGGCTTAAGTAAATGGTTACATGAGAAGCTTTTTTCTCCATGTCAATGTGGCGTTTTGGTCTGCCAATAAGCAATTACCTCATTTTGGTATGGAGAACCTGATCATCAGCATCAGTTGCTTTCTTTTTTGTTCAATAAAATAACTGTATTCAATTAAGTATCAAACCATGAAATTGTGTTACTGTTTTGCAATACAATGACTTGCTTAAATCTAAAGGTGCAGGATGCGTGCTCCTGCTTGATGCTGATTTGAATTTGCTATCATGTTTGTGTTAGCCTTGATGAATGCGCGCCATTTTTTTCCATCCGATTGTTTGGTTAAATTGTTTGTTGCAGAACATCCTTGTTTTTTGTTTTTGGTAAAGGTCTAACACACCATGCACTCAGACTGGACAATACTTGATGGTGCTATTTTGACAAAAAATTGCAATCTATGGCTTTGAAATTTGAAAGTTCGTTCATTTACATATACTTAATATGCCACAAAACAAACCCAGAGATGGCAACACACATACATCCATCAAGTTCTACATGAGCCATTACATCAATTTATGGCTTTGAAATTTGAAAGTTCGTTCATTTACATATACTTAATATGCCACAAAACAAACCCAGAGATGGCAACACACATACATCCATCAAGTTCTACATAAAAAAAAACAGATTACATCCATCAAGTTCTACATCCAAAAAAACAAATTACATCCATCAAGTTCTACCTTTGCTCAAAAAAAAAAAAAAAAAAAAATTTTTCTACATCAACCATTACATCCATCAAGTTGAACATCTTGACCTCATAGTGGAGTGGGAGCAGGGGGAGCCAGAGGGGGCCATCAAGTTGAACATCTTGATCTCACCGTGGGGTGGGAGCAGGAGGAGCCGGAGGGGGTGGTCGAGGGGAAACCGCAAGGGGTGATCGAGGGGGTTCGCAGGGGGGGCTGCAACGGGTGGTCGTGGGAAACAAGAGAGGGGTTTTGTCGAGGGGGTTCGTTGGGGGGGCATAGGGGGTGGTCGAGGGAGACGAGAGGGGTTTTGTCAAGGGGGTCACAGGGGGGGCCGCAAGAGGTGGTTGAGGGAGATGAGAGGGGTTTTGTGAGAGAGACAGAGAGGGGTTTTTTGAGAGATGACGACGAGAGAGGGGCCTCAAAAAAATTTGGATCTGGTGAGAGGAAAAACTAGGTTTCAAAATTTTTTTCGAAAGGGAGAGAGTCAGTGTTACGCCCCAGGGCGGCTGTCTTCGAGACGCGGCAATATATAAAGTATCAGCTATCAAGTACAAGATGTAAAAAATGACTCCAATAAATAACACACAAGCTGGCAAAGCAATGATAACTGATAACTCAACTGAAAAGCGGAAGCATAAAATATCAATAAGTCTGTAAACCAAAAATATCATTACAGATTCAAATACACAATCAATGTCCTATGAGAGCTAAGTCTAGCCCAAATAAAATACAACATGTGCCACATGCACGATTTGCAATACATAAAACGACTCTAGGACTGTTGATAGCCTCGCACTTGCCACCTGCCAGACAGAACGCTTCACGCACAAAAGACCACGCCACAGGGAACTCCAGCTCTACGCCCAACACTGCCCCTGAAAAGAAACAGTATGCGAGGGGTGAGCTACAAGCTCAGTGAGTGGCTGGAAACCAATCACCGCTATAACAGTTCAACACTAAAGTAATTTCCTTTCAAGGAAAACATGGGTAGAAACCCAATGGATAACAGGATCACGCGGTGGGGCAACCAACCTCACCCTCACTCTCACTCCCGGAGGAAGACTCTTGGGACTTTTGGGGAGAGACCATATCGTTGGTCGAAGAGACGCGGAATTACTAGTCTACACAACACTACTGGATCATCTACACCGAGATAACTGCTCAACGATGTCTTTGAACATCAATACGAAACCAGACCCAACAACTATGGGAACAGACAAAAAATGAATGGGTCACGTGGCGACGTGACTTCACCTCATCCTCATCCTCACCCTCACCCTCACCCCTAAGGGTCACACATGACTGTTGGAAGAAAACCTTTTGTTCTACACCCTTCGTCATCCGGTATCCCTCTCCCGAGTAGCCTCTACCTGATATACTCCCATGATCAGTACATCTACCGAACGCATCGGTAGTACCTACAGGTGGGAGCCCTCTGTCAGGACAACTTTAACGTCGGGTAGCTTCAACGCGGATCCGAAGAAGGGGAGAACGATTCCACGCTCACAAAATCATCCGGTAGCCCTCTCCCGCGTAGCTTCTACTTGTCGGCCTTCCACGATCGGTACATCAGCCAGATGTGTACCTCGATACGCATCGGTAGCACCTATGAGTGGTGGCACCCAAAAAGGACAGCTTCAACGCTGGGGTGTTTCGACGCACGACGATGTCGGGAGGAAGCACCCCACGTTTGCAAAGCGAACCCTATGGGCTACGCTCGATAATCACATATCGACTATAACGAATGCTCTTGGACTCCCACACGAGTGCATCGCTCAGACGCAAGGGGTTACCTCTACTCTCACGTAGAAATAAGCCCAAGGCATATAACCCAACAGGCGGTTCATATACGCGCCTAGCACGGGTAGGCCTAACTTAATGCCAAAGCTACCGGTTTAACAAAACCGATACAACAAATGAATTCTCCTGAATTCCATTCAAGTGCATCACACGGATGCAGGGGCGATTACATCGCTCGCGCACTAACTAATGAGGTACATCCCGACAGCGGGTCGTACCCACGCCTATTTCAGATAGACCTAATTAGTTTTAACATGTGCATATATAACAGAAGAATCATATCATAGCTATGTGCATGAACCATATGCACGATCATCTAATAATTGACTATAAGGGTATTCCCTAACATGGATTTACATCATAAACAACAAATCATACAACATGCATACAAGGTATGGCCCACTTAAACATGCATACAAGGCCATTAATCATATAAGCATACAAGGTATAACTTAAGCATGCGTTGGATATCATCAACTTAAAAGGGAAGGGTCAAGCGCGATCTCGCGCACTAACAGGTGCATGCCAATATTCCAAACGAACCTAAGTCGAGTAGGAAATCGCATCTACTTACTCAGTTCGTGCAGAGGGAGAGGGCGTGTCACGCCCCAGGGCGGCCGTCCCCGAGACGTGGCAATGGTAAAATATCAGCTATCAATACCTGAGGTCAATAAAGACTCCAACAACAACACACAAGGTGGCAAAGCAAAGATAATGATAACTGACTGAAAAGCGGAAGCATAATATATAAACAATGTCTGTAAACCAAAAACATTATTACAGATCCGAATACACAATCACTGTCCTGTGAGAGCCAAGTCTAGACCAAAGAAAATACAACCTGTGCCACATGGACGATTTACAATATATACAATGACTCTAGAACTGCTGACAGCGTCGCACTCGCCATCCGTCGGAAGAACGCTCCACGCCCCTAAGACCACGCCACAGGAAAGCTCCAGCTCCACGCCCAACACTGCCCCTGAAAAGAAACAGTCTGCGAGGGGTGAGCTACAAGCTCAGTGAGTGGCTGGAAACCAATCACCATACAACAATTCAATACATAATCAATTCCCTTTCAAGGAAAACATGGGTAGAAACCCAATGGATAATAGGGTCACGCGGCGGTGCGACCAACCTCACCCTCACCCTCACTCCCGGAGGGAGACTCTTGGGACTTTTGGGGAGAGACCATACCGTCGGTCGAAGAGACCTGGAATTACTGGTCTACACAACACTACTGGATCATCTACATCTAGATAATTGCTCAAACGATGCCTTTAAACATCGATACAAGACCGGACCCAACAACTATGGGAACGGTCGAACAACGAATGGGTCACGACGATATTCTTCACCTCATCCTTACCCTCACTCCTGGAGGGAGACTCTTGGGACTTTTGGAAGAGATTTAGACTGCTCTACACCCTTGGTCCACCGGTAGCCTCTCCCACACTCCGTAGCCTCTACCTGGTATACTCCCACGATCAGCACCCTCCGACGCATCGGAGGTACCTACAGATGGGAGCCCTCTGTCAGGACAGCTTTCCAACGCCGGGGAGTCCCTACTCGGATCCAATGACGGGGAGAACGATTCCCACGCTCGCAACATCATTCGTTAACCCTCTCCCGGGTAGTATCTACCTGGTATACTCCCACGATCAGTACGCTTCCGAATGCATCGGTGGTACCTACGGATGGGAGCCCTCTGTCAGGACAGCTACAACCCGATCTCCTCAACTCACCGCTCTACACCCTTGGTCCACCGGTAGCCCTTTCCCCGGGTAGCCTCTACCTGGTATACTCCCACGATCAGTACTCTTCCGAATGCATCGGTGGTACCTACAGATGGGAGCCCTCTGTCAGGACAGCTTTCCAACGCCGGGGAGTCCCTACTCGGATCCAACGAAGGGGAGAACGATCCCATGTTCGCAAAGCAAACCCAATGGAAAACAACTACTCTCGATACTCACTTATCGAGATATAGAATACTACTGTACTCCCACACCGTTGCGTCGCTCAGACACAAAGGGGTTACCTCTGCTCTCACGTAGAAGTAATCCCAGCTAATGAATTCTCCTGAATTCCAAACGAGTGCATCGCTCGGATGCACGGGGCGATTACATCGCTAGCGCTCTAACTAACAAGGTACAACCCGACAGCGGGTCATACCCACGCCTATTCCATATAGGCCCCTCAGTTTTTAACATGCGCATATATTTTAGAGGAGAATTTAATCTTAGCTATGTGCATGAACCATATGCACAATCATCTAATAATTATAGGGACACTCCCTAACATGGATTTACCTCATCATAGATCATACAACATGCATACTTTAACATTAATCACATAAACATACAAAATATGCTTTAACATGCGTTGGATATCGCCAACTTAAAAGAAAGGGTCAAGCGCGATCTCGCGCACTAACAGGTGCATGCCAATATTCCAAACGAACCTGAGTCGAGTAGGAAATCGCATCTACTTACTCAGTTCGTTCAGAGGGAGAGGGCGAGAGAGATCATCATCTCTTGAAGCTGGTCATAGCTTTGCCCCATTATCATGGGCGCAACAGCTACACCACGCCCTCGTGTCTTATCGCAAGGGAATATTAGGCAGGTGCCCGTTATTAACCCAGACTTAATCATACTGTATATTCCCATTAATATGGTGGGAGTAGTATTACAATACTACCTAAGACATGCCATATTCTATACATCCATACACATTTACAACATACATGCCCATACCAGAGGGCGCATGCAACACAATCATTCATACATAGATACAACACATGTATACAAGCCTAGCATGCAAGATATCTACATATTATAGCTTAAGCATGGCCATACTACTTATCTGCACAAGTAGTATAGCCAGGGGAACCCCATCGATGCGCGACGCGCGACTACGCGCGTCGAGCGCATCCCTAGAGGGGGGGGATTGGATCAAACCACTCACCATACAACCCGGGACCTCGCGCATCCCATCCGACGAGATCTGCAAGGTAAGGGCATCAAGCTTGGTGAGTAACATCACAATTTAACACATAGACATCATTAGAAATACCAAAGACTAAGACATGCATGCATACGGGCTCGCACGCATGCGAGCACGCGCGTACGCACGCATGCCCGGGTGCCCCAGCACCTACCCGAGACCCTGGGCAGCCCCACGCATGCCCCAGCACGCGCACGCACGCGCACTGGCCCCCAGCCCCGCGCCCAGGCGCATGCCCGGACGCATGCCCCGCGTGCGCACACGCTCGCGCGCGCCGGCGCGCACTCGCGCGCACCCCCGCTTGCGCCAGCGCCCGCGTGCACCCGCGCGCCCACTCCGCGCGCACCCGCACGCTAGCGCGCACGTGCCCGCGCGCGTCTGCGCGCCCGACAGCGCCTGCCAGCGCGCGCCTGCACGCGCACGCGCGCAGACTGCCCCCAATGCGCGCCCAGCCCCTCCCAACCTCCTTTTAACCCTCTCCAACCCCTCACACACACTCTAACCCCTATGCATAGCATGCATGAACACCCTAACAGCCCCCTATGCCATGAAAACCAAGAAAATAAGGGGAAGAGCTCACCTTGTGAGGGGGGTTGAAAGGGGGAGACTCGGGGGCCCTCGATGCACCCGCGACCACCTCAACCACCACCACCACTACCACCACCTCCTCAGCCCTCCTCAGCCTCCTTGGCTGCAAAAATCAGGGGGGGGGGGAGAACAAGATATGAGAGGGTGCTTGAGAGAGAGGAGATCAACAACAACAACAAAACCTACACAAAGTTTTCTCTTGCACTTGCACCTTCTCCTTCTCTTCTCTTTGTGACATTTTCACAAACACATGGGGGCTTGAGAGAGAGGGAGAGAGAGCTTGAAAAGTTTAGACGTGGGGAATGGGAGGGGATGAGAGAGAGAGAGAGATATTTATTTGCACATAAATATCTAAAGAGGATTGGAAATGACCAAATCATCTTTTGACTAGAAATTCTGTACATGCTTCACTAGAACAGCCATAACTTCCTCAATATAGCTCCGAATTGCACAATTCCAATTCCGTTGGAAAGCCAAGAAGATTATCTACAACTTTCATGTTTATGCCAAGATCAAATAATCCCTCCAGCTATTCCGAAATTAGAGCTAAACATTGAACAGGGCTGCTGCCAGAATTTCTCATCCTTGGGGTATACTTGGAAAAATACCCATAACTTTTACTACATGAATCCAGTTGATCTAATTCCACTTTTGTACGAAAGCTAACTCAAAACTGGACATCTCATAATAAAATCATATTTAAACCTCTTCATCTTGAATTTTAACAAAATCAAATCCAAATACCAAATTGGAAATACATAACTTGAAGGAAAAAAATTATGTAACCAAATTTTCAATCAGAGCGCCCCAAATGACACAGGCACAACAGGGCGAGAGAGAGCTCATCATCTCTTGAAGTTGGTCATAGCTTTGCCTTATTAGCATGGGCGCAACAACTACACCACGCCCTCGAGTCTTATCGCAAGGGAATATTAGGCATGTGCTCGTTATTAACCCAGACTTAATCATGCTGGATATTCCAATTAATATGATAGTATTACTCATAGGGACTACCTAAGGCATGCTTATTCTATACATTCATGAAAACCCACATCACACATGCCTATACATGAAGGGCGCATGCATACATAATAATTCACACATGAATATACATAGGCAAATATATGGTATAAAAGGGGGTTCTATGCAATATACGAGCTATACAAGCCTAGCATGCAAATATCTAACATATTTAGGGTGCAAAGAAGCCCCATGGATGCGTGATGCACGACTACGTGCATCGAGCGCATCCCAAAGGGTTGGATCGAACCACTCACCGCAACCCGGAACCTCGCGCATCCCATTCGACGAGATCTGCAAGGTAAGGGCATCAAATTTGGTGAGTAAAATCACATTATAACACTTAGAAATTACTAGAAATACCAAAGACTTAGACATGCACGCATACGGGCTCGCACGCATGCGAGCACGCACGTACGCACGCATGCCCGAGTGCCCCAGCACCTACCCGAGCCCCTGGGCAGCCCCCGCACGCGTACGCACGCGCAGCCCCGCACGCGTACGCACGGCCCCTGAGCCTGCTGGCGCCCTGCTGCGTGCCAGTTGCACGCCCAAACGCGCTGCCCTGCGCCCGCGCGCACTCGCGCGCATGACCCGCGCGCACGTGTACGCACGTGCCTGCGCGCTGGACTGCGCCCCTCTGCGCTCGCTTGCTCGCGCACGCGCGCGGACAGCCCCGCGCGCGCGCCCAGCCACCCAACACCCCTCCCCAACCCCCCTCACACACCCTAACTCAACTACCTAGCATGCAAGACCTCCCCAACCATCCCAACAGCCATTGAAAATTAGAAAAGAAGGGGAAGAGGACTTACCAAAAGAGGGGAAGGGAAAGAGGGAGATGCGGGGCTCTCGACGCACCCACGACCACCTCAACCACCACCACCACAACACCTCCTCTTCAGCCTCTCCACCAGCCCTTCTTGGCTGAAAAATAGGGGAAAAGAAGGGGCACAAAAGGGAGCTAGAGAGAGGAGAATCAACAACAACAACAACAACAAAGGCACCCACACACACACACACACACCTTGCTCTTCCTTCTTCACCTTCTCCTTCTTTTGCTTCTTCCTCCTCCTTCTCCACACACAAAGAGGGGAAAAAGAGACCAAGAGAGGGAGAGAAAGAGTGATCCACGAAATGGGAGAGAGGGGGGGAGAGAGAGAGGGCAAAAAGGTCATTTTCATGCCGAAATAGTGTCTAGGGATGACCATAAGGGGGTGGTGGGGTTAGGGTTAGGCTCACCCTCACTCAACCACTCATTTTTGCTTTATTGGAAAGCGTGCGGAGAAGCACCACACACTTGAAAATATCTCACCCACCGAAATCCAGTAACGGCCAAACCCGGATGCGATTCGGAACTGCATATTTTTCAAAACGTTACTGGAATTCGATGAAATTTTATGGGTAGTACAAAAAGGTACCAGGACCCACAATAGGCAGTTTGATTTCCAATCAGAGTACTCCAACTCCCGTAGGTAACTAAAAGCCCAAATTTTAGCGGCTCCGATTGAAAAAAATAAGGCTCCGAATGACATAGCCATAACAGTCAGAGATGGTCATCGGTTGACCTGGTGAAAGATATTCACTGGTTTTAATCCCCACTGTCAGATCTCGTTCACACTAATTGAACGGCTCATAATCAATCCGCACCTGCTATACCGCCTCACCTAATCAGTTCTCTCTCTCTCTCTCTCTCTCTCTCTCTCTCTCTCTATATATATATGTAAAAGGGATGTATGATACTCCTCTCATATGTGATGTGCTTGAAATGATAAGTCAAATATTTATGGTTTAAGAAAAAAATGATGGGCACTGTGATTAAGTATATATTTCTCATCATTTTAATTGGCGGAACAGTTGGTGTATTTGTTCATTAAGAAGCAATTATTTTTTATTTTGAATAAAAAATAAGCTTCCAAGATAAAACAAGACTTGGGTAACCTTTTAGTTTTTACTTAAGATGAATATAGTATCGCACAAATCCTCAACAGACCACGTATTTCTAAGTTGTCAAGAATAATAATTAACAATATTAGAGGAAAACATATTTCACCTATTCCAAGAGATTTCTTTATATGATACATTTATCTAGAAAACACAATAATTAGTATGTCTTTTGTACAGAAGAGATGTAATTTGTATACGTTCAAGTATGAAATCTATGTATGTTATTTTGGAAATATTTCGTAAGATGATGCATTAATTATCTCATCTTCTTTTGATAAATGGATCGTTTTACCTTCTATATACGCATCAAATAAAGTATCAATTTGGGTAATACTTTTCGCCCATATTTGGTTCGAGAACTAAGTTATTTTAGTGTATGTTTGAATACAGAATATGACTTATTCAGGATATACAGTTATACCAGCATAAGTGGGTATAACAGTTGGATAAGTGATTTTGTGTTTGATTCTGTTTTAAATTATTCTCATCAGGAAACGTAATAATAAAGTTTTTGTTGTTTGAATAAAATGTAAATAAAGTGTGGATAAGAGTTTATAAAAAATGAAAAAATAATAATGTTGATTTGATAAGTGATTTATAAGAGATGATGATAGTTGATTTGATTCTTTGGGTGGAATAATCTGGAATAACTTTAATTCTAAAGATTGACTGGAATCTAAATCACTTTATACCAATTTATCCAGGCATTCATTATCCCTGGGTATTTAATACACTCAAACATCCAAATTCACCTATTTCGCTTTATTACATGTTATTCAGTCTCCTATTCCACATTCAAATGGGGGCCGGGTTGGTTGGAATCTATATACCACTTTACACCAGTTTATTTTGACATAGGTTATCCCAGGGTATTCACTGCATCCAAATGCTAAAAATTACTTATTCTGCATTATTTCAGGTTATTTCGTGGCCTAGTCCTTATCGAAACGGGGGAAAATTAGGATTTTATGGAAAACCTTAGTGGAAGCTTATAGGAGTTCCAAGTCGCCACTGATGGGTTTTGTAAACCTACACAAAGCCCCCGTTTGGAACGGGGATAGGTTTTATTCTAAGGTATACATTTATCCAAGCATAAGTGAGTATAAATAAGGATAAAGTAATTTTGTGTTTGCTTGTGTTTTGAATTATTCTCGTTGGTAAACGTAAGAATAAATGTTTTGTTGTTTGGGTAAAATGTGAATAAAATATGGATAAGGATTTATAAAAGGTAAAAAAATAATGATAGTTGATTTAACATGTGATTTATAAGAGGTAATGACAGTTGATTTGATATTGGGCTCACATATTCTTTGGGTGGAATAATCTAGGATAACTTTAATTTCAGGGGTTGATTGGAATCTATATGCCACTTTATCAGGGTTTATTCTGGCATATTTTAACAGGGGCTATCCGAGATAAACAAACATTTGAAAATTCTTATCCAGGGTTATCTGGGTTTATCCGGGGTCTTATACCATAAACAAACAGGGGCTAAGGGTGTGTTTGATTGCGTAATTGTAGAAGTGATTCTGTAGGAATCTGAGTCTTAAAATTGATTCTGCAGGAAGCTCACCTCCCACAACTTTTGGAAATCATAGCTTTTGGGCACTATTTGTCTGAAATCTGTATGTAGGAAACTGTTATAGTAAAACTGTTTGATTGTACAATTGCAGAAGCAACATTTGCAAATTGTAGCTGTTGGGCACTTTGCCACAAATCTGTTTGCAAGAAATTGCTACAGTAAAACTGTTTGATTGCAAGATTGTAGAAGCAGCTTCCTACAAACGCAAAAGTTGTACAATAAACCAAATTCACCCGAATGCACCCTAACACTTTAATTGAAAGTGGCTCCATACCTTAATATGGTCGCTGGGCTTTAATAGTACATAATGTACATCATATTTTCCTTGTACAAAAAACAACAAATCAGAAAATATTAATAAAACTATATATACCTAACAAAGTTTCCTGATTCATGGGCATATGATTAACAAAATCCTAAGCCCATGTTTGGTTCAAGAATAAACCTGAAATAAATCAAAATTAGTCAGAATAACTTTATTATGGATGTTTGAATGATTGAAAAAAATGAGAATCTGTATGTTATGATTAACCAGTATAAAATGGTATATGGATTCCATTCACCCATTAGAATTAAGTAATTCCAGGTTATTCAAATAAAAAAAATATGTCGGTCCACTGTCAAATCAACTGTCATCACCTTTTATAAATCAACTGTCATCATTCTTTTATCTTTTATAAATCCTTACCTACGGTTTATTCACATTTTATTCAAACAACAAAAACATTATTATTACGATTCCCAATGAGAATAATTCAAAACACAATCAAATACAAAATCATTTTATCCTTATTTATACTAGAATAGTCATAGATCTCAGAATAATTTAAATCTCGAACCAAACATGGGCTAAATATTTCTTCAGATTTATGAATTAACTTTAGCTTGTTAGGAAAATTCTGAATATGACCGTAAGCAAATTATGAAAATATAAACAGATTAGGAAGAATAGATATTTGAGGATATATAGGTTAAACCCACTATAATGCCCTAAAATGGATATCCTGATGATGCCAATCTGGATATATTATCAATTTAAGCTAGTTACCACACATGAAGCAGGAATAAAATCATCAAAAATGGCCAGGACTTTACATGTTTATTAAAATATATATATATATATATATATATTATGAAACAAAATAAAATGAAGCATTTGTGATGCTGCACCATCATGGACCTTGAAGAAGACCAAATGGAGGATCATGGATGATTTGCACTTTTTAGTATTTTAATTTTATTTGTTAGATTTATCATATCTTTTTTAGATAATTATGATTAGTTAATATTCATATATCATTCAGATTTGATTTTTAAATTTTTAGTTAGGATTTGAATGTAATTTTTTATTTTAAATTCAAATTTACTTAGTTAGAATCTAGTCAAATAAATTTATGATTTGAGAGATCTGTTAAGATAGTAGTTTGTTAAGGATTCTCTATTCTATAAATAGGCATGTAAACCAATTGATTAATCAGAAATTGATTATTAGAATTTGTTTATTTTCTCTATTGTATTTTGTTATCCTAGGAGGATCAACAACTACATAGAATTCCATCGTTTCTGGTATTCTTAGGAATCAACAGACTCGTTGAAGCCCATCGTCCTGGTATTCTTTGCGAATTAATAGCTTCGTTGGAGCCTACAGATCTTGCATTCCTAAAGGTAGATCGGGTCAGCAGAAGAGCGTGATCCTCACGCTACATCAATTTGCATTACAATCATTTTGTTTAACCCTTTTGTACAGTCATTACAACATTTGCAATATAACCAATTGATTTTAGTTTGGCACGCAAATTTTCACGCAATATTGAATCCTTTAAATAACAATTTCAAAATAACTATCACTATATATTTTAAAATAATGTCAGCAAATGTATTAGAAACGTCACTGTCACTGTAAGGTACTTCTTGTAGTGGAAAGGGCTAATTTATATGTTCACCCTGTTCTTCCCCTGCCCAATACCCAGTCGGCGAGCTACTGCCCCTTTTCTCTGCAATTTAACTTGTCTTATTCTTTTGTAAATGGCGGAGGTCCAACATCGCCATTGATGAGATATCTCTGTCCTTCAGTCCTTGTGAACTTTTTGTAAATTTGATCTTCTTAAAGCAATATACCATTACTTATCCAGCCAAAATAAAAGAAAAAAAAAAATGAAGCAATGGCAGCATAACCACAGTCATGTTACAATACACATTTTATTCGAGACCAAACATTGGGTACTTTTTCATGTGAAATATGTAAGAAGGGAATATATATCAATCATGGATTCCATGGGATCACTACAACAAATTGGTGATTAGTGACAAACGTCTTGAGCGAGTGTCACCTAAAACATAGATACGATGACAATTGACAATGTCTATCACCCTAAATATTGTTTTCAATGACATTATTGTTTTCAATGATGGTCATCTACAATCGTCACGCTAATATATTTTGGTGCATGACAGTCATTTAAAGTGATTATCACCCAAATATCAATTAAGTTAATTAGACTTCATATTTGTGTATGCTTGTTCCTTCATCCACTTTGCACTAACAATCTTTTCCTCTTCTTTTTATGGGCGTGGTTACTTAAATTGAACCGACCTAAATATAGCTCAAAGAATATGGTATTTTAGGGTTCGTGGAAAAACTTAACCCTCGCTGAAGAATAAATTCTAAGCTACACCGATCAGGAGCGGACCCAGCATTTAAAACCAAGGGGGTCGGAGATCAAACAATATACTTGAAATTAAAAAAAAATATAACAAAATATAAATATAAAGATGATAATTAAGACAAAAAATATCAAAATTCAAGTCATTCATTATAAGTCAATGCACCGATGAAAATTTCACAGATATATTTGATAATCGTTACAAAAATAAATAAGAAATTACATATCTTTTACTTAGTTGTGCCGGACGATGTTGGATAGACCACAAGCTTATGTTGATAAGGTCCGGCCCTAAGATACGCTCGACAGATTTCATCTTTTTGATTTACTGGATATTCCCAAATTTGACAATGCAATTCTGGAACACGTTCTATAATTGAAAGAGAAGTACCAATGACATCTTCAGTTCTTAGACGTTTAGGTGAATGACTTTCAATAACTAGAGGTGGATTAATATTAGAAGAAGGAAATGAATCGGCTCTCGGATTAGGGCAATTTCCTTTAAAGAAGGAGTAAATCGTTTTAAACTTACTCGATTGACCTGAAAATTCAATTAAAAATCAACAAAAATAAAAAAAAAATTGTATCCAAATATAATAAATAAATAAATCCCAACAAAAACATTTTATCAAAGCATGCATCTCGTTAACCAGAGTATATGCTTCGATAATTTTCTATCGACATATATAGAATTAAAAATGGAGCTCGAAAAAAAAAAATTACTTATACAAAAATTTAAAGAATTGAAGATGAAAAATAATATTTTTAAATCTTCTAATCCAATAAAAAAAAAATCAAATTCATCAACAAAAAAATAAATAGAGATCAAATATAAAAAAAAAAAATATCCAAAATAAATATTCAAAATATTTTTATTCAAAAAAAAATATTAAACATACAACAAGAAGAACCGCAAAGACTGAAGATCTTATGACTCACGAGAGACGCCACGACTAGTTGATGACCGGACGATAGTGCACCAAGTTTTTTTTTTTTTTTGGTTGTACGTGGGACTGTGGGAGTGGGGACATGGGGTAATAGGGTTTTTTTATTTTTTAATTAAGTGGGTCCCACTGTCCCACCCAATCAGCGAGTCTTTATAATTGTTCAGCTAATGGGCTGGCGATTGAACGATTAAAAACTATATGAAGTTATGCATGGGTGTTTTTTTCTTTTTTGTGTCATGTATGCATAGGCCATTTAATTAAAATTTACAAAATCACTGAGGGGCCCAACTTGCGCTCTCCAGTGTTTCATTTTCTTCTTCTTTTAATGATGAACAATTAATTACTTAACTACGTAGACTAGTGTGAATGAAGGGTTTCTGTGTGTGTGTATATATATATGTGTATCAAATGAGATGTCCTTAATTCTTTATATATATATATATATATATATATATATATATATATATATATATGCATGCTATTTTAAATTAGAAAAGACTTTAGTAGGTTTTTAAAGTGTTATTTGATGTTGGAATCTCAAAATATGGCTTTTATTCTTTTTATTAAAAGAATTTTAGGCTTACGTTAAATCCAATGGGATGTCCTTAATCCATTCCACCTATAAATGGAAAGAAGTGTTCAAAGAGCAAACCACCACGACCTTAAAAATGTTGGGAGAAACGGGTGGGGTTATAAATTGTGTGTTGTCAGTCACTCAGTCCCCTTCAAAGCATTTTGGACAAATCGTAGTTTCTCATAGGGTGTTGTCCCACGATACCCATTCCCTCTTTTTGCAAAACCCTAATTCAGTTGGACCTCCCAAAAATGGGCACAAGATGCAATAACCAGGAATTGCATGAGGGGGCAAGTAGGGGGAGACTGGGGGTGGTTAGTATAGTCTCTCTCTCTCTCCCCCCATTTCCAGGGATTCCTAATGGCCTAAGGACTATGAGAAATTACATGAAATGCCATTATTCCATGAAACTTGCAGGGATTAGTTTTTTTAATAAACTCTAATTTTAAAATTATTTTAATCTTGAACTGAATTTTATTGCGGTTGATCACAAATATTTTTTTTATATTGGTAATCAAGAATTTGTATTGCTGTAACTCTGGAAACTTTACGGGTCATATATAGTTTAAAATTGGGAAAGATTGGGAAAGAATTGGGAAGAAATTTGTACATAAAAAATTGGGAAAGAAAACACCAAAATGAGATGGTGGCAAGAAATTACCAGCCACCCCTGATTCATCCCTAAATGTCTTTGTTATAGCATGCAGTAGATTAGTGCGCGTGTGGACTGTCCCGCACATATCCTTCTCAATCGCTGAATTTATTTCATTCCAGAGCTGGCCTTGAGATAGAATATCTTCACCCCTTAGGTTGCTAGAAGATTTGCAGGGGTGTTTCTTTCCTTGTAGATATGCTATGCCTTTCAGCCGCTCAATTGTTGCAGATAGGGGCGGAGCCAGAAAATAATTTTGGGGTGGGCTAAATTAAATTTGATAAAAAAATTTTATGCCTAATAAAAAGCACTAAGTAAAATTTTATATAAATAAATCAAATTTATAATAAAAATCTACTCAACAATCACGTAGATATATAAAAAATTATATAAATAAGCATTACTATAAATAATCAATAAAAAAACTACCGCCTTTATTTTATTAAAAAAAATTAATAATGAGACATTAAAAATAAATAGAAAATACATATAAAAATAGAATTTCACCCATTCTTTCAGTGAAAAAATGATAAAAATCCTCCTTATTTATTTTATAAAAAAACCAATGTTACACTTAGATATTGAAATAGATATTCTAGAAAGAGAAAATAAAATCACTAAAAATCATACAAAAAGTGATTTTAGCTGCATTTTTTTGTGACAATAAAAAAAATGCCTTTAAATGTTATGGCAATTTTATTATATGCCACAAAAAAATAAAAAACAAAGATCAAAATAATTTAATTAGCGGCACTTAGCAAAGTGTCACACCTATTGCAACTAAATTAATCCATTTAAAATATAAAAACAATAATTTAAATTTTAATTCAGCTATTATAGGAAACAAATTAACTGTCTATATCCCTTACACCCTTATTTTGCTCCACCAAATTTGTTGCACACATCAATCCTAACGTCCCAACACTTTTTTCGCCTCAAAATCAACAAAACATCTCCCCCAAGAATCTGATCCAATGGACCAAAATAAAATAAAATCTGTGTTTGTTATAGATCAAGTTAATTAGGATATGGGTTCAAGGAGAATACAAGGATTTTCTAGCCCGGCCCAGTTTACCTATAGATCCGCCCCTGGTTGCACACGTTGTTTAATATGACGAAGGGTTCGCAATGCAGTCCACGAGGCCTCGCCCTTTCCATGCATCCAAGGGATTGCGATAGTAGAATCATATTCAATCCAAAGATTTTTGTGGAAGGATAAGCCCATGACTAGTCCCCGGCCGCTCAATTGCCTTGAGCTCCAGAAGGATTATGGAATGTAGCCCTGCAGTGAATTTAGCATGAGTGTTTCGAATTATAGCACCGTAACCTCCACAATCACAAATATAGTCACTTCTCAAGCGAGCTAAAGCAATTATGCCATATAATACTAATTCCTTCTATTTTTTGCCAAACCCTTTTAGATAAAATAACATGCTTCCTTATTTTTCCATGGAACATGATGCCCGACTATTGTGTGAAATTTATATGATGTATGAATTGGCATTATATAGTTTAACTATACTTTGTTTGAACACATAATATTATTTGGTGCAATTTTTTTTAAAAAACGGTGCTCCTCAGGATTTGATCCTTTAATCTCTTTAAAAAAAGGTGAGAGATGCTTTCAAATAGATGATTCCGCTTAGAATATTGTCAGCAGCGTTCATTAGATAAATATAGGAACAAAGTTCGCTACTGATAACAATTTAGTAACGAGAAACCTTTTTTTTACCTAATAACCGCTGTCTTAACCTTAACTAGGGTTACAAAACCCCTACTAAAATTAACTTAATTTGATTATATATGGACTGGCTTACAGGAGAGCACACATGCATGCAATTAATTATGATGTCCTTCAAACACCAAGACTTAAAACATTCTATTTGTATTGTTCACTGGTCCATGGGTAATTAAAGTCCAAGACGTGGGTCATTTGGAGTAGTTCTATATATAGGTGGCAACCTTCATTTAAAAGAGGAGAGGCTCAGGCATCCAATGCAAAACTAACTCTGATCACATCTCCTCAAGCAAGCAAAAGCAACAACTGGTAATATTAGCAGTCCCAAACCAAACTTTCTTCCTCATCTTCTTTTCTCTCTATGTTCTTTATCTCTTCTTCCACACCCATGGCTTCAAAAAGAAAGAGAAATTAAAAGAATTCATCATTTCTAGTTTTTTTTTTTTCCTACTTTTGATGTCAGTTCCATGCGCTAACTAGACCCTCTTAAACAAATTCAATCAAATTATGTTTTCTTACCAAATCAAAGAACCTCCATTTCTGTGCCCCTTAATATATAGCACATACTGTTTCTTCTCTTTCCTTTTTGGTTTATAATGTCATTTTTTTTTTCTTCTCACCATATTTTCTCACCTAACAAGAAGAGGGTGCACTACTGTAATACTATTAGGTTCCACTGTTGATCGACATTAATGGGTCGAGGGAAGATTCAGATCAGGCGGATCGAGAATGCAACAAACAGGCAAGTTACCTTCTCTAAGCGCCGAGGAGGCCTGCTGAAGAAGGCTCATGAACTCGCCATCTTATGTGATGTTCAGCTTGGGCTTATCATCTTCTCCTCCACTGGGATGATGTTTGAGTATTGCAATCCTCCTTCTGGGTATGTAAGCCTTAATATATCTTTATTTATAATTCTTTTTTAGTTCTTTCTATTTTTCGATGAATAATGCAAATTTGAGTTAGGTGGCGTTTGGCAGCGGTGGAATGCGGATTTTAAGTACTGATTAATAAGTGCAGAAAGAGGTTATGCTGATAATCTTTAAGAGTTCAGAAAAAAAAAGTGTTTGGTTTAGCGGAAAATATTATGTAGTTATTTAGATAAGTGTGTTTGGTTGACCACTTAACATATGTGCTTATTAGGAGGGTATTTCAATCCATTTTATAAGTGTTGAATGTTATTTTGATGTTTGATTGAATATTTAAAATAAAGTTCTTATTTATTACATATACCACTCATTAAAGCTTGAGTAATGGATTTTTACACAAATTTAAATTTGATAAGAGTATCAATCGAGGGTTAAAGATGCTCTTAAGAAAACCTATGCATTAGAAGAAAAAAAAACACAAAAAATAAAATAAAATAAAATAAATTCACAGCACAAACAACTCCAAACAAACCTATGCATCAATTCAAACCTGTTCAAACCTATACCAAACACAAACACAAATCCAAAATTAACAATTCCAACCTGTTCAATGATATTAGTACAAAAATCAAACAATTCACACACACACACACACCAAAATCCAGTGAAAACCCTTTGAATCAAACTTCCGATGCAGTCGACGTCGGAGGGGGTGATGCGGGCGGAGGCGAGGGTGGAGGTGGTGGTGGGCGGTCTCGCAGGAGAGGAAGTCGTGGCTGGGAGGGGTGATTTAGGTGGACCTAGGGTTGGAGAGGATCGTGACGGAGGGCTCGACCACGCCGTTGCCGATCTTGTTCGCGGTGGATTCTCCGCCGCGGCGGGTTGTCCCGATGAGCGCCGACCGGAGATCCGTGGCCTCCGCCTACCAAACATGCTAGTAACCCAATAAGTACTGAAAATCCGGTTTAAGCCAAATAAAGGCTGAATTTTGGCTGAACCAAACAGCCCCTTAATGATTATTACTCGATGTTCAAATTTTAACAAAGTTTGTTAATTTTAGTTCTCTTCTTTGTTTCCTGCCAATTAGTTTCTTTCGGTGCACTTAAGGGTAATTATCCATCATGCATTAAGTTAATCTTATTTATTCTTCATGTTGACGGGATGCAATTTCATATTGTTCAGATTGTTTTTTTTTCTCAATAAACTTGGTAATGTATATAGAGTTTCATGTTTGTATTATCATTTTTCGTCGATTACCTAGTACAAAATTAATATTTTAAGCATATATTAACATAATTTAACATGATTTAATTTTGTTTATTCTTGCACCCATACGACGCACTGTCATTTTCAAAGATTTGTAAATTAAAAAATATAATCCATTAGCTTGTAAAATTACATATGCACATATTAACATTACTTTATAAGGTATAGAAAATACTTGTGTGAGGACATCATCTATTCTAATCTGTTGAAAATTACGATTTGAGTCTTATATCTCCCTCAATTTCTCCTATTAATTTGGAACAAATTTATTAGCAATGCAAATTTTTTTATGTTTACAACAATTAGATCCACATATGTGCATTAAATGTACTTACAATGACATCAGAGATCTGTATAATTTTGTCATTTTTTATATGTCCTATGACACAATTTAGATATATCAATTTCTGCATCAGAAGATTTATTTCTCTCCACAGCCTTTACAATAGTAATCACCACCACCTCTTTTTTTTACTTATCTTTTGATTGAAATAGATAACCAATTGTGTATGTTCTTTGTAAGCTTAAACAGTATGGCTAATCCTTTTGTGGTGGGAAATGAATAAAAGTGGATACAAATCTAAAGTCCTGTTCAATAAAAGTCAAACAATACAAAACAAAAAGCATGTTTTTTTCTTAAAGCCATGAAATCATACCTGACTATATATGTCAGGAAGTAATATTGATTTCGCCAGTTAATGCATATGCCTCCATAAAGTTATGAACCACTAAATTGTATGGATAACATATATGCGTAAAGTAGAAGAAAATGAATGAACACTTGGAAAACTAGAATCACAAAGTATAAGAAGATATATACTTGTATGTTTATACTCTATGAATTGTGTTGACTAATGCGCAAAAACTATATATATAAAAATTCTAACAAGATTTATACCTTGTTAGAGTTCAGGTGGCTAACGAGGTATATTACATTGCAAATGAGACCATAAAAGACTGTGTAATAAAGCCCTAACTTGAACATGTGCTCTTTAGTCATATGATAAAGGACTAACCCCTTGTACTATATTGACATTATAGCATGCAAATTGTCACGCCCCAGGCGTTCTCGAGACGTGACAAAATTAATATAATATCAGCTATCAATACCTGAGGTCAATAAAGACACCAACAACAATACACAAGGCGGCAAAGCAAGATAATGATAACTGACTGAAAAGCGGAAGCATAATATAAACAATGTCTGTAAATCAAAAACATTATTACAGACCTGAATAAATCAAAAACATTATTACAGATCTGAATACACAATCACTGTCCTGTGAAAGCCAAGTCTAGACCAAAGAAAATACAACCTGTGCCACATGCACGATTTACAAAGCATAAAATGACTCTAGGAATGCTGACAGCCTCGCACACGCCACCCGCCAGCAGAACGCTCCACGCCCATAAGACCACGCCACAGGAAGCTCCAGCTCCACGCCCAACACTACCCCTGAAAAGAAACAGTATGCGAGGGGTGAGCTACAAGCTCAGTGAGTGGCTGGAAACCAATCACCATTCTACAGTACAACACTTAATCAATTTCCTTTTTCAAGGAGAACATGGGTAGAAACCCAATGGATAACAGGGTCACGCGGCGGCGCGACCAACCTCACCCCCACCCTCACTCCCGGAGGGAGTCTTTTGGGACTTATGGGGAGAGACCATACCGTCGGTTGAAGAAACCCAGATTTATTGGTCTAGAGACCATGCCGTCGGTCGAAGAGACCCGAATTTACTAGTCTACTCAACACTACTGGATCATCTACATCTAGATAATCGCCCATCGATGTCCTTCAACATCCATCACGAGACCGGACCCAACATCTATGGGAACGGTCGAACAACGAATGGGTCACGAGGCGACGCGTCTTCGCCTCATCCACACCCTCACTCCTGAAAGGAGGAAACTTGGGACTTTGGGAGAGACTTAGACTGCTCTACACCCCTGGTCCACCGGTAGCCTCTCCCCGCTCCGTAGCTTACCTGGTATACTCCCATGATCAACACAGTCCGAACACATCGGAGGTACCTACAGATGGGAGCCCTCTGTCAGGATAGCCTGTCAAACGTCGGGGCTGTACTACACGGATCCAATGAAGGGGAGAGTGATTCCACGCTCGCGATATCATTCGTTAGCCCTCTTCCGGGTAGCCTCTACCTGGTATACTCCTACGATCAGTACCCCTCCGACTACATCGGTGGTACCTACGGATGGAAGCCCTCTGTCAGAATAGCTACAACCCGGCCTCTTCAACTCGAACAACCCTGGGAGTGAACATTCCATGTTCGCAAAGTGAACCCCATGGAAACAACTCCCACTCTGGAGGAGAAGAATATGCGAGGGGTGTGCCACACACTCAGTGAATGGCACCAACTATGCATCATAAATCATATCAACCTTATATAATTCATAGCCCCTAACACGGGAGCAACCACACAAGCCAGTGGGTCGTTACATCGCCGACCCACCACACCCTCACCCTCACCCTCAAAGGGGTGACATGGGCCTTTTGGGACTGACTAGACTGCTATTCACCCTTGGTCCACCGGTAGCCTCTCCCCGCTCTGTAGCTTACCTGGTATACTCCCACGATCAGCACAGTCCGAACACATCGGAGGTACCTACAGATGGGAGCCCTCTGTCAGGACAGCCTATCTAACGCCGGGGCTGTACTACACGGATCCAACGAAGGGAAGAGAACAGCCTACCCACACGCATGCGATCCTCTTGGATCCGTCGACAACGCTTCCTAACATTTCTAATGCCATGAATTCTCAAGAATTCCTCCAGGGCGCATAACTAAGATGCGGGGAACCATATATTATAACCACAAGGTTATAATATTCTCTAAGGCATGCTTACAACAATATAATCACATAATCCCATCTTGATTTAAATAAATTAAACTAAATGGGAACATGCATAGGTTCAGGGCTTTCCTATCAAGGAACATGGTGACTAAACATGCATAGGCCGCTATACATGATATAAGGGTGCATATCCCTAGCATACAAAGTCTAAGGTGGCATGGATACATCATAGCAAAGCATGCATAGATCAAGGCTCTTAAGTACAGGACATGGTGTCCAGGCATGTACGGGCCTCTATACATGATGTATGGGTGTATATCCCTAGCATGCAAAACATCTACATATTAGTTAGGGGGCCCCATCGATGCGCGACGCGCGTCTACGCGGGTCGAGCGCATCCCTAGAGAGGGGGGGGGGGATTGGAATCAAACCACTCACCTTACGACCCGGGACCTCGCGCATCCCATCTGACGAGATCTGCAAGGTAGGGGCATCCAACTGGTGAGAAACAACACAATTTACACATAGAAATGATTAGAAATACCCAATACTCGGACAAGCATGCATACGGGCTCGCACGCATGCGAGCACGCACGTACACACTCAAGTCCGAGTGCCCCGACACCTACCCGAACACTTGGGCAGCCACACGCATGGCCCCCCGCACGCGCACGCACGAATGCGCACGCACGCACACACCCCGGCACCCTCGGCGCACTGCCGCGCGCGCCCAGACGCGCTGCCGCGCGCACGCGCACGCTCGCGCGCGCCTGCGCGGACCGCACGTCCAGCCCGCGCCCCCTCGCGCAGCACCCCGCACACGCCCAGCACGCACACGCACGCACACGCACGCGCACGCACTGGTCCCCTGCCCCGCGCCCAGGTGCATGCCCAGGTGCCCTGCACCGCGCGCGCACGCCAGGGCGCACCGCGCGCGCACCCCTGCGCGCACCCGCGCTCGCGCCAGCACCCGCGCGCACCGCGCGCACGCGCCCGCGCCCGCGCACGTCTGCGGGCCCGACTGCGCCTGCCAGCGCCCGCCTGCGCCCGCACGCGCGCAGACCGCGCCCAGCGCGTGCCCAGCCCATCCTAACCCCATTTTAACCCTTCCCAACCCCTCAAACACACCCTAACCCATCTACCTAGCATGCATGACCTCCCAACCAACCCCTTAAGCCAAGAAAACCAAGAAAAGAAGGGGAGGAGCTCACCTTGGAGGGGGAACGAAAGGGGGAGGTTCGGGGGCCCTCGACGCACCCGCGATCACCTCAACCGCCACCACCACCACTTCGGCCTCCTCAGCCCTCCCATGGCTGCAAATCAGGGGGGGGGTGTAATCATGGAAAGGAAGCTTGAGAGAGGGGAACAAACAACAACAACAAACCTACACCAAGATTCACCACCACTTCCTCCTCCACCTTCTCCTTCTCATTTAGGATTTTCAACAAACACATGGTGGGGGCTTTGAAGGAGAGAAAGAGAGACCCAGCAGAGGTCGTGGGAGTGAGAGGGGAAGAGAGAGAGAGATGGAGAGATATTTATTTGGCAACAAATATCTAAAGGAGAAATGACCTAGTCGCCCTTTGACTAGAAATTCTGCGCAAGCTTCACTGGAACAGCCATAACTTCCCCGATACAGCTCCGAATTGCACGATTCTAAGTCCGATGGAAAGCTAAGAAGATTATCTACAACTTTCATGTTCATGGCAAGATCAAATAATCTCTCCAGCTATTCCGAAATTAGAGCTAAACATGGAACATGGCTGCTGCCAGAATTTCCATCCCCGGGGTATACTTGGAAAAATACCCATAACTTTTACTACAAGAATCCAGTTGATCTAATTCCACTTCTGTGCGAAAGCTAACTCAAAACTGGACATCTCATAATAAAATCATATTTAAACCTCATCATCTTGGATTTTAACAAAATCAAATCCAAATACCAAATTGGAAATACATAACTTAGAAAAAAAATTATGTAGCCCAAAATTTCAAACAGAGCGCTCCAAATGACACATGCACAACACAAATGATCATCGATCGATACCAGAAGATATCAGGAACTAGGGTTGAGGAGTTCAACGAAGGGGTACAATATTATTGCCCACAAATTTTCCATCTATTCCTTTGTTTATGGGTTCATTAAGATTTAATTTCATTGTAATATATTCTCAACTTTTGCAGAAAATCTATTTTGAACTTACAATGATGAAAAATGAGAACGACAAGCTTCTCCTCGCAAGCATGCAACAGATCACTGGAGAGGACCTGAGTGCACTAACTTTGAATGACTTACATCAGCTTGAACAACAATTGGAGATCTCCTTCAATAAGGTCCGAGATAGGAAGGTGACAATCTCTTTCAATTCCATGCAATTGATTGTCATATTTTTACCCTTGATCATATATTTTGATTATATTAGGCTTGATCAGACAAGTTTAGAAATGAGTTGTATTAATTGTTCAAGAATTATCAGTGTGGAATTTTTTTTTTGTTTGATAAAGTATTGAATGATGAAATGCTTGCAGAATGAACTTGTACAACAACAAATAGACAATTTGCTTCTCAAGGTACATAGTGGCCTATCATTCATATACACCATTCATAACACAGTCACTACACCATGATCATTATTCAAGTTCCTCAAACTGTCTCAATAGTCTATACTTGTAGATCAGTAAATCAAAACATGTAGTTTGATTTCTATTTTTTGTGTTCCATATCACTTCAGGAACACATCTTGGAAGACCAGAACAAACACCTGTGCCACATCGTAGTATCAACTGCTCTTGGTTTCAAATGAATTTTATGGTTTTGTGAGTTAATTACGTTACGCTATCTACAAGTTGAAGTTGTTAATGACATGTTATGTTTCTTGAAACATGGATAGATTTCTGAGCACCAAGCGGGAGTAATGGAGCACGGCAAGGTCATGGGGCCTGTTCCATCAATGCTGGAGCAAATCCAATATGACTTTTATCCACCAGAAGAGAATGTCAAGAATGTTGGTATATTTCCAACAAAGAATACTCTTCAGCCCTCTCCGCAGCTCTCCCACACATTTCATCTGCAGCCCCCTCAGCCAAACCTTCAGGAAACCAATCTCCAGCACCACCCATTGCAACTTTGGTATGGAAATATATATGTGCAAAACAACATATATTAGTGGTGCATGATTTGGGAATTCTTTATGCATATGATAAAATCAAGTCGAATATATCTGTAATTGAAATTTATGGCCATCTAGTTAAAGATTTACTATTCTTTACGTGGAAGGTTTTTGCTAGCATTTTAATAAAGTTCATGAGCACTTGATTGTGTCGGTAAAAGTGTTGAAAAGAATATAGGATTCGATGATCAGATGATCTTGACATGCTCACATACTTCTCATTTCAACTTGATTTTGTGTTTATCAAATTAACCAAAGTTCATAATGTTAACTTGATCTATTTTTATTTTCTCAGATCGATTCAGGAGCTCTAAAGAGGAATGTAAACAGGGGATGCTTTACTGTGCTCTTATGTATCAGTTGATCAGTTGCTTTTATAGTCTTCAATTCTCAAGATAGGGGACAATTTATGATCCTATATAGTTTTGTGTTCGTCAATTTGTGTTTGCAGAACATGAATACATGTGTGCTACTCACCCAAAAATGACTAAAAAATTGTAGAAATAAATAGTATAATGTGTGATGGGGTATACTTTAACCCAGGATTGTAACCGAAGAACCACCCCGCATGGACTTCTCCATGAAAACTTATATTTGACAAGAGTTCATATTAATTTTTCGGTAAATTGTCGAAATGCCCCTGGACCTGGCCCCTCATTTTTTTTGTACCCCTGGACTTTTTGAAATTTTTTTTTTGCCCCTGCAGCTGTATCCAATTGTTATTTTACCCCTAACCAGTTCCTATTCACTTTTCCTACCCAAACTACACCTGATGCCTGAAATACCCCCCACAAAAACAATTTCCCCGCCAAATCGCACTGACTTCTCCCCCAACTTTCTCTCTCCAGTGATCCTCGCGAGGCGTTTAACCTCTCCATTTTCGGCGACCCTCGTGAGCTCCTCCACGCCGTTCAGTTCTCCCTACGGAACTTCCCCCTTTCTTTCACCCTGAAATCCGACGGCCCGGCGACATTATCTGTTCTCGACGAACCGAAGAGACTCGCGGCCTTCACACTTTCCTGGCAACCGGTATTTTGTGTCCCGACGGCCTCACACAAACTCTCATTTGCCAATACCCTTTCCCCTCGCTTAAACCCAAACCCTAGCCGAACCCTTACCCATTCTATAAACCATCTAACCATGGCTAAATCTCCCAAAATATTATCGAAGAAGAAGCCGAAGTACGTTAATTCGATGGGAGGTATGCCAGTTATGATGTGTTTTGTTGTATTTCCATACAACTACCTGTAAATTGTTACTTTAATTCCATAGATGGTGTTATATTGTTGTGTAAATGAAAGATGTGTTCAAATCGGTGTTATGATGTTTGTGTAAATGTTGCATTATTGCTCTGTTCTTATATGTATGATTTCTGTTTATTCTGTGTTTGGTTTCTGTAACTCGTCATATTTATATAGGTTAATGGATATGTTGTATTTTGTATGTTCATTGGTCATTAAATTCTGTAATTGTGTGGTAGGTGTTATGTGAAGCACATATGGGATTACATTTGTAGGTTTAATATTGTTGTTAGTCATTGGAACAATGTTTTTATTTGAACAATACAAAATTGTTTGTCTTGTAACTTAGAGGTATAATAGCCACAATGTGTATATATCCGTAAATGTTATGTGAATGATACAATTAAATATTGATGATAGGTTTGTTAGTACAATCTATGTCACGCCCCAGGCGTCCCCGAGACGTGACAATAATAAATATAATATCAGCTATCAATACCTGAGGTCAATAAGGACACCAACAACAATACACAAGGCGGCAAAGCAAGATAATGATAACTGACTGAAAAGCGGAAGCATAATATATAACAATGTCTGTAAATCAAAAATATTATTACAGACCCGAATACACAATCAATGTCCTGTGGAAGCCAAGTCTAGTCCAAAGAAAATACAACCTGTGCCACATGCACGATTTACAAAGCATAAAAGACTCTAGGAATGCTGACAGCCTCGCACACGCCACCCGCCGGCAGAACGCTCCACGCCCATAAGACCACGCCACAGGAAGCTCCAGATCCACGCTCAACACTGCCCTTGAAAAGAAACAGTATGCGAGGGGTGAGCTACAAGCTCAGTGAGTGGCTGGAAACCAATCACCATCTACAGTTCAATACATAATCAGTTCCCTTTTTCAAGGAAAAACATGGGTACAAACCCAATGGATCACTGGGTCACGCGGCGGCGCGACCAACCTCACCCCCACCCTCACTCCCGTAGGGAGTCTTTTGGGACTTATGGGGAGAGACCATACCGTCAGTCGAAGAGACCCGGATTTACTGGTCTAGAGACCATGCCGTCGGTCGAAGAGACCCGGACTTACTGGTCTACTCAACACTACTGGATCATCTACATCTAGATAATCGCCCATCGATGTCCTTCAACATCCATCACGAGACCGGACCCAACATCTATGGGAACGGTCGAACAACGAATGGGTCACGAGGCGACGCGTCTTCGCCTCATCCACACCCTCACTCCTGAAAGGAGACATTTTGGGACTTTGGGAGAGACTTAGACTGCTCTACACCCCTGGTCCACCGGTAGCCTCTCCCCGCTCCGTAGCTTACCTGGTATACTCCCACGATTCAGCACAGTCCGAAACACAATCAGGAGGTACCTACTGATGGGAGCCCTCTGTCAGGATAGCCTGTCTAACGCCGGGGATGTCACTACTCGGATCCAACGAAGGGGAGAACGATTCCACGCTCGCGACATCATTCATTAACCCTCTCCCGGGTAGTATCTACAACCCGATCTCCTCAACTCGAACAACCTTGGGAGTGAACATTCCATGTTCGCAAAGTGAACCCCATGGAAACAACTCCCACTCTGGAGGAGAAGAAAACGCGAGGGGTGGGCCACACTCTCAGTGAATGGCACCAACTATTCATCACAATCCACATCAAGCTTATATAAATCATAGCCCCTAACACGGGAGCAACCACACAATCCAGTGGGTCGTTACATCGCCGACCCACCACACCCTCACCCTCACCCTCACAGGGTAACATGGTCTTTTGGGACTGACTAGGCTGTTAATCACCCTTGGTCCACCGATAGCCTCTCCTCCACACCGTAGCTCGCCTGGTCTACTCCCACGATTCAGCACAGTCCGAAACCAAATCAGGAGGTGCCTACTGATGGGAGCCCTCTGTCAGGACGGCCTGTCTAACGCTGAGGAGTCCCTACACGGATCCAACGAAGGGAAGAGAAACAGCCTACCCACACGGATACGATCCACTTGGATCCGCCGACACCGATCTCAACTCTACTAATGACATGAATTCTTCAGAATTCCTCCAGGGCGCATAACTAAGATGCGGGGAGACACATATTATAACAACGAGGTTATAATATTCTCTAAGGCATGCTAATAATCATAAGCTCGCATTTGATTTAAATAAATTAAACTAAATGGGAACATGCATAGGTTCAGGGCTAGGTGTCTAGGCATGCATAGGCCGCTATACATGATATAAGGGTGCATATCCCTAGCATACAAAGTCTAAGGTGGCATGGATACATCATATTAATCATGCATAGATCAAGGCTTTTAAGTACAGGACATGGTGTCCAGGCATGTACGGCCTCTATACACGATACATGGATGTATATCCCTAGCATGCAAAATATCTACATATTAGTTAGGGGGCCCCATCGATGCGCGACGCGCGTCTACGCGGGTCGAGCGCATCCCTAGAGAGGGGGGGGGGGGATTGGAATCAAACCACTCACCTTACGACCTGGGACCTCGCGCATCCCATCCGACGAGATCTGCAAGGTAGGGGCATCCAACTGGTGAGAAACAACACAATTTACACAAATAAATCATTAGAAATACCCCATACGGGCTCGCACGCATGCGAGCACGCACGTACGCACGCGAGTCCGAGTGCCCCAACACCTACCCGAACCCTCGGGCAGCCACACCCATGGCCTCCCACACGCGCACGCACAGACGCACGCACGCACGCACCCCGGCACCCTTGGCGCACTGCCGCGCGCCTACCTGCGCGCCCAGACGGGCTGCCGCACGCTCGCGCGCGCCCGCACGCACATCGCATCCAGCCCGCTCCCCTCACGCAGCACCCTACGCATGCCCCAGCACGCGCACGCACGCACGCACGCACACGCGCGCGCGCGCACTGGTCCCCTGCCCCGCGCCCAGGCGCATGCCCAGGCGCCCTGTCCGCTCGCACCCCCGCTCGCGCCTGCACCCGCGTGCACCCGCGCACCCGCGTGCACGCGACCGCGCGCCTGCCTGCGCCCGCCTGCGCGCGCACGCGCGCAGACCGCGCCCAACGCGCGCCCAGCCCATCCTTAACCCTTTTTAACCCTCCCCAACCCCTCACACACACCCTAACCCATCTACCTAGCATGCATGACCTCCCAACCAACCCCTTAAGCCAAGAAAACCAAGAAAAGAAGGGGAGGAGCTCACCTTGGAGGGGGAACAAAAGGGGGAGGTTCGGGGGCCCTTCGCGCACCGAAACGCCGCCACCGAGACCACCACCACCACCACCACCACCTCTCCTCAGCCTTCTCCTTGGCTGAAAAACAGGGGGGGGGGGGAGGATCATGAGAAAGGGAGCTTGAGAGAGAGGAGAAGACAACAACACAACAACACAAAACCTACACATGCTTCTTGCACCAACTCCTTCACCATCTCTTTGAGACCTTTAATCAAACACCTAGGGGGCTTGGATGAGAGAAAGGGAGAGCCAAAAATGCTGGTCGACGTGGGGGTGAGAGGGGAAGAGAGAGGGAGGAGATATTTATCAAAAATATCTTAAGGGGGAATTACTAAGTCGCCCTTCGACTAGAAATTCTGCACAAGCTTCACTGGAACAGCCATAACTTCCTCGATACAGCTCCGAATTGCTCAATTCCAAGACCGATGGAAAGCTAAGAAGATTATCTACAACTTTCATGTTCATGGAAAGATCAAATAATCTCTCCAGCTATTCCGAAATTAGAGCTAAACATGGAACAGGGCTGCTGCCAGAATTTCCATCCCCGGGGTATACTTGGAAAAATACCCATAACTTTTACTACAAGAATCCAGTTGATCTAATTCCACTTCTGTGCGAAAGCTAACTCAAAACTGGACATCTCATAATAAAATCATATTTAAATCTCTTCATCTTGGATTTTAACAAAATCAAATCCAAATATCAAATTGGAAATACATAACTTAGGAAAAAAAAATTATGTATCCAAATTTTCAAACAGAGCGCTCCAAATGACACAGGCACAACAATCTATATACCTCTAATTAGGTATATACAGTTTCTGTACAATCTGGTTATCTATAGATAAATTTACATATGCGTCCTGTAAATATATATACATGTCTATCATCTATAATGATGATAGGTATTAGTGTAAATGGGTTAAATGGGTTGATGTAGTAGATATTTATTGGTGATAGTTGTAGGTTGATGTAGTTGTTGTTTGAATGATACTTCACATTACACTGGTGTATGTTATCTTTTAGTGCATGTTTCTGTTTTACATTACACTAGTATATGTAATGTATTCAGTGTTGTACTTCCTGTAATATATTATGCAGTTTCTGTACATTCTAATTGTGTATGTGTAATATGAAATATTCTTTTTGTTAATGGATTTACTTATCTTTATCTATAGTCCTGTTAAAGATTAGTGTAGATGGGTGGTTTGCTTTGTGTTTTGTAACGGGATTATGTAACTTTCTGTATGTATATATTATGTTTCTGTCATTTGATATTACAATTTTGTAATAATGTGATTTGTATATTTCTTACGTAGATGAAGTGAATCATTGGTGTTATATGAAATATTTTAGAGACATATTAGGCAAGGTCAGACCATCTCCCGAGCACCTTCAAATCATTGAAAAGACCCTATTCTACCATTTGCTTGAGATACCAGTCATTCACTGTGAGGGACACCTCATAGAAAAAATTTGTCGATGTTGTCACGCCCCAGGGCGGCCGTCCCCGGGACGCGGCAAGTGTATACATGATATCAGCAGTCTATACAGGAGGTCAATAACATACCATAAACAAACAGCTAAAATGACAACACAGACAACAAAGAGGCTGACATGATATATACACAAATAGCGGAAGCTAAAAGACTGAATCTGTAAATCAAAACACATTACAGACTCGATACATAATCCACTGTCCTGTGAGAGCCAATATACACAAATACATCCAAATACAATCCAAACTGAGTGCCCAAGCACGGAAATATATACATACAATAAAAAAGGATGCTGATGGCCTCTAAAACTCGTGGGACGTGGCGCTACTCCGCTACTGATGCAGTCGCTCGGGGAGCTCCTCCTTCAAGTCCGCCTCAGTAATCACTGGAGAAAAATATTATGCGAGGGGTGAGCCACACGCTCAGTGAACAGCACAACCCATGCATCACAATTTATATTAACCACAAATAATCATTTAAAAGCCTCAAAGTGGCTGGAACTACACAAATCCAGTGGGTCGCTACATCGCTAACCCACTACACCCTCACCCTCACCCCTCAATAGGTGACATAGGATATTGGGACTTACTAAGCTGATAATCATCCTTGGTCCACAATTACACAAACCAGTGGGTCGCTACATCGCCAACCCACTACACCCTCACCCTCACCCCTCAATATGGTGACATAGGATATTGGGACTGACTAGGCTGTTGGTCACCCTTGGTCCACCGATAGTCTCTCCTCCACTCCGTAGGCCGCTTGGCCACTCCCACATTCAGCACAGTCCGTCCCAAATCAGGAGGTGCCTACTGATGGGAGCCCTCTCACGGGACGGCCTTTCTAACGCTGAGGCAGTCTCTACACGGATCCAACGAAGGGAACAGAACAGCCTATCCATACGCATATGATCCACTCGGATCCGCCGACAACACATCTCAACAACTCTAATGTCATGAATTCTTCAGAATTCCTCCAGGGCGCATAACCAAGATGCGGGGAACATATATGATAATAATGAGGAAAAGAAACCTTGGGAGGGCAACCTGAGGTCCCGATATAGGACATCCCGACAACCAAACAAGGAACACGGAGTACCCTAGCCCGGGTCTCAATGTTGACCTCGCAAGGCCCCCTTAATATTCCCCAAGGCATACTAATAGACATATGCTCGCATTTAATTTAATAAATTAAACTAATAGGACGCATGCATAGGTCGAGGCTTTCCTAGCATGATAACAAGGTGACAGGATGCATGGCTCTTACACATATCCTAAGGGTGCAAGTCCCTAACATACAAAGTCTAGGGTAGCATGCATACTACATATTACACAAGTTAATATTAACCGTGGTGCCCCAGGGGAGGACGGTATACGCCCAAGTGCATATAGCGCCTCCCAACTGGGTTGGATTGTACCACTCACCGATAACTGGGTCGTCGCGCGACCGTCCGTCAAGATCTGCAAGACAGGGTAATCAACTCGGTGAGTAAAATACACAAATACACCAAAAATACACTAAAAATACACAACACTCGGGCAAACGTACATACGGCCCGTACGCACGCGAGCCCGAGCACCCCAACTCAATCCCGAACCCCCGGGCAGCCGCACGCACGGCCACCCGCCCCGGGCGCACAGCCGAGCCCCGGCCCGCGCGCCCAGACGCACTGCCGAGCCCAGCCCGCACGCCCGGACACCCTGCCGAGTCCCCCCGGGTGCACCGCGCGCTCACTGCGCCCCAGCGCAGCACTCGCGCGCACACCCGCACGCCCTGTGCCCCATCGCCTCGCCCTGCGCGCACCACCGGCTTGCCTCACCGCACGCGCACAGCACACCAAAACACCTCCACAAGGACCACCACCACCACCAAGAAGGCTTACCCTAGGAGAGGAAAGGAAGGGAAGGGGATCGGGAGCTCTTCGTGCACCGAAACACCTCCACAAGGACCACCACCACCAAGATCTCCTTCAGCCCTCAAGGTGGCTGAAATCAGAGGAGAAAAGAGGGTATGAGAGGGGGTCATACACATGGGAACTCGAATCCGAGACCACCGGAGGATAGATCGGGAGCTCACCTTTCCTTTCTCTTCTTAGAGTTTTTGGATCCAAGCCCTCTAGCTAGGTCAAAAGGTGGAAAAAGAGAGAGGGGGAGAGAGAAATTTAATTGGGGAAGATGATGAATAGTGGGGGGAGAAGATATTTTAGCTCACTTATAAGTTAACTCCCACTTAGATTAGGCTAAGTAGGTTAATTAGGGTTTAAGAGAGGATTAGTGAGTCTTAAGTGAGCTTTGACTTGGGTCAACCCATCCACACAAAAAAAGGGGTTGACCAAGTCATGGGCCCACTTTGACCAAGTCAAGTCTCCCAATGACTTCTCGCTCGGTCAAAACCCGGATACGCCCCGGAACTGTGAAATTCTGAAACGTTACTAGAATTCGATGAAATTTTTGTGAGTGGCTTGAAATGGCACCAGGACACATAATATGCAGTTAGATTTTCAATCGGAGTCCTCAAACTCAGGATGATAGCTAACAGTCCAAAATTTTAGCGGTTCCGATCGAAAAACGAAAAAAACTAAAAAACTGTCAGAATGCTCCAATGGTTACCATAAGGCTAAAAGTGACACATATATAACAGATGTTATGTGTTGGACGATAAATTCAACTTCTGTGGGGTTATATGCCATTTCTTGAAGGAGGAGGTTGCGTTGATTACAAGTCTACCCTTCCATAGGAAGGCCTTGAATGTGAGGAGTAAGAAGATTTCTGAAACACGCCTCCTCCAGAAGCACTTTCCATCGAAGTCTCTACATAGAAGGGATGTTGGGTTGAAGCTTATTGAGTTGTTCTCTTCCAATGAGGATGAGGATATGCAGGACTTTGTTCGTATCCTAATAATCTTTATGTTTGCCACTTTTCTCCTACCCAACAAGGGGTATGCATGTCCAATGATCTTGGCCGAATACTTGGATGATTTAGATGCGACGTGGGAATTTTCATGGGCCTCTGTTGTCCATGAAATGATTTTAGATGACCTCAAGTTGTTTTTGTTATATATGTGTCACTTTTAACCTTCTGGTAACCATTGGACCATTCTGGCAGTTTTTCAGTTTTTTCATTTTTCGATCGGAACCGCTAAAATTTCAGGCTTTTAGCTATCACCCTGAGATGGAGGGCTCCGATTGAAAATCTAACTGCATATTATGTGTCCTGGTGCCATTCCAAGCCGCTCACGAAAATTTCATCGAATTCCGGTACGTTTCAGAATTTCGCAGTTCCGGGGCGTATCCGGGTTTAGACTGAGCGAGAAGTCTTTGGGAGAGTTGACTCGGTCAAAGTGGGCCCATGACTTGGTCAACCCCTTTTGTCATTTTGTGTGGTTGGGTTGACCCAAGTCAAAGCCCACTTAACTCACTTAAACCCCCCCTAAACCTAATTAGGGCTAATCTAATTAGGGGTGTGAGAATGTGTGGGGTGGGGGTGGGTATAAAGAAATCCCACGACCAAGACAAAACCCCCCCTATTCATCGTCGTCTCCAAATTTCTCTCTCTCTCTCCCTCTCTTTAAAACCACCATTTGACCTAGTTCAAGGGGTCAAAACCTAAAACCCAAAGAAGAGAAAGGTTAGATCTCATCCCGATCTATCTACCGGTGGTTTCGGATTCGAGTTCCGACGAGTTTGACCCCCTCTAACACCCTCTTTTCTCCTCTGATTTCAGCCCCTTTGAGGGTGGAAAGAGTTCTTGGTGGTGGAGGGCTTTGGGGAGGTGTTTCGGTGCACGAAGAGCTCCCGGTCTTTCCTTCCTTCCTTTCCTTCCTAGGGTAAGCTCTCTTTCCTTCCTTTTCTTGCTTAGGTGCTTGTTAGGAGGGTAGTTTTGAGGGCTGGTGGCTGTTGGTGGCTGTTGGTGGTGGTTGGAGGCCATCGGTGGCCGGTGGGTGGTGGTGGAGTGGCTCGGGCAGGGTGGTGGGCTGTCCCGGGTAGGCTGGCAGGCTGGCAGGGCAGCGCAGGCAGTGCTGGCAGGGCAGCGTGGGCGTGCGCGCGGGCGTGCGCGAGGGCGTGCGCGCGGGTGGAGCTCGGTTCAGGCGCATGCGGGCAGCGGCGCAGGCGGGAAGGCGTAGGCAGGCAAGCGTAGGCGGGCGAGCTGCTGGCAGGCGCGCTGGGCGCGTGCTGACGGGCTCGCTGGGCGCTGTCGGGCGCGTTGGGCGCAGTGCGCGGCGTGCACGCGGCGCGCTGCGCAGGGGCGCGTGGACGAGCGGGTGGTGTGCGGGTGCTGCGCAGGAGGCGTAGTGCGCGTAGGGCGAGCAGTCGGTGCGAGCGGGGAGTGTGAGCGGGCAGGTGAGCGGGCGCTGCGCTGGGGCGCAGTGCGGGCGGGTGCACGTGCAGGGCGCTGCGCTGGGGCGCAGTGCGCGCGGGTGCACCCGGGGCTGGTCGAGCCAGTGGTACGCGCGGGGTGCGTGCGGAGCGAGGCGAGGGCGTGACTAGGCGAGCGGTGGTGCGCGCGGAGTGCGCGCGGGGCGAGGCGATGGAGCGCAGGGCGTGCGGGTGTGCGCGCGGGTTGCTGCGCTAGGGCGCAGTGGGCTCGCGGTGCACCCAGGAGGCTCGGCGGGGTGTCCGGGCGTGCGGGCTGGGCTCGGCCGTGCGACTGGGAGAGCGGGCTGAGGCGCGGCTGTGCGCCTGGGTCGGGTGGCCGTGCGTGCGGCTGCCCGGGGGTTCGGGAGTGAGTCGGAGTGCTCGGGCTCGCGTGCGTACAGGCCGTATGTACGCTTGTCCGAGTGTTGTGTATTTTAATGTATTTTTGGATTTATTTGTGTAGTGTACTCACCGATTTGATTACCCTATCTTGCAGATCTTGACGGACGGTCGCGCGACGACCCGGCTACCGGTGAGTGGGACAATCCAACCCAGTAGGGAGGCGTTATATGCACTTGGGCGTATACCGTCCTCCCCTGGGGCACCATGGATTTATATTAACTGTTGTAATGTGTAATCCATGCAAGCATGATAAAAATGTAGTATGCATGCCACCCTAGACTTGTATGTTAGGGACTTGCACCCTTAGGATATGTGTAAGAGCCATGCATCCTGTCACCCTGTTCTCATGCTAGGAATCCTCGGCCTATGCATGCGTCCTACTAGTTTATTTTATTAAATTAAATGCTAGTATATGTTTAATTGCATGCCTTGTATAATATTATAGGGAGGGGCCTTGCGAGGTCAACATTGAGACCCGGGCTAGGGTACTCCGTGTTCCTTGTTTGGCTGTCGGGATGTCCTATATCGGGACCTCACGCTGTCCTCCCAAGGTTTCTTTTTCAATAATATTATAACCCTTGTAAATTATTAATATTATATGTTCCCCGCATCCTGGTTATGCGCCCTGGAGGAATTCTGAAGAATTCATGGCATTAGAGTTGTAGAGTTGTGTTGTCTGCGGATCCGAGTGGATCATATGCGATGGATAGGCTGTTCTGTTCCCTTCGTTGGATCCGTGTAGAGACTACCCCGGCGTTGGAAAGGCTGTCCCGTGCAGGGGCTCCCATCAGTAGGCACCTCCTGATTTGCGACGGACTGTGCTGAATGTGGGGGTGGCCAAACGGCCTACGGAGTGGGGAGAGACTATCGGTGGACCAAGGGCGACCATCAGCCTAGTCAGTCCCAATATCCTATGTCACCATATTGAGGGGTGAGGGTGAGGGTGTGGTGGGTCGGCGATGTAGCGACCCACTGGATTGTAAGTCCCAATATCCTTTGTCACCTATTGAGGGGTGAGGGTGAGGGTGTAGTGGGTTGGCGATAGCGACCCACTGGTCTTGTGTAGCAAGTCCCAATATCCTTTGTCACCTATTGAGGGGTGAGGGTGAGGGTGTGGTGGGTTGGCGGTAGCGACCCACTGGATCGTTTAGTTGTTGCCATTTTGTGGCTTTCAATAATGAGATTGTGGATTAAGATTATCTGGTTGTGGTTAATATAAGCTGTGATGCATGGGTTGTGCTGTTCACTGAGCGTGTGGCTCACCCCTCGCATAATATTTTTCTCCAGAGTCATCTGAGTCGGATCCGGAGGAGGAGCTCCCCGAGGGACTTCATCAGTAGCGGAGTAGCGCCACGTCCCGCGAGTTTCAGAGGCTATCAGCATCCCTTTTGATTGTATGTGTTATATTCCGTGCTTGGGCACGTGTTTGTGTATTATTTGGATGTCTTTGTATATATTGGCTCTCACAGGACAGTTGATTATGTATCGAGTCTGTACTATTTTTGAGTTACAGATTCAGTCTTTTAGCTTCCGCTATTTGTGTATATATCATGTCAGCCCCTGCTTTTGTCTGTATTGTCATTTTAGCTGTTGTGTGAGTATATTATTGAACTCCTGTTTAGACTGATATCATATATACACTTGCCGCGTCCCGGGGACGGCCGCCCTGGGGCGTGACAAAAGTTGGTATCAGAGCCTGGTCCTGTCAGAGCCAATGGTCTTCTTTTCGTAGAGATGAGTCCTAGGATTTCTATATGAGTATTCTGATCCTAGTGTCTGGTTTTCTTAGGTTGCTGATATGCCTCCTCATGGAGGACGGCGCGGACATGGTCCCTCTCGACCTTTGGAGGTTTCCGGACCTACTAGAGGCGAGGATGCTACTGGAGAGTCCACGGCTGTGAGGCCAGGATCGGCGCAGGAGCCTCCCGCATGGGAACGTGCGTTCGCTCGGATAGCGGATTTGGTGGAGACTCAGACCAAGGCACTGGAGGCCCAGACCAGAGTGTTGGCAGAGCAGGCGCGGGAGATCCAGGAGCTGAGGGCGGCCCGTGATGCAGTTCCACAGGTCCCCTTGGTGGCAGATCCGCCTGTGGTACCCGAAGTACCCCCAATCCCCGTGGCGATTCCAGCGGTGAGAGTTCAGGATCCCCTGGCGAGGGAGGTGGGGCTAGAGGCTGCAGCGCGGGTGCAGCAGAGTGGTCTCGCAGCCTTTCTAAAGCTCCATCCTCCCGAGTTCTATGGCCAGACGGCGGATCCCCTTGCCCCAGAGCGATGGTTGATGGAGGTGGAGGTGATCTTCTCGACCATGCTTTGCACCGATCGCCAGCGAGTCTCCCTGGCCACCTTCATGCTGAAGGGTAGCGCTGCCGACTGGTGGGCTACCCGAGTGGTGGACATCCCCGAGGGAGTGGAGCAGCTTCTATGGGCAGGATTTTGGAGGTATTTCCTGGAGGAGTACTTCCCGTTCTCAACGCGGCAGATCGTGATGCAGGAGTTTGAGCGGTTGACGCAGGGCTCTATGTCTGTCGCCGACTACTCCACGCGCTTCACGAGGCTTTCCAGATTCGCCCCAGCCTTGGTGATGGATGAGGAGACGCGGTGCCGTCGTTTCGAGCTTGGTCTCTGCAGCACCATTCGGGTGCATGTCTCCTCCCAGGCTTTCTCGAGGTTCTCGGACTTGGTGTCTCGGGCGAAGACAGTCGAGCGAGACCTCGGGCTCCTTGTAAGGGTTCCGCCCCCTTCTGCAGATCAGAGTCCTCCCAGGAGCCAGGACCAGGAACAGCGCAGGGAGAAGAGGCCCCGCTTTGATCAGTTAGCGGCTGCCTCTCCTTCAGCAGATGTGGTGCCAAGGTGGGATCCAGCACCCATTGCGGCAGTGCCAATTCAGTCCAGGCGACCAGAGACGCGGCGCTGCTACCACTGTCAGCGCATCGGGCATATCTCGTATAATTGCCCAGATGCTGGCCGACCCCGTGTGCAGCCTCAGCGTCAGCAGCAGCAGCAGCAGCCACAGGGTGGCCGTATTGACCAGTGGAGGCAGCCAATGCAGCCGGCGAGGCGTGCCCCTGCTCCTCAGCCGCAGTTTGTTCAAGGCAGAGTTGCAGCACTTTCGGCCGAGGAGGCGCAGGTTCCGGGCATCATGGTTCGAGGTAATGTTTTGTTTTCCCAGCTCCCTATGAATATATGTGTGTTGATTGCGGTTAAGCATGTGTGTGATGTCTCGATGAGCGGGTATCGAGAGTGGTTGTTCGAGTTAAGGAGGCCGGGTTGTAGCCGTCCTGGCAGAAGGTTCCCATCCGTAGGTACCACCGATGCAGTCGGAGGGGTACTGATCATGGGAGTATACCAGGTAGAGGCTACCCGGAAGAGGATCAATGAATGATGTCGCGAGCGTGGAATCGTTCTCCCCCTTCGTTGGATCCGATGTAGGGACTCCTCAGCGTTAGACAGGCCTTCCTGACAGAGGGCTCCCATCAGTAGGCACCTCCTGATTTGGGTTCGGACTGTGCTGAATTGTGGGAGCGGCGGCCCACGGTGTGGAGGAGAGGCTACCGGTGAACCAGGGGTGAAGAGCAGTCTAAGTCTCTCCCAAAGTCCCAATATGTCTCCTTTTGGGAGTGAGGGTGTGGATGAGGCGAAGACACGTCGTCTCGTGACCCAATTGTTGTTCGACCGTTCCCAAGGAGGTTGGGTCCGGTCTTGAGATGGAGGTTGAAGGATATCGGTGGGTGATTATCTAGATGTAGATGATCCAGTGAGGTTGGTAATGTTCTTTAAGAGTGATGTCTTCTTCTAGTGTTCCTTTTCTGGTTTAAGGGGCCGTGTGAGGTCAGCGTTGAGACCCGGGCTAGGGTACTCCGTGTTCCTTGTTTGGTTGTCGGGGTATCCTATATCGGGACCTCATGTTGCTCTCCCGAGGTTTCTTTTCCCAGTCAAGGAATACCCTGGAAGCATCAGCTGATGGTGGTTTAAGTGCGAGATTTGGTTGGAGCTTATGGTTTTCTGGGCCACGTAATTTCCGGTGAGGGCGTATCTGTGGACCCGGTTAAGATGCTCGCCGTGTCAAATTGGCGTTGACCGTCGAACCCTGCAGAGATTCGGAGCTTCCTGGGCTTGGCGGGTTATTGCGGGAGGTTTGTCGAGGGTTTCTCGAGGATAGCTGTACCTCCTAACCACCTCGCTTGGAAGGATGTCCTGTTCGATTGGTCCCCGTCTTGCGAGGAGAGCTTCCTGGAGTTTAAGCGAAGGCTCACCTCAGCGCCAGTTCTTACCCTTCCGTCTGGGAGGGGTGGGTTCGCAGTGTGCTCCAAGGCATCGCGGTTGGGTGTGAGTTGCGTCCACGATCCTGCTCACGTCATCCCGTTCGAGCCGCTCGTCTTCGAGCCGGACTTGTCATTCGTCGAGCAGTTAATTTAGATCCTGGACCGCCGCGAGAAGAGGCTCCGCACCAAGACCGTCCATCTGGTCAAGGTGCGATGGCTGCACCGTTCCGGTGCCGAGGCCCTTGAGAGCTCAAGGACGCCTTGCGTGACGCGTATCTGCATCTTTTCCCCTCCTAGATGTTTTTGCATTATTTTGAGGACAAAATTTCCTAAGGGGGGAAGAATGTTATATATGTGTCACTTTTAACCTTCTGGTAACCATTGGACCATTCTGGCAGTTTTTCGGTTTTTTTTCGTTTTTCGATCGGAACCGCTAAAATTTTGGGCTTTTAGCTATCACCCTGAGATGGAGGGCTCCGATTGAAAATCTAACTGCATATTATGTGTCCTGGTGCCATTCCAAGCCGCTCACAAAAATTTCATCGAATTCCGGTACGTTTCAGAATTTCACAGTTCCGGGGCGTATCCGGGTTTTGACCGAGCGAGAAGTCATTGGGAGAGTTGACTCGGTCAAAGTGGGCCCATGACTTGGTCAACCCCTTTTGTTTTTATTTGTGGTTGGGTTGATCCAAGTCAAAACCCACTTAAGATCACTTAAACCCCCCCCTAAACCTAATTAGGGCTAATCTAATTAGGGGTGTGAGAATGTGTGGGGTGGGGGTGGGTATAAAGAAATCCCACGACCAAGACAAAACCCCCCCTATTCATCGTCGTCTCCAAATTTCTCTCTCTCTCCCTCTCTTTAAAACCACCATTTGACCTAGTTCAAGGGGTCAAAACCTAAAACCCAAAGAAGAGAAAGGTTAGATCTCATCCCGATCTATCTACCGGTGGTTTCGGATTCGAGTTCCGACGAGTTTGACCCCCTCTAACACCCTCTTTTCTCCTCTGATTTCAGCCCCTTTGAGGGTGGAAAGAGTTCTTGGTGGTGGAGGGCTTTGGGGAGGTGTTTCGGTGCACGAAGAGCTCCCGGTCTTTCCTTCCTTCCTTTCCTTCCTTGGGTAAGCTCTCTTTCCTTCCTTTTCTCGCTTAGATGCTTGTTAGGAGAGGTAGTTTTGAGGGCTGGTGGCTGTTGGTGGCTGTTGGTGGTGGTTGGAGGCCATCGGTGGCCGGTGGGTGGTGGTGGAGTGGCTCGGGCAGGGTGGTGGGCTGTCCCGGGTAGGCTGGCAGGCTGGCAGGGCAGCGCAGGCAGTGCTGGCAGGGCAGCGTGGGCGTGCGCGAGGGCGTGCGCGAGGGCGTGCGCGCGGGTGGAGCTCGGTTCAGGAGCATGCGGGCAGCGGCGCGCGCAGGCAGGCAGGCGTAGGCGGTCAGGCGCAGGCAGGCAGGCGCATGCGGGCGAGCTGCGGGCAGGCGCGCTGGGCGCGTGCTGACGGGCTCGCTGGGCGCTGTCGGGCGCGCTGGGCGCAGTACGCGGCGTGCGCGCGGAGCGCTGCGCAGGGGCGCGTGGACGAGAGGGTGGTCTGCGGGTGCTGCGCAGGAGGCGTAGTGCGCGCAGGGCGAGCAGTCAGTGCGAGCGGGGAGTGTGAGCGGGCAGGTGTGCGGGTGCTGCGCTGGGGCGCAGTGCGGGCGAGCGCACGTGGGGGGTGCTGCGCTGGGGCGCGGTGCGCGCGGGGCACCCGGGGCTGGTCGAGCCGGTGGTACGCGCGGGGTGCGCGCGGAGCGAGGCGAGGGCGCGACTAGGCGAGCGGTGGTGCGCGCGGGGCGAGGCGATGGAGCGCAGGGCATGCGGGTGTGCGCGCTGGTTGCTGCGCTGGGGCGCAGTGGGCGCGCGGTGCACCCGGGAGGCTCGGCGGGGGTGTCCGGGCGTTCGGGCTGGGCTCGGCCGTGCGACTGGGCGCCCGGGCTGAGGCGCGGCTGTGCACCTGGGTCGGGTCACCGTGCGTACGGCTGCCCGGGGGTTCGGGAGTGAGTCGGAGTGCTCGGGCTCGCGTGCGTACAGGCCGTAAGTACGCTTGTCCGAGTGTTGTGTATTTTAATGTATTTTTGGATTTATTTGTGTAGTGTACTCATCGATTTGATTACCCTATCTTGCAGATCTTGACGGACGGTCGCGCGACGACCCGGCTACCGGTGAGTGGGACAATCCAACCCAGTTGGGAGGCGTTATATGCACTTGGGCGTATACCGTCCTCCCCTGGGGCACCATGGATTTATATTAATTGTTGTAATGTGTAATCCATGCAAGCATGATAAAAATGTAATATGCATGCCACCCTAGACTTGTATGTTAGGGACTTGCACCCTTAGGATATGTGTAAGAGCCATGCATCCTGTCACCCTGTTCTCATGCTAGGAAGCCTCGGCCTATGCATGCGTCCTACTAGTTTAATTTATTAACTTAAATGCTAGTATATGTTTAATTGCATGCCTTGTATAATATTATAGGGAGGGGCCTTGCGAGGTCAACATTGAGACCCGGGCTAGGGTACTCCGTGTTCCTTGTTTGGCTGTCGGGATGTCCTATATCGGGACCTCACGCTGCCCTCCCAAGGTTTCTTTTCCAATAATATTATAACCCTTGTAAATTATTAATATTATATGTTCCCCGCATCCTGGTTATGCGCCCTGGAGGAATTCTGAAGAATTCATGGCATTAGAGTTGTAGAGTTGTGTTGTCTGCGGATCCGAGTGGATCATATGCGATGGATAGGCTGTTCTGTTCCCTTCGTTGGATCCGTGTAGAGACTACCCCGGCGTTGGAAAGGCTGTCCCGTGCAGGGGCTCCCATCAGTAGGCACCTCCTGATTTTCGACGGACTGTGCTGAATGTGGGGGTGGCCAAACGGCCTACGGAGTGGGGAGAGACTATCGGTGGACCAAGGGCGACCATCAGCCTAGTCAGTCCCAATATCCTATGTCACCATATTGAGGGGTGAGGGTGAGGGTGTGGTGGGTCGGCGATGTAGCGACCCACTGGATTGTAAGTCCCAATATCCTTTGTCACCTATTGAGGGGTGAGGGTGAGGGTGTAGTGGGTTGGCGATAGCGACCCACTGGTCTTGTGTAGCAAGTCCCAATATCCTTTGTCACCTATTGAGGGGTGAGGGTGAGGGTGTGGTGGGTTGGCGGTAGCGACCCACTGGATCGTTTAGTTGTTGCCATTTTGTGGCTTTCAATAATGAGATTGTGGATTAAGATTATCTGGTTGTGGTTAATATAAGCTGTGATGCATGGGTTGTGCTGTTCACTGAGCGTGTGGCTCACCCCTCGCATAATATTTTTCTCCAGAGTCATCTGAGTCGGATCCGGAGGAGGAGCTCCCCGAAAGACTTCATCAGTAGCGGAGTAGCGCCACGTCCCGCGAGTTTCAGAGGCTATCAGCATCCCTTTTGATTGTATGTGTTATATTCCGTGCTTGGGCACGTGTTTGTGTATTATTTGGATGTCTTTATATATATTGGCTCTCACAGGACAGTTGATTATGTATCGAGTCTGTACTATGTTTTTGAGTTACAGATTCAGTCTTTTAGCTTCTGCTATTTGTGTATATATCATGTCAGCCCCTGCTTTTGTCTGTATTGTCATTTTAGCTGTTGTGTGAGTATATTATTGAACTCCTGTTTAGACTGATATCATATATACACTTGCCGCGTCCCGGGGACGGCCGCCCTGGGGCGTGACAGTTTTTCGAGAGGATTCGACAAAGAGATGCAGGGAAAGAAGGGGTTCCCCTAGGCTACATTGGTGGATGTACTGCTGCCGTGATGGTGTGTTTACCATATTGTTATTATTTTTTTATTGTCAATATATTATGTGGGCTAATACATAATTACAATGCAGGTGTGGTTCTACGAACACACCAGGCTACGGAGGCCCTTGGCCTATGGTAAACTTTTAATAATGTTTTGGTGGGGGAGGCAAGATGACAAAGGCCCCCTTATTCGTTGCTTAGAAAAATTTCATCTCCTCATAGAGGTAGAGGTAATGTTTATGTAACTGTATGTGCCATAGATATGTGCAACTATTATGACTGAAACTCTACCTAGATAATATGTTTTCCATCTCATTCATCAATGATGTTTGTATACTAGTGTCACTATGACACAATGTCACTATGATTGGATATATCCTATTAACTATGACACAATAACATGCGCGCGTGCTGGGGCATGCGTGGGGCTGCCTAGGGGCTCGGGTAGGTGCTGGGGCACTTGGGCATGCGTGCGTACGCGCGTGCTCGCATGCGTGCGAGCCCGTATGCGTGCATGTCTAAGTCTTTCGTAATTCTAGTGATTTCTAAGTGTTATAATGTGTTGTTACTCACCAAATTTGATGCCCTTACCTTGCAGATCTCGTCGGATGGGATGCGCGAGGTCCCGGGTTATGGTGAGTGGTTCGATCCAATCCCCCCCCTCTCCGGATGCGCTCGCGCGTCGCGCATCGATGGGTCCCCCTAGCTATACTACTTGTGTAGATAAGTAGTATGGCCATGCTTAAGCTGTAATATGTAGATATCTTGCATGCTAGGCTTATATACATGTATTGTATCTATGTATGAATGATTGTGTTGCATGAGCCCCTCTAGTATGGGCATGTATTTTTGGTAATGTGTATGGATGTATAGAATATGGCATGTCTTAGGTAGTATTGTAATACTACTCCCACCATATTAATTGGAATATCCAGTATGATTAAGTTTGGGTTAATAACGGGCACCTGCCTAATATTCCCTTGCGATAAGACTCGAGGGCGTGGTGTAGTTGTTGCGCCCAATCTAATGGGGCAAAGCTATGACCAACTTCATGAGATGATGATCTCTCTCGCCCTCTCCCTCTGCACGAACTGAGTAAGTAGAGGCGATTTCCTACTCGACTCGGGTTCGTTTGGAATATTGGCATGCACCTGTTAGTACGCGAGATCACGCTTGACCCTTTCTTTTAAGTTGGTGATATCCAACGCATGTTAGAGTATATTTTGTATGTTTATACGATTAGTGCCCTCATATGTATGTGTAGTTAGGCCTTGCCTTGTATGTATGTTGCATGATGTGTTGTTTATGCCATATACTCATGTTAGGGAGAACCCCTATAGTTAAGTATAGGTTATTGTGCATGTGGATCAAGTTCCTTCAGTGATAGAATTCTCCTGTAATAATTATGCACATGTTAAAAACTGATCAGGCCTATCTGGAATAGGTGTGGTATGACCCGTTGTCGGGTTGTACCTTATTAGTTAGAGCGCTAGCGAGGTAATCGCCCCCGTGCATCCGAGTGATGCACTCGTTTGGAATTCAGGAGAATTCATTATCTTATCGGTTTGTTAAGCCGGTAGTTGTGGCATTAAGCTAGGCCTACCTGTGCTAGGCGTGTATATGAACCGCCTGTTGGGTTATGTGCCTTGGGATTATTTCTGCGTGAGAGCAGAGGCAACCCCCCCCCCTTTTGTGTCCGAGCGACGCAACCGTGTGGGAGTAAAATAGTGTTCGATATCATCGATATGTGATTATCGAGAGTAGATGTTTTTTCATTGGGTTCGCTTTGCGAACATGGAATGTTTACTCCCAATGTCGTCCGAGTTGAAGAGGCCCGGGTTGTAGCTGTCCTGACAGAGGGCTCCCATCCGTAGGTACCACCGATGCGTTCAGAAGCGTACTGATCGTGGGAGTGTACCAGGTAGAGGCTAAATGGGAGAGGGTTAACAAATGACATTGCGAGCGTGGAATCGTTCTCCCCTTCGTTGGATCCGATGTAGGAACTTCCGGCGTTGGAAAAGCTGTCCTGACAGAGGGCTCCCATCCGTAGGTACCACCGAGGCATTCAGAAGCGTATTGATCGTGGGAGTATACCAGGTAGTGACTACCCGGGGAAAGGGCTACCGGTGGACCAAGGGTGTAGAGCAGTCTAAGTCTCTTCCAAAAGTCCTATGTCACCTCTAAGGGGTGAGGGTGAGGATGAGGTGAAGACACGTCGCCTCGTGACCCATTCGTTGTTCGTCCGTTCCCATAGTTGTTGGGTCCGGTTGCGTATCGATGTTCAAAGACATCGTTGGCAGTTATCCTGATGTATATGTTTCAGTAGCATTGTGTAGATCAGTAATTCCGGGTCTCGTCGACCAACGGTATGGTCTCTCCCCAAGAGACCCAAGAGTCTCCCTCCGGGAGTGAGGGTGAGGGTGAGGTTGGTGATCCAGTAGTGTTGTGTGGACCAGTAATCCCAGGTCTCCTCGACCAACAGTATGGTCTCTCCCCAAAAGTCCCAAGAGTTTTCCTCTGGGAGTGAGGATGAGGGTGAGGTTGGTCGCGCTGCCGCGTGACCCTGTTATCCATTGGGTTTCTACCCATGTTTTTCCTTGAAAGGAAATTATGTTAGCATTGAACTGTTGTATGGTGATTGGTTTTCAGCCACTCACTGAGCTTGTAGCTCACCCCTTGCATACTATTTCTTTTCAGGGGCAGTGTTGGGCGTGGAGCTGGAGCTTTCCTGTGGCGTGGTCTTATGGGCGAGTGCGAGGCTGTCAGCAGTCCTAGAGTCATTTTATGTATTGTAAATCGTGCATGTGGCACAGGTTGTATTTTATTTGGACTAGACTTGGCTCTCACATGACAGTGATTGTGCATTCGAGTCTGTAATAATGTTTTTGGTTTACAGACATTGTTTATATATTATGCTTCCGCTTTTCAGTCAGTTATCATTATCTTTGCTTTGCCACCTTGTGTGTTGTTGTTGGAGTCTTTATTGACCTCAGGTATTGATAGCTGATATTTCATTATTGCCACGTCTCGGGGACGGCCGCCCTGGGGTGTGACAAGCGCCCCTCTGCACGCGCGCATGCACGCAGACAGACCCCTGCGCGCGCCCAGCCATTCTTAAACCTTTTTAACCACTTATAACCCCTTTCCCTCACTTCTCACTCACCCTAAACCAACTACCTACCATGCATGACTCCCCAACAACCCCTAAGCCATGAAAAAACCAAAGAAAAGAAGGGGAAGAGCTCACCTAGGGAGGGGGAATGAAAGGGGGAGATTTGGGTCGTTTCTGGCCATTTTCCAATTTTTCTTTTTTCGATCGGAGCCGCTAAAATTTTAGACTTTTAGCTATCTGCGTGAGTTTGAGTACTCCGATTGAAAATCTAACTGCATATTATGAGTCCTGGTACCATTTAGTACTACTCATAAAAATTTCATCGAATTCCAGTAACGTTTTAAAAATTATGCAGTTCCGAATCGTATCCGGGTTTTGGTCGTTACTGGTTTGTTTGGTAGAATAGTGTTGGGATATTTTGGTGGTTATGGTCACCTTGGGTAACCTCACCCCCCTCTTGCTTAATGGGTAAGAAACCTTTGGTTATTTTTGATGTGTGTGGGTGAGATTAACTAAAGATCACCACCCCCTTTTTCCCTTCTCATCACCCCCCCCCATTTGAGAAAAAATTGATCTCTCTCTCTCTTTCACCCCCTCTCATGCCACCCTCTCCCTCTTGATTGTGTGTGTGTTTTGAAGAAAAAGAAGGAGAAGAAACATGTTATATATGTGTCACTTTTAGCCTTCTGGTCACTATTGGAGTATTTCTGGCAGTTTTCAACTTTTTCTTTTTTCGATCGGAACCGCTAAAATTTTGGACTTTTAGCCATCATCATGAGTTTGAGAACTCCGATTGAAAATCTAACTGCACATTATGTGTCCTGGTGCCATTTCAAGCCACTCACAAAAATTTCATCGAATTCCGGTAATGTTTCAGAATTTGGGCAGTTCCGAATCGTATCCGGGTTTTGACCAAGCGGAAAGTCATGGGAAGACTTGACCAAGTCAAAGAGGACTTTGACCAAGTCAAGTTTGACCATTGACTTGGTCAATTGGTTTTGTTTGTTTGTGTGGTTGAGTTGACTCAAAGTCAAACCTCACCAAAACCCTAAGTGTGTGAGTGTGTGAGTGTGTGTGTGTGTGTGTGGCCTTTAAGTGGGCGTCCCCCTTCATCTTCTCTCCCCATCTCTCACTCACTCCACACACTCCACCTCTTCCTCTTCTCTCTTTTTCCCCCATTAGAGCTAGTAGAAGGGGTTGAAATAGAAAGCCATTGAAGGGAAAAAGAAAGGTGAGGCTTGGATCTATCTTTCTATGGTTTTAGTTTTGCTTTCCCCTTTGTTTACCTCCTCTCATGGTCTCCCCTTCTCCCCTGTTTTCAGCCTTTGTTAGGGCTGAGGGTGGTCTTGGTGGTGGCGATTTGGTGCGCGAAGGGCACCCGAGTTCCTCCCTTTGTTCTTCCTCTCTTGGGTGAGTCCTTCTCCTCCCTATTCTTGTTTAGATGCTTGTTTAGGGTGTGAATTTGGGTATGCATGCTATGCATGGGTGTTAGGGGGTGTGGGAGGGCTGAGGAGGGGGTGGAAGGGGCTCGGGCGCGGGTGTGGAGTCATCCGGGCGCGCAGGCAGGCGCTGGCGCGCGTAGACGGGCGCGCTGGCGAGCGTGTACGTGCAGACGCGCGGGCGTGCGCGCGGAGTGCTGCGCGAGGGTGCAGTGCGCGCGGAGTGCTGCGCAGGGGCGCAGTACGTGCGGGTACGCGCATGGCTGATGCGCGGTGCGCGCGGGCGCGCGCGAGCGTGCGCGCGTGCGGCAGCGTGTCTGGGTGCGCGGGCAGGGGCGCAGCAGCGCGTCTGGGCGCGCGGGCAAGGGCGCGGCAGTGCGCCCGGGGCGCAGGGGCGCGTGCGTGCGTGCGCCTTCGTGCGTGCGCGTGCGGGTGGCCGTGCGTATGGCTGCCCGTGGGTTCGGGAGGGTGTCGGGGCACTCGGACTCGCGTGCGTATGCGCGTGCTCGCGTGCGTGTGGGCCCGTATGCATGCTTGTCCGAGTAGTGGACATTTCTAGTAAATTTCTTATGTATTTGTGTAGTTTACTCACCATATTGAATGCCCATGTCTTGCAGATCTTGACGGATGGTCACGCAACGACCCGAGTTTCGGTGAGTGGGACAATCCAACCCAGTAGGGAGGCGTTCGATGCACGTAGGCGTGCATTGCCCTCCCCTGGGGCACCATAATTGTGTATTAACATGTAATAAATGTAAAGCTATGCATGCATGATTAATATGTTGTATCCATGCCACATTAGACTTTGTATGCTAGGGATATGCACCCTTATAACATATATCATGTATAGAGGCCTATGCATGCCTAGACACCAAGCCCCGAACTATGCATGTTCCCATCTAGTTTAATCTAATTAAATCAAAATGTGAGCATATAGTTACAAGCATGCCTTAGAGAATATTATAACCTTGTTGTTATAATATATGTCTCCCCGCATCTTAGTTATGCACCCTGGAGGAATTCTTGAGAATTCATGACATTAGTAGAGTTACAATCGGTGTCGACGGATCCAAGAGGATCGTATCCGTGTGAGTAGGTTGTCTTCTCCTTTTGGTTGGATCCGATGTAGGGACTCCCCGGCGTTGGCTGACCTGACAGAGGGCTCCCGTCCGTAGGTACCTCCGATGCGTCGGACTGTACTGATAGTGGGAGTATACCAGGTGGAGGCTACGGAGTGTGGGAGAGGCTACCGGGTGGACCAGGGGTGGAGAGCGGTCTAGTATGCCCCAAGAGGCCCATGTCACCCCCCGGAAAGGGTGAGGGTGAGGGGGGAGGTGGGTTGGCGATGAAACGACCCACTAGAATGTGTAGTTGCTCCCGTGTTAGGGGCTATAAATTATATAAGGTTAATATGAATTGTGATGCATGGGTTGTGCTATTCACTGAGCGTGTGGCTCACCCCTCGCATATATTTTTTCTCCAGTTATATCTGAGTCGGATCTGAAGGAGGAGCTCCCCGAGGCACATCAGCAGTAGCGGAGCAGCGTCACGTTCTGCGAGTGAGAGGCCATCAGCATCCCCTTCTTGATTGTATGTATTGGTTATCCGTGCTTGGGCACACGTTTGTATTTTGATGTCGTTGTGTATATATATTGGCTCTCACAGGACAGTTGATTATGTATCGGGTCTGTAATATGTCTTTGAATTACAGACTCAGTCGTTTAAGCTTCCACTATTTGTATATATTATGTCAGCTACCTTATTGTCTGTGTTGTCATTTTCGATGTTGTTTAGAGTATGTTATTGATCTCCTGTATAGACTGCTGATATTATATATATTTGCCACGTATCGGGGACGGCCGCCCTGGGGCGTGACACAACAAGCACAAAGAAGAGTAGTGAAGGAGAAAGAACACACAAAGGTGTGTATGTGTGTTGTTGTAGTTGGTGTTGATTCCCTTCTCTTAGGCTCCCTCTCATGCTCCCTTTTTGCCCCTGATTTTCAGCCAAGTAAGGCTGAGGAGGTGGTGGTGGTGGTGGTGGTGGTTGCGGTGGTTTTGGTGCACCAAGAGCACCCAAATACCTCCTTTTTTCTTTCCCCTCCTTTGGTAAGCTCTCCTCCTCCCTTATCTTTGTTTTAATGGTTGTTAGGGCTGTTAGGGTGATCATGCATGCCATTCATGTGGGATAGGGTGTGTGTCACGCCCCAGAGCGGCTGTCCCCAGGACGCGGCAAATGGTATATATGATATCAGCAGTCTAAACAGGAGGTCAATAACATACCCTAAACAACATCAAAATGACAACACAGACAACAATGAGGCTGACATGATATATACACAAATAGCGGAAGCTAAAAGACTGAATCTGTAATTCAAAAACATATTACAGACTCGATACATAATCAACTGTCCTGTGAGAGCCAATATATACAACGACATCCAAATATAATACAAACGCGTGCCCAAGCACGGAATATAATACATATAATCAAAAAGGGATGCTGATAGCCTCTAACACTCGCGGGACGTGGCGCTGCTCCGCTACTGATGAAGTCCCTCGGGGAGCTCCTCCTCCAGATCCGACTCAGATAACACTGGAGAAAAATATATGCGAGGGGTGAGCCACACGCTCAGTGAATAGCACAACCCATGCATCACAATTCATATTAACCTCAAATCATTCAAAGCCTCTAAGTGGCAACAACTACACAAACCAGTGGGTCGCTCATCGCCAACCCACTACACCCTCACCCTCACCCTCAAACTGGTGACATGGGCTTTTGGGACTGATTAGGCTGTTAATCACCCTTGGTCCACCGATAGCCTCTCCCCGCTCCGTAGCTTACCTGGTACAGGATAGCCTGTCTAACGCCGGGGCTGTACTACACGGATCCAACGAAGGGGATAACGATTCCACGCTTGCGACATCATTCAATAACTCTCTTCCGGGTAGCCTCTACCTGGCCACACACTCAGTGAATGGCACCAACTATACAAACCAGTGGGTCGCTCATCGCCAACCCACTACACCCTCACCCTCACCCTCAAACTGGTGACATGGGCTTTTGGGACTGACTAGGCTGTTAATCACCCTTGGCCCACCGATAGCCTCTCCTCCACACCGTAGCTCGCCTGGTCTACTCCCACATTCAGCACAGTCCGAAACCAAATCAGGAGGTGCCTACTGATGGGAGCCCTCTGTCAGGACGGCCTGTCTAACGCTGAGGAGTCCCTACACGGATCCAACGAAGGGAAGAGAAACAGCCTACCCACACGGATACGATCCACTTGGATCCGCGGTATTCCTTAACTGAAAAAAAGAAACCTTGGGAGGGCACCATGAGGTCCCGATATAGGATATCCCGACAACCAAACAAGGAACACGGAGTACCCTAGCCCGGGTCTCAACGCTGACTTCGCAAGGCCCCTTAATCCAGAGAAGGGAGACTCTACTAATGTCATGAATTCTTCAGAATTCCTCCAGGGCGCATAACTAAGATGCGGGGAAACATATATAATAATAACGAGGTTATAATATTATCGGGAAAAGAAACCTTGGGAGGGCACCATGAGGTCCCGATATAGGATACCCCGACAACCAAACAAGGAACACGGAGTACCCTAGCCCGGGTCTCAACGCTGACCTCGCAAGGCCCCTTCCCTATAATATTTTCTAAGGCATGCTAATAATCATATGCTCGCATTTGATTTAAATAAATTAAACTAAATGGGAACATGCATAAGTCGAGGCAAGGCTTCCTAGCATGAAAATATGGTATCAGGATGCATGGCTCTTACACATATCCTAAGGGTATGAGTCCCTAACATACAAGATCTAGGGCGGCATGCATACTACATATTAATCATGCTTGCATAGATTACATATTAGACAAGTTAATATTAAACTATGGTGCCCCAGGGGAGGACGGTACACGCCCAAGTGCATATAACGCCTCCCTACTGGGTTGGATTGTCCCACTCACCAATACCCGGGTCGTCGCGTGACCGTCCATCAAGATCTGCAAGACAGGTATTTAATACGGTGAGTAAAATACACAATACATACAAAAAAAATGATTAGAAATACCCCATACTCGGACAAGCATGCATACGGGCTCGCACGCATGCGAGCACGCACGTACGCGCGTGAGTCTGAGTGCCCCGACACCTACCCGAACACTTGGGTAGCCATACACATCCCCCCCCCCCCCGCACGCGCACGCACGAATGCGCATGCACGCACGCACCCCGGTACCATCGGCGCACTGTCGCGCACCTGCCCGCGCTCCCAGACGCGCACGCGCACGCTCGCGCGCGCCGCGCGCACCGCGCGTCCAGCCCAGCGCGCCCCCGCGCGCACTGCGCCCCCCACGCAGCACCCCGCGCACGCCTTAGCACGCGCCCGCACGCGCACGCCCGCACGCGCGGGCACTGGTCCCCAACCCCGTGCCCAGGCACACTGCCCAGGCACCCTGCCTCGCGCCCAGGCGCATGCCCAAGCGCCCTACCCTGTGCCTAGGCGCATGCCCAGGCACCCTGCCCCGCGCCCAGGCGCCCTGCCCGCACGCGCGCACGCTCCAACGCACGCCCGCGCGCACCTGCGCGCACTCCCGCACGCACCCCCGCTCGCACCCCCACTCGCGCCTGCACCTGCGCGCACCCGTGCGCACGCGCCCGCGCGCGTCTGCGTGCCTGCCAGCGCACGCGCGCAGACGACGCCCAGCACACGCCCAGCCCATTCTAACCACATTTTCACCCACCCCAACCCCTCACACACACCCTAACACATCTACCCAACATGCATGACCTTCCCAACATCCCCTTAAGCCAAAAATATGAAGAAAAGGAGGGGAGGAGCTCACCTTGGAGGGGGAACAAAAGGGGGAGGTTCGGGGCCCCTCGACGCACCCGCGACCACCTCAACCACCACCACCGCCTCTAGCCTCTCCTCAGCCTCCTCTTCAGCAGCAAAACAGGGGGGGAGATCATGCAAAGAGAGCTTGAGAGAGAGGGGAACAAGCACAGCAACACATACACCAAGATCCACCACCACCACTTCCTCCACCACCATCTCCTTCTCTTTGAGACTCCACATCAAACACATGGGGGGGCAAATGAAAGAGAGAAGGAGAGACCAAATGCTGGTCGTAGGATTTGGGAGGGAGAGAGAGAGAGATATTTATCAAAATATCTTAAGGAGAAATGACCTAGTCGCCCTTCGACTAGAAATTCTGTGCAAGCTTCACTGGAACAGCCATAACGTCCTCGATACAGCTCTGAATTGCACGATTCCAAGTCCGATGGAAAGCTAAGAAGATTATGTACAACATTCATGTTCATGCCAAGATCAGATAATCCCTCCAACTATTCCGAAATTAGAGCCAAACATGGAACAAGGCTGCTGCCAGAATTTCCATCCCCGGGGTATACTTGGAAAAATACCCATAACTTTTACTACAAGAATCCAGTTGATCTAATTCCACTTCTGTACGAAAGCTAACTCAAAACTGGACATTTAATAATAAAATCATAATTAAACCTCTTCATCTTGGATTTTAACAAAATCAAATCCAAACACCAAATTGAAAGTACATAACTTAGAAGAAATTTATGTAGCCCAAAATTTTCAAACAGAGCGCTCCAAATGACACAGGCACAACAGTGTGTGTGAGGGTTGTGGAGGGGATGGGAGAGGTTTGGGCGCACGTGCGGGGCCATCCGCGCGCTTGCGCGCGTAGACGCGCGTGTAGAGGGGTGCTGGCGTGCGCAATCGGGCGCACTGGCGGGCGCACACGCGTACGCGCAGGCGCGCGAGCGAGGTGCTTGCGCAAATGCGCAGTGTGCGCGAGTGCGCGCGGGCGGGATGTGCAGTGCGCTTGCGCGGCAGCGCGTCTGAACGTGCCGTTGGGCGCGCGGCAGTGCACCAGGGGTTGTAGGGGCGCGTGCGCGCGTGCTTATGCGTGCGTACGCGTGCGGGGGCCATGCGTGTGGCTGCCCGAGGGTTTGGGTAGGTGTCGGGGCACTCAGACTTGCGTGCGTACGTGCGTACTCGCATGCGTGCGAGCCCGTATGCGTGCTTGTCCAAGTCTTTGGCATTTCTAGTAAATTCCATGTATATTTATGTAGTTATACTCACCATATTGAATGCCCTTGTCTTGCAGATCTTGGCGAACGGTCACGCAACGACCCGGGTTGCGGTGAGTGGGTCGATCCAACCTAGTTGGGAGGCGTTCGATGCACGTAGACATGCATTACCCGCCCCTGGGTATCATAACTGCACATTAACCATATTTACATGTATATGTTATTATTGGGCTTGCTAGGTTGCATCCATGTCATGTTAGACCTAACATGTTAGGGTTATACATCCTAGTATCATGTGTAGGGACCAATGCTTGTTCATGCATCATGTCCCATGTTAGGATAACATTTGATTCCTACATGCACCCCAACCTTGCCTAAGTATACCCTTAGCTATCTATGAAAAGCATAAGAGTAAGGATGCCTTAGAAAATATTATGACCTTTTTATTATATTATTTAAATGCTTCCATGATGAATTCCTTGTATATTTATTATCCATGTTATATGCTTAAGTTGAGCCTTAAATCTTGCCTAATGAGTTTAGGCAAGTGTATGACCACTTATGGGGGTCATACTTGGCAATTGTCACTATGAATAATATGTTTTCCCCGCATCTGAGTTATGTGACTTGGAGGGAATTCTTGAGAATTCGTTACCGTATCAATGTTTAGTAGCCGGTGTCGACGGATCCAAGAGGATCGTATCCGCAAGTGTAGATTGTTTTCTCCCCTTCGCTGGATCTAATGTAGGAACTCCCTGGCGTTGGAAAAGCTATCCTGATAGAGGGCTCCCATCCGTAGGTACTACCGATGCATTCGGGAACGTACTGAACGTAGGAGTGTACCAGGTAGAGGCTACCCGGGGAAAGGTCTACCGGTGGACCAATGGTGTAGAGCAGTCTAATCTCTCCCAAAAGTCCTATGTCACCTCTAAAGGGTGAGGGTGAGGATGTGGTGGGTCGGCGTCGCTACGACCCACCAATTTTTGCAGTTACTCCCATCTTAGGGACTTTATTGATTTTTTAAGGTTAATATGAGTTGTGTTGCATGGATTGTACCATTCACTGAGCGTGTTGCTCACCCCTCGCAAACCTTTTTCCTCCAGTTGTTGCTGAGTCGGATCTGAAGGAGGAGCTCCCCTAGGCATCGCACCAGTAGCAGAGCAGCATTCGCGCTTTGGGTCTTGCGAGTGAGAGGCCATCAGCATCCCCTTTTTTCCCTGTATGTATTGTTACTCGTGCTTGGGCACAATACTTGTATGATGATGTCTTGTTTTATATTGGCTCTCACAGGACAGCTGATTATGTATTCTGGTCTGTAATAAGTTTTTGAATTACAGACTTAGTAGTTTAAGCTTCCGCTATATGTATATATATTATGTCAGCTGCCTTGTTAATTGCGTTATTACCTTTGATGTTGTGTAGAGTCTTTTATTGATCTCGTGTATGAACTGCTGATATTATATATATTTGCCACGTATCGGGGACGGCCGCCCTGGGGCGTGACATTGACGCGGGTATTCACCTTCGCGATTGTTCATCTTCATAGCACTCTTGTCGGTGCTATTTCGGGTTGAGATGCAAGGGTTACTTTGGGGTGCTGGCAAAGCCTTCAGCAGGCTTTGGCGCGAGCCTCCATTTAAGTACAACATTTCACCGCAGACGGATGGCCAAGCAAAGAGGATGATTCAGACCTTGGAGGACATGCTAAGTGCCTGCGTGCTCGACTTGGGGCTGTTGGGTGAGGCACTACCAATTTGGTGGGGTATGACTATACACGACTGCCATTCGAGCATCCAGATGGAACTGAAAAGGCTTTCTACGGGCGCAATTTTATACCTCCCTTATGTGGGAACGGTTTGGGGAGCGCCAGTAGAAGGGGCCATAAGTTATTTATTTGACCTTGCGGTGGCCAGGTTAGTTCGAATGTGCATCCGCACCTTCTGGAAACGATAGAAGGGCTACGTAGGTCATCGTCACCAGGAGCTTACCATCGGGTTTGGCGACCATGTTTTTCCTAAAGGTGCCCCGGTTTATGGGCATCCTCCATTTCGATGTTCGGGGCAAGCTGAGTCGGCCCTTCATCGGACCGGTTCTTGTCCTTGAGTGGATTGGGGAGGTGGCTTGTCATGTAGCCTTTCCCCCACAGTTGGTGTCACGCCCCAGGGCGGCCGTCCCCGGGACGCGGCAAGTGTATATAAAATATCAGAATCTACACAGGAGGTAAATAATATATCATACACAAGCAAACAGAATGACACACAGACAAAAAAGGGGCTGACATGATATATACACCAAATGCGGAAGCAAAAGACTGAATCTGTAAATAAACATACTACAGACTCGATACTCAATCATCTGTCCTGTGAGAGCCAATATACACAAATACAACTGAATATATACAAACGCGTGCCAAGCACAGAAATAAAATACATACAGCCAAGAAGGGATGCTGATAGCCTCTGGCACTCGCGGAACGTAGCGCTGCTCCGCTACTGAAGGAATCCCTCGGACGGCTCCACCTGCTGCTCCGGCGCCGGCTCAGTGACAACTGGGGAAAACATATGCGAGGGGTGAGCCACACGCTCAATGAACAGCACAACCCATGCATCACAGACAATATTGACCACAATTCAATTATTTATCCAGCCTCTAAGTGGCAGGAACAACACAATCCAGGGGGTCGCTCACCGACGACCCACCACACCCTCACCCTCACCCCTCAACAGGTGACGCAGGATATTGGGACTAATAATCATCCATAGACAAATCCAGCGGGTCGCTCCTTGCCAACCCACTACACCCTCACCCTCACCCTTCAACGGGTGACATAGGATTTTGGGACTGACTAGGCTGTTGGTCACCCTTGGTCCACCGATAGTCTCTCCTCCACTCCGTAGGCCGCTTGGCCTTCACCCACAACTTCAGCACAGTCCGTCACAAATATCGGGAGGCGCCTACTGATGGGAGCCCTCGGAAGGGACGGCCTTATCACGCTGGGGCAGTCTCTACACGGATCCAACGAAGGGAAACAGAACAGCCTATCCATACGCATATGATCCACTCGGATCCGCCGACAACACATCTCTACAACTCTAATGTCATGAATTCTTCAGAATTCCTCCAGGGCGCATATCCAAGATGCGGGGAACAGGTATAATAATAACAAGGTTGGAATATCATTGGGGGAAAGAAACTTGGGAGGGCAGCGTGAGTTCCCGATATAGGACACCCCGACAACCAAACAAGGAACACGGAGTACCCTAGCCCGGGTCTCACCGCTGTCCTCGCGAGGCCCCTCCCCTATAATATTCACTAAGATGCTAATAATCACACCAGGGATAAATCATTAATTATCAACTAGAGATATAATATTATTGGGACAAGAACCTTGGGAGGGCTGCATGAGGTCCCGATACAGGACATCCCGACAACCAAACAAGGAACACGGAGTACCCTAACCCGGGTCTCAATGTTGACCTCGCAAGGCCCCTCCCTATAATATTATCTAAGGGATGCAATTAACATATACTAGCATTTAATTTAATAAATAAACTAGTAGGACACATGCATAGGCCAAGGCTTCCTAGCATGAGAACAGGGGAACATGATGCATGGCTCTTACACATATCCTAAGGGTGCAAGTCCCTAACATGCAAAGTCTAGGGTAGCATGCACTCTACATTTTAAATCATGCTCGCATGGAATACACTTTACAACAGGTTAATATAAATCCATGGTGCCCCAGGAGAGGTCGGTATACGCCCAAATGCGTATAACGCCTCACTACTGGGTTGGATTGTCCCACTCACCGGAATCTGGGTCGTCGCGCGACCGCTCGCCAAGATCTGCAAGACAGGCATTTATACGGTGAGTAAAAAAAATACTCTAAAAATACCCAACACCCGGGCAAACGTACATACGGCCCGTACGCACGTTAGCCCGAGCACCCCGACTCACTCCCGCACCCCCGGCAACCACCCGCACGGCCACCCGCCCCCGGATGCGCCGCCGCGCCTCAGCCTGCGCACCCAGGCGCACCGTCGGGCCCCTGCCCGCACGCCTGGACCTGCAGCCGAGCCACCTGGGTGCACCGCGCGCCCACTGCGCCCCGCCGCAGCAGCCCACGCGCACCCCGCAGGCCCTGCGCTGACCCGCGAGCACACTGCACGCCCCGGCACCCAGCGCCTCACCCCGCGCGCACCTCCAGCCCCGCTCCGCGCGCACTCCGCGCGCGCCACCAGCCTCAGCCCGCGCGCACCCCGCGCGCACCACCCGCTCGCACCCACTGCTCTCCTCGCGCGCACGCCTGCGCCTAAGCCTAGCGCCCCGCGCGCGCTCCTGCACCCAGCGCCCAGCACCCGCGACCCAGCGCCCAGCGCTCAGCGCCCAGCACCCGGGACCCTCACCCAGCGCCCACGCGCACGCCCGACAACACGCGCCCAGCGCGCCTGCCAGCCTGCCCGCGCTGCTGCCCGCGCTGCCTGCCTGCGCGCATCGCCGAGTGGCCCGAGCACCGCTCGCCTGCACGCCTGGGCACTGCCCGCTTGATGCCCGAGCACCTCCTACCCAGCACGCCTGCGCGCCGAGCCTGCGCGCCCGGCCTGCCAGCGTGCACAGCCCAGCCAGCCTACCCCCGCACCCCCCGAGCGCACGCCCGCGCGCGCGCCTGCGCGCACGCGCTCACGAGCTCGGCAAACTGGTGCGCCTGTGCCCAGCCTACCCGGGGCAGCTAGCCTCCCTGCCCGGACTGCCTATCTCCCTGCCCGACCACCCAAACTCCCTTCCACAGCCACCAACGGCCTCCGACCACCACCCACAGCCCTCCGACGGCCACCCACCGCCGCCGACCACCACCCAACCTCATATCCACCCTCTTAACATACATCTAAGCATGGAAAGAGAGGAAAAAGGGCTTACCAAGGGAAATAAGAGATGTTCGGTAGCTCTTCGCGCACCGAAACCTTTCCCCAAAGGCCTCCAACACCGAGATCTTCCTTGGCCCTCGAATTGGCCCAAATCAGAGGAGAAAAGAGGGGGGATGAAGGGGCCAAACTCCTCGGAATTCGAATCCGAGAACACCGGGGCGTAGATCGGGACCCGATCTAACCTTTCTATGATTTAGGTTTTAAGTTCTAAGCCCTCTAAGAGGCTCAAAACCTAGAAAAAGAGAGAAGGGGAGAGAGAGAGCTCAAAGAGGAAGAAGATGAATAGTGGGCAACCTTTTTAGCTTTCACTTAAATAAAGTCAACACACTTAGATTAGGCTTAAGCTAGGTTAATTAGGGTTTAAGCTAGCTTAGGGGGGGCTTAAGTGTGGTTTGACCCTAGTCAACCCAACCACACAAAAGTCCAAAACCAAATGACCAAGTCAAGGTCCAACTTTGACCCAGTCAAAGTCTCCCAATGCCTTTTCGCTCGGTCAAAACCCGGATACGCCCCGAAACTGTGAAATTCAGAACGTTACCGGAATTCGATGAAATTTTTGTGAGAGGCCTAAAATGACACCAGGACACATAATATGCAGTTATATTTTCAATCGGAGTCCTCTAGCTCAGGACGATAGCTAACAGTCCAAAAATTTAGTGGTTCCGATCGAAAACCGAAAAAAACAAAAAACTGCCAGAACGCTCCAACGGTTACCAGCAGGTTAAAAGTGAGACATATATAACAGTTGGCTCATGCCCACGATGTCGTCCTTGTCTCATAGCTGAGGCGTTATGTCCACGATCCTGCTCATGTCATTCCGTTCGACCGCCTCATCCTCGAGCTGGATTTGTCGTTCGTGGAGTAGTGGATCGAGGTCAAGGACCAATGTGAGAAGAGGCTCCACACTAAGACCATTCCTTTGATTAGAGTGTGTCAGCAGTTCCAGTCTAATGCATAGGCCACTTGGGAGCAAAAAGGGGTCCGATGCGTGATACATTCTACATTTGGTCTTCCCTTTGGGTTTCCTTAAATTTCAAGGACTAATTTCCTAAGGGGGGAGAATATTATGATTGTGTCATTCGGGGCCTTATTTTTCGATCGGAGTCGCTAAAATTTTGGCTTTTAACTACCTGCGGGTGTTTGAGTGCTCAGATTGAAAATCTAACTGCATATTATGGGTTTTGGTCCCGTTTAGTATACTACCCACAAAAATTTCATCGAATTCTGGTAACATTTTAAAAAATATGCAGTTTCGAATCGCATCCGGGTTTGGCTGTTATTGGGTTTCGGTGGGTGAGATATTTTCAAGTGTGTTGTGCTTCTCTGCACGCTTTCCAATAAAGCAAAAATGAGTTGTTGAGTGAGGGTGAGCCTAACCCTAACCTCACCACCCTCTTATGGTGACCCCTAGACACTATTTGGGCATGAAAATGACATTTTTTCCCTCTCTCTCTCTCTCCGTCTCTCCTATTTCGTGGATCTCTCTTTCTCTCCCTCTCTTGGTCTCTTTTTCCCCTCTTTGTGTGAAGAAGGAGGAGGAAGAAGCAAAATGAAGGAGAAGGTGAAGAAGGAAGTGCAAGAAGGTGTGTGTAAGTAAGAGTTGTTGTTTCTTTTCCATCTCCATCCCCTACTCTCTCATTGTCACGCCCCAGGCGTCCCCGAGACGTCGCAAAATAATATAATATCAGCTATCAATACCTGAGGTCAATAAAGACACCAACAACAATACACAAGGCGGCAAAGCAAGATAATGATAATTGACTGAAAAGCGGAAGCATAATATATAAACAATGTCTGTAAATCAAAAACATTATTACAGACTCGAATACACAATCACTGTCCTGTGAGAGCCAAGTCTAGACCAAAGAAAATACAACCTGTGCCACATGCACGATTTACAAAGCATAAAATGACTCTAGGAATGCTGATAGCCTCGCACTCGCCACCTGTTGGAAGAACGCTCCACGCCCACAAGACCACGCCACAGGAAAGCTCCAGCTCCACACCCAACACTGCCCCTGAAAAGAAACAGTATGCGAGGGGTGAGCTACAAGCTCAGTGAGTGGCTGAAAACCAATCACCATACTACAGTTCAATACATAATCAATTTCCTTCCAAGGAAAACATGGGTGGAAACCCATGGATAACTGGGTCACGCGGCGGCGCGACCAACCTCACCCCCACCCTCACTCCCAGAGGGAGTCTTTTGGGACTTTTGGGGAGAGACCATACCGTCGGTCGAAGAGACCCGGATTTACTGGTCTACACAACTCTACAGGATCATCTACATCTAGATAATTTCTCAAACGATGCCTTTAAACATCGACACAGGACCGGACCCAACAACTATGGGAACGGTCGAACAACGAATGGGTCACGCGGCGATATTCTTCACCTCATCCTTACCCTCACTCCTGGAGGGAGACTTTTGGGACTTTTGGAAGAGATTTAGACTGCTCTACACCCCTGGTCCACCCGGTAGCCTCTCCCACACTCCGTAGCCTCTACCTGGTATACTCCCACTATCAGTACTGTCCGACGCATCGGAGGTACCTACGGACGGGAGCCCTCTGTCAGGTCAGCTTTCCAACGCCGGGGAGTCCCTACTCGGATCCAACCAAAAGGGAGAACGATTCCCACGCCCGTAACATCATTCGTTAACCCTCTCCCGGGTAGTATCTACAACCCGATCTCCTCAACTCACCGCTCTACACCCTTGGTCCGCCAGTAGCCCTTTCCCCGGGTAGCCTCTACCTGGTATACTCCCACGATCAGTACTCTTTCGAATGCATCGGTGGTACCTACGGATGGGAGCCCTCTGTCAGGACAGCTAAACCCGAGAAGTTCCTACATCGGATCCAATGAAGGGGAGAACGATCCCATGTTCGCAAAGCGAACCCAATGGAAAACAACTACTCTCGATACTCACTTATCGAGATATCAAAACACATGCATAACAACAATCCATTCAACACACTCATATTAACCTTAAAATAGTCACAGTCCCTATACGGGAGTAACTACACAATTTAGTGGGTCGTAACATCGCCGACCCACCCCACGCTCACCCTTTAGGGGTGTCATGGGTCTTTTGGGACTGACTAGACCGCTCTCCACCCCTGGTCCACCCGGTAGCCTCTCCCACACTCCGTAGCCTCTACTTGGTATACTCCCACTATCAGTACTGTCCGACGCATCGGAGGTACCTACGGACGGGAGCCCTCTGTCAGGTCAGCTTTCCAACGCCGGGGAGTCCCTACATCGGATCCAACCAAAAGGAGAAGACAGCCTACTCACGCGCGTACGATCCTCTTGGATCCGTCGACAACGATTTGTAACACTACTAATGTCATGAATTCTCAAGAATTCCTCCAGGGCGCATAACTAAGATGCGGGGAAACATATATTATAACAACAAGGTTATAATATTCTCTAAGGCATGCTTACAACAATATAATCACATTTGATTTAAATAAATTAAACTAAATGGGAAACATGCGTAGGTCGGAGCTTTCCAATCAAGGGATGTCACGCCCCAGGGCAGCCGTCCCCTGCGCGCATGCCCCCGCACGGCCCTCTGCGCGCAGCACCCGCATGCGGCCCCGCGCGCACAGCATGCACTGCGCCGCTTGCCCTGCCTGCCCGCGCGTGCAGGCCCGATGAGCCCGCACTGCCCGAGCCGGCCTACCACCCCAACCGCCACCAACAGCCCCCCAACCACCCCCAAACCACCAAGCTCCCCTAGCACACCCAAAAACACATCCTAACATGCATCTAAACAAGGAAAGGAAGGAAAGAAACCTTACCCTAGGAGAGGAAGAGAAGGGGAGGAAGAACGGGTGCTCTTCGCGCACCGAAACACCACCTCAAGGACCTCCACCACCAAGATCTCCTTCAGCCCTCAAAGTGGCTGAAATCAGAGGAGAAAAGAGGGTATTAGAGGGGGTCACACATGTGGGAACTCGAATCCGAGACCACCGGAAGGTAGATCGGGAGCTCACCTATCTTTTCTCTTCTTAGGGTTTTTGGTTTCAAGCACCCTAGCTAGGTCATATGGAGGTTTTAAAGAGAGGGAGAGAGAGAGAGAAAATTTGGAGAAGATGATGAATAGTGGGGGGAAATGTTGTCGTGGGATTTCTTTATACTCACACCCACACCACACACACTCACACCACTTGATTAGTGAAAAAAAGATTAGGTTAAGCTAGGTTTAGGGAGGTTTAAGTGCACTTTGACTTGGGTCAACCCATCCACACTAGAAAACAAAGGGGGTTGACCAAGTCATGGGCCCACATTTGACCAAGTCAAGTCCCCCAATGACTTCTCGCTCGGTCAAAACCCGGATACGCTTCAGAACTGCGAAATTCTGAAATGTTACCAGAATTCGATGAAATTTTTGTGAGTGGCTTGGAATGGCACCAGGACACATAATATGTAGTTAGATTTTCAATCGGAGTCCTCAAACTCAGGATGATAGCTAACAGTCTGAAATTTTAGCGGTTTTGATCGAAAAACGAAAAAGGCTGAAAAACTGCCAGAATGTTCTAATGGTGACCAGAAGGTTAAAAGTGACATATATAACAAGGGACATGGTGTCTAGGCATGTATGGGCCTCTATACATGATATATGGATGCATATCCCTAGCATACAAGGTCTAATGTGGCATGGTTACATCATATTAATCATGCATTAACATGGTATCTACATATTATAGCTAGGGGACCCCATCGATGCGCGACGCGCGTCTATGCGGGTCGAGCGCATCCCTAGAGAGGGGGGGGGATTGGAATCGAACCACTCACCTTACAACCCGGGACCTCGCGCATCCCATCCGACGAGATCTGCAAGGTAGGGGCATCCAATTTGGTGAGTAACAACACAATTTACACATAGAAATCATTAGAAATACCCAATACTCGGACAAGCATGCATACGGACTCACACGCACGTACGCACGCGAGTCCGAGTGCCCTGACACCTACCCGAACCCTCGGGCAGCCACACGCATGGCCCCCCGCACGCGCACGCACGCATACGCACGCACGCACGCGCCCCAGCACCCTCGGCGCACTGCCGCGCGCCTGCCCGCGCGCCCAGACGCGCTGCTGCGCGCGCCCACACGCACTGCGCGTCCAGCCCACGCGCCCACGCGCACTGCGCGTCCAGCCCACGCGCCCTCGTGCAGTACCCCGCGCATGCCCCAGCACGCACACGAACACGCGCGCTCACTGGTCCCCAGCCCCGCACCCAGGCGCACTGCTCTGCGCGCTACACGCTCGCTCGCGCCCGCGCGCACTTGCGCACACTCCCGCGCGCACCCCCGCTCGCGCCAGCACCCGCACGCCCACTCCGCGCGCACCCGCGCACTCGCGCGCACGCGCCCGCGCGCATCTGCGCGCCCGCCAGCGCCTGCCAGCGCCCGCCTGCGCGCGCACGCGCGCAGACAGCCCCCAACGCGCGCCCAGCCTCTCCCAACCCCTTTTTAACCCTCCCCAACCCCTCACACACACCCTAACCCCTATGCATAGCATGCATGAACACCCTAACAGCCCCTTAAGCCATGAAAACCAAGAAAAGAAGAGGAAGAGCTCACCTTTGGAGGGGGAATGAAAGGGGGAGACTCGGGGGCCCTCGATGCACCCGCGACCACCTCAACCACCACCACCACTACCACCACCTCCTCAGCCCTCCTCAGCCCTCCTATGGCTGCAAATCAGGGGGGAAAGGATCATGGAAAGGGACCTAGAGAGAGGAGGACAAACAACAACAACAACACTTACACAAACACTCACTTGCACTTGCACCTTCTCCTTCTCTTCTCTTTGGGGAATTAAAACAAACACTTGGGGGGCTTGAGAGAGAGGAAGAGAGAGGCCAAGAATGTAGACGTGTGAGTGTGGGAGAGAGAGGGAGAGAAGATATTTATTTGCACACAAATATCTAAGGAAGGAGGGAAATGACTAAGTCGTCCTTTGACTAGAAATTCTGCGCATGCTTCACTGGAACAGCCATAACTTCCTCAATATAGCTCCGAATTGCACAATTCCAAGTCCGTTGGAAAGCTAAGAAGATTATCTACAACTTTCATGTTCATGCCAAGATCAAATAATCTCTCTAGCTATTCCGAAATTAGAGCTAAACATAGAACAGGGCTGCTGCCAGAATTTCCCTCCCTGGGGTATACTTGGAAAAATACCCATAACTTTTACTACAAGAATCCAGTTGATCTAATTCCACTTTTGTGCGAAAGCTAACTCAAAATTGGACATCTCATAATAAAATCATATTTAAACCTCTTCATCTTGGATTTTAACAAAATCAAATCCAAATACCAAATTGGAAATACATAACTTCTAGGAAAAAAATTATGTAGCCAAATTTTCAAACAGAGCGCTCCAAATGACACAGGCACAACACATGCTCCCTCTCATGATCCCCTCTGGTTTCAGCCAAGAAGAAGAGCACCCAAGCTGAGGTGGTGGTAGTGGTGGTGGCGGTCGAGGTGGTCGGGGCGTGCTTGCGAGCCCCCACATCTCCCCCTTCCCTCCCCCTCCCTTGGTGAGTTATTTTTCCCTCTTCTTTGCTGATTTACAGCACATTTGGGTGTGTTGGGAGGTCATGCATGCTAGGTAGTTGGGTTAGGGTGTGTGAGGGGGGCTGGGGAGAGGTTAAAGTTGGCTGGAGGCTGACGCGGGTTTGTCCACCCGCGTGTGCGAGCAGGCGCGCGCATAGAGGGGCGCAGGCCGGTGCAAGCGGGCGTGTGCGCATACGCGTAGGTGCGCGCGCGGTAGTGCGTCTAGGCACGCAGCAGGGCGCCAGCAAGAGTGGGAGCGCTTGCGCACGTGCGTGCACGTGCGTACGCGTGCACGACCACGCGTGTGGCAACCCGAGGGCTACGGTGGGTGCTGGGGCACCCGGGCATGTGTGCGTACGTGCGTGCTCGCATGCATGCGAGCCCATATGTGTGCATGTCTAAGTCTTTGGTATTTCTAGTTAAATTCTAAGTGTTTTAATGTTATTTTACTCAGCAAATTGGATACCCTTGTCATGCAGATCTTGGCAATCGGTCACGCATCGACCTCGGTTGCGGTGAGTGGTTCGATCCAACCCTTTCGGGATGCGCTCGATGCACGTAGTCGTGCATCGCGCATCCATGGGGCTTCTTTGCACCCAAAATATGCTAGATATTTACATTCTAGGCTTGTATAGCTCGTATATTTCGTAGAGCATTCTAGGCTTTTCTACCATATACTTGCCTATGTATCATATTCATGTGTGAATTATTATGTATGCATGCACCCTTCATGTATGGGCATGTGTGATGTGTGTTTTTATGAATGTATAGAATAAGCATGCCTTAGGTAGTCCCTATTTATAGTACTACCTCCCTATGTTAGTATGATTAAACCTGGGTTAATAACCGGGTGCATACTTAATATTCCCTGGTCATAAGACTGGAGGACGTGGTATGGTTGTTGCACCCATCTTGTTGGGGCAAAGCTATGACCAGCTTCCGTAGAGGATGAGACTTTCCCTCTCTCTCTCGTCTTCCATCATTGTGTAAACTGAGTAAGTAGATGTGGTTCCTACTTGACTCAGGTCCGCTTGGGTTTATTGGCATGCACCGGTTGGTGCGCGAGATCACGCTTAACCCTTCACTTTTAAGTCGATGATATCCAACGCATGCTTAAGTTATACCTTGTATGCTTATATGATTAATGGCCTTGTATGCATGTTTAAGTGGGCCATACCATGTATGCATGTTGTATGATTTGTTGTTTATGATATAAATCCATGTTAGGGGATACCCTTATAGTCAATTATTAGGTGATCGTGCATATGGTTCATGCACATAGCTATGATATGATTTCTCCTTTAATATATTTGCACATGTTAAAACTAATTAGGCCTATCTGAGATAGGCGTGGGTATGACCCGCTGTCGGGATGTACCTCATTAGTTAGAGCGCGAGCGATATAATTGCCACCTAGCATCCGTGTGATGCACTTGAATGGAATTCAGGAGAATTCATTTGTTGTATCAGTTTTGTTAAACCGGTGGCTATGGCATTAAGTTAGGCCTACCCGTGCTAGGCGCGTATATGAACCGCCTGTTGGGTTATATGCCTTGGGCTTATTTCTGTGTGAGAGCAGAGGTAACCTCTCGCGTCCAAGCGACGCACCCGTGTGGGAGTACAAGAGTATTCGATATCATCGATATGTGATTATCGAGCGTAGTTGACTTTCCCATAGGGTTCGCTTTGCGAACGTGGGGTGCTTCCTCCTGACATCGTCGTGTGTCGAAACACCCCAGCGTCGAAGCTGTCCTGTTTGGGTGCCACAATTTGTAGGTGCTACCAATGCGTATCGCGGTACACATCTGGCTGATGTACCGATCGTGGAAGGCCGACAGGTAGAGGCTACGCAGGAGAGGGCTACCAGATGATTTTGCGAGTGTGGAATCATTCTCCCCTTTTTTGGATCCGCGTTGAAGCTACCCGACGTTAAAGCTTTCTTGACAGAGGGCTCCCACCTGTAGGTACTACCGATGCGTTCGGCAGATGTACTGATCATGGGAGTATACCAGGTAGAGGCTACTCGGGAGAGGGCTACTGGATGACGAAGGGTGTAGAACAAAAGGTTTTCTTCCAACAGTCCTGTGTCACCCTTAGGGGTGAGGGTGAGGGTGAGGATGAGGTGAAGTCACGTCGCCGCGTGACCCATTCGTTTTTGTCTGTTCCCATAGTTGTTGGGTCCGGTTACGTATCGATGTTCAAAGACATCGTTGGGCAGTTATCTCGATGTAGATGATCCAGTAGTGTTGTGTAGACCAGTAATTTCGCATCTCTTCGACCAACGGTATGGTCTCTCCCTAGGAGTCCCTAGAGTCTCCCTCCAAGAGTGAGGGTGTGGTTGGTCGCGCCGCCGTGCGACCTTGTTATCCATTGGGTTTCCACCTATGTTTTCCTCGGATGAAAATTGTCTTAACATTGAACTGTTGTAATGATGATTGGTTTCCAGCCACTCACTGAGCTTGTAGCTCACCCCTCGCATACTGTTTCTTTTTCAAAGGCAATGTTGGGCGTGGAGCTGGAGCTTCCCGGTGGCGTGGTCTTATGTGCGTGGAATGTTCTTTCCGGCAGGTGGCGAGTGCGAGGCCGTCAGCAGTCCTAGAGTCATTTTATGTATTGTAAATCGTGCATGTGGCACAGGTTGTATTTTATTTGGACTAGACTTGGCTCTCACAGGACATTGATTGTGTATTCGAGTCTGTAATGATACTTTTGGTTTACAGACTTATTGATATTTTTATGCTTCCGCTTTTCAATTGAGTTATCAGTTATCATTGCTTTGCCATCTTGTGTGTTATTTATTAGAGTCATTGTTGGCCTCTTGTACTTGATAGCTGATACTTTATATATTGCCACGCCTCGGGGATGGCCGCCCTGGGGCGTGACACATTGCATTCATACGCACCATATGTTTTGACTGGATTTGAGGCATGTATACTGAAATGAGATTCTTATTAAGTTGGTTTATTGGAAAATTATCGTAATTGCAATTATCATAATATTGTATGTTGCAAATTTGTTTCTTATCAAATATTATTTGAGATATCGATTATTATTGAGACCTAAAGGTTCATTCACTCAGCGTGTGGTAGCTCACCCCTCTTTTTCCCAGTCTTTCAGAGTAACCGTTGGTGATCGTCAATCTCGGTGGTGATGATCGTAGCTCGTGCTTTTATCTTCCGTTGCATCTAGGTGGTTGAATAAGCCTTCCTTGGCATGTAGTTTCTTTAGTCCCTTCCAGCAAAAACAGATGGATGTTTATGTTAAATCTATTTTGTGTGTAATCATCCGCGTTTAGGATGAGTCATGTTTAGATCCTGGTTATGGTTTATGATTTGGTATGATTCAATAAATCTCTTTTGTTTACAAAAAAAAAATATGACCCGTGTTTTATCAAGAAATCCACGGTAATGTATTGTATTTGAGCTTCAAAATAGAGTCTTGGGTACGGGGGCGTTACTGAGTGTCCACTTTCACCATATTCAATCCTCCATATTTCGGCTTCGGCAACTCATACTTCGTCACACTCGGCTCACTTACTTTTATCAAGCTTGTTCATCTTTTGATCCTGTCTGGGCGTTTGAAAGGATCACGGTTTGTTCATTGTGGTTTCCTCATAGCTCACACCCTGAGGAAACATAACCCTGGTGGTCGTATCTCTCCGTGGTAGGAGCCATTAAACTCTGTGCGTGAGGGGGCTTATTCACTGAGGACAGAGTGTCTCTGCTCGCTTCCACCAAATCGATACGCTTCTCTAATCTTCTTTTCTGTTTTATTGTAGAACATCTTATACATGCTGTGTTCTTTCATTTTGGTTGAATATGTGGCTTTTGTGTGATTCGAATAGGTTTATGCATAGCCCTTAAGTCATATATTTATAACAGCCCCCACTCGTGGAGGGCCCCTAGCCTGCAAAGAAAGCTCATAAGCCCATTAAAAAAAAATTTAGATATCAACTCGTTAGGCCCAACCAAATAGATCATGTCCCTAAAACCCACTGTCCCACCCTACCATTTCATTTCCCAAACGAATTTTTTCCAATGTTTCATCCCCGTTAAAAGCCCTAAAAACTCTGCCCCATCAAAACACTAAAATCCTCCCACCCAATAAGCGACGTCTCCCTTTTGTTATCTCTATCTACCGTATCACATCCCCAAAGTCTCTCCAGCGTCTCTCTCTTTCACACATAGTTTCATCAAGCATTCAAAGTTCCATCTCTTTATATATTTGATCTTTGTTTTCAATTTTTGGTTTGTGTGTGTGTGTGTGTCTTTCTTTGAATCTCTTTGTTTATTACATGTGTTCTCTCTCTCAACTCAAAGAAATCTCTCCCTCTCTCTGACTCTCTCTTGATCTCCCCCACTCTGAGTCCTAGTCCCCCCCCCCCCACCAAAATTTCTTATTATTGATTTACTGTAGCAATCAAACCCTCTTTTCAAGGTATTTTTTAATTAGGTGCATTTTTTTTGTGAAAACCAAAATGGATACGGGTTAAAAAGTGTTTAAATTTTTTATTTATTAATTTTTTAATAGTTATTCAATTATTAAATTACATAATTCCCACATTCAATAAGTCAACAAGTCACACTTGTTGGGGAGGACAATTGGACCAAGATAGCGAACTAATATCAATAAGGTTTTATTGCTCTTGAAATTTTCTTTCAAATTTTAGATATTTGATTGTTAATTGTTAGATATTTTATAATTATATTAATGTCTACTAGAAAATATAGTAGTGGATATGAAAAAAGAAAAAAAAGATTGATGAATTTATTCAATCTCAAGCAGGAGCTCTTGATAAATTTTTAAATAACAACAATCAAATAGAAAGTTCTATGAATGAAGATAATATGATTGAAAATAATGATCAAGAACATAATAATGTAGAAAATATGAATGAAGAACATAATTATGAAGAGCATAATAATGAAGAACATACGAATGAAAATGAAAATAGACATGAAATTAAATTATGAAAATGAAAATTTGAATGAAGAATATGGAAATTGTCCTTTAAACATATATGATCTAGAAATTTGGACAGGCATTGATCAACATTCGAGAGACTTGTTAGTAGAAAGAGGTCCTATAAGATATAATAATATTAATTATACTAAAAGTAATGCCAAGAATATGCATTTCTCTTTCACGCATTATAATCAATGTTTATCTAACGGAGAGAGGCAGGATATAAGATGGCTTGTTATTCGAAAGTTTCAGACAAGGTATTTTGTTTTTGTTGTAAAACTATTTAGAGAAGATGGGACTGGATCTCAGTTGGCTAATGAAGGATTTAAAAATTGGAAAAATCTAAGTAATAGGCTTAAACGTCATGAAATTAGTGATGAACAAATTATTAATATGAGCAGTTGGATTCAATTAGAAAGAAGATTGCAAAAGTGGTAAAAGTAATAAGATAACTAGTTCCACAAATAAGAGATGCTTTAATTTATTTATCAAATAATAGTGAAGATCTCAAAACAAAGAGTAAAGCCTAGTGTTTAGCAACCTATGAAATTGAGAATTGAGAACTTTTGTTTGGCATGATCACTTGATACAATATCTTGTTTAATGTTAATAGAGCTTGCAAAAAATTTCAAACTGAAGATATGCGTATTGATGTTGCTATAGATTAATTAAAAGGACTTGTCTTTTTTAGGCTTAAAGAAAAACTGGCGATTTGATGAGGCAATGGTAAAAGCAAAAGAGATTGCAACTTTAATGAATATTGAACCTAAATTTCGTGAAAAATATATTATTTATAGAAAGAAACAATTTGATGATAATGTCAATAAAGAGATAACACATTCAGCAGAATAATATGTTAGAATTAATTATTTCATTTATATAATAGATCAAACTCTTTCTTCACTTAAGAGTCAATTTGAACAATTTCAAATATTTGGGTTGTTGTTTGATTTGAAAAAGTTAAAAGATGTAGATGATCATAATTTGAAATCTTATTGCTACAAACTTGAAATGCATATTTGAAACATATATAACATGCATGCTGATATTGATGGGAGAGACTTATTTTTGGAATTAAAAGTATTAAAAGAAGTTTTACCAAGTGAAATAACAAAAGCAATCGAATTACTGAATCATTTAAAAAGAATGGATGATTGTTTTCCAAATTTGTGAATTGCTTATAAAATATTATTAACTATACCGGTTAGAGTTGCTTTTGCACAAAGAAGTTTTTCAAAGTTGAAGTTGATAAAATCTTATCTTAGGTATACCATGTCACAAGAAATATTGAATGGATTAGTTCTATTATCCATTGAAAAAGACAAAGTAAAAAACTTGATTATACAAGTTTAATTAATAATTTTGTTGCTCAAAATGGGAGAAGAATAACTTTCAAATGATATTTAATTGTTTTTTTTGTTATTGTACATTTTTATTTGACTGATATTGTTTAGAATGAATCTAATTTTATACAAATATTTATAAGTGTTCTCTGATTTAATTTTTTATGAAGACTAAAACATTTTTTTTTTGTGAATGTATATGGCCCCGCTTTAAAAATTTGCATAGGGCCCCGTAAAATAAAAAAACAATTCTTACGGACGACCCTGCCTGAGATATTCAAAATATGCCCCTCTTCTTAATCCTGAGGTGCTTAATGTGGTATTATAGATAATTTGACCATAAATCAGATTACCGTTGTCACATCGTTCATTCGGACAAACCACCAGATCATTAGGGAAAATGTAGGTGCAGTCTACAACTGATGAGATATTATTCATTTAATAGAATCAAATTAAAATTTTCAAAATAAATAGGTAAATAAGATAGGGATTGTTAAGATGATCCCATTGTTCAAATCGAATTCTTTCAAAATCTACGTTCGGGCCAATGGGGTCCATTGTTCCGGCGATCAATTCCGGATTATCTAGAGTACTTACTACATATACTCAATCAGAAAAACCATTTATTATGTTGTGTCTGTGTCATTTGGAGCGCTCTGTTTGAAGATTTGGGTACATAATTTTTTTTCTTAAGTTATGTATTCCTGATTTGGTGTTTGGATTTGATTTTGTTAAAATCCAAGATGAAGAGGTTTAAATATGAGTTTACTATGAGATGTCCAGTTTTGAGTTAGCTTTCGCACAGAAGTGGATTTAGATCAACTGGATTCTTCTAGTAAAAGTTATGGATATTTTTTCAAGTATACCCCGGGGATGGAAATTCTGGCAGCAGCCCTGTTCCATGTTTATCTCTAATTTTGGATTAGCTGGAGAGATTATCTGATCTTGCCATGAACATGAAAGTTGTAGATAATCTTCTTAGCTTTCCATCGGTCTTGGAATCAAGCAATTCGGAGCTGTATCGAGGAAGTTATGGCTGCCCCAGTGAAGCTTGCGCAGAATTTCTAGTCGGAGGGCGACTTAGTAATTTTCCTTAGATATTTGTGATAAATATCTCCTCTCTCTCTCCCTTCCCCTCTCACTTCCGACCAGAAATCTGGTCTCTCCTTCTCTTTTCCTTTGCCCCCCTTGGTGTTTGATGAAATGCCTCAAAGAGAAGGAGGAGGTGGAGGAGGAAGTGGTGGTGGATCATGGCTAGGGTTGTTGTTGTGTTGTTGTTTCTTCCCTTCCCTCAAGCTCCCTTTGCATGTTCTCCCCCCCCCCCTGATTTTTGGCTGAGAGGAGGCTGAGGAGAAGCTAGAGGCGGTGGTGGTGGTTGAGGTGGTCGCGGGTGCGTCGAGGGCCCCTGAACCTCCCCCTTTTGTTCCCCCTCCAAGGTGAGCTCCTCCCCTCCTTTTCTTGATTTTTTGGCTTAAGGGGTTGGTTGGGAGGTCATGCATGCTTGGTAGTTGGGTTAGGGTGTGTGTGAGGGGTTGGGGAGGATGAAAATGAGGTTTAGAGGGCTTGGGCGCGTGCTGGGCGCGGTCTGCGCGCGTGCGCGCGCAAGCGGGCGCAGGCGAGCGCTGGCGGGCGCAGTCGGGCGCCCAGTCGCGCACGGGTGCGTGCGCGCGGGTGCGCAGATGCGCGGGGAGTGCGCGCGGGTGCAGGCGCGAGCGGGGATGCGCGCGGGCGCGGGCGTGCGCGCGGGCGTGCGCGCGGGCGTGCGCGCGCACGGGCAGGGCACCTGAGCACTGCGCCTGGGTGCGGGGCAGGGCGCCTGGGCATGTGCCTGGGCGCGGAGCTGGGGACCAGTGTGTGCGCGTGCTGGGGCGTGCGCGTAGTGCGCACGGGGGTGCGCTGGGCTGGACGCGCGGTGCGCGCGGGCGCGCGCGAGCGTGCGGCAGTGCGTCGGGGCGCGCGGGCAGGCGCGCGGCAGTGCGCCGATGCTGCCGGCGTGCATGCGTGCGTGCGCATTCGTGCGTGCGCGTGCGGGTGGCCATGCGTGCGGCTGCCCGGGGGTTCGGGAATGAGTTGGGGTGCTCGGGCTCGCGTCTGTACGGGCCGTATGTACGTTTGCCCGAGTATTGTGTATTTTTAGTGTATTTTTGGGGTATTTGTGGATTTTACTCACCTAGTACGATATCCTGTCTTACAGATCTAGACGGACGGTCGCGCGACGACCCGACTTCCTGTGAGTGGGACAATCCAACCCAGTTGGGAGGCGCTATATGCACTTGGGCGTATACCGTCCTCCCCTGGGGCACCATAGATTAATATTAACCTGTTTAATATGTAATCCATGCAGCATGATTGATATGTAGTATGCATGCTACCCTAGACTGATTATGTTAGGGACTTGCACCCTTATGTTGTGTAAGAGCCATGCACCTTGTCACCTTGTTATCATGCTAGGAAAGCCTCGGCCTTGTATGCTCCTATTAGTTTAATTTGTTATATTAAATGCAATTGGTAATATTATTGCATGCCTTAGGGAATATTTAAGGAGCCTTGCGAGGTCAACATTGAGACCCAGGCTAGGGTGCTCCGTGTTCCTTGTTTAGTTGTCGGGATGTCCTATATCGAGACCTCATGGTGCCCTCCCAAGGTTTCTTTTCCCGTCTACATTAATGCATGCTTCCCCGCATCTTAGTTATGCGCCCTGGAGGAATTCTGAAGAATTCGAGACACTAGAGTTGTAGAGATGGGTAGTCAGCGGATCCGAGTGGATCATATGCATGTGGGTAGGCTGTTTCTCTTCCCTTCGTTGGATCTGTGTAGGGACTCCTCAGCATAGACAGACTATCCTGACAGAGGGCTCCCATCAGTAGGCACCTCCTGATCTTGGACTCGGACTGTGCTGAATGTGGGAGTAGACCAGGCAATAGCAGGCTATCCTGACAGAGGGCTCCCATCAGTAGGCACCTCCTGATCTTGGACTCGGACTGTGCTGAATGTGGGAGTAGACCAGGTAAGCTACGGTGTGGAGGAGATACTATCGGTGGACCAAGGGTGATTAACAGCCTAGTCAGTCCCAATATCCTATGTCACCTATTGAGGGGTGAGGGTGAGGGTGTGGTGGGTCGGCGATGTAGCGACCCACCGATTTGTAAGTCCCAATATCCTATGTCACCTATTGAGGGGTGAGGGTGAGGGTGTATGGATGATTATCAGTCCCAATATCCTATGTCACCTATTGAGGGGTGAGGGTGAGGGTGTATGGATGTGTATGGATGATTATCAGTCCCAATATCCTATGTCACCTATTGAGGGGTGAGGGTGAGGGTGTATGGATGTGTTTGGATGATTATAAGTCCCAATATCCTATGTCACCTATTGAGGGGTGAGGGTGAGGGTGTGGTGGTTCGGCGATGTACGAACTACTGGATTTATGTTGTTATGCCACTTTGAGGCTGGTTGTTGATTAATTGTGGTTAATATATCTGTGATGCATGGGTTGTGCTGTTCACTGAGCGTGTGGCTCACCCCTCGCATAAAATTATTTCTCCAGAGTCATCTAAGTCAGAACTGAAGGAAGAGCTCCCCGAGGGACTTCATCAGTAGCGGAGTAGCGCCACGTCCCGCGAGTATCAGAGACTATCAGCATCCCTTGTGATTGTATGTATTATATTCCGTGCTTGGGCACGCGTTTGTATTGTATTTGGATGTCATTGTATATATTGGCTCTCACAGGACAGTTGATTATGTATCGAGTCTGTAATATGTTTTTGGATTACAGATTCAGTCTTTTAGCTTCCGCTTTTGGTGTATATATCATGTCAGCCCTGCTTTTGTTGTCTGTGTTGTCATTTTAGCTGTTGTGTGAGTATGTTATTGAACTCCTGTTTAGACTGATATCATATATACAATTGCCGCGTGCCGGAGACGCCCGGGGCGTGACATATTAAGTCTTTAAAAAATTATGAAAATCATTTGAAACATGTATGAAATGTATCCAATGAATTTAAAAGTACTTTAGATGTACATTCAAATCATGTAAAATTAAATATATTGTGAAAAAACTAGTTGTTGAATGTAGGATAGTTTTAGCGACAATTTAGGAAATAGTTACAAATAGATCATATCCCACATGATATTTGGTTTGCGACGCCTTTAGAAACCATCACATGTGATCCATCGGTAATTGGGTGAATGATGTGGCATCAATGATAGGTTTTAATTGCAGTTCTTGGAACCAGGGTGAATAAGATAGCATCAATGCTATGCTTTAGCTGCAGTTCTTGGAACCATCGCAATATGACCATCACAACAAAATTTATTTTCGCAAGTTATTGTCAATGCAAACCCATTTATCACGGTGTACCAGTGACAATAGAAAAAATATAGCAAAATATAGTAAAATATGGCGACTGTTTTAAACTGTTGCAATAGGTGACCCTTATTGAGGTTGGTCGATCCGCTCCTGGGCGAATGAACCACTACAAGCAATCCAAAAGGTGATATCATATGAATAACATCTGGTATAATAAGAGACTCATTTTGGTCCTAATTTAATTTCATTGAGCCAATATATAAGCGGAGAGCCAAGGACTTGTAACCTGAGAGCATATTCATATCAATTATATTTTTGAAGTGTTCATTGGAATTTTTATATTTGTTTTTACTTTTTGTACAAATTCTAAAAGTTACATATTTTAGAGTTTGAGAAGGAGCGTTGAAGAGTCATTGTGATAGTTGTTATATTTCTATTTTTTCACTTTTCTTATTTATTATGGATATATTCTTCTTTAAGATTTTATCATTTGTATGTATAAATAGAGCATTTAGCTCATCTAATAAAATAATAAAGTTTTTCTTGTATTTTAACAAGATTAATTAGGCAATTAATTGTGTTTAGTTGATGAAGGTCGGATGTCCTCAGATGCTCTACCTGATTCTCTTTAAATAAATTTTGTTGCAATCTTAGATTAATGGTTAAAAGAGGACAAGCCTTTCATTCCTTATGACGTTTTACATAGCCTTTATAATTACATTTGCTTACTACCAAACATTGAAGAAGAGCATATATTCTTGGGATCATGGAATTAACAGAGGTTTGTAAGAATGTGACCCATTAAGAAATTAATATGGACATGTAATGATCAATGTTTCATTTCATTATTTGGTTCATAAAAGGATACATTGGAAGAGTAAATCAATTAAGTTTTTATGTGGTTCAATTCCCATGACTATCAATTTGAATAATACACAATGTATAAAGAGTAATTGTGTGTATCCCATTAAGTGATACATAATGTATGTACATTTTCATTAAGTGATAGACAATGTATATACATCTCTTTAAAGTGGTACACAATGTATGGAATAATTGTGTACATGTATAATCATTGGAATGAGGAAAATATTCAATGTCTTTGTATTCCCAACACCCACCCATTATTAGATACATTCCCAAAAACATTTAGTAGGTTCATTGGATTCCTCAATGAGTTTTAAGAATTCAATTTATGTTTGAGTGTGGGAGAGTTCCCCTTTTCCATTTATAAAAGGGAGTGGACTCCCAACCCATTTGTCATGTCTCACAACATCTTGTGTTTGCACAAGCAAGAGTAAGTCCACCCCATAGAGAGATAGGAGAGTGAAGAATCCTTCTATTCTTCTTCAAGTCCTTGTACCAAAAGAAGACTACTTACCATGGAGAAAGGTTTGTATATGTGTGTGTGTATATATATATATATATGTATATACTATAATGATTCCGCATGACAGAAATATATGATTATAGTATTCGCAAACATGTTAATCAAGATTCGACATGCTATTATGATTTATTTTACATGTGGTATCAGAGCGTGGTTGTGATTTTCATGTTTTTCGGATTATAAGATTGTTTTTGAAAGTTTAAGCATGTCTTTCTCCATATTTGATAAGTTTTTCCATCCACATAATGTTAGTGACTATCCATATTGTTTATTGTACATTATTGATAAATTGTATAAATGAAAAAAAAAAAAAAATAACTATGGAATTTTGAAGTAAAAGTGGATATATTTAAATTTGAATATATAGGTCGTGACTTTCTTGCCTTATGCTTTTATCATTGAGAAAGTATTTATGTTAGATCTATCATATTATATTTTATTATTTATGATTATATGTTTATAAAATGGAATAGTTTGGTAGTCACCAAAGTGGCCCAACCATAAAATTTTATAAACATATATTATATGAAGATAGATTAACAATTTCTATTTAGGAAGTTGTAGATTGACCCAAAGGTGGATCTATAACCAAATAATTAGAAATTGGAATAAGACAATTTTTATGCACCCATAATCAGATTTTATTTTTGTTGCTCAAAGGTCAAAAGTCTATCAGATTATGGATAATGTCATCAATTAGTCTTATTCATTATGTGAAACAAAAAAAAAAAAAAATGGAACGCTTTGTATGTCATGACTCGGCCCAAAGGAAGAGATCATGATGATACTATTTGTTCATAATTATAATTCTGCAAACTAATTGGTGAGTATTTTAATCTTATTTTAGTACCTGTTACTCCTTCTCTTCATGCGCATGCTTCGTCTGTTCCCTTTCTCGATGGATCGAACTTTTCATATTGGAATGAGAAGATACAGTTCACCCTTGGTGTTTTGGATCTAGATTTGGCTCTCCAAACTGAAAAGCCCGCTGAACTCACTAAGGCTAGCAGTGTTATATATGTGTCACTTTTTGCCTTATGGTAACCATCGGAGCATTCTGACAGTTTTTGAGTTTTTTCGTTTTTCGATCGGAACAGCTAAAATTTTGGACTGTTAGCTATCGTCCTGTGTTTGAGGACTCCGATTGAAAATCTAACTGCATATTATGTGTCCTGGTGCCATTTCAAGCCACTCACAAAAATTTCGTCGAATTCCGATAACGTTTCTGAAATTTCACAGTTCCGGAGCGTATCTGAGTTTTGACAGTTATATGTGTCACATTTAGCCTGCTGGTAACCGTTGGAGCGTTCTGGCAGTTTTTCATTTTTTTCAGTTTTCGATCGGAACCGCTAATTTTTGGACTGTTAGCTATCGTCCTGAGTTAGAGGACTCCGATTGGAAATCTAACTGCATATTTGGTGTCCTGGTGCCATTTTAGGCCTCTCACAAAAATTTCATCGAATTCTGGCAATGTTTCCAGAATTTCACAGTTCCAGGGCGTATCCGGGTTTTTAAGTGAGTTGACTTTATAAGTGGGGTGAGAAAAGTTACCTAGCACTATTCATTGTCTTCCCCAAAAGTTTTTCTCTCTCCCCCTCTCTCTTTTTCAAGCATTTGAGCCCCATAGAGTCCTCAAACCCAAAAACCTAAAGCATAGAAAGTGTAGATCGGGTCCCGATCTACATCCCGGTGCTTTCAAATCCAGATTCCGACCTACCTAGCCCTTCCATCCGCCCTCTCTTCTCCTCAGATCCGAGCCATTTCGGAGGTGGGAGTAGATCCCGGCGTTGGAGGCCTTTGGGGAAAGGTTTCGGTGCGCGGAGAGCAACCGAACATCCTTTCTTTCCCTTGGTAAGCCCTTTTTCCTCTCTTTTTATGCTTAGATGTATGTTAGGAGGGTGGATATGAGGTTGGGTGGTGGTCGGCGGCGGTTGGTGGCTGTCGGAGGGCTGTGGGTGGTGGTCGGAGGCCTTGGGGTGGCTAGTGGTAGAGGGTGGTTGCTCGGGCAGGCGGGTAGGCAGTCCCGGGTAGGGAGGCTAGCTGCCCCGGGTAGGCTGGGAGCAGGCGCACCAGTTTGCCGGGCGCGCGAGCGCGTGCGCGCGGGCGTGCGCTCGGGGGGTGCAGGGGGAGGCATGCGGGTAGGTTGGCTGGGCTGTGCGTACTGGCAGGCTGGGCAGGCAGGCTGGGCGGCAGGCGTGCTAGGCAGGAGGTGCTGGGGCATCAGGCGAGCAGTGCCGGGCGTGTAGGCGAGCGGTGCTCGGGCCACTCGGTGATGCGTGCAGGCAGGCAGCGCGGGCAGCAGCGCGGGCAGGCTGGCAGGCGCATTGGGCGCGTGCTTCCAGGCGCGCTGGGCACGTGTTGCGCGGGCGTGCGCGTGGGCGCTGGGTGAGGGTCCCGGGTGCTGGGCGCTAAGCGTTGGGAGATGGTCGCGGGTGCTGAGCGCTAGGCGCCGCAGAGGAGCATGCGCGCGGGGCGCTGGGCAGAGGCGCAGGTGTGCGCGCGGTGACGAGAGCAGTGGGTGGGAGGCTGGTGGTGCGCGCGGAGTGCGCACGGAGCGGGGCTGGAGGTGCGCGCGGGGTGCGTGGGGGCGAGGCGCTGAGCGCGCGGGGCGTGCGGTGTGCTCGCGGGTCAGCGCGAGGCGTGCGGGGTGCGCGCGGGCTGCTGCGGCGGGGCGCAGTGGGTGCGCGGTGCCCCGGGTGGCTCGGCTGCATGTCCAGGCGGGTGGGCAGGGGCCTGGCGGTGCGCCTTGGGGCGCGGGCTGAGGCGCGGCGGCGCATCCGGGGGCGGTTGCCCGTGCGGATGGTTGCCGAGGGTGCGGGAGTGTGTCGGGGCGCTCGGGCTAGCGTGCGTACGGGTCGTATGTACGTTTGCCCGAGTGCTGGGTATTTATTTGAGTAGCTTGGTATATTTTGTAGTGTTTTTGGGTTTTACTCACCAAGTTACTACCCTGTCTTGCAGATCTTGACGGACGGTCGCGCGACAACCCGGATTCCGGTGAGTGGGACAATCAAACCCAGTAGGGAGGCATACTACTCACTTGGGAGTGTATTGTCCTCCCCTGGGGCACCATAGATTAATATTAACCTGTTATAAATATTAATCCATGCTGTATGATTTAAATGTAGAATGCATGCTACCCCTAGACTTGCATGATAGGGACTTGCACCCTTAGGATAGGTGTAAGAGCCCCGTATCTTGTCCCCCTGTTCTCATGCTAGGAAGCCTGGCCTATGCATGTGTCCTACTAGTTTATTTATTAAATTAAATTCTAGTATATGTTAATTGCATGCTTTAGATAATATTATAGGGAGGGGCCTTGCGAGGTCAACATTGAGACCCGGGTTAGGGTACTCCGTGTTCCTTGTTTGGTTGTCAGGATGTCCTGTATCGGGACCTCATGCTGCCCTTCCCAAGGTTCTTGTCCCAATAATATTATATTTCTAGTTGATAATTAATGATTTACCCCTTGTGTGATTATTAGCATCTTAGTGAATATTATAGGGGAGGGGCCTCGCGAGGACAGCGGTGAGACCCGGGCTAGGGTACTCCGTGTTCCTTGTTTGGTTGTCGGGGTGTCCTATATCGGGAACTCACGCTGCCCTCCCAAGTTTCTTTCCCCCAATGATATTCCAACCTTGCTATTATTGTACATGTTTGTCCGCATCTTGGTTATGCGCCCTGGAGGAATTCTGAGGAATTCAAGACATTAGAGTCGTTCAGGTGTGTAGTCGATGGATCCGAGTGGATCATGTGCGTATGGATAGGCTGTTCTGTCCCCTTCGTTGGATCCGGTAGAGGCTGCCCCAGCGTTAGAAAGGCCGTCCCTTCCAAGGGTTCCCATCAGTAGGCGCCTCCTGATTTTGGTTTCGGACTGTGCTGAAGTTGTGGGTGAGGGCTCCCATCAGTAGGCACCTCCTGATTTGGTTTCGGACTGTGCTGAATGTGGGAGTAGACCAAGCGGCCTACGGAGTGGAGGAGAGACTATCGGTGGACCAAGGGTGACCAACAGCCTAGTCAGTCCCAAAATCCTATGTCACCTGTGGTAGGGTGAGGGTGAGGGTGTAGTGGGTTGGCGATTAGCGACCCGCTGGTTTTGTGATTGGATGATTATCAGTCCCAATATCCTGCGTCACCTGCTGAGGGTGAGGGTGAGGGTGTGGTGTTATATATGTGTCACTTTTTGGCCTGTTGGTAACCATTGGAGCATTTTAGCAGTTTTTAAAATTTTTGCATTTTTCGATCGGAACCGCATAATTTTGGACTGTTAGCTATCGTCCTGAGCTAGAGGACTCCGATTGAAAATCTAACTGCATATTATGTGTCCTGGTGCCATTTTAAGCCACTCATGAAAATTTCATCGAATTCCGGCAACGTTTCCGAAATTTCGCAGTTCCGGGGCGTATCTGGGTTTTTAAGTCGCACACTATATAAGGGTGGGATCTAATTTTCGGAATACTATTCATTATCCCTACCAAAAAGCTTTTCTCTCTCCTCTCTCTCTTTTTCTCCCTTTTGAGCCCCCTAGACCCCTCAAAACTAAAAACCCAAAGCACGAGAAGTGTAGATCGGGTCCCGATCTACACTCCGGTGCTTTCAAATCCCGTTTTCGACCAACCTAGCCCTCCCATCCGCCCTCTTTTCTCCTCAGTTTTGAGCCAAATCGGAGGAGGGAGTAGCTCGTGGCGGTGGAAACCGAAGGAGGAGCGTTTCGGTGCGCGGAGAGCGACCGGACACCTCTTCCTCCCCCTTGGTAAGCTCCTTTCCTCTTATTTTTGGCTTAGATGTATGCTAGGAGTGTGGATCTGTGTATGAGGGGTGGTCGGCGGCTGTGGGAGGCTGTCGGAGGTGGTTGGGGGTGGTCGGAGGTGGTCGGCGGCCGTGGGATGGGCGGTGGAGGTGCTCGGCAGGCAGGGCCACTGTCTCGGGCAGGGCAGCAGTGCAGGCAGCACCGGCGCAGCAGGCAGAGCTGCTGGCGGGGCGCGTGCGCGCGTGCGCGCGGGCGTGCGCGCGGGCACGCGCTCGGGTGGCGCTGGGCGTGGGCTTGCTGGCTGTGCTGGGTACTGGGTGTGCTGGGCAAGGAAGCAGGGGCAGTGCTGGCGCGGGAGGCGGAGCGGCAGACTGTGCGCGCGAGCGCGTGCGCGCGGGCGTGAGCTCGGTGTGAGGGGCTGGTCGAACAGCTGCGCGCGGGTCTGGTGCAAGGGCTGGTCGAGCGGCTGGTGCGGGGAGAGGTGTGCGAGCGGCGGCGCGCGCGGCGTGCGGGTGCTGGGGATGATGGCCGAGGGCGGTGTGTGCAGGGAGGTCGTGCAGGGTGCGCGCGGTGCGCGGCGAGGCGGCCGTGGTGCGCGCGGGGCGTAGCAAGGCGGCTGTGATACGCGCGGGGCGCGGCGAGGTGGCGGAGGTGCGCCCGGGGTGCGCGCGGGGCGAGGCGCTGCGCCCGGGGGCGTGAGGGGTGCTCGCGGGGCGGCGCGAGGCGTTCGGGGCGCGCGCGGGCTGCTGCGGCTGGGCGCAGTGGACGCGCGGTTCCCCGGGTGGTGCGGCGGCGTGTCCAGGCGGCGGGCAGGGGCCCGGCGGTGCGCGGGGTGCGTGGGCTGAGGCGCGGCGGTGCGCCCGGGCGGTCGGGTGGCCGTGCGGGTGGTTGCCGGGGTGCTCGGGCTAGCGTGCGTGCGGGTCGTATGCACGTTTGCCCGAGTGTTGGGTGTTTGTGGTGGGTTTTGGGGTATTTATTTGAGTATTTAATGATATTTGTGGATTTATACTTACCAAGTAATACCCTGTCTTGCAGATCTCGACGGACGGTCGCGCGTCGACCCGATTTCCGGTGAGTGGGACAACCCAACCCAGTTTGGGAGGCGCTACATGCCTTGGAGCGTGTACCGTCCACCCCTGGGGCCTATAGTTAGTATTAACTGTTATTGTGAATCCATGTAAGCATGTTGTGTGTGTAGAATGCATGCCACCCTAGATTGTATGTTAGGGACTTGCACCCTTAGGATTTGTGCATGAGCCGTGCATCCTGTCACCCCGTTATCATGCTAGGAAAGCCCGACCTGAGCATGCGTCCTATTAGTTTGATTTATTTAATTAAATGCAAGCTTTAATATTGTTAGTATGCCTTAGGGAATATAAGGGGGCCTTGCGAGGTTAACATTGAGACCCAGGTTAGGGTACTCCGTGTTCCTCGTTTGGTTGTCGGATGTCCTACATCGGGACCTCAGGTTACCCTCCCAAGGTCTCTTTTCCCCATATTGGTCTTACTTATTTCCCCGCATCCTGGTTATGCGCGCTGGTGGAATTCAGAGGAATTCGAGGCATTAGAGTCGTAGAGATGTGCTGTCAGCGGATCCGAGTGGATCATATGCGATGGATAGGCTGTTCTGTTCCCTTCGTCGGATCCGTGTAGAGACTACCTCAGCGTTAGACAGGTTGTCCCGTGCAGGGGCTCCCACTAGTAGGCGCCTCCTGATTTTGTAGAAGGACTGTGCTGAACATGGGAGTGGCCAAACAACCTACGGAGTGAGGAGAGACTATCGGTGGACCAAGGGTGACCACCAGCCTAGTCAGTCCCAAGAGCCTAGGTCACCTGTTGAGAGGTGAGGGTGAGGGTATGGTGGGCCGGCGATGCGGTGACCCACTGGATTGTGTAAGGATGATTATCAACCTGTTAAGTCCTAACATCCTTGGTCACCTGTTGAGGGTGAGGGTGAGAGTGAGGGTATGGGGTTCGGCGATGTGACGAACCCCCGGTCTAGTGGCTTATGACTTGCTTAAATGTGGTTAATATGAACTGTATGCATGGGTTGTGCTATTCACTGAGCGTGTGGCTCACCCCTCGCATATTATCTTTTTCAGTGATCTCTGAGGGAGGAGCTTCCCGAGCGACTACACCAGTAGAGGAGTAGCGCCGCGTCCCACGAGTTTTGAGGCCATCAGCACCCTTCTTTCTGTTGTATGTATATATTCTGTGCTTGGGCACCTAGTTTGGATTATGTATGGATTTTATTTGTGTATATATGGACATGTTGACTCTCACAGGACGTATGATTATGTATCGAGTCTGTAGTATGTTTTGACTACAGACTCAGTCTTTTAGCTTCCGCATTTGGTGTATATATTATGTCAGCCCTGCTTTTTATCTGTGTTGTGATTTTTAGTTGTTGTTTGTGGTATATTATTGAACTCTTGTTACTGATATCATATATACACTTGCCGCGTCCCGGGGACGGCCGCCCTGGGGCGTGACATGTGGTGGGTCGTCGATGGAGCGACCCACTGGGTTATTTGTTATGCCACTTAGAGGCTGGATAGATAAATGAATTGTGGTCGATATTGTCTGTGATGCATGGGTTGTGCTGTTGACTGAGCGTGTGGCTCACCCCTCGCATATGTTTTTCCCCAGTTGCCACTGAGCCTGAGCCGGAGCCGGAGCTGCAGTTGGAGCCTTCCGAGGGATTCCTTCAGTAGCGGAGCAGCGCTACGTTCCGCGAGTGCCAGAGGCTATCAGCATCCCTTCTTGACTGTATGTATTTTATTTCCGTGCTTGGCACGCGTTTGTATATATTCAGTTGTATTTGTGTATATTGGCTCTCACAAGACAGATGATTGAGTATCGAGTCTGTAGTATGTTTATTTACAGATTCAGTCTTTTGCTTCCGCATTTGGTGTATATATCATGTCAGCCTCTTTGTTGTCTGTGTGTCATTCTGGTTGCTTGTGTATGATATATTGTTGACCTCCTGTGTAGATTCTGATATTTTATATACACTTGCCGCGTCCCGGGGACGGCCGCCCTGGGGCGTGACAAAAAGTTGGTATCAGAGCCTGGTCCTGTCAGAGCCAATAGTCTTCCTTTTGTAGAGATGAGTCCTAGGATTTCTATATGAGTATTCTGATCCTAGTGTCTGGTTTTCTTAGGGTGCTGATATGCCTCCTCGCAGAGGACGGCGCGGACGAGGTCCCTCTCGGTCTTTGGAGGTTTCCGGACCTACCAGAGACGAGGATGCTACCGGAGAGTCCTTGGCACAGGAGCCTCCTGCTTGGGAGCGTGCTTTCGCTCGGTTGGCTGATTTGGTGGAGACACAGACGAGGGCGCTGGAAGCCCAGACCAGAGCATTAGCAGAGCAGGCTAGAGATATTCAGGAGCTGAGGGCGGCTCGCGAGGCAGTTCCGCAGGTCCCCTTGGTGGCAGATCCGCCTGTGGTACCCGATGTACCCCCAGTTCCTGTGGCGATTCCAGCAGTAGGAGTTGAGGATCCCCTGGAGAGGGAGGAGGAGCTAGAGGCGGCGGCGCGAGTGCAGCAGAGCGGCCTCAGCGCCTTTCTGAAGCTCCACCCTCCCGAGTTCCATGGTCAGTCGGCAGATCCTCTTGCGCCAGAGCGTTGGCGTTGGTTGAGGGAGGTGGACACGATCTTCGCGGCCATGCTTTGCACTGATCGCCAGCGAGTCCCCCTGGCCACCTTTATGTTGAAGGGTAACGCCGCCGACTGGTGGGCTACCCGAGTGGTGGACATCCCAGAGGGAGTGGAGCAGCTTTCTTGGGCCGGATTCCGGAAGTATTTCTTGGAGGAGTACTTTCCGTTCTCGACGCGCCAGATCGTGATGCGGGAGTTCGAGCAGTTGACGCAGGGCTCCATGTCGGTTGCTGACTACTCCACGCGCTTCACGAGGCTCTCCAGATTTGCTCCAGCCTTGGTGATGGATGAGGACACGCGGTGCCGCCGTTTCGAGTTGGGTCTCAGCAGCGCCATTCGGGTGCACGTCACCTCCCAGGCATTCTCGAGGTTCTCGGACTTGGTGTCTCGAGCGAAGACGGTCGAGCGAGATCTCGGGATCATCGTGGGGGTTCTGACCCCTTCTACAGATCAGGGTCCTTCCGGGAGTCGGGACCAGGGGCAGCGCAAGAAGAAGAGGCCCCGCTTCGATCAGTCAGCGGCTGCCTCTCCTCCAGCAGATGCGGTGCCAGTGTGGGATCCAGCACCCATTGCAGCAGTGCCCATCCAGTCCATGCAGTCGGAGAGGCGGCACTGTTTCCATTGTCAGCGCATCGGGCATATCAGATACAATTGCCCTGATGCTGGCCGACCTCGAGTGCTACCTCAGCAGCCACAGTTCTTACAACAGCAGCTTCCGCGCCAGCAGCAGCAGCTTCAGCAGCAGCCTCAGCGTCAGCAGCAGCCACAGGATGGTCGAGTTGACCAGTGGAGGCAGCCAGTGCAGCCGGTGAGACGTGCTCCTGCTCCTCAGCCGCGGTTGGTCCAGGGCAGAGTTGCAGCGCTTACGGCCGAGGAGGCGCAGTCTTCGGGTATCATGGTTCGAGGTATTATCTTGTGTTCCCAGCTCTCTAGTAATAGGATATATGTGTGGGTGTGTGTTTGGTTGCTGTTATGCAAGTGTGTGTGGTATTTTGGTGAGCGGGTGTCAAGAGCGGTTGTTCGGGTTGAGGAGGCCGGGTTATAGCCGTCCTGGCAGAGAATTCCCATCAGTAGGTACCACCGATGCAGTCGGAGGGGTACTGAATCTGGGAGTATACCAGGTAGGGGCTACCCGGGAAGAGATTATTGAATGGTGCCGCGAGCGTGGAATCGCTCTCCCCTTCGTTGGATCCGCGTAGTACAGCCCCGGCGTTAGACAGGCTCCCGGTCAGAGGACCAGGCGAGCTACGGAGCGGGGAGAGGCTACCGGTGGACCAGGGGTGTAGAGCAGTCTAAGTCTCTCCCAAAGTCCCAAAATGTCTCCTTTCGGGAGTGAGGGTGTGGATGAGGCGAAGACGGGTCGCTCGTGACCAAATTGTTGATTCGACCATTCCCGATGATGTTGGGTTCGGTCTTGTAAATGATGTTGAAGGACATCGTTGGGTGATCACCTAGAGATAGATGATCCGGAGGGGTTAGTAGTGTTCTTTAAATGATGTCTTCTTCTAGTGTTCCTTTCTGGATTAAGGGGCCTTGTGAGGTCAGCGTTGAAACCCGGGCTAGGGTACTTCGTGTTCCTTGTTTGGTTGTCGAGGTATCCTATATCGGGATTTCATGGTGCCCTCTCGAGGTTTCTTTTCCCAGGCAAGGGATACCATGGAAGCATCAAATGGATGGAAGATCAGGTGTGAGTTTTGGTGGGAGTTAAGGCCTTTTGGGCTGAGTGATTTCTGGTGAAGGCATATCTGTGGACCCGGGCAAGACGCTCGTCGCGTCAAATTGGCGTCGACCGTCGAACCCTGCTAGGATTCGGAGCTTCCCGAGTTTGGCGAGTTATTGCAGGAAGCTTGACGAGGGTCTCTCAAAGATAGTTGTTCCTCTTAACCGCCTTACTTGGAAGGATGTCCGGTTCGAGTGGTCCCCGTCTTGCGAGGAGAGCTTCCTGGAGTTTTATCGGAGGCTCACCTCAGCGCCAATTCCACGTCGGGTTCGCAGTTGGGTAAAGGTGTGTCCACGATCCTGCTCACGTCATCCCGTTCGAGCCGCTCGTCTCTGAGCCGGACAGTCATTCGTGGAGCAGTCGATTGTGATCATGGACCGCCGCGTGAGGAGGCTCTGCACCAAGACCGTCCAGTTGGTCGAGGTGCGATGGCAGCACCGTTCCGGTGTCGAGGACACTTGGGAGCTCAAAGATGCCAGGTGTGACGCGTATCTGCATCTTTTCCCCTCCTAGATGTTTTTGCATATTTTGAGGACAAAATTTCCTAAGGGGGGAAGAATGTTATATATGTGTCACTTTTAGCCTGCTGGTAACCGTTGGAGCGTTCTGGCAGTTTTTCATTTTTTTGGTTTTCGATCAGAACCGCTAATTTTTGGACTGTTAGCTATCGTCCTGAGTTAGAGGACTCCGATTGGAAATCTAACTGCATATTTGGTGTCCTGGTGCCATTTTAGGCCTCTCACGAAAATTTCATCGAATTCCGACAACGTTTCCAAAATTTCGCAGTTCCGGGGCGTATCCGGGTTTTTAAGTGAGTTGACTTTATAAGTGGGGTGAGAAAAATTGCCTAGCACTATTCATTGTCTTCTCCAAAAGTTTCTCTCTCCCCCTCTCTCTTTTTCAAGCATTTGAGCCCCATAGAGTCCTCAAACCCAAAAACCTAAAGCATAGAAAGTGTAGATCGGGTCCCGATCTACACCCCGGTGCTTTCAAATCCAGATTCCGGCATACCTAGCCCTTCCATCCGCCCTCTCTTCTCCTCAGATCCGAGCCATTTCGGAGGTGGGAGTAGATCTCGGTGTTGGAAGCCTTTTGGGAGAGGTTTCGGTGCGCGGAGAGCAACCGAACATCCTTTCTTTCCCTTGGTAAGCCCTTTTTCCTCTCTTTTTATGCTTAGATGTATGTTAGGAGGGTGGATATGAGGTTGGGTGGTGGTTGGCGGCGGTGGGTGGCCGTCGGAGGGCTGTGGGTGGTGGTCGGAGGCCTCGGGGTGGCTGGGAGCAGGCGCACCAGTTTGCCGGGCGCGCGTGCGGGCGTGCGCTCCGGGGGTGCAGGGGGAGGCATGCAGGCAGGCTGGCTGGGCTGTGCGCGTTGGCAGGCCCGGCAGGCAGGCTGGGCGGCAGGCGTGCTAGGCAGGAGGTGCTGGGGCATCAGGCGAGCAGTGCCGGGCGTGCAGGCGAGCGGTGCTCGGGCCACTCGGCGATGCGCGCAGGCAGGCAGCGCGGGCAGCAGCGCGGGCAGGCTGGCAGGCGCGTTGGGCGCGTGCTGCCAGGCGCGCTGGGCACGTGTTGCACGGGCGTGCGCGTGGGCGCTGGGTGAGGTTCCCGGGTGCTGGGCGCTAAGCGCTGGGAGCTGGTCGAGGGTGCTTAGCGCTGGGCGCTGGGCGCCGTAGAGGAGCATGCGCGCGGGGCGCTGGGCAGAGGCGCAGGTGTGCGCGCGGTGAGGAGAGCAGTGGGTGCGAGGCTGGTGGTACGCGCGGAGTGCGCGTGGAGCGGGGCTGGAGGTGCGCGCGGGGTGCGCGGGGGAGAGGCGCTAGGTGCGCGGTGCGTGCGGTGTGCTCGCGGGTGAGCGCGAGGCGTGCGGGGTGCGCGCGGGCTGCTACGGCGGGGCGCAGTGGGCGCGCGGTGCCCCGGGTGGCTCGGCTGCATGTCCAGGCGTGCGGGCAGGGGCCCGGCGGTGCGCCTGGGTGCGCGGGCTGAGGCGCGGCGGCGCATCCGGGGGCGGTTGCCCGTGCGGATGGTTGACGGGGGTGCGGGAGTGTGTCGGGGCGCTCGGGCTAGCGTGCGTACGGGTCGTATGTACATTTGCCCGAGTGTTGGGTATTTATTTGAGTAGCTTGGTATATTTTGTAGTGTTTTTGGGTTTTACTCACCATGTTACTACCCTGTCTTGCGGATCTTGACGGACGGTCGCGCGATGATCCGGTTTCTGGTGAGTGGGACAATCCAACCCAGTAGGGAGGCATACTACTCACTTGGGAGTGTATTGCCCTCCCCTGGGGCACCATGGATGTATATTAACCTGTTATAAAATATTAATCCATGCTGTATGATTTAAATGTAGAATGCATGCTACCCTAGACTTGCATATTAGGGACTTGCACCCTTAGGATAGGTGTAAGAGCGCTGTATCTTGTCCCCCTGTTCTCATGCTAGGAAGCCTTGGCCTATGCATGTGTCCTACTAGTTTATTTATTAAATTAAATGCTAGTATATGATAATTGCATGCTTTAGATAATATTATAGGGAGGGGCCTTGCGAGGTCAACATTGAGACCCGGGTTAGGGTACTCCGTGTTCCTTGTTTGGTTGTCGGGATGTCCTGTATCGGGACATCATGCTGCCCTCCCAAGGTTCTTGTCCCAATAATATTATATCTTTAGTTGATAATTAATGATTTATCCCTTGTACGATTATTAGCATCTTAGTGAATATTATAGGGGAGGGGCCTCGCAAGGACAGCAGTGAGACCCGGGCTAGGGTACTCCGTGTTCCTTGTTTGGTTGTCGGGGTGTCCTATATCGGGAACTCACGCTGCCCTCCCAAGTTTCTTTCCCCCAATGATATTCCAACCTTGCTATTATTGTACATGTTCCCCGCATCTTGGTTATGCGCCCTGGAGGAATTCTGAGGAATTCAGGACATTAGAGTCGTTGAGGTGTGTAGTCGACGGATCCGAGTGGATCATGTGCGTATGGATAGGCTGTTCTGTCCCCTTCGTTGGATCCGGTAGAGGCTGCCCCAGCGTTAGAAAGGCCGTCCCTTCCAAGGGTTCCCATCAGTAGGCGCCTCCTGATTTTGGTTTCGGACTGTGCTGAAGTTGTGGGTGAGGGCTCCCATCAGTAGGCACCTCCTGATTTGGTTTCAGACTGTGCTGAATGTGGGAGTAGACCAAGCGGCCTACGGAGTGGAGGAGAGACTATCGGTGGACCAAGGGTGACCAACAGCCTAGTCAGTCCCAAAATCCTATGTCACCCGTGGTAGGGTGAGGGTGAGGGAGTAGTGGGTTGGCGATGAGCGACCCGCTGGTTTTGTGATTGGATGATTATCAGTCTCAATATCCTGCGTCACCTGTTGAGGGTGAGGGTGAGGGTGTGGTGGGTCGTCGATGGAGCGACCCACTGGGTTATTTGTTATGCCACTTAGAGGCTGGATAGATAAATGAATTGTGGTCGATATTGTCTGTGATGCATGGGTTGTGCTGTTGACTGAGCGTGTGGCTCACCCCTCGCATATGTTTTTCCCCAGTTGCCACTGAGCCGGAGCCGGAGCCGGAGCAGCAGTTGGAGCCGTCCGAGGGATTCCTTCAGTAGCAGAGCAGCGCTACGTTCCGCGAGTGCCAGAGGCTATCAGCATCCCTTCTTGACTGTATGTATTTTATTTCCGTGCTTGGCACGCGTTTGTATATATTCAGTTGTATTTGTGTATATTGGCTCTCACAGGACAGATGATTGAGTATCGAGTCTGTAGTATGTTTATTTATAGATTCAGTCTTTTGCTTCCGCATTTGGTGTATATATCATGTCAGCCTCTTTGTTGTCTGTGTGTCATTCTGGTTGCTTGTGTATGATATATTATTGACCTCCTGTATAGATTCTGATATTTTATATACACTTGCCGCGTCCCGGGGACGGCCGCCCTGGGGCGTGACACGAGCGAGAAGTCATTGGGAGAGTTGACTCGGTCAAAGTGGGCCCATGACTTGGTCAACCCTTTTTATTTTTTTGTGTGGTTGGGTTGACCCAAGTCAAAGCTCACTTAAATCACCCTAACCGTCTCTTAAACCTAATTAAACCTAGGTTAACACTAACCTAAGTGTGTTGACTTATTTAAGTTAGTAGCAAAAGTTGCCCTTCACTATTCATCATCTTCTCAAATAGATTTTCTCTCTCCCACTCTCTCTTTTTCTTAGATTTGAGCCACCTAGAGTGCTTGGACCTTAAAACTCAAAGCATAGAAAGGTTAGATCCGGTCCCGATCTATCTACCGGTAGTTTCGGATTCGAATTCCGAGGTGTTTAGCCCCCTCTTACCCCCCTCTTCTCCTCAGATTTCGGCCCTTCCTTGGCTAGGAGGAGATCTTGGTGGTGGAAGGCTTTGGGGAGGCGTTTCGGTGCACGAAGAGCTTCCGGTTCCCTTCCTTCCCTCTCCTTCCTTTGGGTAAGCTCTCTTTCCTTCCTTTTCTTGCTTAGATGCTTGTTAGGAGGGTGGGTTTGGGTGTTGGTGGCTGTGGGGGGGTGATTGGTGGCTGTTGGAGGCCATTGGTGGCCGGATAGAGGAGGTGGGGTGGCTCGGGCAGGGTGGTTGTCTGTCCCAGGCAGGATGGCAGCACAGGCAGCACAGGCGCAGCAGGTGGAGCAGCTGGCAGGGCGCGCGCGTGCGTGCGCGCGGGCGTGCGCTCGGGTGGAGCTGGAGGGCGTGCTGGGCGCGTGTGCTGGGCGTGCGTGCTGGGCGCTGGGCGCGGGTGTGCTGGGCGTTGGTCGTGGGCGATGGGGCGCTTGCGTGTAGGGCGCCGTGCGGGGGCGTGCGCGCGGAGCGCTGGGTAGAGGCGCAGGCGCGCTGTGCGCGCGCGGCGAGTCGATGGAGCACTGGGCGAGCCGGTGGTGCGCACGGGGTGCGCGCGGAGCGAGGCGAGGGCGCGATTAGGCGAGCGATGGTGCGCGCGGGGCGCACGCAGGGCGAGGAGCTGGGCGCGGGGCGTGCGGTGTGCGCGCGGGCCACTGAGATGGGGCGCAGTGGGCGCGCGGTGCACCCGGGTGGCTCGGCAGCGTGTCCAGGAGTGCGGGCAGGGGCCCGGCGGTGCGCCTGGGTGCGCGGGCTGAGGCGCGGCGGTGCATCCGGGGGCGGGTGGCCGTGCAGGTGGTTGCCGAGGGTTCGGGAGTGAGTCGGAGTGCTCGGGCTCGCGTGCGTACAGGCCGTATGTACGCTTGTCCGAGTGTTGGGTATTTTTAGAGTATTTTTGTGTATTTTGAGGTATTTTTGTGTATTTTACTCACCAAGTCGATCACCCTGTCTGGCAGATCTTGACGGACGGTTGCGCGACGACCCGGTTACCGGTGAGTGGGACAACCCAACCCAGTTGGGAGGCGCTACATGCACTTGGGCGTGTACCGTCCTCCCCTGGGGCACATAGTTAATATTAACTTGTTATATGTAATCCATGCAAGCATGATTAGTGTGTAGAATGCATGCCACCCTTGACTTGTATGTTAGGGACTTGCACCCTTAGGATATGTGTAAGAGCCGTGCATCCTGTCACCTTGTTATCATGCTAGGAAAGCCTCGACCTATGCATGCGTCCTATTAGTTTGATTTATTTAATTAAATGCAAACTTAAGATATTTTTAGCATGCCTTGGGGAATATTAAGGGGGCCTTGCGAGGTCAACATTGAGACCCGGGCTAGGGTACTCCGTGTTCCTTGTTTGGTTGGCGGGATGTCCTATATCGGGACCTCAGGTTGCCCTCCCAAGGTCTGTTTTCCTCATTATTATCTTATGTATTCCCCGCATCTTGGTTATACGCGCTGGAGGAATTCTGAAGAATTCAAGACATTAGAGTTGTAGAGATGTGTTGTCAGCGGATCCGAGTGGATCATATGCGATGGATAGGCTGTTCTGTTCCCTTCGTTGGATCCGTGTAGAGACTACCTCAGCGTTAGAAAGGTCGTCCCGTGCAGGGGCTCCCATCAGTAGGCACCTCCTGATTTGGTAGACGGACTGTGCTGAATGTGGGAGTGGCCAAACGGCCTACGGAGTGGGGAGAGACTATCGGTGGACCAAGGGTGATCAACAGCCTAGTCAGTCCCAATAGCCTATGTCACCTGTTGAGGGGTGAGGGTGAGGGTGTGGTGGGCCGGCGATGTGGCGACCCACTGGTTTGTGTAAGGATGATTATCAGCCTACTAAGTCCCAATATCCTTTGTCACCTATTGAGGGGTGAGGGTGAGGGTGAGGGTGTGGTGGTTCGGCGATGTAACGAACCCCCTCGGATTTGTGTTGTTTATGCCACTTTGAGGCTTTTGCTGCTAAATTGTGGTTAATATAAACTGTGATGCATGGGTTGTGCTATTCACTGAGCGTGTGGCTCACCCCTCGCATAATATTTTCTTCAGTGATTACCGAGGCGGACTTGAAGGAGGAGCTTCCCGAGTGACTGCACCAGTAGCGGAGTAGCGCCACGTCCCTCGAGTTTTGAGGCCATCAGCATCCTTCCTTTTATTGTATGTATATATTCTGTGCTTGGGCACCCAGTTTGGATTTGTATTTGGATGTATATGTGTTTATATTGGCTCTCACAGGACATATGATTATGTATCGAGTCTGTAAACTGTTGTTGATTTACAGATTCAGTCTTTTTAGCTTCCGCTATCTGTGTATACATCATGTCAGCCTCTTTGTTGTCTGTGTTGTCTTTTTAGCTGTTGTTTATAGTATACTATTGATCTCCTGTATTGACTGCTGATATCATGTATACGCTTGCCGCGTCCCGGGGACGGCCGCCCTGGGGCGTGACAAGCAGCGATGATGACAAAAATATATTTAAGCAGTGGGAGCGATCCAACAGACTTAGTCTAATGTTTATGCGCATGACTATTGCAAATAACATCAAGTCATCACTTCCGAAAGCTGATGATGCACAGACCTACCTAAAAAATGTGGAAGATCGTTTCAAAGCTGCTGATAAATCATTAGCGGGGACACTTATGGCACAACTGACAACTATGAAATATGATGGGGTGCGAGGTATGCAACAACATATCTTAGAAATGACTAATATCGCTGCAAAACTCAAGACATTGGGAATGAATGTGGATGAATCCTTCTTAGTGCAGTTCATTTTGAACTCACTTCCACCTCAGTATGAGGCATTCCAAATCTCGTATAATACGAATAAAGACAAATGGAATGCCAATGAGTTAACAAGTATGGCCATTCAAGAGGAGGCCAGACTTAAGCAAAGAGGGATTCATTCAGTTCATTTCGTTGCTCATAAAGATATTAAAAAGGGAAGAAAGCAAGGAAAGGGCAAAGGTCAAGCCCCACCAAAGGTCCATGGTCCTGCTGATGCTCCTCAGGTTCATGTGAAGACTGATAAGGGTCCAAAGTGCTTTTTCTGTAAAAAGAATGGACACATACAGAAGGACTGTTCGAAGCGTAGGGCATGGTTCGAAAAGAAAGGTAAGCACTTTGCTTATGTATGTTTCGAATCATATCTTGCTGAAGTACCTTCGAATACATGGTGGATTGACTCAGGTGCCTCTATTCATGTTTCCAATTCAATGCAGGGATTCCTTACAACCCGGAGCCCAAATCCAAATGAAAGATACATCTTAGTAGCGAACCGCATGAAAGTTGAAGTCTTGGCCATTGGAACCTATCGTTTGTCTTTGGATAGTGGTTTTTATTAGATTTGCAAAATACTGTTTATGTTCCTTCTGTTTCAAGAAACCTTGTTTCTCTTCCTAAACTAGACCTTGATGGTTATTCCTTTTATTTTGCAAATAAATCCTTTAACTTGTTCAAGAATAATATTTTTATGGGTTGTGGAACTTTATGTGATGGCTTATATAAATTGAACCTTCATTCTTCTTTTTCTGAAGCCTTAATGACCTTGCATCTTGATAGAAATATTGGAATTAAAAGAAACATGATAAATGAAAATTCTTCCTTCTTGTGGCATAAACGACTGGGACATATCTCCAGAGAAAGAATGGAAAGATTGGTAAAAGATAAGGTTCTTCCAACCTTAGATTTTACTGATTTTATAGTGTGTGTGGACTGTATTAAAGGTAAACAGACCAAACACACTAAGAAAGGTGCCACAAGAGCTAATGAGCTTCTTGAGATTGTTCACACTGATATATGTGGACCTTTTTCTTCTCCCTGTTTCAGTGGTGAAAAGTACTTTATTACCTTTATTGATGACTTTTCTAGATTTGGATATATCTATTTGCTTAATGATAAATCTCAGGCTGTGGATACCCTTGAGGTATATATTACTGAGGTTGAACGGCAATTAGACAAAAAGATTAAAGTCATTCGTTCTGATAGAGGTGGTGAGTATTATGGGAGATATGATGAAACAGGACAACACCCCGGTCCATTTGCTAAACTCCTAGCACAGTATGGAATTCGTGCACAATATACGATGCCCGACTCCTCAACAGAATGGTGTAGCTGAGAGGCGCAATCGTACATTAATGGATATGGTGAGGAGTATGATAAGTAATTCTATCTTGCCTGAATTTCTGTGGACTGAGGCCCTTAAGACTGCTGTTTATATATTGAATCGAGTTCCTAGTAAGTCAGTCCCAAAAACTCCTTTTGAGCTTTGGACTGGTAGGAAACCGAGTTTACGACACCTACATGTTTGGGGTTGTCCAGCGGAGGCTAGAATTTACAATCCACAAGAAAGAAAGTTGGACCCTAGAACAATAAGTGGATATTTTATAGGGTATCCAGAAAAATCAAAAGGGTATAGATTTTACTGTCCTAACCATAGCACGAGAATAATAGAAACTGGAAATGTAAAATTCCTAGAAAATGGTGAGAATAGTGGAAGTGATCAACCACGAAAAGTGGTCGTTGAAGAAGTAAGGGTGCAAGTTCCCTTGCCCATAACTTCTGAACCGAACCTTGCACCTATTATTGATAATCGTTCAAACAATAATGAGATGCAAATAAATGATCAACCACTCAATAATGAAATCACTAATAGTAATTCAACTCTAGAAACATCACAAGGAGTAGCATTACGAAGATCTCAAAGGGAAAAGAGATCTGCTATTTCAGATGATTACGTGGTGTATCTACAAGAGTCTGAATTTGACATAGGAATGAAGGCAGATCCAATTTCATATGCAGATGCCATAAAAGTAGATAATTCTGACAAATGGATAGATGCTATGAAAGAAGAGTTAAAGTCTATGGCTCAAAATAAAGTCTGGGATCTCGTTGAATTGCCTGAACAAGCAAAGAGAGTTGGTTGCAAATGGGTCTTCAAGACCAAACGAGACTCTAAAGGCAATATTGAACGATTCAAAGCTAGACTTGTAGCTAAAGGCTTTACTCAGAAAGAAGGCATTGACTATAAAGAGACCTTCTCTCCTGTATCCAAGAAGGACTCTCTCAGAATTATAATGGCATTGGTGGCTCATTTTGATTTAGAGCTTCACCAAATGGATGTAAAAACTGCATTCTTGAATGGGAGTTTAGAGGAAGATGTTTATATGGAGCAGCCTGAAGGCTTCTCAGAAAAGGGAAAGGAACATCTTGTGTGCAAGTTGAAGAAGTCAATCTATGGACTTAAACAAGCTTCACGACAATGGTATCTTAAGTTTAATGATACCATTGTTTCCTTCGGTTTTAAGGAAAATACCGTTGATCGGTGTATTTACTTGAAGGTTTGTGGAAGCAAGTTTATTTTTCTTATCCTATATGTAGATGACATCTTACTTGCAAGTAGCAATTTAGGTCTGTTGTACGAAACAAAACAATTCCTCACAAAGAACTTTGAAATGAAAGATATGGGAGAGGCAAATTTTGTGATTGGAATCGAAATCATTCGAGACCGAGCACAAAAGATATTGGGATTGTCTCAGAAAAGCTATATTGAAAGAGTTCTTGAAAGGTTTGGAATGCAGAATTGTTCGTCTTCAGACGCCCCAGTACAAAAGGGTGATAAATTCAGTCTTATGCAATGTCCTCAAAATGATTGGGAACGAAAACAAATGGAGGTCATTCCTTATGCATCAGCCGTTGGGAGTTTAATGTATGCGCAAACATGTACGAGGCCAGATATCAGTTTTGCAGTCAGCATGCTCGGTAGATACCAGAGCAATCCAGGAATGGCTCATTGGAAGGCCGCAAAGAAGGTTATGAGATATTTGCAAGGAACGAAAGATTATATGCTCACATTTAGAAGATCTGATCACTTGGAAGTGATTGGATACACAGACTCGGATCATGCTGGATGCCCCGATAGCAGAAAATCTACCTCTGGCTATGTCTTTCTGCTTAGTGGAGGGGCTATATCATGGAAAAGTGCAAAACAAGGAAGTATCGCTGCACACACTATGGAGGCCGAGTTCATTGCATGTTTCGAGGCTACGAATCATGCGTTATGGCTGCGAAATTTTATCTCGGGACTTGGGATTGTCGACACTATTGCCAAGCCGTTGAGAATTTTTTGTGATAATACTGCAGCAGTCTTCTTCTCTAAGAACGACAAGTACTCCAATGGTGTCAAACACATGGAATTAAAGTACTTATCGGTCAAAGATGAAGTACAGAAGCAAAGAGTGTCAATAGAAAATATAAGTACCAAGCTTATGATAGCGGATCCATTAACCAAAGGTTTAGGGCCAAAGGTTTTTAAGGAACATGTTGAAAGAATGGGTCTTCACCGCTATCCATAATGTATTATGAACTTATTGTATGATTGACACTAATGAGATCTCAAGTTTAATGTGCTTCTGTTATTTCCTATTTTTCATAATGTGTACACATGAATTGTAATGAATGAATGATAATAGGAAAATGTCCTGACAAGACACTTATGTGGAACCATTATAATAGGTTATGTAATCTAACCTATTTGATATCAAACTTATGATCAAGTTAAGTAAAATTATAATGTTGTAGTACATGGAAGGGACTACTTGTTTATTAAAGTACAACCGCCATGACTCACATTAGCAATTTTGCTTAATTATGATATTATGATGAAACTGGGTGATTAATGGGTCAAGTGGGAGAATGTAAGAATGTGACCCATTAAGAAATGAATATGGACATGTAATGATCAATGTTCCATTTCATTATTTGGTTCATAAAAGGGTACATTGGAAGAGTAAATCAATTAAGTATAAATTAATTAAGTTTTTATGTGGTTCAATTCCCATGACTATCCATTGAATAATACACAATGTATAAAGAGTAATTGTGTGTATCCCATTAAGTGGTACATAATGTATGTACATTTTCATTAAGTGATAGACAATGTATATACATCTCTTTAAAGTGGTACACAATGTATGGAATAATTGTGTACATGTATAGCCATTGGAATGAGGAAAATATTCAATGTCTTTGTATTCCCAACACCCACCCATTATTAGATACATTCCCAAAAACATTTAGTAGGTTCATTGGATTCTTCAATGGGTTTTAAGAATCCAATTTATGAGTGTGGGAGGGTTCCCCCTCTCCATCTATAAAAGGGAGTGGACTCCCAACCCATTTGTCATGTCTCACAACATCTTGTGTTTGCACAAGCAAGAGTAAGTCCACTCCATAGAGAGATAGGAGAGTGAAGAATCCTTCTATTCTTCTTCAAGTCCTTGTACCAAAAGAAGACTACTTACCATGGAGAAAGGTTTGTATATGTGTGTGTGTATATATATATATATGTATATATACTATAATGATTCCGCATGACAGAAATATATGATTATAGTATTCGCAAACATGTTAATCAAGATTCTAAGTGTTATTATGATTTATTTTACAAGGTTGACTCAACTTTATAAGAGATTGATCAACACTGTATCATGTGTAAGGATGTATATATGCGAAAATAGTATCAGTGCTTTGTTGAAGTTCCTTATTATTAGATGAGGTTTCAGTTATTGAGAGACTTCTAGCTGTTTGTATCTAATTGAATAGCGGGACGCTTGACTGTTTTCTTTTAATAAGAGGCTGAAAATGGGATTTCATACATCTGATTGGAACTAAAATCGTACGGGGAATAGTATTTAAAGTACATGCATGGCTTTCAGAAACTGGTGCATGTTTTTGGTCTATATGACCACTACTTTTTCCTTGTATGCATGGATGGTTCTTGTTATGCATGCAGGAGACTAGAATTTTCTTCAATGAACATGGAATAAAAAAATGCACTCACATATTTATGCTAGTAAAACAAAGGCAAATCAACCACCTAAAGAGATGTAATTGCACTAGTGAACATGGAAACAAACATCCACTCGCATATTAGATATACTAGTAAAACAAAAACAAATGAAACCCCTAAAGAGGTGTCATTGCTCTCTCACACATACATGTAAACATGGGAACAATATAATGGACGTGAGGATAGTAGAAAGCCCTACAATATCGCCCCATTATTATTCTAACAACAAAAACATGCAAATATAGTAGCTATAACATCAGTAGCAGTAGTGCTGGGTGGCTCAGAAGGTGGTGAGAGTTGGAGTACTGCAGTAAGCCATGAAGAGAATGAATATGAAGATGCTAAAGTTTGGAGCCATCTTTGAATCATGAACTCCTGCATTCACCATTTCAAATGGTTCAAAAAACAAAAACAATGCATGTGTTGTGTGCCTAATTCATAGAAATTCTTCCCCTCTACCTGAAGAAACGTCAGGTGGCGTCGACATTGGTGATTCGACCAGAGAATTCCCTGTTGTCAACATAAAAGAAAAAGAAGTTTAATCCAAATCAACTAAAAGTTTCAAATATCCAGAGAGCTTTGAAGTCCGTAGAGGATAGGCTCGATGATAAAATTTCTCACCCACAATGCCTTGCATGTGTCAACTGATATTACTCAAAATAGAATAAAGTAAATACAATTAAATGGAGTAAAACTTCAATTCAATCTTAGATAGATAATGTTACATCCAGTCCCAATTTCAGCCTCAATTCCAGTATACATGTGTTTCGAATTTTTTTAAAATAGTATACATCATCTAATAAAGTACACGCTTTTATAAAAAAATGAAGTATATACTCTAATGAATTGCATGGATGCATTTATAGAAAATGTAAATTTTTTTTTTCGAAGAATATGTCTTATTAATGTGAGCATATGCGTCGATAGAAATCTATCGTCGCATATAGGGCTGGAAATCAATCTTGGTGTAACAGCGCCAATCCTAGATAGTTAGATGCCATCATTTATGACAACCAAGGCCCACATGCTTGATTATTAATCTTTCAGGAATGTCGATTTGCAACAAATCTAAAGGTTTACAAGGTCTGTTTGTTTGGATAATATCAGTGTTAAGAAATCTGAGTTGCAATTCATCCAACAAAGAAAAAAAAGAAGAAGAAACATGTTCTCTAGCTGGTCCTATATGTTAAGTAAATCTACAACTTTAATGTTAAATTTAATTAGGACCCATTCGGTTTGGATGTACAGTGGAGTAGATTCCATGACTAAAAATCCAAAAAAAACACCACCATGAATCCAAACATGTTTTCATGTTGGGCATTAAAGACATATTTGACGCGTTTTAGATCACAAAATTATCTATGGTTCAAAAATTCCTAAAACAACACTTCTCTAAAGCGAGATTTCAACCCAGGTATCAGACCGTGGGTGTACGCATTGTATTTCGATCCAAACACACCCTCAAAACATATGGTACTGGACTCGTCGATGACATGGACGTGTCATATTAGCAGTTGATCTGATCTAGGGGGCGAAATTGCAAAATCTACATGAGAACGGCAGAGTATGATTATTCTTAAAAAAACAATTATTAATATACATTATTTTCTCATGAAAACCTAACAAAAAAAAAATCTATATTTCTAAAAGGATGGAATCATAGAATTTAAGAAAATGATATATCCAATCCAAATGCTACCCCATCCGTAGTCGACATGATTTTTCTTTTTTTCTAAAAATCATACTATGTCCCATTGACGTATATATTGTTATATCAAATGAAGTATATATTAAGATACAATAATATAATTTTTTTAAAAAAAATATATTTTTTATTGTATCATACACTATGATAGATCCACATATATACATTAAGATACCACAGTATATACTATGCTATTATAATATATGAGACTGTAGATGTGATTATAAAACGGATTTAGGATGTGTTTAGATGTGCAATTGAAATGCTGAGATTCATAAAACCTGCGTTTCAAACTCAACTTTTAAAAATGTTGTTTTAATAGCTTTTCAATCGCAAGATTTTTTAACTTAAAAGAAAAATAGTAGTTTGAAAAATTAAAATTTGAAAATGTGTTTGGATCTGCTTTTGAGAATTTTTAATTTTTCAAACACAGAATCTATCCAAACACGTATCCAAATTGGACCTTAGTGTATCAGCGTTCTAGAACTTAAAGCAAGCGAAGAGACATGGTGGTGAGTCACACTTACTATTGCACTCGCTAACCGGAGGCGTCTGAACATTACAAGCACGCGGAAGCTCCAACGCCCGAGTCTCATTGAGCGTCACCCCGAAAGACGACCCTCTCCCATTCAGCAGCAAGCACAGGCACCTCGGTTGGGCTTTTACAACGCTCGCAAGCTGCGTGCAACACGACTGCGTCGGGGACGACGAGCTCCTTGTCACGTAGTTCAGACAAGGCACCAAACCCACGATGGCGGAATTGCAGCCTCCGCCGCTCGATTGGGCCGACACGTTCACGACGAGCATAATTGCCAAGGCCAGGACCAGTTTGAGATATGTTGGAGCCATAATGTGTGCTTGAAAATTCTGGGAGAACCCAATGTTTTCAAAGTGTTGGGGTTGTGGTTTTTGCATGGGAGGGTGTAGTGGCTATATACAGGGAATGGGTTTTGGATATAGCATGGCTTATTGGGTGACCGAACCTCTTTGGAGTCATAAATATAAGAGTAGTTTTCCATGAGGTTGCAGTTTGATTTTGAATAAAGAAGGGGGAGGTGTGTTATAGTTTGTGTTGGATCTGTTGGTTGGTTACCGAACATAAGTTACAAGTTCTACACACTAGTTAATTATAATTTTTTTATATTATATACATTCTGTTCTTCATAGTCAATGTGACTGACACCTTGATCATTTTTTTTTTTGGTAGTCGACTGACACCTTGATCATTGAATGGGCATAGCCAGGAGGTAAGAAATCTCTGGTTATGCCGCATCAATTACAAGTAGGACATGGGTCATTTTTTGAAATTATATCATGATTTTGTTCCGAAATACACATCTCACCGCACAAATATGTTTTTTTTTTTTTTTTGTCAGAAAGTCCCAAAACTATATTCATCAAACTATGTAGCAAATGTACAAGGGAACAGGGAGGCCAAACAGGCCAATTACCTGACCAATGCGAGAGTGGAAACAGAGTGAAGTGAGGAAATAACCCCAGTAAATTGGCACTGTGCGTCCACCTCAACCCATGTACAAGATATTTTCATAGCTAAGTGGAGGGGCAGAAAATGATGGTCCGGGTTCGGATCGTCAAGATCCGTTCACTCCACTTCTTCCAATGGATTCTTCGGTGTCACCGGCAATCCTCCTCCTCGAGCGTCATTAGAAACAAGGTTGGGGGTGACCTGCAAAAGACTCTCCAATGCTCAAGTCAGCCAAGTGCACAATTTAGAGTTGTTACAAAAAAAGAATCTCACATACCTCCATAGAGAGAGTTAGAGTTGACTCCCTATTTATAGTATTCAAATGGAATCCTAGAATCCTCTATGGATCATCCTCCAATCGGACAAGGAGGAGGGGATCCTAGATTTTAGAGAATCGGTTATGTGTAATTTGAGGGATTTGCAGGATCTGCTGCCATTATCCCCTGATAAATGCATATAATTTGTTGGGATCTTGTGAATCAACTGATGATCAATTCTACATCCAGGATATATGATTATAATCTTAGAGAATCAATTACATGATAGCTCTAGATTTATTATATCTGTGTAGAATTAGATAATCAACAGTTGATTATCCTTAATAAAAAATTGAATCATAAATATACTGACTTGGATTGATGCTTGGTCGTCAGGTATAGAGGGTTTGACGGGCCGGATCCACATATGGTTGTCCATCCGGGTTGTGGGCCCTCGCTAATCGGGTCATGGGTCGCCGGTACGTGGAGCATAATTCATGGACCTGATTTTTGGGCCCTACAGATGCCCCCTTTTTTCCATCCGATTGGGATTGAAGATCCTCCTGTCGGGTGGAAAAAACATACTTGAGGCAACACGTGTCGACCGGTGCAGGTCGATTGGGAGGAGCGCCTATGGATCCTCGTGTGTTCTTTTTGCTTGTGGCGGCTCGTAGGATCTCGAGGGGGACGAGACCTGCCGCATTGGGATCAGCTCATCAGTCGAGATGGGACTTCACAAAGGGAATTAATGTTAATTGCCTTGTCAAGGCTTCCGTCTATCAGGCAGGGTGCACATTTTCAAGGTTCATTGAGGGAGACGAGGAGGTGGCGCTTCGGGAGAATGAGTCGGCTTGTCCCGAGGGGAATTAATTTAGGTCAGGCATTAACTGCGCGTGTAATGGCGCAGTTAACTCCGAGGAATAAACGTCGGTCGTGGGCCTATAAACAGGCGACGAGAGGGGTTGGCGACTCACCTCTTCTGCCTCCATCTCTCCTGCCCACCTCCTTCGAAACATTTGTTCTTGTCGATCAAAGAAATGGTGGCACTTCCACGGGGAGTCTCGGTGAGGGTGGTGGATCCCTCATTGGACATCACAAACGGTGACAGTCTCAGTCCTGGAGAGGCATATTTTTCCTCCTTCCACCTCTTGGTGCTCCGATTCCCATTGCACCCACTCATTCCCGACTTCTTGGCCTTGTTCAGCCTGCTGCCATTAATGGTCCACCTGAATGTTTTTCACATCCTCCACACTGTGCTTTACCTTAATGCGATGAAGGAATACAATCTTGGGCTTCATGAGTTCCTATGTTGCTACAAGTTCTTTGCGTGTTCTCTCGAGACGCATTGGTTCTTCCTCACTCCTAACGGGACCCGACACCTCCTGTTCAAGCTGCCCGATGTGGATCACAGGTGGAAGGACATGGTTGTGGTGAGGGACCATGGCAGTGTCTAGTTCCTAGGGTACCAGCCGTGCCGACGAGGTTTGGGACCATACGTGAGTATTCAATCTTAAGTCGTCTTTAATCCCCTCCCTGTTAAGTGTGTGACGTGCATGGGACTATTGCCTGCAGGATGTCTCGACTTGGGAGGGGAACTTCCATACCATTGTGTCTAGTTCATGGACAAGGTGGTGATCCCAGCATGCATCTCTTTCTGCTGGGATACTCATTACCTTGAGCTGGACGACCTCCGGATGCCAATGGCGGACGCCCAACCGCTATTGGCGGCATTTGGGGCATACTGGCTGTCATTGCCACCGTCTGGTGCCGAGGTTGGCTAGAGGGGTTCGAGGCGTCCCGGCGGGAGCCATCGACGGTCTAGTGCCGCCTCCTCCCCTGTCACCTAGGGAAGCAGCCGTTGGTGGCAGATAGTGAAGAGGAATGGGACTTCGACAACGTGGGGGGTGATGACCCCACGACTCCCGTTGACCTCTCCGGGGCAGTTTTGCAGGGGGTTTTGGCCTAAGCAGATGAGGCAACCATCTACGCCATGGAGCTGTTGTCCGTGCTACAGAAGGGGCAGGACGACTGTAAGGAGTCGGTGACCCAGTGGCAGATGCAGGCCATGGCCAAGGAGGCATTCGAGGATGACCTTGAGAGGCAAATGCATGACAGTCTGAGGATCACCCGTGCGAAGAGCTTCTGTCATGGTTGGAATTCGGCGTCGCTCCCAGAGGGGAACCCGAGGCTGAGGCACACGAACGTTATTGACGCCGAGGAGAAGTTTAACCTGGAGATGTATCCAGAGCTTCCCTCTCACTGCCGCTATCGTTTGAGTGGCGCTCATCGGAGTTGGTAGCTCACTCCTGTTCTTTTTTTTTTACTTTCCCCTTTTTGTAATCAATTTTCTATCGATAAAAGGGAATTTTTCATGGAACAAATATGTATAGTGTGTCCGGTAATCATGTTTATTTTCTCATCTTATTTGATCTTATCAGCATCGTCTGTTTGTACGTCCTTAATGACCGCGGTGCGCTGAGATTGTGCAGGGCTAGGGTTCCAATCGCTCGAGGTGACTTTTCTCAATGCACCAATAAGACGAATAGTTTAAGTCACTCTCGTGACGTGGTCCTATAGTCATTTCGGTTAGATCGGGTCAGCGTCGAGAGTGATACACCCATAGGTTAGCCAGCCATCCTTTTGGTATGAACCATCACGTGGTATCAATTTTTGGACGGTGGGTTTCCCCCAAGTTCATGTCGTTGGTATGGTAGTTTTGGGGCAATTTCATCCCATTGATGTGAACCTTTTGAGGCGTTGTTGTTTGGGAGCTGGACCATGACCCTGATGATTTGAATCGTATAGGTGGCATCATCCTGAAAGACATATTTGCGTTGTCTTTGGGTTCGAACAGCCTTCGGGTATCCCCTTATGTGGAGGAGAACCTCGGTCTACCCCTAACTTGAGCCGTCTGCACAGCGTCACCTTATGGGGATTAATTTGCGTGTCCATTGGCCTGAACTATTGTGAGTGCATAGCCCTTAGGAACTCGGTTTGTGATCCCTACTTTTATCTGCCTGCGTGGTGTCAGCCTGTGGGGGTTTGGTTTATTTCTGGCTTGAGCTAGCCGAATGGTGATACCCTTTGGGAGCTGGTTCGTGTCTTCAGTTAAAACCGTTTGTGTGGCATCTCTCCGTCGGACTCGATTTTTCCCTGGCTTGAGTCGACTGGCAGCGTCACCCTACAGGATTCAATCTGTGTCCTTGGCTTGAACCGGCTAACAGCATCACCCTACGGGATTCGGTCTATACACCTTTTCTGAGTCGGCTGGCAGTGCCACCCTATGGGTTTGGTCTGGGTGTACCCCTGGATTGAGTTTGCTGGCGGCGTCACCTTATGGGGTTCACTCATTTCCTCTGGCTTGAACCGTCCGAGCGGCGTCACCCTTGGAGGAAGTATAGTTTGTATCCGACCACATATATGGGGGTGAGGGAGTAGTGTTTACCTTGCTCGACTGGTGATGTATACGTGGATAGACCCAGTCTGATGTGGTCCGTTTACGACCATCAGTATAGGGGGAAGGTGGCAGCTGGTGTTGGACCTGTCCTGACGCCGTATGTGTTCGAAGGAGAGGACCGAAAATAATATACTAATCCCCATAAAAGAAGGGTATGGAAACAAATATTTGCAAGCATTCATTAGACAATTACAACAATCACACGCAAGCTAATGGAATGAAAATAAATCAAAACAGTCTTGGACCTTATTCATAAACGCTGCCTGGCTTACACATAATACTTTCTCAAGTTCATGGTGTTCCAAGGGATGGGTACATTTCATGGACCGACTATGTAGAGCTTGTATGCCCCATTGCCATAAGCCCCCACCACCTTATATGGGCCCTTCCAAGTGACTCCGAGCTTCCCAGCATTGAGCTCTTGAATGTTATCAGTGACACGCTAGAGGACTCACTCATCAGGAGTGAATGATTGGGTGCACACTTTTTTATTGATGTGGAGAGCTTGTTGGCGTTGGTGGTAGCTTGATAGATGATGGTAGCTTCCCTTCGTTCTTCCAGCAAGACAAGGTTATCTGCGAGAGCCGCGTTGTTCTTCTGAGAGTCAGCGAGCCCGACCACAAGGTGGGGAGCAAAACCTCCGTGAGGATAATCGCCTGTGTCCCATAAGCGAGGGCGAAAGGGGTTTCCTCGATTGGCTTCCTCTGTGTGGTGTGATATTCCCAAAGGACGCTCAGGAGTTGATCCAACCACTGTCCTTTCTTGTCCTCAAGCCCCTTCTTTAAGCAGCTAAAAATCGTGTGGTTAGTAACCTCGATCTTGATATAGCTCAGTTTGTAGCTCAGTGCCTTACCTGTCAGTGCATCAAGGCTGAGCATCAAAGGTCTTCTGGAGAATTGCAGCCCCTTTCCATTCCTCAATAGAAGTGGGAACACATCACTATAGACTTTGTCACAGGTTTACCCAAAACTCGATTGGGTCGTGATGCTATTTGGGTCATAGTAGATCGCTTGACCAAGTCTACTCATTTTCTAGCTATAAAGGCGAGAGATTCACCCGAGGTCTTAGCGCGATTACTTGTTCAGGAGATTATTCGACTTCATGGTGTTCTGGTCAGTATTGTATCTGACCGAGATACACGCTTTACATCGCGTTTTTGGTGTATTCTTTATGAAGCTCTTGGGACAAGATTGGACTTCAGTCCAACTTTTCATTCTCAGACTGATGGTCAATCTGAGTGTACCATTCAGATTCTGGAAGACATGCTTCGAGCTTGTATAATCGACTCTGGTGGTAGTTGGGAGGATCATCTTCCATTGGTGGAGTTCGCTTATAACAACAGCTATCAAGCAAGCATTTAGCTGGCGCCATATGAGGACTGTATGGTCGTAGTTGCAGGTCACCGTTGTGCTGGGACGAGGTTGGAGAGCATCAACTTTTGGGTCCTGACATTGTTCGAGATACATCCGAGAGGGTTAACTTGATTCGCGACTGCATTCAAGTAGCCCAAAATCGTCAGAAAAGCTACGTTGATCAGCGTTGAAAACCTCTTCAGTTTGAAGTTGGTGATCATGTGTTCTTGAAAGTCTCTCCTATGAGAGGTGTCTTGTGGTTCGGCATTCGAGGAAAGCTTAGTCCTAGATTCATTGGTCCCTTTATGATCCTTGAGGGTGTTGGTGAGGTAGCTTATCGATTGGCATTACCTCCGCAGTTATCGCAAGTCCACGACGTGTTTCACGTATCTCAGCTAAGGCGATATATTCGTGATCCCTCTCATGTTATTGAGTATGGGCCACTGCAGTTGGATGAGGATCTTACTCTAATCGAGCGACCCGTCGAGATTTTGGATCGCATGGAGCATGTGTTGCGCAACCGTACTATGCCAATGGTTAAAGTGTGGTGGCAACACCATTCTAGGATAAAACAAAGTTGGCGAAAATGGCAGTGGCTCTCCTTCCCTCGACTGCAGCTCCTAGGGGTCACTTCCACCAGCACCTGGACGACGATAAAGATGTAATAATACCCCTCTATGTGTTGTCTAAAGGTGGTTAGTTAAAGAACCATTTAAAAGGAGGGTATTGGTTGAAGAAAAAGAGGAGACAATTGGCAAGAAGAGAAGAAACCCTGTTGTTTTTTGGATCCAACCTTCCCACCACCTGAAACTAGATGGAAAGAGAGCATCTAGAGAAGAACACCATCCTTTTCATCTTCTTAGTCCACCTATATCTCTATGTTTGCTTTTTCTTTCTTCTCTAGGGTTTAAACAAAAGAGTTTGTCTCCACCATTGTGAAAACCCTGTAATCACTAGATTGTAAGCTAGTTAAGATTATATATAAAGCCTAGATTTAAATAATTTGTGTGTGTAATTGCATATCTATTGAACTAAGCTCTCCATTTGGAAACGAGATTCACCTGACGGATGGCTTGTACTAGGGCCGTTAGCCAGTTGGTCTAAGGACCATTTGAAAAGCACCCCCCCCTGTTGTTCCATCAAGTACGGGTTGATCCCCAAGGACTACTAACCCTTTTCTTTGTGTTTCTTTTTTCCTCATTATGTATTTATTTAAATTCTTGTTGTTTCCATCCTACTTCATTTACTGCTTGACTGTTTTCAGGATTTGGTTTTGATTGCTTTATACCGGTTTCCTGATGCTTATTGAGCGACAGCTCAGGGAAGAGCCGTCGGGTTTGTTCATTTGAACTCACATTTATCTGTAGTGGTTTAATGTTGCTTTCTTTGTTGTTTCTACTGAGATCTACATATCAACGCCTTACTGTTGAGCCATCGCTTTTTACTCTTATCAAAAGCTAGCATAGTAAAATTGCATTTTTTTTAAATTGTTTCTGCTGTTTTCTTGTTAACCTTCCCAACGGCTTATAGGTGAGCCGTTGATTTATTTTCATCAAAAGCCAGCTCAATCAATCGCATTTGTAATTTGCTTTCCTGTTGTTTTCTTGTGAACCTTCCCGACGACTTGCAGTTGAGCCGTCGATTTACCAAAAGACCCAAAGCGGTAAATTACATTTTGAATCTGTTAGTCTGACTTTCTCACTTATCTGAGCAATTACTCTTACCATAGCTGTCGATTGGGCTTCTCCATTTCACATCTGTTCTCCTTTGGATTTTTTTTAATTTTCCCCTTCAAGGTTTACAAACTCACTGGTTTGTTGAATTTATGTCATTTTGATCAACTTCCTCTCTAAATTCTCCTTTTCCTAAGCAATAGCTCACACTAGAGCCATCGGTTTGTGTAGTTCATCTGATTTCGGTTTTCAATGGTTTGTGTAGTTCATCTGATTTCAGTTTTCAATCTTTGTTTAACTTATTGCTCACCATTTTCTTTTGGATTAATTATCCAAATACCCCTGCAGCAAACCCCCAATTATTCATGTGCCCCAACCTTTTGAAAAAAAATTTCTATACCCCTGCAGCAAACACCTAATTTTTTTTCTACCCTCATCCCTCTAATTCCCCCAGCCCCACAAATTGCAGTTTTCCCCCTATAAGTGTTAAATTTGTGTCATTTTGGAATTTATAATATGGGTGTTATTATTATTATTATTTTGGTGATTGTTCCCCCTAGTTGAATGATTTACCAGTGTTTTCTTTGGTTTGACAACTGCCTTGGCGTAATTGGAAATGTTTATTTTTTTTTGGGTTTTCAGTTCTGATTGGTATCCGGATTTTCATTTGTTACTGGTTGGTGGTGGATTAGCTATGGATAATTAACCCTTTTGGTGTGATAGGGACACCTTGGGTGAGCTTAAGAAGTCTCACCTCCCCATTGGTTATTTTTTTTCCTTTTATTGAATAGTTGGGTAAGCTTAGCTTAAGTTCACCTCCCTTATTAGCTTCACCACTATATAAACCCCCCTTCAAGTGACTTTATCTCACTAAAACCCTCATTTTCTACTATTCTTTCTCTCTCTTTTGTGGCTGTCTCAGCTGATCCTTGTTGAGAGGGTTTGGTAGGGGTGTTTGTGAAATCATTTTTTTTGGTGGATCATTGTTGGGGGAAATGTGTGGGTTGTTCAGGTATGTTGAATAGCTTGTGTATGCTTGTATTAAGTTACTCTCCCTTCCTAATCCTTCCTTCCCATCTCTGTTTGCTCTGCTTTTGTGTTGATCAGCTGTGGTTAGTTGTGGAGAAAGTGATTATTGTCACGCCCCAGGGCGGCCGTCCCCGGGACGCAGCAAGTGTATATATAATATCAGAATCTACACAGGAGGTCAATAATATATCATACACAACAACTAGAATGACACACATGCAACAAAGTGGCTGACATGATATATACACCAAATGCAGAAGCAAAAGACTGAATCTGTGGATAAACATTCTACAGACTCGATACTCAATCATATGTCCTGTGAGAGCCAATATACACAAATACAACTGAACATATACAAACACATGCCAAGCACGGAAATCAAATACATACAGTCAAGAAGGGATGCTGATAACCTCTGGCACTCGCGGAACGTGGCGCTGCTCCGCTACTGAAGGAATCCCTCGGAAAGGTCCAACTGCTGCTCCGGCTCTTGCTCAGGCTCAGTGACCACTGGGGAAAAACATATGCGAGGGGTGAGCCACACGCTCAGTGAACAGCACAACTCATGCATCACAGACAATATTTACCACAATTCCATTATTTATCCAGCCTCTAAGACATAACAACATAACACAGTGGTTCGTACTCCGCCGAACCACCACACCCTCACCCTCACCCATCAATGGGTGACATAGGCTATTGGGACTGATAATCATCCAACCACAAATCCAGTAGGTCGCTCATCGCCAACCCACTACACCCTCACCCTCACCCTACCACGGGTGACATAGGATATTGGGACTGACTAGGCTGTTGGTCACCCTTAGTCCACCGGTAGTCTCTCCTCCACTCCGTAGGCCGCTTGGTCTCCACCCACAACTTCAGCACAGTCCGTCACAAAAATCGGGAGGCGCCTACTGATGTGGGTCCTCCGAAGGACGGCCTTTCTAACGCTGGGGCAATCTCTACCGGATCCAACGAAGAGAACAGAACAGCCTATCCATACGCATATGATCCACTCGGATCCGCCGACAACACATCTCTACAACTCAAATGTCATGAACTCTTCAGAGTTCCTCCAGGGCGCATAACTACGATGCGGGGAATTAAGTACAATAAAAGCAAGGTTGTAATATCATTGGGGGAAAGAACTCGGGAGGGCGGCGTGAGTTCCCGTTATAGGATACCCCGACAACCAAACAAGGAACACGGAGTACCCTAACCCGGGTCTCACCGCTGTCCTCGCAAGGCCCCTCCCCTATAATATTCACTAATATGCTAATAATCATACCAATCATACAACATTACATATAATATTATTGGGACTAGAAACCTTGGGAGGGCAGCATGAGGTCCCGATACAGGACATCCCGACAACCAAACAAGGAACACGGAGTACCCTAACACGGGTCTCAATGTTGACCTCGCAAGGCTCCTCCCTATAATATTATCTAAGGCATGCGATTTAACATACACTAGAATTTTAATTTAATAAATAAACTAGTAGGACGCATGCATAGGCCGAGGTTTCCTAACATGAAAACAGGGGCATGGTGCATGGCTCTTACACCTATCCTATGGGTGCAAGTCCCTAACATACAAAGACTAGGGTAGCATGTATTCTACATTTAAAATCATGCTCACATGCAATACATATTACTACAGGTTAATATAATCCACGGTGCCCCAGGAGAGGTCGGTATATGCCCAAGTGCGTATAACGCCTCTCTACTGGGTTGGATTGTCCCACTCACCGATATCTGGGTCGTCGCGCGACCGTCCGTCCAGATCTGCAAGACAGACATTCAATATGGTGAGAACAAAACATAAATACTCTAAAATACCCAAACATACAAAACCCACAACTAAACACCTAACACTCGGGCAAACGTGCATACGACCCGCACGCACGCTAGCCCGAGCACCCCCGGCAACCACCCGCACGGTCGCCCGACCGCCCGGGTGCACCGCCGCGCCACAGCCAACGCACCCCGCGCACCGCCGGACCTCCCGGGTGCACCGCGCGCCCCCTGCGCCCCAGCGCAGCCGCCCGTGCACACCCCGCACGCCTCGCGTTGGCTCGCGAGCACCCCGCACGCCCCGCGCACAGCGCCTCGCCCCGCGCGCACCCCGCGCGCACCACCTCGCTCCGCGCGCACCCCGCGCGCACCACCTGCCTCTACCCCGCGCACCACCCACGCCTCAGCCCAGCGCCCGGTATCCGCGGCCCAGCACCCAACGCTCAGCGCCCAGCACCCGGGACCCTCACCCAGCGCCCACGCGCACGCACGCGCAGCACGCGCCCAGCGCGCCTGCAAGCATGCCCACGCTGCTGCCCGCGTTGCCTGCCTGCACGCGTCGCCGAGTGGCCCGAGCACCGTTCGCCTGCACGCCCGGCACTGCTCGCCTGATGCCCGAGCACCTCCTGCCCTGCTCGCCTACGCGCCCAGCTGCCAGCCCGGCCTGCCCGCGCGCACAGCCCACAGCCTGCCTACCCGCATGCCTCTCCCTGCACCCCCCCGAGCACGCACCCGCGCGCACGCGGTCGCGCGCCCGGCAACCTAGTGCACTTGCTCCCAGCCTACCCGAGCTAGCCCTGCCAGCCTGCCTAGCGCGCACGCCCAGCCCTGCTGGCCCCCAGCGCCAGCCGAGCGCCCGCACGCCCAGCCCTACTGGCCCCCAGCACCGCCCGCGCGCACGCGCGCGCGCGCCCGCGCCAACCACTGCGCCTGCCACAACCCTCCGCGCGCCCGCGCCAACCACTGCGCCCGCGCCAACCACTGCCAGCCCGAGCCCCTCTACCACCCACCTCCGACCAGCACCACAGCCTCCGACCGCCTCCCACAGCCCTCCGGCGGCCACCCACCGCCGTCAACCTCCTCCCAACCCCATTTCCACCCTCCTAGCATACATCTAAGCAAGAAAGAGAGGGAAAAGAGGCTTACCAAGGGGAGGAAAGGAAATCCGGTTGCTCTCCGCGCACCGAAACCTCTCCCAAAAGGTTTCCAACGCCCGGATCTACCTCCACCACCGAGATGGCTCAAATCAGGGACGAAGAGAGGGAGGACGGAGGGGAAAATCTCACCGGAAATGGGATTTGAAACCACCGGGGTGTAGATCGGGACCCGATCTACACTTCCTAGGTTTTAGGTTTTTAGGTTTGAGGGGTCTAGGGGGCTCAAAAGTGAGAAAAGGAGAGAGGGGAGAGAGAAAATCAAGTTGGTAGGGATGACGAATAGTGATTTCGAAATTAGATCCCACCTTTATATAGTGTGCGACTTAAAAACCCAGATATGCCCCGGAACTGCGAAATTTCGGGAACGTTACCAGAATTCGATGAAATTTTCGTGAGAGGCCTAAAATGGCACCAGGACACCAAATATGCAGTTAGATTTCCAATCGGAGTCCTCTAACTCAGGACTATAGCTAACAGTCCAAAAATTAGCGGTACAGATCGAAAACTGAAAAAAACGAAAAACATCCAGAATGCTCCAACGGTTACCAGCAGGTTAAAAGTGACACATATATAACAATTATGGTGATGGAGACTTGTTTAATGCTTAAAGAGGTATGGCAGATCTCTGTCTTCTTGAAATCCTTGTAATACTAGTACCCAGAGTCATATTCCGAGGTTCAGGTCTTCATGTTCCATGATCATGCGATGTCTAGATTCTATGCATGAAATTTGGGGTTAAAATGTTATCTGTGTTGGAAGTTATGAGTCAATCTCTAAGGACTATCCAGATTCACGTGTGAAATGACCAGCTTCTGAAACTAATTTATTTCTAGCAGTTAGAAGCTTAATTAGACTCCAATGTCTGCATCCATTATGATCCTCACATGCGAATGAATGTGTGTAAATTATTTCAGAATTTTTGGATGTGTACTTGGTGCTGGAGTGAAGAAAGTTCATGGATGTTTGGGGGTAGACGAGCCAGTTCTGGCATGTGTGAGTTTTTATGCTATTATGCATGCTGTGATCTATATCTGGAGTTGGTGCTTGATGATATATGCTTGTTTATGTGTCATGAGTTATCATATTCAATTTTAGCACCATTGGTTGTAGGATCTAGAAGTTATCGATTTTCTTGCAAGTTTGTGTTGTGGTGGGAGTGCGTCGTGCTCTTCCCACTCCCGCCCTGCTCGCTATCCCACATCAACTCCTCATGGATTGAGCGAGTGACGATTTGGTATTGGTGAGTGGTCCGACCCATGCAATAGAAGTAATAATAGCATGCTTGTTAGGAACTATAGTGTAATTTATGCAATGGGATGATATTATAGAGAACTTTTGGGTTGTATTGCTTGTATATGATGATGGATGTGCTATGTAGGATTAAATATCATGTTCTAAGATCATTTGTACATACTTATTGATATGCTCCTTCGAGTTAGCTATAATTCTTGCCTCTACTTCTCCTTACACCCTGTTCGCACGTTTGGTGGGTGCTTAATTACCTCATGCTCGTAGTAATAACTTTATACCCTGTTTTTTTTAAGATAGATGGGTGTATGACTAGTTTATAAGGTCATAATTAACATTAGTAAGTGTGGATAAGAAATAGCTTTCCCCCGCGTCCTCATGATGCACCTGTTGGGAATTTTATGGATTTCAACTAGCTAGTTATCGAGTATGGTATACGTTGATTAATGTGATCCCCGTGAGTGTGGAGTGTATCACCCCGACGTCATCGTGCGTTGAAGCTACCCAGCGTCGGAGCTACCATGTGAGGTGCCTCCCCGTGACTGGTACCATCGTGGGCAGGCAACCAGGGAGAGGGTACCTGGGAGAGGGCTACCAGATGACGTGGAGTGATTGTGGAGTATTTGTTGACATCTTGTTGTGTATTCGTTTAAGTGTTGACTATGCATTATCTTCATTGTGTGGTGGTTGACTATTCACTGTGTCACGCCCCAGGGCGGCCGTCCTCGAGACGTGGCAATAATGAAATATCAGCTATCAAGTACAACAGATCAATAACGACTCCAATAAACAATACACAAGCTGGCAAACCAATGATAACTGATAACTCAACTGAAAAGCGGAAGCATAAGATATCAACAATGTCTATAAACCAAAAACATTATTACAGACTCGAATACACAATCATTGTCCTGTGAGAGCCAAGTCTAGTACAAATAACATACAACTTGTGCCACATGCACGATTTACTATACATAAAATGACTCTAGGACTGCTGACAGCCTCGCACTCGCCACCCGCCGGAAGAACGCTCCACGCCCATAAGACCACGCCATAGGGAAGCTCCAGCTCCACGCCCAACACTGCCCCTGAAAAGAAACAGTATGCGAGGGGTGAGCTACAAGCTCAGTGAGTGGCTGGAAACCAATCACCATTACAACAGTTCAATGTTAAGGCAATTTTCTTTCAAGGAAAAACATGGGTGAAAACCCAATGAATAACAAGGTCAGGCGGCGGCGCGACCAACCTCACCCTCACCCTCACTCCCGGAGGAAGACTCTTGGGACTTTTGGGGAGAGACCATACCATTGGTCGAAGAGACGCGGAATTACATGTCTACACAACACTACTGGATCACCAACCTCACAGTCACCCTCACTCCCGGAGGGAGACTCTTGGGCCTCTTGGGGAGAGACCATACCGTTGGTCGAAGAGACGCGGAATTACTGGTCTACACAACACTACTAGTTCATCTACATCGAGATAACTGCCCAACGATGTCTTTGAACATCGATACACAACCGGACCTAACAACTATGGGAACGGACGAACAACGAATGGGTCACGCGGCAACGTGTCTTCACCTTATCCTCACCCTCACCCTTTAGAGGTGACATAGGACAATTGGAGAGATTAGACTCCTCTACACCGTTGGTCCTTTCCCCGGGTAGTCTCTACCTGGTATACTCCCACAATCAGTACGCTCCTGAACGCATCGGTAGTACCTATGGATGGGAGCCCTCTGTCAGGAAATCTTTTCCAACGCCGGGGAGTTCCTACACGGATCCAACGAAGGGGAGACCGATTCCATGCTCGCAATATCATTCGTTAGCCCTCTCTCGGGTAGCCTCTACCTTGTATACCCCCATGATCAGTACATCTTGCCGCATGCATCGATAGTACCTACAGGTGGGGACCCTCTGTGAGGACAGCTACAAACCCGGGCCGCTTCAACACGGACGACATTGGGAGGAAACACTCCATGTTCGCAAAGCGAACCCAATGTAAAAACAACTACTCTCGATAATCACATATCGATGATATCGAATACTATTGTATTCCCACACGGTTGCGTCGCTCGGACACAAGGGGGGGTTGCCTCTGCTCTCACGCAGAAATAATCTCAAGGCACATAACCCAACAGGCGATTCATATACACACCTAGCACAGGTAGGCCTAGCTTAATGCCACAACTACCAGCTTAACAAAACCGATAAGATAATGAATTCTCCTGAATTCCAAACGAGCGCATCGCTCGGATGCACGGGGGCGATTACATCGCTAGCGCTCTAACTAATAAGGTACAACCCAACAACAGATCATACCCATGCCTATTTCAGATAGGCCTAATCAGTTTTAACATGCGCATATCCAGGAGAATTATATCTAGTTATGTACATGAACTACATGCACAATAACCCATCAAATAATTATAGGGATATTGCCTAACATGGATTTACATCATAATAAATCATACAACATGTCACATAAGCACACAAGGCCTAACTTAAGCATGCGTTGGATATCACCAACTTAAAAGGTAAGGGTCAAGCTCAAATCTCACGCACTAACAGGTGCATGCCAATATTCCAAATGAACCTGAGTCGAGTAGGAAATCGCATCTACTTACTCAGCTCGTGCAGAGGGAGAGGGCGAGAGAGATCATCATCTCATGAAGTTGGTCATAGCCTTGCCCCATTAGCATGGGCGCAACAACTACACCACGCCCTCGAGTCTTATCGCAATGGAATATTAGGCAGGTGCCCGTTATTAACCCATACTTAATCATGCTGAATATTCCAATTAATATGGTGGGAGTAGTATTACAATACTACCTAAGGCATGCCATATTCTATACTTCCATACACATTACAGAATACATGCCCATACTATAGGGGCGCATACGATACAATCATTTATACATGGATACAATGTCACGCACCAGGGCTGCCGTCCCCGAGATGTGGCAATAATGAAATATCAACTATCAATACCTGAGGTCAATAAAGACTCCAACAACAACACACAAGGTGGGAAAGCAATGATAATGATAACTGACTGAAAAGTGGAAGCATAATATATAAACAATGTCTATAAACCAAAAACATTATTACAGACTCGAATACACAATCACTGTCCTGTGAGAGCCAAGTCTAGACCAAATAAAATACAACCTGTGCCACATGCACAATTTACAATACATAAAATGACTCTAGGACTGCTGACAGCCTCGCACTCGCCACCCGCCGGAAGAACGCTCCACGCCCATAAGACCACGCCACAGGAAAGCTCTAGCTCCACGCCCAACACTACCCCTGAAAAGAAACAGTATGCGAGGGGTGAGCTACAAGCTCAGTGAGTTGCTGGAAACCAATCACCATACAACAGTTCAATACTAAAGCAATTTCCTTTCAAGGAAAACATGGGTGGAAACCCATGGATAACAGGGTCACACGGCGGCGCAACCAACCTCACCCTCACCCTCACTCCCGAAGGAAGACTCTTGGGACTTTTGGGGAGAGACCATACCGTTGGTCCAAGAGATCCAGAATTACTAGTCTACACAACACTACTGGATCACCAACCTCACCCTCACTCCCGGAGGGAGACTCTTGGGTCTCTTGGGGAGAGACCATACCATTGGTCGAAGAGACCCAAAATTACTGGTCTACACAACACTACTAGATCATCAATCCCTGAGATAACTGCCCAACGATGTCTTTGAACATCGATATGCAACCGGGCCCAACATCTATGGGAACGGACGAATCACGAATGGGTCACGCGGCGACATGTCTTCACCTCATCCTCACCCTCACCCTTTACAGGTGACATAAGACTTTTGGAGAGATTATACTCCTCTGCACCCTTGGTCCACCGATAGCCCTTTCCCCGGGTAGTCACTACCTGGTATACTCCCACGATCAGTACGCTTCCGAACGCCTCGGTGGTACCTACGGATGGGAGTCCTCTGTCAAGACAGCTTTTCCAACACTGGAAAGTTCCTACATCGGATCCAACGAAGGGGAGAACGATTCCACGCTCGCAATATCATTCGTTAGCCCACTCCCGGGTAGCCTCTACCTGGTATACCCCCACGATCAGTACATCTTGCCGCATGTGTCGATAGTACCTACAGGTGGGGGCCCTCTGTCAAGACAGCTACAAGTTGGGCCGCTTCAACACGGACGACATTGGGAGGAAAAACTCCATGTTCGCAAAGCGAACCCAATGAAAAAACAACTACTCTCGATAATCACATATCGATGATATCGAACACTATTGTACTCCCACACCGTTGCGTCGCTCAGACACAAGGGGGGGTTGCCTCTGCTCTCACGCAGAAATAATCCCAAGGCACATAACCCAACAGGCGGTTCATATACATGCCTAGCACGGGTAGGCCTAGCTTAATGCCATAACTACCGGATTAACAAAACCGATAAGATAATGAATTCTCCCGAATTCCAAACGAGTGCATCGCTCGGATGCACGGGGGCGATTACATCTCTAGCGCTCTAACTAATAAGGTACAACCCGACCACGGGTCATACCCACGCCTATTTCAGATAGGCCTATCAGTTTTTAACATGCGCATATAAATATATCCAGGAGAATTATATCTAGCTATGTGCATGAACCATATGCACAATCATCTAATAATTGACCATAAGGGATTTACATCATAAACAACAAACCATACAACATGCATACATGGTATGGCCCACTTAAACATGCATAGGTGGCCATTAATCATATAAGCACACACGGCATAACTTAAGCATGCGTTGGATATCACCAACTTAAAAGAAAGGGTCAAGCGCGATCTCGCGCACTAACACTGTCACGCCCCAGGGCGGCCGTCCCCGGGACGCAGCAAGTGTATATAAGATATCAATACACAAGAGTTCAATAACATACTCAAACAACAGCAAATATGACAACACAGATAAAGCAGGGCTGACATAATATATACACCAAATGCGGAAGCTAAAAAGACTGAGTCTGTAATCAAAAACATACTACAGACTCGATACATAATCGTATGTCCTGTGAGAGCCAACATGTCCATACATATACAAATGAAAATCCATACATATCCCAAGTAGGTGCCCAAGCACAGAATATATACATACAACAAGAGAAGGGTGCTGATGGCCTCAAAACTCGAGGGACGTGGCGCTACTCCTCTACTGGTGTAGTCGCTCGGGAAGCTCCTCCCTCAGAGATCACTGAAAAGATAATATGCGAGGGGTGAGCCACACGCTCAGTGAATAGCACAACCCATGCATACAGTTCATATTAACCATATTTAATCAAGTAACTAGCCCAAAGCGGCATAAACATCACAAATCCGGGGGTTCGTCACATCGCCGAACCCCATACCCTCACCCTCACCCTCACCCTCAATAGGTGACCTAGGATGTTGGGACTTAACGGGTTGATAATCATCCATACATAATCCTGTGGGTCGTCGCATCGCCGGCCCACTATACCCTCACCCTCACCTCTCAACAGGTGACCTAGGCTCTTGGGACTGACTAGGCTGTTGGTCACCCTCGGTCCACCGATAGTCTCTCCCCACTCCGTAGGTCGTTTGGCCACTTCCACGTTCGGCGCAGTCCTTCTACCAGATCAGGAGGCGCCTACTGATGGAAGCCCCTGCACGGGACAACCTTTCTAACACCGGGGTAGTCTCTACACGGATCCAACGGAGGGAACAGAACAGCCTATCCATCGCATATGATCCACTCGGATCCGCTGACAGCACCACTCTACAACTCTAATGCCTTGAATTCCTCTGAATTCCACCAGCTCGCATAACCAGGATGCGGGGAAAATACATAAGGTAAAATGAGGAAAAGAGACCTTGGGAGGGTAACCTGAGGTCCCAATGTAGGACACCCCGACAACCAAACAAGGAACACGGAGTACCCTAACCCGGGTCTCAATGTTAATCTCGCAAGGCCCCCCTTATATTCCCCAAGGCATGCTATCAATATTAAAGCTTGCATTTAATTAAATAAATCAAACTAATAGGACGCATGCACAAGTCAGGGCTTTCCTAGCATGATAACGGGGTGACATGATACACGGCTCATGCACAAAACCTAAGGGTGCAAGTCCCTAACATACAAGTCTAGGGTGGCATGCATTCTACACGCACAAATCATGCTTACATGGATTATATCAAAGCAGTTAATACTAACTATGTGCCCCAGGGGAGGACGGTACACGCCCAAAGCATGTAACGCCTCCCAAACTGGGTTGGGTTGTCCCACTCACCGGAAATCGGGTCGACGCGCGACCGTCCGTCGAGATCTGCAAGACAGGGTATTAACTGGTGAGTATAAATCCACAAATACCCAAAATACACAATTAAATACCCAAAACCCACAACAAACACCTAACACTCGGGCAAACGTGCACACGACCCGCACGCACGCTAACCCGAGCACTTCGGCAACCACCCGCACGGCCACCCGACCGCCCGAGTGCACCGCCACGCTTCAACCCGCGCACCCCGCGCACCGCCGGCACCTCGCCGCGCCTCACGCGCACCACAGCCGCCTCACCGCGCCCCCGTGAGCACCGCACTGCCTCGCCGCGCCCCAGCGCGCACCACACTGCCTCCCGCACGAACTCTCCTCGGCCATCACCTCGCGCACGCACCACTGCACGCCGCGCCCCCGCGCGCACCCTGCACAACCTCCCGCACGCGCACTGCCCTCGGCCATCACCCCCTCCCCATCACGGGCACGCCCAGCACCGCCGACCCGCGTGCATCGCCGCTCGCACCTCTCCCCGCACCAGCCGCTCGACCAGCCCCTCCCGGGTGCACCAGCGCGCAGCACGCCCAGCGTCCGCACGCCCAGCACAGCCGCGCGCAGCTGCTCGACCCGCTCCTCGCACCAGACCCGCGCGACCAGCCCGACCAGCACGCACGCCCTGCACTCCCGCGCACAGCACGCACGTCCTGCACGCCCGCTCTGCTGGCCATCAGCTCCCCCGAGCGCACGCCCGCGCGCGTCCAGCCGGCACGCTGCCTGCACTGCTGCCGCTGCTGCCTGCTGCCCGGAACAGACCCCACTGCCCGAGTACCTCCACCACCACCCAATGGCCTCCGACGGCCTCCGACCGCCCCCAACCACCTCCGACGACCCCCCACTGCCGCCGACCACCTCCCAAACCCAAAAACCCCCTCCTATCAAGCATCTAAGCAAGAAAAAAGAGGGAAAGAAGCTTACCAAGGGGGAGGAAGAGGTGACCGGGTGCTCTCCGCGCACCGAAACCTTTCTCAAAGGTCCTCCTACGCCCCGATCTATCACGGCCCTCGAAACGGCCCTAATCAGACGAGAAAGAGGGGAGGACGGGGAGGCTAGGATCGTCGGAATCAGGTTTTGAAGGTACCGGGGTGTAGATCGGGACCCGATCTACACTTCTTAGGTTTTAGGTTTTTGGTTTTGAGGGGTCTAAGGGCCTCAAATGGGAGAAAAAGAGAGAGAGAGGAGAGAGGGAAAGTTGGTAGGGATGATGAATAGTGTTTTCAAAAATTAGATCTCACTTATTTATAGTGTGCGACTTAAAAACCCAGATACGCCCCGGAACTGTGAAATTTCAGAAACGTTGCCGGAATTCGATGAAATTTTCATGAGTGGCTTAAAATGGCACCAGGACACATAATACGCAGTTAGATTTTTAATCGGAGTCCTTTAACTCAGGACGATAGCTAACAGTCCAAAATTATGCGGTTCCGATCGAAAAATGCAAAAATTTCAAAAACTGCTAAAATGCTCCAATGGTTACCAGCAGGCCAAAAAGTGACACATATATAACAAACAGGTGCATGCCAATATTCCAAACGAACTTGAGTCGAGTAGGAAAACGCATCTACTTACTCAGTTCGCTCAAAGGGAGAGGGCGGGAGAGATCATCATCTCATGAAGCTGGTCATAGCTTTGTCCCATTAGCATGGGCGCAACAACTACACCACGCCCTCGAGTCTTATCGCAAGGGAATATTAGGCAGGTGCCTGTTATTAACCCAGACTTAATCATGTTCAATATTTCAATTAATATGGTGGGAGTAGTATTACAATACTACCTAAGGCATGCCATATTCTATACATCCATACACATTACCAAAAATACATGCCCATACTAGAGGGGCACATGCAATACAATCATTCATACATGAATACAATACATGCAATATAAGCCTAGCATACAAGATATCTAACATATTATAGTCAAAGCATGGCCATACTACTTATCTACACAAGTAGTATAGTTAGGATGCCCCATCGATGCGCGACACAAGCCTACGCGCGTCGAGCGCATCTCGAGAGGGGGGGGGGATTGGACCAAACCACTCACTGCAACCCGGGACCTCGCGCATCCCATCCGACGAGATCTACAAGGTAAGGGCATCAAATTTGGTGAGTAACATCACATTATAACATTTAGAAATTACTAGAAATACCAAAGACTTAGACATGCACGCATACGGGCTCGCACGCATGCGAGCACGCGTGTACGCACGCATGCCCGAGTGCCCCAGAACCTACCCGAGCCCCTGGGCAGCCCCGCGCATGCCCTAGCAAGCGCTCACACGTGCACGCACGCGCGCGAGCACATTGGCACCCTGCCGCATGCCTAGGTGCACGCCCAGACGCAATGCCCCGCGCGCGCACGCTCGCGCGCACTCGCGCACACGTCCGCGCGCACCCGCACACGCGCACGCACCCACGCGCACCCCCACGCGCCCGCCTGCACCTGCCAGGGCGCGTCTGCGCGCGTCTTGACCATCTCTGAGGTCTGGTGGATGATCTCTGGTCCCTCCAACTGGCGCTCTCCGACCTCGTCCCAACACAAGGGGGACCTGCAGCTGCGGCCATAGAGCGCCTCGTATGGAGCCATCCTGATACTCGAGTGGTAGCTGTTGTTGTAGACAAACTCCACCAACGGAAGATGCCTCTCCCAACTGCCCCCAAAGTCGAGAACGCAAGCTCGTAGCATGTCCTCCAAGGTCTGAATCGTCCTCTCCGACTGGTCGTCCGTCTGCGGATGAAACGCTGTACTGAAGTGGAGGTTCGTACCAAGGGTGTGCTGGAGGCTGCGCCAGAACCTCGAAGTAAATCGCGCGTCTCGATCAGAAATGATGCTGACGGGAGTGCCATGGAGACGAACAATCTCGGAGACAAACAACTGCGCCAGGGTGTCCAGAGAATCGGTGAGTCGGATGGGGAGGAAATGAGCGGACTTCATCAGTCGGTCGACGATTACCCAGATGGCATCGCGACCCGAACGTGACCTCGGCAAACCCGAAACGAAGTCCATGGTGATCTGCTCCCACTTCCACTGAGGGATCTCAATGGACTGCAGCTTCCCCGCAGGACGCTGATGCTCCGACTTCACCTGCTGGCATACCAAGCAACGGGCAACGAAACTGGAAATATCCGTCCTCATCCCGCGCCACCAGTAGCCATGAAGAAGGCCCCTGTACATCTTCGTGCCACCAGGATGCACTGTATACCTCGAACGATGGGCCTCGTCCAAGATCTTCTACTTCAGCTCTGCGTCGTCAGGAATGCATACTCGACCTCTAAACCACAGGATCCCGTCCTCACGAATCTGGTAGTCCGGACGCTCGCCCCGGGTGACGCCTTCATAGAGGACTAGAAAGTGAGGATCCTGCCTCTGAGCCGTGCGAATCTCGTCGAGAAGAACGGGCTGCACCACTAGCCTGGCCAAAAAGCCACCGCAGGAGTCTCTCGAACGCTGATCCAGCAAGCGGCCTCCTCCAGAAGCCTCCAACGACGTATAGCCATGTGGGTGGCCATGCCCAAGGGCTGCCTGCTGAGAGCATCCTCCACGACATTCGCCTTACCCGGATGGTAAGCGATGTCACAATCATAGTCCTTCAGGAACTCGACCCAACGTCTCTGACGCATGTTGAGCTCCGACTGGGACTGCAGATAAGTCAAGCTCTTCTGATCAGTAAAGAGCTCGAACTCCTCGCCATAGAGGTAATGCCTCCACATCTTCAGCGCAAAGATGATCGCTGCCAACTCAAGGTCATGGGTGGGGTAATTCTGCTCATGGGGCTTCAACTGACGCGACGCGTAAGCCACAACCTTACCGTGCTGCATCAGGACGCAACCCACACCCAACCGCGATGCATCGGAGTAAACTGCGAACCCACCACTTCCAGACGGAAGGGTAAGAACTGGCGCTGAGGTGAGCCTTCGCTTCAACTCCAGGAAGCTCTCCTCGCAAGACGAGGACCACTCGAACCGGACATCCTTCCGAGTGAGGCGGGTAAGAGATACAGCTATCTTCGAAAAACCCTCGACAAATCTCCTGTAATAGCCCGCCAAGCCCAGGAAGCTCCGAATCTCTGTGGGGTTCGATGGTCGACGCCAATTCGACACGGCGAGCGTCTTGTCCGGGTCCACAGATATGCCCTCGCCGGAAATCACATGGCCCAGAAAGGCCATACGCTCCAACCAAAACTCGCACTTACTGAATTTGGCGAACAACTGATGTCGGGCCAAAGTCTCCAAGACAGTGCGGAGATGGTGAGCGTGCTCCTCAAGACTCCTCGAGTACACCAGAATGTCATCGATGAATACTACCACGAAGGAGTCGAGGAAGGGCCGAAACACCCGGTTCATCAGATCCATGAAGGCCGCCGACGCATTCGTCAACCGAAACGGCAGTACTCTGAATTTGTAGTGCCCATAACGGGTGTGAAAGGCCGTCTTCGGAATGTCTGACTCCCAGATCTTCAGTTGATAGTAACCCGAACGGAGATCGATCTTAGAAAAGACCCGCGCTCCCTGGAGCTGGTCAAACAGATCGTCAATCCGTGGCAAGGGGTACTTGTTCTTCACGGTCCGCTTGTTCAGCTGCCTGTAATCAATACAAAGCCGCAGCGAACCGTCCTTCTTCCGCACAAACAGAATAGGGGCTCCCCACGGAGAAACACTCGGACGTGCAAAAGCCCTTCTCCAGCAACTCCTCCAACTGCTCCTTGAGCACCTTCAGCTCTGCTGGGGCCATCTGGTACGGAGCTCTCGAAATCGGCTCGGTCTCCGGAATCAGATTTATCTCAAACTCGATCGCGCGATCCCGCGGTAATCCCAGAAGATCATCGGGGAAAACCTCAGGATACTCTACCACGACCGAAGTCTGACTGATATCTGCCCGCAGCGGTGCGTCCTCCTGAGCAATGTACGCCAGAAAGCCCTCGCATCCTCCCTGAAGGAGTCTCCACGCCTGGATGGACGACACGAACCCCAAAGGGGCTACGTCAGGATCGCCCACGAACTGGAAGGACCTCCGACCCGGAAGGTGGAAAGACACCGACTTGGCAAAATAGTTGACGCTGGCGTGACTAGCTGAAAGCCAATCCATTCCCAGGATGGCATCGAAGTCCGTCATAGGGAGCTCTACCAACTCCACTGGGAACTCATGCCCCGCAACCACCACGGTACACCCTCGGTACACAGAACGGAGGAGAATACGATCTCTGACGGGCAATGATATCTCCAGGATAGCATTAAGAGGGGCGGACACCACGCCCATCCGTCTCGCAAAAGCGGGAGACACGAACGAGTGCGTGGCTCCGGAAGCAAATAACACATATGCAGGGAGCTGGGAGATCTGAACAATACCTCAGACCACGCTACCTGAAGCCTGCGCCTCCTCGGCCGAAAGTGCTGCAACTCTGCCCTGGACAAACTGCGGCTGAGGAGCAGGGGCACGCCTCGCAGGCTGCACTGGCTGCCTCCTCTGGTCAACACGGCCACCCTGTGGCTGCTGCTGCTGACGCTGAGGCTGCTGCTGCTGCTGGCGCTGAGGCTGCTTCTGCTGGCGCTGAGGCTGCTGCTGCTGGTACGGTTGCTGCTGTAGCTGCTGCTGCTACTGCGGAGGCAGCAAGCGAGGTCGGCCAGCATCTGGGCAATTATACAAAATATGCCCGATGCGCTGACAGTGGTAACAGCGCCGCGTCTCCGGTCGCCTGGCCTGGACTGGCACTGCCGCAATGGGTGCTGGACCTCGCACTGGCACCACATCGACTGGAATAGCGGCAGCCGCTGACTGATCAAAGCGGGGCCGCTTCCTCCTGCGCTGTCCCTGGTCCTGGCTCCTGGGAGGTCTCTGCTCTACCGAAGGGGTTGGAACCCCCATAGAGGCCCCGAGGTCTCGCTCGACTGTCTTCGCCCGAGACACCAAGTCCGAGTACCTCGTGAAGGCCTGTGAAGAGACATGCACCCGAATGGTGCTGATGAGACCCATCTCAAATCGACGACACCGCGTCTCCTCATCCATCACCAAGGCTGGGGCGAACCTGGAAAGCCTCGTGAAGCATGTGGAGTAGTCCGCGACTGACATGGAGCCCTGCGTCAGCTGCTCAAACTCCCGCATCACGATCTGACTCGTCAAAAATGGGAAGTACTCCTCTAGGAAATACCTCCGGAACCCCGCCCATAGAAGTCGCTCCACTCCCTCGGAAATGTCCACCGATCGGGTGGCCCACCAGTCTGCGGCGCTACCCTTCAGCATGAAGGTGGCCAGGGAGACTCGCTGGCGATCGGTGCAGTGCATGGTCGAGAAGATCTTGTCCACCTCCATCAACCATCTCTCAGGGGCAAGGGGGTCCGCCGTCTGTCCGTGGAACTCGGGAGGGTGGAGCTTCAGAAAAGAAATGAGGCCACTCTGGTGCACTCGTGCTGCAGCCTCTAGCTCCACCTCCCTTGCCAGGGGATCCTGAACTCCTACCGCTGGAATCACCACGGGAGCAGGAGGTACATCGGGTACCATAGGCGGATCTGCCACCAAGGGGACCTGTGGAACTGCATCACGGGCCGCCCTCAGCTCCTGAATCTCTCTAGCCTGCTCAGCTAACGCCCTCGTCTGGGCCTCTAATGCTCTGGTCTAAGTCTCCACCAGATCTGCTATCCGAGCGTAAGCACGCTCCCATGCAGCAGGCTCCTGCGCCAATCCTGGCCCCACAGCCGAGGACTCTCCAGTAGCATCCTCACCTCTGGTAGGTCCGGGAACCTCCAAAGGTTGAGAGGGATCACGTCCACGCATTCCTCTGTGAGGAGGCATATCAGCAACCTAAGAAAACCAGACACTAGGATCAGAATACTCATATAGAAATCCTAGGACTCATCTCTACAAAAAAGAAGATAATTGGCTCTGACAGGACCAGGCTGTAATACCAACTTTTGTCACGCCCCAGGGCGGCCGTCCCCGAGACGCGGCAATGGTATATATAATATCAGCAGTCTATACAGGAGGTCAATAACATACTCTAAACAATATAAAAAATGACAACACAGACAACAATGAGGCTGACATGATATATACACAAATAGCGAAAGCTAAAATACTAAATCTGTAATTCAAAAACATATTACAGACTCGATACATAATCAACTATCCTGTGAGAGCCAATATATACAACGACATCCAAATATAATACAAACATGTGCCCAAGCACGGAAAACAATACATACAATCAAAGGGGGATGCTAAATGGCCTCTCACACTCGGAGCGTGACGCTGCTCCGCTACTGCTGACGTGCCTCGGGGAGCTCCTCCTTCAGATCCGACTCGGATATCACTGAAGAAAAATATATGCGAGGGGTGAGCCACACGCTCAGTGAATAGCACAACCCATGCATCACAATTCATATTAACCTCAAATCATTTATAGCCTCTAAGTGGTAGCAAATACACAATCCTTTGGGTCGCTACATCGCCGACCCACCACACCCTCACCCTCACCCTCACAGGGTAACATGGTCTTTTGGGACTGACTAGGCTGTTAATCACCCTTGGTCCACCGATAGCCTCTCCTCCACACCGTAGCTCACCTGGTCTACTCCCACGATTCAGCACAGTCCGAAACAAAATCAGGAGGTACCTACTGATGGGAGCCCGCTGTCAGGACGGCCTGTCTAATGCTGAGGAGTCCCTACACGGATCCAATGAAGGAAAGAGAAACAGCCTACCCACACGGATACGATCCACTTGGATCCACCGACACCGATCTCAACTCTACAAATGTCATGAATTCTTCAGAATTCCTCCAGGGCGCATAACTAAGATGCGGGGAAGCATATATTATTACCACAAGGTTATAATATTCACTAAGCATGCTAATTATCAATAACTCGCATTTGATTTAAATAAATTAAACTAAATGGGGCACATGCGTAGGTCGAGGCTTTCCTAACATGAAAACATAGTATCAGGATGCATGGGCCTTTATACATATCATAAGGGGCAAGTATCCCTAACATACAGGGTATAGGGTGGCATGGATACTAAATAATAATCATGCATGCATAGTTATACTTAATACAAGTTAATATGCAACTATGGTGTCCCAAGGGAGGGCAATACACTACTAAGTGTATAGAACCCCTCCCTACTGGGTTGGATTGTCCCACTCACCAATACCCGGGTCGTCGCGTGACCGTCCGGCAAGATCTGCAAGACAGGGCATTCAACATGGTGAGTAAAATACACAAATACATACAAAATACGCTAGAAATACCCAACACTCGGACAAGCATGCATACGGGCCCATACGCACGAGAGTCCGAATGCTGTTATATATGTGTCACTTTTAACCTGTGGGTAACCGTTAGAGCGTTCTGGCAGTTTTTTGGTTTTTACCGGTTTTCGATCGGAACCGCAAATTTTTGGACTGTTAGCCATCGTCCTAAGCTAGAGGACTCCGATTGGAAATCTAACTGCATATTTGGTGTCCCGGTGTCGTTTCCAAAAATTTCGCAGTTCCGGGGCGTATCCGGGTTTTTAAGTCGCGCACTATAAATAAGTGGGATCTAAAACCCGAGTTACTGTTCATCGTCTTCCTCCCCAAGCCCTCTCTCTCCCCTTCTCCGTTTTTCTTTCGTTTGAGCCCCCTAGACCCCTCAAAACCAAAAACCTAAAGCACGAGAAGTGTAGATCGGGTCCCGATCTACACTCCGGTGTCTTCAAAACCCGATTCCGACGACTCTAGCCACTCCGTCCCCCTCTCTTTGTCCTCTGATTCGGGCCATTTCGAGGGCCGTGGTAGATCGGGGCGAAAGAGAGCCTTTGAGAAAGGTTTCGGCGCGCGGAGAGCGCCCGGACTTCGCTTCCTCCCCTTGGTAAGGTCTTTTTCTTCACTTTTCTTGCATAGATGTATGCTAGGAGTGTGGATCTGTGTATGGGAGGAGGTCGGTGGCTGTGGGTGGCCGTCGAAGGGCGGTGGAGGTGGTCGGAGGTCGGTAGGTGGTGGTTTGGGTGCTCGGGAATGGTGGGAGATGTCCTCGGGCGCAAGCAGCAGCGGCAGCGGCCCAGGCAGCGCACATGCTGGACGCGCGCGGGCAGGCGCGCATGCGTGGGCGAGCGTGCGTGCGCGCGGCGTGCGCGCGGGTGTGCGCGGGTCTGGTGCGGGGTGCTGGTCGTGCTGGGCGCGCGGGACGGGCTGGCAGTGCTGGCGTGCTCGGGCTGGGGGCCTCAGGCAGCAGGCAGCGAGCGCGAGGAGCTGGTGCGCGAGGTGCTGGGCGGCTGGTGCAGGGCGGGCTGGTGCGCGTGGAGCAGGTCGCGCGGGTGCGAGGTGGTGGTTGAGCAGCGGTGGTGTGGGCGCGAGGTGGTGGCCGAGTGCAGGGTGCGCGCGGAGGGCGCGGCGAGGCCGTGGTGGTGCGCGTGAGGCGCGGCAAGGTGGCCGAGGTGCGCGGGGGTGCGCGCGGGGCGAGACGCTGCGCGCGGGGGCGGCGCGAGGCGTTGGGGCTCGCGCGGGCTGCTGCGGTCGGGCGCAGTGGACGCGCGGTGCCCCGGGTGGTGCGGCGGCGTGTCCAGGCGGCGGGCGGAGGCCCGGCGGTGCGCGGGGTGCACGGGCGGAGGCGCGGCGGTGCACCCGGGCGGTCGGGTGGCCGTGCGGGTGGTTGCCGGCCGTGCGGGTAGTTGCCGGAGTGCTCGGGCTAGCGTGCGTGCGGGTCGTGTGCACGTTTGCCCGAGTGTTAGGTGTTTGTTGTGGGTTTTGGGTATTTATTTGTGTATTTTACGTACTTGTGGATTTATACTTACCAGTTAATACCCTGTCTTGCAGATCTCGATGGACGGTCGCGCGCCGACCCGAGTTCCGGTGAGTGGGACAATCCAACCCAGTAGAGAGGCGTTATACGCACTTGGGCGTATACCGACCTCTCCTGGGGCACCGTGGATGTATATTAACCTGCAATAATATGTAATCCATGCTTGTATGATTAAATTGTAGAATGCATGTTACCCTAGACTTTGCATGTTAGGGACTTGCACCCTTAGGATATGTGTATGAGCCATGCACCATGTCCCCTGTTTCATGTTAGGAAACCTCGACCTGTGTATGCGTCCTACTAGTTTATTTATTCAATTAAATGCTAGTGTATGTTAAATCGCATGCCTTAGGTAATATTATCGGGAGGAGCCTTGCGAGGACAGCGGTGAGACCCGTGTTAGGGTACTCCGTGTTCCTTGTTTGGTTGTCGGGATGTCCTGTATCGGGACCTCATGCTGCTCTCTCAAGGTTTCTAGTCCCAATAATATTATAAGTAATGTTGTATGTTTGGTATGATTATTAGCATGTGTAGTGAATATTATAGGGGAGGGGCCTTGCGAGGACAGCGGTGAGACCCGGGTTAGGGTACTCCGTGTTCCTTGTTTGGTTGTCGGGGTATCCTATAACGGGAACTCACGCCGCCCTCCCGAGTTTCTTTCCCCCAATGATATTCCAACATTGCTTTTGATTGTACTTATTCCCCGCATCTTGGATATGCGCCCTGGAGGAACTCTGAAGAGTTCATGACATTTGAGTGTAGAGATGTGTTGTCGGCGGATCCGAGTGGATCATATGCGTATGGATAGGCTGTTCTGTTCCCTGCGTTGGATCCGGTAGAGGCTACCCCCAGCGTTAGAAAGGCCGTCCTTCGGAGGACCCACATCAGTAGGCCTCCTGATTTTTGACGGACTGTGCTGAAGTTGTGGGTGGAGACCAAGCGGCCTACGGAGTGGAGGGAGAGACTATCGGTGGACCAAGGGTGACCAACAGCCTAGTCAGTCCCAAAATCCTATGTCACCCGTGATAGGGTGAGGGTGAGGGTGTAGTGGGTTGGCGATGAGCGACCTACTGGATTTGTGAATGGATGATTATCAGTCCCAATAGCCTATGTCACCCATTGATGGGTGAGGGTGAGGGTGTGGTGGTTCGGCGAAGTACGAACCACTGGATTATGTTGTTATGTCTTGAGCTGGATAAATAATGGAATTGTGGTAAATATTGTCTGTGATGCATGGGTTGTGCTGTTCACTGAGCGTGTGGCTCACCCCTCGCACATGTTTTTCCCCAGTGGTCACTGAGCCTGAGCTAGAGCCGGAGCAGCAGTTGGAGCTTTCCGAGGGATTTCTTCAGTAGCGGAGCAGCGCCACGTTCCGCGAGTGCCAGAGGTTATCAGCATCCCTTCTTGACTGTATGTATTTGATTTCCGTGCTTGGCACGTGTTTGTATATGTTCAGTTGTATTTGTGTATATTGGCTCTCACAGGACAGATGATTGAGTATCGAGTCTGTAGAATGTTTATTCACAGATTCAGTCTTTTGCTTCCGCATTTGGTGTATATATCATGTCAGCCCTTTTGTTGCATGTGTGTCATTCTAGTTGTCTGTGTATGATATATATTTGACCTCCTGTGTAGATTCTGATATTTTATATACACTTGCCGCGTCCCGGGGTTGGCCGCCCTGGGGCGTGACAAAAGTTGGTATCAGAGCCTGGTCCTGTCAGAGCCAATAGTCTTCCTTTCGTAGAGATGAGTCCTAGGATTTCGATATGAGTATTCTGATCCTAGTGTCTGGTTTTCTTAGGGTGCTGATATGCCTCCTCGCAGAGGACGGCGCGGACGAGGTCCCTCTCGGTCTTTGGAGGTTTCCGGACCTACCAGAGACGAGGATGCTACCGGAGAGCCCTTGACGCAGGAGCCTCCTGCTTGGGAGCGTGCTTTCGCTCGGTTGGCTGATTTGGTGGAGACACAGACGAGGATGCTGGCAGACCAGGCTAGAGAGATTCAGGAGCTGAGGGCGGCCCGCGAGGCAGTTCCGCAGGTCCCCTTGGTGGCAGATCCTCCTGTGATACCTGATGTTCCCCCAGTTCCTGTGGCAGTTCCGGCAGTAGGAGTTGAGGATCCCCTGCAGAGGGAGGAGGAGCTAGAGGCGGCAGCGCGAGTGCAGCAGAGCGGCCTCAACGCCTTTCTGAAGCTCCATCCTCCCGAGTTTCATGGGCAGTCGGCAGATCCTCTTGCGCCAGAGCGTTGGTTGAGGGAGGTGGATACGATCTTCGCGGCCATGCTTTGCACTGATCGCCAGCGAGTCGCCTTGGCCACCTTTATGCTGAAGGGTGACGCCGCCGACTGGTGGGCTACCCGAGTGGTGGACATCCCAGAGGGAGTGGAGCAGCTTTCTTGGGCGGGTTTCCGGAGGTATTTCTTGGAGGAGTATTTCCCGTTCTCGGCGCGGCAGCTAGTGGAGCGGGAGTTCGAGCAGCTGACGCAGGGCTCCATGTCGGTTGCTGATTACTCTACGCGCTTTACGAGTCTGTCCAGATTTGCTCCAGCCTTGGTGATGGACGAGGTCACGAGGTGCCGTCGATTCGAGCTCGGTCTCAGCAGCGCTATCCGGGTGCACGTCACCGCCCACGCTTTCACGAGGTACTCCGACTTAGTGTCTCGGGCGAAGACCGTCGAGAGAGACCTCGGGATTCAAGTGCGGGCTCCGACCCCTTCTTCAGATCAGGGTCCTTCCGGGAGTCGGGACCAGGGGCAGCGCAAGAGGAAGAGGCCCCGCTTCGAGCAGTCAGCGGCTGCCTCTCCTCCAGCTGATGCGGTGCCAGGGTGGGATCCAGCACCCATTGCAGCAGTGCCCATCCAGTCCATGCAGCCGGAGAAGCGGCGCTGTTTTCATTGTCAGCGCATCGGGCATATCAGATACCATTGCCCTGATGCTGGCCGACCCCGAGTGCCACCTCAGCAGCCGCAGTTCTTGCAGCAGCAGCTTCCGCGCCAGCAGCCTCAGCGTCAGCAGCAGCCAGTGCAGCCGGCGAGGCGTGCTCCTGTTCCTCAGCCGCGGTTGGTCCAAGGCAGAGTTGCAGCGCTTACGGCCGAGGAGGCGCAGCCTTCGGGTGTCATGGTTCGAGGTATCATCTTGTGTTCCTAGCTCTCTAGTATAAGGATAGGTGTGTGTGTAATTGGTGGTTATTATGCAAGTGTGTGGGGTATCTGGATGAGTGAGTGTCAAGAGCGGTTGTTTGGGTTAAGGAAGCCGGGTTATAGCCGTCCTGGCAGTGAGTTCCCATCAGTAGGTACCGCCGATGCAGTCGGAGGGGTACTGAATTTGGGAGTATGCTAGGTAGGGGCTACCCGGTAAGAGATTATTGAATGGTGTCGCGAGCGTGGAATCGCTCTCCCCTTCGTCGGATCCGCGTAGTACAGCCCCGGTGTTAGACAGGCTCCCGGTCAGAGGACCAGGCGAGCTACGGAGCGGGGAGAGGCTACCGGTGGACCAGGGGTAGAGAGCAGTCTAAGTCTCTCCCAAAGTCCCAAAATGTCTCCTTTCGGGAGTGAGGGTGTGGATGAGGCGAAGGCGGGTCGCTCGTGACCCAAATTTCTGTTGGACCGTTCCCAATGATGTTGGGTCCGGTCTTGCAAAGGATGTTGAATGACATCGTTGGGTGATCATCTAGAGGTAGATGATCCGGAGGAGTTAGTGGTATTCTTTTAAATGATGTCTTCTTCCAGTGTTCCTTTCTGGATTAAGGGGCCTTGTGAGGTCGGCGTTGGAACCCGGGCTAGGGTACTTCGTGTTCCTTGTTTGGTTGTCGGGGTATCCTATATCGGGATTTCATGGTGCCCTCCCGAGGTTTCTTTTCCCAGGTAAGGGATGCCATGGAAGCATCAGATAGATGAGAGATCAAGTGCGAGTTTGGTTAGAGGTTAAGGCCTTTTGGGCTGAGTGGTTTCTGGTGAAGGCATATCTGTGGACCCGGGCAAGACGCTCGTCGCGTCGATTGGCGCCGACCGTCGAACCCCGCAAGGATTCGGAGCTTCCCGAGTTGGAGGGTTATTGTAGGAAGCTTGACGAGGGTCTCTCGAAGAAAGCTGTTCCTCTTAGCCGCCTTACTCGGAAGGATGTCCGGTTCGAGTGGTCCCCTTCTTGCGAGGAGAGCTTCCTGGAGTTTACTCGGAGGCTCACCTTAGCGCCAATTCTTACCTCTCCGTCTTGGAGTGGTGGGTTCGCAGTTGAGTAAAGGTGTGTCCACGATCCTGCTCACGTCATCCCGTTCGAGCCGCTCGTCTCTGAGCCGGACAGTCATTCGTGGAGCAGTCGATTGAGATCATGGACCGCCGCGTGAGGAGGCTCTGCACCAAGACCGTCCAGTTGGTCGAGGTGCGGTGGCAGCACCATTCCGGTGTCAAGGACACTTAGAAGCTCAAGGATGCCAGGTGTGACGCATCTTTTCCCCTCCTAGATGTTTTTGCATATTTTGAGGACAAAATTTCCTAAGGGGGGGAGAATGTTATATATGTCACTTTTAGCCTGCTGGTAACCGTTAGAGCGTTCTGGCAGTTTTTTAGTTTTTACCGGTTTTCGATCGGAACCGCTTATTTTTGGACTGTTAGCTATCGTCCTGAGCTAGAGGACTCCGATTGAAAATCTAACTGCATATTTGGTGTCCTGGTGCCATTTTAGACCTCTCACGAAAATTTCATCGAATTCCGGCATCGTTTCCAAAAATTTCGCAGTTCCGGGGCGTATCCGGGTTTTTAAGTCGCACGCTATATATATGTGAGATCTAAAATCCCGAGTTACTGTTCATCATCTTCCTCCCCGAGCCCTCTCTCTCCCCTTCTCCGTTTTTCTTCCGTTTGAGCCCCCTACACCCCTCAAAACTAAAAACCTAAAGCACGAGAAGTGTAGATCGGGTCCCGATCTACACTCCGGTGTCTTCAAAACCCGATTCCGACGACTCTAGCCACTCCGTCCCCCTCTCTTTGTCCTCTGATTCGGGCCATTTCGAGGGCCGTGGTAGATCGGGGAGAAAGAGCCTTTGAGAAAGGTTTCGGCGCGCGGAGAGCGCCCGGACTTCGCTTCCTCCCCTTGGTAAGGTCTTTTTCTTCACTTTTCTTGCATAGATGTATGCTAGGAGTGTGGATCTGTGTATGGGAGGAGGTCGGTAGGTGGTGGTTTGGGTGCTCGGGAATGGTGGGAGATGTTCTCGGGCGCAAGCAGCAGCGGCAGCGGCCCAGGCAGCGCACATGCTGGACGCGCGCGGGCATGCGCGCATGCGTGGGCGGGCGTGCGTGCGCGCGGCGTGCGCGCGGGTGTGCGCGGGTCTGGTGCGGGGTGCTGGTCGTGCTGGGCGCGCGGGACGGGCTGGCAGTGCTGGCGTGCTCGGGCTGGGGGCCTCAGGCAGCAGGCAGCGAGCTGGTGCGCGAGGTGCTGGGCGGCTGGTGCTGGGCGGGCTGGTGCGCGTGGAGCAGGTCGCGCGGGTGCGAGGTGGTGGTTGAGCAGCGGTGGTGTGGGCGCGAGGTGGTGGCCGAGTGCAGGGTGCGCGCGGAGGGCGCGGCGAGGCCGTGGTGGTGCGCGTGAGGCGCGGCAAGGTGGCGGAGGTGCACGTGGGGTGCGCGCGGGGTGAGACGCTGCGCGCGAGGGCGTGCGGGGTGCTCGCGGGGGCGGCGCGAGGCGTTGGGGCTCGCGCGGGCTGCTGCGGTCGGGCGCAGTGGACGCGCGGTGCCCCGGGTGGTGCGGCGGCGTGTCCAGGCGGCGGGCGGAGGCCCGGCGGTGCGCGGGGTGCGCGGGCGGAGGCGCGGCGGTGCACCCGGGCGGTCGGGTGGCCGTGCGGGTGGTTGCCGGCCGTGCGGGTAGTTGCCGGAGTGCTCGGGCTAGCGTGCGTGCGGGTCGTGTGCACGTTTGCCCGAGTGTTAGGTGTTTGTTGTGGGTTTTGGGGTATTTATTTGTGTATTTAATGATAATTGTGGATTTATACTTACCAAGTAATACCCTGTCTTGCAGATCTCGACGGACGGTCGCGCGCCGACCCGAGTTCCGGTGAGTGGGACAATCCAACCCAGTAGAGAGGCGTTATACGCACTTGGGCGTATACCGACCTCTCCTGGGGCACCGTGGATGAATATTAACCTGCAGTAATATGTAATCCATGCTTGTATGATTAAATTGTAGAATGCATGCTACCCTAGACTTGTATGTTAGGGACTTGCACCCGTAGGATATGTGTATGACCCATGCACCATGTCCCCTGTTTCATGTTAGGAAACCTCGACCTGTGTATGCGTCCTACTAGTTTATTTATTCAATTAAATGCTAGTGTATGTTAAATCGCATGCCTTAGGTAATATTATCGGGAGGAGCCTTGCGAGGACAGCGGTGAGACCCGTGTTAGGGTACTCCGTGTTCCTTGTTTGGTTGTCGGGATGTCCTGTATCGGGACCTCATGCTGCTCTCCCAAGGTTTCTAGTCCCAATAATATTATAAGTAATGTTGTATGTTTGGTATGATTATTAGCATGTGTAGTGAATATTATAGGGGAGGGGCCTTGCGAGGACAGCGGTGAGACCCGGGTTAGGGTACTCCGTGTTCCTTGTTTGGTTGTCGGGGTATCCTATAACGGGAACTCACGCCGCCCTCCCGAGTTTCTTTCCCCCAATGATATTACAACATTGCTTTTGATTGTACTTATTCCCCGCATCTTGGATATGCGCCCTGGAGGAACTCTGAAGAGTTCATGACATTTGAGTGGTAGAGATGTGTTGTCGGCGGATCCGAGTGGATCATATGCGTATGGATAGGCTGTTCTGTTCCCTGCGTTGGATCCGGTAGAGGCTACCCCCAGCGTTAGAAAGGCCGTCCTTCGGAGGACCCACATCAGCAGGCGCCTCCCGATTTTTGTGACGGACTGTGCTGAAGTTGTGGGTGGAGACCAAGCGGCCTACGGAGTGGAGGGAGAGACTATCGGTGGACCAAGGGTGACCAACAGCCTAGTCAGTCCCAAAATCCTATGTCACCCGAGATAGGGTGAGGGTGAGGGTGTAGTGGGTTGGCGATGAGCGACCTACTGGATTTGTGAATGGATGATTATCACTCCCAATAGCCTATGTCACCCATTGATGGGTGAGGGTGAGGGTGTGGTGGTTCGGCGAAGTACGAATCACTGGATTATGTTGTTATGTCTTTGAGCATGGATAAATAATGGAATTGTGGTAAATATTGTCTGTGATGCATGGGTTGTGCTATTCACTGAGCGTGTGGCTCACCCCTCGCATATGTTTTTCCCCAGTGGTCACTGAGCCTGTGCTAGAGCCGGAGCAGCAGTTGGAGCTTTCCGAGGGATTTCTTCAGTAGCGGAGCAGCGCCACGTTCCGCGAGTACCAGAGGTTATCAGCATCCCTTCTTGACTGTATGTATTTGATTTCCGTGCTTGGCACGTGTTTGGATATGTTCAGTTGTATTTGTGTATATTGGCTCTCACAGGACAGATGATTGAGTATCGAATCTGTAGAATGTTTATTCACAGATTCAGTCTTTTGCTTCCGCATTTGGTGTATATATCATGTCAGCCCCTTTTGTTGCATGTGTGTCATTCTAGTTGTCTGTGTATGATATATTATTGACCTCCTGTGTAGATTCTGATATTATATATACACTTGCCGCGTCCCGGGGTTGGCCGCCCTGGGGCGTGACAAATGCCCCGACACACTCCTGCACCCCCCGGCAGCCATGCGCGCGGCCACCCGCACTCGCACGCACGCACGCACACCCGCGCCCCGGGCGCACTGCCATGCCCCAGCCCGTGCGCCCAAGCGCGCTACCGCGCCTCTGCCCGCACGCCCAGACACGCCGCATGCTCGCGCGTGCTCGCGCGCACCGCGCGTCCAGCCCCGGGTGCACCCGCGCGCACTGCGCCCCAGCGCAACACCTCGCGCGCACACCCGCACGCACTGCGCCCCAGCGCAGTACCCCCGCGCGCACTGTGCCCCCTGCGCAGCACCCGCTCGCACGCCCGCGCGTACAGCCCGCGCGTATGCGCGCACGCCCGCCAGCGCGCCGACTGCGCGCCTGCGCCTGCCTGTGCTTACCTGCGCGCGCAGGCTCGCGCGCACGCGCGCGGATGACCCCGCACGCGCGCCCGAGCCATTCCCACACCTCCAACAGCCCCCCTCCAACCCCCCAACCACCATGCATGCCATGCATACCCATAAACACATCCTAATCAAGCATCTACACAAGAAAAAGGAGGAAGAAAGCTTACCCAAGGGAGGAAAGGAAAGGAGGGAACTTCGGGTGCTCCTCGCGCACCGATTTGCCACCACCAAAGCCACCACTACCAAGACCTCTTCTCAGCCAAAGAGGGGCTGAAAACAGAGGTAAAAAGGGGCTAAGAGAGGAGGTCTCACAAGAGGGAAATCGAAAATGAAACCATAGGAAGATAGATCGGGACAATACCTTCCTTTTCTCCTTCAATGGCTTTTCTTTTTAACCACCCTAGCTAGGTCAAAAGTGGGAAAAAGAGAGAAGATGAGAGAGCTTTTGAGAGAGAGAAGAAAATGAATAGGGCATTTACTATTGGTGGTCGTGGACTTTAAGTCGCCACACACACACCACCCACACTCACACACTCACCACTTAGAATTAGATTAGGTTAAGCTAGGTTAGTTAGGTTTAGGTGAGCTTTAACCCCAGTCAACCCAACCACACTAGAAAACAAAAGGTTTTGACCAAATTCAAGGGTCAACATTGACCAAGTCAAGTCTCCCAATGACTTTTCGCTTGGTCAAAACCGGGATACGATTCGGAACTACGAAATTCTGAAACGTTACCGAAATTCGATGAAATTTTCGTGAGTGGCTTGAAATGGCACCAGGACACATAATGTGCAGTTATACTTTCAATCGGAGTTCTGAAGCTCATGATGATAGCCAAAAATCTAAAATTTTAGCAGTTCCGATCGAAAAAAGAAAAAGTTGAAAAACTGCCAGAATGCTCCAATGGTGACCAGAAGGCAAAAAGTGACACATATATAACACGTACATCATTAGAAAGAAAGTGCAGTCCAAACTATATTAAAGATGCAACAATTAGTCAAACACCCAAATAAATCAAACACTAACAAGTGTGTACTTTATGACAATATAAGAACCACATATGTATTAATGTTATGCATTAATGTATGTTTCTCTAGTGTTTTGCAAGTTACCATTTTTACATGACATAATAATGCATTTATAGATAATATTTATATAAATTACAATGTATTCTCCATATGCACTTACAGTGGGGAAATTGCGATTTTGTGAGGCTGGGGGAATTAAAGGGTTGAGGGTAGAAAAAAAAAATTAGGTGTTCGCTGTAGGGGTGCAAATTTTTTTTTCAAAAGGTGGGAGCACAGGAATAATTGGGGGTTGGCTGCAGGGGTATTTGGGTAATTCACCCTTTTCTTTTTTGGTGTTTAAAATTTCAATGGCATTCTCTCTACAAATTTCAGGCTCTTGGTTTTCTTCCATTTGACTGTTTGTCTACTCCTGACTTTGATTTTCATAGACCTTGTTTTCCTCCATCACTTCTGTCAACCTTACTACTATTTTTTTCCTTTTGTCTGAGTTTGTTTTTCTTTTCAGGTCCAAAAGGAACTGAACTTCATTTCAACTTAAACCACGACCGGCTGTGATCATTAAGAGGAGAAGCCACATTTCCCGCGAGGCAATCATTTTCTTTTCTTACTTTTAAGTAAAAAGAAAGTGGCGATCACACAACGTTCTCAGAAACAGTCAAACGTGTTATGTCTGTATCATTTGGAGCCATTTCGGTTAAGCCTTGGTCACTTCTGGGTCATTCAGGGCCTTTTTAATTTTTCGATTGGAGCCGCTAAAATTTTGGCTTTTAGCCACCTGCTGGAGTTAGAGTACTCTGATTGGAAATCTGACTGCATATTATGGGTCCTGGTACCGTTTAGTACTACCCATAAAAATTTCATCGAATTCCGGTAACGTTTTAAAAAATATACAGTTCCAAATCGCATCCGGGTTTGGCCGTTACTGGGTTTCGGTGGGCAAGATATTTTCGAGTGTGTGGTGCTTCTCCGCACGCTTCCCAATAAAAGCAAAAATAAGTGGTTGAGTGTGGGTGAGCCTAACCCTAACCTCACCACCCCCTTATGGTCACCCCAAAACACTATTTGGGCATAGAAATAACCATTTTGCCCTCTCTCTCTATCCCCCTCTCTCCCAACTTGTGGATCTCTCTTTCTCTCCCTCTCTTGGTCTCTTTTTCCTCTCTTTGTGTGTGGAGAAGGAGGAGGAAGAAGCAAAGGAAGGAGAAGGTGAAGGAGGAAGAGCAAGGTTTGTGTTTGTGTTGTTGTTGTTGTTGATCCCCCTCTCTCTAGCTCCCTTTTCATGTCTTCCCCCCCCCCTGATTTGCAGCCAAAGAAGGCTGAGGAGGGCTGAGGAGGTGGTGGTAGTGGTGGTGGTGGTTGAGGTGGTCGCGGGTGCATCGAGGGCCCCCGAATCTCCCCCTTTCATTCCCCCTCCCAAGGTGAGCTCTTCCCCTTCTTTTCTTGGTTTTCATGGCTTAGGGGGTTGTAGGGAAGTCATGCATGTTAGGTAATTGGTTTAGGGTGAGTGAGAAGTGTGGGGGAGGGGTTAAAAGAGGGTTGGGGAGTGCTGGGCGCGCGCAGGGGCCTGTCTGCGCGTGTACCCGGGCAGGCGCGCGCGCAGAGTAGCGCTGGCAGGCGCAGGAAGGCGCGCAGGCAGGCGTAGGCGGGCGTGTAGGCGAGCGCGTGCGCATGCGTGCAGGTGCGCGCGGAGCGAGCGCGCGGGTGAGCGGGGGCGTTGGCAGCGCGCGTAGTGCGCGCAAGGCGTGCGCGCGAGCGCCCGCGCGCCCGGGGCAGGTTGTCGTGGCGGGTCTGGGCGGGCGGCTAGGTGCCAGTGCGCGCGCACGCATGCATGCGCGTGCTGGGGCAGGCGCGGGGCTGCCCAGGGTCTCGGGTAGGTGCTGGGCACTTGGGCATGCGTGCATACGCGCGTGCTTGCATGTGTGAGAGCCCGTATGCGTGCATGTCTAAGTCTTTGGTAATTCTAGTGATTTCTAAGTGTTAAATTGTGATGTTACTCACCAAATTTGATGCCCTTACCTTGCAAATCTCGTCGGAAGGGATGCGTGAGGTCCCGGCTTGCGGTGAGTGGTTCGATCCAATCCCCCCCCTTCGGGATGCGCTCAACGCGCGTAGTCGCACGTCGCGCATCGATGGGGCCCCCTAGCTATACTACTTGTGTAGATAAGTAGTATGGCCATGCTTAAGCTATAATATGTAGATATCTTGCATGCTAGGCTTATATACATGTATTGTATTCATGTATGAATGATTGTGTTGCATGAGCCCCTCTAGTATGGGCATGTATTTTTGGTAATGTGTATGGATGTATAGAATATGGCATGCCTTAGGTAGTATTGTAATACTACTCCCACCATATTAATTGGAATATTGAACATGATTAAGTCTGGGTTAATAACGGGCACCTGCCTAATATTCCCTTGTGATAAGACTCGAGGGCGTGGTGTAGTTGTTGCGCCCATGCTAATGGGGCAAAGCTATGACCAGCTTCATGAGATGATGATCTCTCCCGCCCTCTCCCTCTGAGCGAACTGAGTAAGTAGATGCGTTTTCCTACTCGACTCAGGTTCGTTTGGAATATTGGCATGCACCTGTTAGTGCGCGAGATCGCGCTTGACCCTTTCTTTTAAGTTGGTGATATCCAACGCATGTTTAAGTTAGGCCTTGTGTGCTTATGTGATTAATGACCATGTATGCATGTTGTATGATTTATTATGATGTAAATCCATGTTAGGGAGTGTCCCTATAATTATTAGATGATTGTGCATATGGTTCATGCACATAGCTAGATATAAAATTTTCCTGGATATATTTATATGCGCATGTTAAAAAAAACTGATAGGCCTATCTGGGATAGGCGTGGGTATGACACTATGACCTGCTGTGAGGTTGTACCTTATTAGTTAGAGAGCTAGCGATGTAATCGCCCCGTGCATCCGAGCGATGCACTCGTGTGGAATTCAAGAGAATTCATTATCTTATCGGATTGTTAAGCACGTAGTTGGGGCGTGACACCCCCCTTGTGTCCGAGCGACGCAACAGTGTGGGAGTACAGTAGTATTCGATATCTCGATAAGTGATTATCGAGAGTAGTTGTTTCTCCATTGGGTTCGCTTTGCGAACATGGAATGTTTACTCCCAATGTCGTCCGTGTTGAGGGCCGGGTTGTAGCTGTCCTGACAGAGGGCTCCCATTCGTAGGTACCACCGATGCGTTCGGTAGCGTACTGATCATGGGAGTGTACCAGATAGAGGCTACCCGGGAGAGGGTTAACGAATGATATTGCGAGCATGGAAATCGTTCTCCCCTTTGTTGGATCCGATGTAGGAACTTTCCGGCGTTGGAAAAGCTGTCCTGACAAAGGGCTCCCAACCGTAGGTACCACCGAGGCGTTCGGAAGCGTACTAATCGTGGGAGTATACCAGGTAGTGACTACCCGGGGAAAGGGCTACCGGTGGACCAAGGGTGTAGAGCAGTCTAAGTCTCTTCCAAAATTCCCAAGAGTCTCCCTCCGGGAGTGAGGGTGAGGATGAGGTGAAGACACGTCGCCTCGTGACCCATTCATTTTTCGTCCGTTTCCATAGTTGTTGGGTCCGGTCTCGTATCGATGTTCAAAGACATCGTTGGGCAGTTATCCCGATGTAGATGATCCAATAGTGTTGTGTAGACCAGTAATCCCAGGTCTCCTCGACCAACGGTATGGTCTCTCCCCAAAAGTCCCAAGAGTCTCCCTCCGGGAGTGAGGGTGAGGGTGAGGTTGGTTGCGCCACCGCGTGACCCTGTTATCCATGGGTTTCCACCCATGTTTTCCTTGAAAGGAAAGTGCTTATGTATTGAACTGTTGTATGGTGATTGGTTTCCAGCCACTCACTGAGCTTGTAGCTCACCCCTCGCATACTGTTTCTTTTCAGGGGCTGTGTTGGGCGTGTAGTTGGAGATTCCCTATGGCGTGGTCTTATGGGCGTGGAGCGTCCTTCGGGCGGGTGACGAGTGCGAGGTTGTCAGCAGTCCTAGAGTCATTTTATGTATTGTAAATCGTGCATGTGACACAGGTTGTATTTTATTTGGTCTAAACTTGGCTCTCACGGGACAGTGATTCTGTATTCGAGTCTGTAATAATGTTTTTGGTTTACAGACATTGTTTATATATTATGCTTCCACTTTTCAGTCAGTTATCATTATCCTTGCTTCGCCACCTTGTGTGTTGTTGTTGGAGTCTTTATTGACCTCAGGTATTGATAGCTGATATTTCAATTATTGCCACGTCTCGGGGACAGCCGCCCTAGGACGTGACAGAACGAACTTGGACGATCCTTCAAACGACGATTCGGTATGTCGTGTACGGGCCAGAATCAACTCTGAGAGAACCGGATTACGACACACATCATCAAAAATCCACATCGACACTCGCCTCACCCAACCACCCCCACTTAATGCCTTGGGAAGCGTGCAAAGAAGCACCACCGAAACCCAATAACGGTCAAACTCAAATATGATTCAAAACTAAATAATTTTAAAAAAGTTATCAGAATTGTATGAAAATTTGCAGATAAGCCAATACCTGTACCAGAATTCCAAATATGCAGTTAGATTTTTAATCAAAATGCTCAAACTCACGCAAATTGCTAAAATTCAAAATTTAGCAACTCCGATAACCAAAAATACGACATTGAATAGCACAAACATTACAGAAACAAACATGAAAAATTAAACACTTTCGGTTAGTATAATAGAGAAATATTTTCTTGAATATTTAAATTAAATGTAAGATAGTCAAAATAAAGGATTAAAAGATTGATAGCCCTTCCAAACATATCCAAACAGTGAAATAAACTCAAATTCAGATGTCTTCTTGCATTGAATAAAGAAAGATATCTATAGGCCTTAAGCCCCCCCCCCCCCCCCCCCGATATGGAATAGCCCAGGGAATAAGTGAGAATAAAGCAAAAAATGTGATTTTGGTTGTTTGGATGCAGGGAGTACCGAGGAATAAACTATGTCAGAATAAACTGGTATAAAGTGATGTATGGATTCCGATCAATCCCTGAAATTAAAATTATTCCAAGTTATTCCATTCAAAGAATATGTGGGTCCACTGCCAAATCAACTGTCATCACCTCTAATAAATCACTTGTCAAATCAATTATCATTATTTTTTCATTTTTTATAAAAGGCGCGCGTCTATCCTCACCAAGCATTTCCCTTAACCCACCATATAAAACAAAAAAATCGGTATTTGGCAGTTCCCACCAATCTAGGTCAACCGAACTTGGCCGCCATTTCAGGTTTTGGGCGACCGGACTTGGTCGTCATTTCAGGTTTTGGGTGACTAAACTTAGTCTCCATTTCAGGATTTGGGCGACCAAAATTGGTCGAACAGGATCCAAAATTATATCTACCTATTTTTTGTAAACAAATAAATTTTTGAGTTTATCCGTCATATTCTATATTTATTCTTTTATCCAAACAACAGCTAAGGTATACTTTCAATTAATTTAAATTTTTATAGAAAAATATCTTATTAGACAAATATATATCATTTTTAAGCTTCGTTTGAATTCGTAGTTAAGCATATTCTTTGTTTGAAAACAAAAAACATACCAGTTGATCCAAACACATTTTATATTTGGCTTTTAAAAATTTGTCTGTCACTTATGTAAAAAAAATTGTTCTTATGTTCTACATTTAAGAATAATGATTGATTCTCCCCACATTACAACTCAGACTTGGAGTGACATGAAAGATTTTAGGAGAATACAGGTCATGGGATTAAGTTTCAAAAAAAAAATTATAAACTTTATCACAAACCTTGTTTGACCAAGTTCGGTCGCCCGAAACCTGAAATGGCAACCAAGTTAGGTAGCCCAAAATATGAAATGACGATTAAGTTCGGTTGCCCAAAACTTAATGTGACGACCAAGTTTGGTCTAACTGGTCGAATCAATGGGATTAGAAAAAACACCGTTATTTTTTTTTTTTTTTTTTTTTTGATTGGTGGGTTAAGAGAAATACTTGGTGGAGATAGACGCGCCCTTTTATAAATCTTTATCCATACTTTATTCACATTTTACCCAAATAACAAAAATTTTATTTTTCTGTTTCCTAACGAGAATAATTCAAAACATAACCAAACACAAAATAATTTTATTCTTATTTATACTCATGTATATCAAAATAATTGTATAATCAATAATAAGTTATATTTTGTATCTAAACGAGACTTAAAAGTTGTTATAAATCCCACATTTTGAGATTGTGGATGAGTATTGGGCGATTTTCTAGAAATGTTGCATATCTCTGATTTTGAGGTGTTAGATACATTCAGAGAGAGTTTGAAATTAAAAATCTCAAACTTGGTTTCAAATCCTAGCTTTCAGGAAGAGTTGAATTCAATTCTAATGGAGCTCCTCCGCAATTTGTTACACCAAATTAGATTTAATCATTTATTCAATTAAATTTCAATTTTGAAATTCAAAATTTTAATTTGTAATTTGATTCTCTAGATCATTTAGTAAGGAATCTTTATTATTTTACTCTTCTACTTGCTAGTTGTCTTTAGGAAACCTTTGATGGTCCCTCTCCCAAATACGAGTACTTCTTTGTGATTTATTTTTTGGTAAGTGAGTATTTCTTTGTGATGGTGATACATGGTGTTTTTTTTTTTTTTTGTGGTATTACAGACCCGGTGAACTAGGCAAAACTTTACACAAAAAGGGCTACAGACCCAGTACCAAAAAATGAGGAGAATTCACTTCCTCTACATATTTTATACAATCTTTAATACTAAAGAAAAGTGAATGGATCTTCCTTCGAATAATTCCATTTTCTAGCTCTACTATAATTTTGGATTCCTGTGTGCACCTCGCATATTTAGCCAAGTTCTATGGAGCACTGACATGAACCAATTCCACCTTAATGGCATGCAGATCAACCGCTGGTCTCATAGCATGCCTAATATCATTTACAATGTCCTGAAGCTGAAGAGGACCAGGCCCCACTTGATGGAGGAGAGAGATTATAACTTCAGCATCGGAACATATACAAATTGGGCATGTTATTCTCTGTCGCTCAAAAATAATACCTTGTCGGATAGCCTCCCCTTCTGCACGAAGTGAGGATGCCCACAACCAACTAAGGTAGCCAGCTCCCACCACCTTAAAAGGTTAGTCCTGAACAACAACAAAACCAGCTCCAACTGCTCTAATGAGGCTGTCCACACTACCATCAGTTATGACAAATATAGTCTGGGTATCATTTACTCCCATTTGAACCCCTAAACAAGATACATCAAGGTGCCCTCTGCGCACATCCTAAATGCAGAAATTTTGAGAAGTTTCAATATGAGCTAACAACCTCTTGCATTCATCCGCCATACTAAGAGCTCTTCCTGTAGTAACACGAGGGTCACTCGATACTCTTTTGAATAACTTTCTATTTCTAGCCTTCCATATAGACCTAGGTCTTGCCACTGCAAGCTCCTCCCAACTCCAGCATGAGACACTGTTTGGTTCCTTCCTTGGCATAGAGGAATCCAAAATCTTCTTCACCCAAAATTGTGGAAAAATGGCCTGAAGAATTGAAGTATTCCATGTCCCATCAGATATAACGTCTAATAGTATATAGTCTAGGAGACATAATCCATGTTTAGATATATCTGTCGGGATCAGTGAAAAAGGAATGGGGGTCAACCAAGGGTCCCGAATTAAATCAACTCAACCCAAATCTGTCTTGCCAGCACGTGACAGCGCTCTCGGATCTCCCAGGATCTGCACTGCCAGCGCGTGACAGCGCTCCCGGATCTCTCGGGATTTGCGTGCCAACGTGTTTCAGCGCCTGCCAGCGAGTGCCAGACCCTACCAGCTTGTGCCAGCACTCCCGGGACAGCGCCTAGATCTCCCAGGATCTTGCCCCGGATCTCCCGGGAACCTGTCCGGGACACCTGTCCAGCGCGCCAGCGCACTCATGTGCGCCCCGGAGCTGGCAAGGGCTCTGATCTGCCCTACCCTACGAGCTCCTGTGCGCCCCTGCCACCTGTGCGCACACCAGCCACCGCCTTCCGCTGTCGGCTACCATTGGATGCTGCCTCTGGCCACCGCTTCCCGCTAGTCCTACGGCCGCTCTCCGCCACTTTTGGTGATCCTCTGCCTCTCTCGGCCACCTCCAGCTGCTCTCTGGTGGCCCTCCGCTGCCCTCGGCGATCCTTTGGCCACTCTTGGCCATCTCCGGCCACCCTCCATCGCTCTCCGCCATCTTCGGCGATCCTTTGGCCGCTCTTGGCCGTCTCTGGCCACCCTCCAGCGCTCTCTGCTGCTCTTGGCTACCCTCTTTTGACATCTCCCTACGGCATCGACCGCCCTCTCGTGCTCTCATGCAATCTCGCGACTCCTCTTGCACACCTCCACGCATCTTCCTACGGCATCGACCGCCCTCTCGCGCTCTCATGCAATCTCGCGACTCCTTTGCACACCTCCGCGCATCTTCATACGGCATCAACCACCCTCTCGCGCTCTCGTGCAATCTTTCGACTCCACTTGCACACCTCCGCGCATCTACTTGCGGCACCGACCACCTCTCGCGCTCTCCGTGCAATCTCGTGACTCCCCTTACTGCCTCTGCACATGTCTGTCTTCCTTTATGTGAGCTCTTTGTCCTCTCTCTTTGTTCTTCACGTCGTCTGCGCGCATGTTCGGGCCCGTCTCTACGCCCGTCCATGTTCTTGTCCTTGCCCCTCTTGTGCCGTGCAGCACCCATGCCGCACCTCTATTGCGCCCCTGCCACGCATGCACGCACCACCCCTACCGCTTGCAGCGCCCCTTCCGTGCCTTTGTTGCACCCTCACCGCGCCTGCACGTGCCCCTACTAGGCCTGCACATGTCTCTACCGCGTTGTGCCGTGCCCCACCCTGCCGCCCGTCGCTGTCGCCACCCTCCGCCACCTTCTCATTTTTGTGCAAACTCTAAGAGTTCTACCTTTTAAAGTTTAGGAGGGGGTGTTAAAAAGTCATTATTAGGATAATATTATGTCTTTATTATCATTATTATTATATTATTAGTTTCCTAGTTTTTCTAATTTTCTTTTCTGGTATTTTAGGTTTTCCTCTATGTATCTATAAATGGAGCCTTTAGCTCCTCTAATACAACAACAATTTTCTTTTCTTTATTTTAACAGGAACCAATTGTGGACAGATCTTGCTTTTGCCAAATTACTTTTTAAATAATTGTTTCTCAACATGAACTTTTGAAGGATAATGTTACATCCAATCCACTTTCCAGCTCTAAATCCAGTCTACAAATGTTTTAAATTTTTTAAAAATATTATACATCATCTATGGAGGTATATATTTTTATAAGAAATGAAACATATACTAATAATAAATTGCATAGATGCATTTATAAAAAAATGTGAAATTTTTTTATTGAAACATATACTTTGGTAAGATGAGTATATACTTTGATAATTTTCTATTAACGCATATGGTACTAAAATTAGGGCTGGAATAAAAACTATATGTAACAGCACTCATTTTTGTAATTCAATTCTTAATTTCAGATTTTGGTTTTATATTTTTAATGTCAACAAAACATTTTTTATGAAAATATTGGTTGACAGTATCTATTCTAGAATCAATTATTTTAATTAATTTAGAGTGTAATTTTTTTGAAAAATCTATTCCAAATGGATCCTAATTAAGTAGAATAGAATTGTTGATTCTAATCATCTTAATTCATGTTACTCAATAAATAAAAAAGATTTAATAAAGGCATAAACTTTACGAATCACCATTCCACGAAGAGATGTGGGGTACCCTTGATTACAAATAGTTTTTGTCAATGGCCTTTTTTGCAATAAAAAAAAAAAAAACTAGAGACAACAGGTTATAAGTGAGAGTTGAATTTCTGAAATTCAATTCTTAATTTCAGATTTTGGTTTTTATATTTTTAAATGTCAATAAAACATTTTAAAAAAATTAATTAGAGGTCCCTACAGACACCTCTATAATAACAATAGGTCCCTTGACTTTTTCTTGTTTTCTTTAGGTCCCTAAGTTAGCGGTGGTATTTTGTTTATGTCCTTCTATTCAACTTCCATCCATACTAATTTTTTTCTCTTTTTTCCCCCCCAAGTGAACATGAATTACCTCTCTATCTCTCTCTTTCTCCCCCAAACAACTCCACCAGATGTGCGACCAACTCCACCAGCCCTCCATTGCGTCGATCTTGACCCTAACGCCGATCGCTCCCCCCGACCTCTTCCGACCGTATCCCGCAAGCCATCTCCCAGTTCTGTGTTATACTGTGTACATTGTTATTTCTAATATATACACTGTTATACCTGTTACAGGTTGTATGTGTTACACTGCGTACACTGTTACGCACATTGTGTACACTGTTATATCTCTTACAGATATCAGATTTTATGTTACACTATGTACACTGTTATGTCCAATGTGTACACTATTATACCTGTTACAAGTTTTGTGTGTAACACTACGTACATTATTACGCTCATTTTGTACTCTGTTATACCTATAACATGTTAGGCTCACGGACGGGGTCGTGAGACGGGGTTGGGCTCACGGATGGGGTCACGGGAGGGGTTGGGCTGACGAGAGGGGGTAAGGCCCGCGGACAGGCCACGAGAAGGGGGTTGAGCTCACGGATGGGACACAGGAGACAATCGGGGGGCGCGATCGGCGTTGGGGACGAGATCGATACAATGGGGGGCTGGTGGAGGTGGTCTCACAACTTGTTGAGTTATTTGGGGGAGAAAGGGAGATGTTAGAGGAGATAGAGAGATAAATGATGTTTACTTAGGAGTAAAAGAGAGGGAAAAAATAGAATAAATGGAAGTTGGATGGAAATTGAATGGAATGATCTAAACAAAATATCATCACTAACTTAGGGACCTAAAGAAAACAAGAAAAAATCAAAGGACTTATTGTTATTACAGAGGTGTCCTCAGATACCTCTAATTATTTTTCCCAAACATTTTTTATGAAAATATTGATTGAGAATATGTATTTTAGAATCAATTATTTTAATCAATTTAGAGTATAATTTTTTATGAAAATGGATTCCAAATGGGACCTACATGGTAGAATGGAATCATCAATTCTAATCATCTAATTAATTCATGTTTTTCAATAAAAAGAAGCATAATTTTTACGAATCACCATGCCACGAAGAGTTGTGGACAGTGGAGTGCCCTTAATTGCAAATAGTTTTTGTCAATGGATTTTTTGCAATAAACCAAAAAAAGACCCTAGAGACAAGAAGTTATGAGTGGTAGAGAACTCATTGGTTCATGTGATCTCTGAATGAATCCAATCCGTGTACTGATCATCTTTTAAAAGTATGGTGAATGTGAATGATAAAAGGCATTTGTCTGTTCTGGTTGTTCTTCCAGTTATGCTTCTCCAGGAACATAAAAACAAGAAAACAAAAGTAGGAATGATTTGCTTCATTTAGTAAACCATCCCAAAAATATTAATAATGCAATTTAACAAATCAAAATATTATTGTACATCACGACAACATATCTGAAGGGGTTAGCGAGAAGCTAACACACCCAATCAAAATGAACAGATGACTTACTATAGTTCTGGTAGAGCAAGCTAGTCAATTAGGCATTGACCAACCACTCAAAATACCAAGAAATCTGAACTACAATTCACCCATCACAGAAGCCAAGGAATCCCATGTACTCGTGCTGGTTGATCATGGATATGCTCCTCTCAACACCGACAATCCCTATAAAAAGAAAAGATAAAGAGTGTGAATTCTACTGAATATATTGATAGAAAGCGCTTTCGTTGGTTCGATCTCATACATACCCATTATTAAGGCACTGACAAATATGACTGCAGAGAGGATGAACACTATGATGGAAGCTCGCCTCAGGAACGCGACCAATTTCCTCACAAAGAACTGGCCCCAGAACCCGGCAATTACAGATACTGCCATCAGATAAAGAGCTGCAATGGAGAGACTCAGGACTATCACATACTGCAAAAGTTTTTTCAAGGTTTACATATATGTATACATGTGATTGGAAGGAATCACTATGGCGTACCATAGGGGATGGGGAACCTCTTCAGGAGATAGAATTCCACGACAGAAAGGGATGATGAGAAGAGCATTACAAATGTTGCTGTGGCACTTGCAACCTGCAGGGGAAATGGAGAAAGCTAAGCCATTAGTTATCAGATAGATGGCAGATTCAATGGTTAACTGTTTTCCTTATTTATTTATTTTTACACGATTGAATGTTTCAATATATAATGAGACATATCCTAACTGGCAAAAAAAAAAAAACATCAGCTATTGTTTATAAAGACATTGTTTTCTCAAAATCATAATCATCCACAAACACACAGTATGCCTTTCTGTAATTTTATTTTATTTTATTTTGTTTATTTATTTATTTTTTTTTTCAGATTTGAATTCATGCCCTTTAAATTTCTGCATTATTGCTGCATTACATGACCAGCTCAGGTCCTGGAGAGAATTAAATTTGCCAAGTGCCAACCAACAAAATAATTTCATGCGATGTTGTTGTGGGGCCACTCTGTTAACATAATGAAATGAAAGTTTATCCTAACTTACTGAGATGCAAATGATCAAATCTATAGTTTATGGCTTGAAATAGTACATCTTCAATAATTCTGGGTGGTCCCAAATCAAGCTTTGATTATCTGGTTAGTACCCCTACCCTCCAAAAATGTAATTTAGATATTTAAATCCCACCATTGCCAGAGGTGACATTAAAATAAAGGTGGGCAGCTGACAACAACATAACTGTGGAGTCTGATATCAATGTTTGCCTAGTTGATCAGCACAACATGAACATTTTTCATAATCAAATGGGACCTTCACATGTAAAAAGTGTCCCTTACCAGTAGCACATGATAGATCATGCACATGAACTCTCACATGAAACACACTTTCAGGAGACAAAAAGACAAATGCCTAGTTAGATGGAAACATCCTTTACTGAAATTCCATTAATGAAACACACCTGCAATAGAAATAAAGATAGAGACTTGGGGGGTGGGGGACTTACTTGGGGGATGACACCAAGCTCTAGCAAGAGAGGTCCCAAGATGAACCCACCTCCAGAGCCGAGGAGGCCTCCGACGGTGCCACCTATGACGCCGCAGAGAGCACATAGCATAAGCTGCAGTGCGGTCCAGTCTATTGGAGCTTCACACACAGATTCAAAGTTCCCACACGTCCTGCGCTTCTGGCTCTCCCAACACAGCTTCACTGCTTCATATGCAAAGACCACCAGCGACACCGGGAACTGAAAGAATCACATCCATCACAGACAGTACAACTATTAAAGAATTGAGTCTTATCATTGGTAAACTTAAGAAGCATTTGCACATCTCAATTTAAATTATGTACTTAAACTGTTAAAGTAAACACAAACAAATCATGGGCACTAAAAAAAATGATTCAAGACATATTTATTTTCTGAGCACATTCATCAAGATCTTTCATAAATGACTCACAATTTAGGATTCAAATCGCCAAATGTTCACATGTACTGACAGTTTGACATGAAGGTGCAGATAAAATAAACATCTTCAAAGCTAAAACTGAAACTGACAATGTATTTATCACAGAATCAGAGAATTGGACCTACCTGCAATACATTGAGGACCCAATACCATGGGCTGCACGGGACCGTGTCATTCTGCACAAAAGATTGTATACAAACCAAGTCAGGATTTCATTCGTCCAAAGAAATGACCAAAAAGCAAACAAGCACCCACAAACACAAACACACACAAAAAGGGTACATCGTTTTGTGATTGCCTTGAATATCTGAATAAGAAGGAAGACAAACCAATTCAAAAATAGCACCAGCATCCCCTTCCACCTCAAGTTCAAACGTAGTATCTCCTACAAAATCAATCATAACCAAGACTAAAATATAAATGGAGAATCTAATCCAAACATGGAAGAAGAAAAGAATTTATAAATAATTCAAGATTCAATATCTGTCAATGTGATGGGTTCTAACTCACAAGTCTGGACTTCTCTGGTTGGGAAAGTAGAGGCTCGTACTCTGCGTTGGTCACCGCTGCAAGTTAAAATAAAGAGATCAAGAGAAGAACCAAAATAATATTTTGCAAAGGCAAATTAAATCCTAATTGGGTCTAATTAAATGACACACCTTGGCCTGCCTCGGTGTTCAACATCGCCTCAACTTCTTGCATCTCCCTCTTTGTAATTCAAAAAGAATCAAGAAAATTTAATTGGGTTTAAAACAAAAGAATCCAAAAAGGTGTCTTTCAAGTCAAAAACACACCTTGATCAAAGTCTCATTCTTCCACATCTCCACCCCTTTAAAGAAGGACCTAGATGATGTACCTACTCAATAAGAAGACATAAATTAACATACAACCAATGAATCAAATACCAATACAATAATTATGAATGTACACATGTAAGAGAGGCTACCAATGAAAAGGATGATTATAAGGATGGTGATGAGCCAATAAGGGAACACCACGCTAAGCGAGACGCCTATGGTGATGCCTAACATCAGCATGGGCTGGAAGAGGAGAGCAAGATCATAATCTAGGATGGAGACGTCCTTCGTCGGGTGTGCCACCCTCAAATTGTACCACACAGAAGACGCCGAGGCCCCCATGATCATGCCTAAAGTTCAAAATTCAAGAATTATGAGTGCTCAACACACTAAAAACAACATCAAAGAATCAAATGCTTCTTTATTGATACAAACATTTAGAGAGAGCGGCAGCAGACTTCGCATCGAAGCCCACGATGAGGTTGAGCATGGGCACGAATATGCCGCCACCTCCAACACCTCCTACCGTCCCGAAAGCCGACCCAAAGAATCCAATGATTGTGGCCAATACAATTCTCCAATTGAATTCGAGTTCCTAATGTATGGCATAACAATAACGGAACATGCATGAATGAATAGCTATGGAGAAAAAAAAAACAGAGGATTGGAAGAGAAAATTCTATGATGGATCAATGACTCACAGGCCAAACTCTGACACTGGAGAGGGAGAGGTCGTTGCTGAGCCTTAGCATTTGAAGATGGGTTTGTTTCGTGTTTCCTTGAATGAAGAAGGTGGAGAGGATTGCAGCCATGAAAGCCACAGAGAGACAGAGGAGGAACCATTTTGTTTCCATGATGTTGATGAAGAAAAGATTGAAAGGGTCTCCTTCTCTCTCTCTCCCTCCCTCCCTCCCTGTGAGAAAGAACAGGAAAACACGGATACGCAACGAAGAGATTTGATGGTTATATATAGATGTGATTTGAGAGACACAAAAAGAGGGATAGATATTGTGAATAAATATTGTGTACAGAGCAATATTTGGAATCCAATGATTTAAGAAAGGGTGAAATAAGTGTGCGTCGTGTCATATTTGGCTAACTACTGGTTTTATTACGGGGAAGACAATGACACTTGTTTTTTTTTTTTTTTTTAAATAAATAAATTATATTATTATTTCAAATTTAATTTAATTTTTAAAATTGTTATCCTCCTTTTTTTTCCCCTCTCTTCCGTAGCAAATCTTCTCTCCCACTAATAATAGTCCATTGTGGAATTTAAATTTCGTACGTATGAGACGTTTGGATAAAAGGCTACAATTTATCTTACAAACTTAGTTTTAAACTAAGTTTTGAAAGAAAAAACTAATCGTCAAACCCAACTCACATCCAAACGCCCCTTGATAGGATATTCAGAGAAGAATCACGATTCAGCAATGAATAAAGAATAAATAAATGGTTATTTATAAGATTTCTAAAATCCACTTTAAAAACACCTGACATTATTTTATTTATTTTTAAATTGAAAACAAAATAAAATATATCTTCATCAGTTCGGATTTTGAGGATTTTGAGAGATTTGATGAGTATTTGAAGTTTGAAAAACAGAGAAGGGACCCCATCCACATGAGGCCAGCCATACAACAGAAAACCATTCCCAATCACACACCAAAACCGTGACAGCAAACCGAGGAGGAGAGAGTACCGCATGACCTTCTCTCTCTTCTCCACCACCTAAATTTGGATGTTTTGTTTTTATTAGATAAGATTCTTTGATTCCATGTAAATCTTACAGGGAATAATAAAGGGAGAATGACATGTTCAGCTCTTGAATAATCCCGCCCATTGTTTTTTTTTTTTTTTTTTTTTTTTTTTTTTTTTGTACATTAACGTAATTTTTCATTAAAAAATAAAAATAATAATTTTTATACACTAGGATATTGTAGTATATAATGTTGCGTCTAATAGGACTACTTCACGGATGAAGAGATAACGAATTGAGTATCAGCACTCAATAATAAAATATGAATTCAACATTTATTTGCTAAAAAATATAATATTTTAAGGGTGTTTTTATACTCAATCTTTTTTACAGTCCAATAAAATAAATACATCATTAAATATTTTTTTACATTTACTCAAAATGGATTCATTCAACTCGAAATGGAACGATATTGTCACGCCCCAGGCGTCCCCGAAGCGTGGCAAAATTAATATAATATCAGCTATCAATACCTGAGATCAATAAGGACACCAACAAGCATACACAAGACGGCGAAGCAAGATAATGATAACTGACTGAAAAGCGGAAGCATAATATATAACAATGTGTGTAAATCAAAAACATTATTACAGACCCGAATACACAATCAATGTCCTGTGAAAGCCAAGTCTAGACCAAAGAAAATACAACCTGTGCCACATGCACGATTTACAAAGCATAAAATGACTCTAGGAATGCTGACAGCATCTCACTCGCCACCCGTCGGTAGAACGCTCCACGCCCATAAGACCACGCCACAGGAAAGCTCCAGCTCCACGCCCAACACTGCCCCTGAAAAGAAACAGTATGCGAGGGGTGAGCTACAAGCTCAGTGAGTGGCTGGAAACCAATCACCATACTACAGTTCAATACATAATCAATTTCATTTTTCAAGGAGAACATGGGTAGAAACCCAATGGATAACAGGGTCACGCGGCGGCGCGACCGACCTCACCCCCACCCTCACTCCCGGAGGGAGTCTTTTGGGACTTATGGGAGAGACCATACCGTCGGTCGAAGAGACCCGGATTTACTGGTCTAGAGACCATACCGTCGGTCGAAGAGACCCGGATTTACTGGTCTACCCAACACTACTGGATCATCTACATCTAGATAATCGCCCAACGATGTCCTTCAACATCGATCACGAGACCGAATCCAACAACCATGGGAACGGTCGAACAACGAATGGGTCACGAGGCGACGCGTCTTCTCCTCATCCACACCCTCACTCCTGAAAGGAGACATCTTGGGACTTTGGGAAGAGACTTAGACTGCTCTACACCCCTGGTCCACCAGTAGCCTCTCCCACCCTTGTGGCCTCCGCCTAGTCCTCTGACAGGTATAGCCAACGCCGGGAAGTTCCTACATCGGATCCAACGAAGGGGAGAACGATTCCACGCTCGCGATATCATTCGTTAGCCCTCTTCCGGGTAGCCTCTACCTGGTATACTCCCATGATCAGTACCCCTCCGACTGCATCGGTGGTACCTACGGATGGGAGCCCTCTGTCAGGACAGCTATAACCCGGCCTCTTCAACTCGGACAACTTTGGGAGTGAATATTCCATGTTCACAAAGCGAACCCCATGAAAACAACTACCACTCTGGAGGAGAAGAATATGCGAGGGGTGTGCCACACACCCAGTGAATGGCACAAACTATGCAACGCAACACCTTATTGACAACTATACAAGCTAGTGGGTCGTAACATCGCCGACCCACCCCACCCTTACCCTCACCCTTTAGGGGGTGACATGGGCCTTTTGGGACTGACTAGACTGCTTTCCACTCCTGGTCCCACCGGGTAGCCTCTCCCACCCTCGTAGCCTCCACCTGGTATACTCCCACGATCAGCACAGTCCGACGCATCGGAGGCACCTACAGATGGGAGCCCTCTGTCAGGCCAGCTAACGCCGGGGAGTTCCTACCTCGGATCCCAACCAATAAGGAGAAGACAGCCTACTCACGCGGATATGATCCTCTTGGATCCATCGACAACGCTTCCTAACATTTCTAATATCATGAATTCTCAAGAATTCCTCCAGTGCGCATAACTAAGATGCGGGGAAACCTATATTATAACCACAAGGTTATAATATTCTCTAAGGCATGCTTACAACAATATAATCACATAATCCCATCTTGATTTAAATAAATTAACTAAATGGGAACATGCATAGGTCGAGGCTTTCCTAGCATGAAACATGGTGACTAAACATGCATAGGCCGCTATACATGATATAAGGGTGCATATCCCTAGCATACAAAGTCTAAGGTGGCATGGATACATCATATTAATCATGCATAGATCAAGGCTTTTAAGTACAGGACATGGTGTCCAGGCATATACGGGCCTCTATACATGATACATGGATGTATATCCCTAGCATGCAAAATATCTACATATTAGTTTAAGCATGGCTATACTACTTGTTTACACAAGTAGTATAACTAAGATACCCCATCAATGCGCGACGCGCGACTACGCGCGTCGAGCGCATCCCGAGAGGGGGGGGATTGGAATCGAACCACTCACCTTACGACCCGGGACCTCGCGCATCCCATCCGACGAGATCTGCAAGGTAGGGGCATCCGACTTGGTGAGTAACAACACAATTTACACATAGAAATTTACTAGAAATACCAAATACTCGGACAAGCATGCATACGGACTCGCACGCATGCGAGCACGCACGTACGCACGCGAGTCCGAGTGCCCCGACACCTACCCGAACCCTCGGGCAGCCACACGCATGGTCCCCGCACGCGCACGCACGAATGCGCACGCACGCACGCACCCCAGCACCCTCGGCGCACTGCCGCGCGCCTGCCCGCGCACCCAGACGCGCTGCCGCGCACGCGCGCACGCTCGAGCGGGCCCGCGCGCACTGCGCGTCCAGCCCACGCACCCTCGCGCAGAACCCCGCGCATGCCCCAGCACGCCCACGCACGTGCGTGCGCGCACTGGTCCCCAACCCCCGCCCAGGCGCATTGCTCCGCGTGCACACTCTCGCGCGCGTCCGCGAGCACTCGCGCGCACCCCCGCTCGCGCCAGGACCCGCGCGCACCCGCGCACTCGCGCACACGCGCCCGCGCGCGTCTGCGCGCCCGCCAGAGCCTGCCAGCGCTCGCCTGCCCGCGCACACGCGCAGACCGCCCCCAACGCGCGCCCAGCCGACCCTAACCCCATTTTAACCCCTCCTCCTCACTTCTCACTCACCCTAAACCAATTACCTAGCATGCATGACTTCCCCACAACCCCTTAAGCCATAAAAACCAAGAAAAGAAGGGAAAGGGCTCACCTTTGGAGGGGGAATGAAAGGGGGAGACTCTGGGGCCCTCGATGCACCCGCGACCACCACCACCACTACCACCACCTCCTCAGCCCTCCCTCAGCCTCCTCCTTGGCTGAAAATCAGGGGGGGGGGAGATCATGAAAAGGCTTGAGAGAAGAGAAGATCAACAACACCACAACAAAACCTACACATGCTTCTTCACCTTCTCCTTCACTTCTCTTTGAAACATTATCTCAAACACCTAGGGGGGTCTTGTGAAAGAGAGAAAGAGAGGCCAGCAGAGGTTGACGTGGGGATATGGGAGAGGATGAGTGAAAGAGGAGATATTTATGCTACAAATATCTAAAAGGAGAGAAATGACTAAGTCGCCCTTTGACCAGAAATTCTGCGCACTCTTCACTGGAACAGCCATAACCTCCTCGATATAGCTCCGAATTGCTCAATTCCAAGTCCGATGGAAAGCTAAGAAGATTATCTACAACTTTCATGTTTATGCCAAGATCAAATAATCTCTCCAGCTATTTCGAAATTAGAGCTAAACATAGAGCAGGGCTGCTGCCAGAATTCTCATCCCCGGGGTATCCTTGGAAAAATACCCATAACTTTTACTACAAGAATCCAGTTGACCTAATTCCACTTCTGTACGAAAGCTAACTCAAAACTGGACATCTCATAATAAAATCATATTTAAACCTCTTGATCTTGGATTTTAACAAAATCAAATCCAAATACCAAATTGAAAATACATAACTTCGAGGAAAATAAATTATGTAGAAATTTTCAAACAGAGCGCTCCAAATGACACAGGAACAACAGATATACACTTTTCATCAAAACATATATATCGTTAGATGGTGTTTACTATTTATTAAAATATAAAAATATATGTGGTCTATGTTTTAGAATATAAAAAGATTAAGTTTAACATTGTCCATGTTTTAAAGGATTGTCTCACTATTAGCAATCAAGAAAACCAAAAAATATAATACTTTAAAAACCACATAATATTATATTTGACCCGACATTTGTAAAATTGATTTTTTAAAAGTTTTTTTTTATGATTGAATTTTAAAATTGAATTATATCTCATTTCATCTGTTATGTTAAGTAATATTGTAATATAGGATAATATCTTAATTTTAAATTTTATTTGGCAATGAATTTTGCTTCTTAACTCAATAAAATTCTAAATTTATCCAAATTTCTCATTTTCATATTCTAAATCTTTAAATTTTAAATTGAAAGTTAAATTTACATGATGAAAGACATAATTTGATATCACATCTCTTCTTTTTTTTTTTTTTTAAAGCATTACCAGATTAGTCTTTCTATGAGGTGAATCAGGTCTGGTCAAAACAGCTTTACACCTCAAGGGTAATTGTCACATTGCATTCCGAACAGAACTCTAAATCTTGAATAGACAAAGACCTCGAGGAGGACCTCTGAAACGGTCAAACGTCCTTAAGTCTGTAACTATCAGGTTGTTAATTAACCCATTATCCGTTTTACATGGATAATTAAGGGCACAATTAACAATTATAAGTGAGGACGGTTTCCATAAAATTCACCCACTACATCCATTACAGGGGAAAGCTGTTACAATGGCTACTTGACCAATGGACACTATAAAAAGGGAAAATGTACAACAACGGAGGTATGAGTTTTATCTGAGTCCAGTTACATTAAGAGTGAGATTACCCTTGAATTCCCTTACTGACTTAAACATTAGAGTCCCCGTGACTGGCATTATACCAATATCCTTATTGTTTCTTTGTGAGTGCAGTGATCATATTCGATCATATCCAAATCTGACAAGGAGACTCCACCTGCTTATGTTGATTGAAGGGAGAAAATACCTCTTCAACTGGATAAAGATAAATTACCACATCTTTTTTTTTCTTTTTTCTTTTTCTTTTTTGGTATACAATATCACATTTCTTGTTTATCAACAAAAAAAAATAAAAAATTAAAACAATATACATGCATGTGTGGGGAGACTTTTCCAGTTCGCCAACGGGTGATTATAAAAAAATAGACAAAATAAATTCTTACATTGTTGATTTTTTATTATCATTATTAGGTCAAGAGTTCAAAAGAAATAACAAAATAGAATGAACATCTTCTTTGTAGGATTGTAGAAGTATCCTTTTTTTAGTGAGGAGACTTGAACTCAAGTCTTACCGTTAACCAAAAAAAAAAACAAAAAACAGAACAAACAAAATATACCTCACGAGGATTAGATAAATTTTTTGTCACGACCCAGAAGCGGCCATCTTCTGAATCGTCACAAGAAAATTGATATATAGAAAATCATAACTCAAAATATACAATTAGAAGACAAAAAACTCAGAATATGCAGCGGAAGTAAAACCTTTATATAAGGCCAAACTGGCCAACGACAATTGTACAGATGTCAAAAGATGCATACAACAACTGTCTGTGAGAGCCCTAGGACTTATGTACAGAGGATCCATTTGCCAAAAATGAAATATGTAACATGGACCTGAACAAAATACGGGAACTCCGACTCTACTCTGCTGGTGGGAAGGCGATGCACAACCCTAAGCTCCTCGTGCAATACTGGACTCAGGAATATCAGCTAGGGTGGTACCTGGATTCAAAAATCCAGCCCAAAGAAAAGGGTGAGCACAAAGCCCAGTGAGAGGAATCCCTATAAATGACTCTTTAACAATCACACATATATATCTGATAACACAATAATTCTTCTGTACTCATAAACCTTGCTTCACAACTCTCGAGAAACCATATTAGGCGGCACTCAATAGGCCTAAGAGTCAACAAAAGTTGCACATAGTATGTTATGTCACGTCATACCTCTTCGGAATCCATATTAGGTGGCACTCAGCAGGCCTAAGAGTCAACAAAAGCTGCACATAGTATATTATGTCACGTCATACCTCTTCGGAATCCATATTAGGCGGCACTCAGCAGGCCTAAGAGTCAACAAAAGTTGCACATAGTATATTATGTCACGTCATACCTCTCTGGAATCCATATTAGGCGGCACTCAACGGCCTAAGAGTTAACAGAAACTGCACACAAAGTCTACAATAATCATATCCACATCCACATTTCATCTTCACACACATTACGTAGAACCACAAGCATTTGACTGAACACATCAGTCGGGTAAGGAAGGTATGGATCAACTCATGTTGAACCCTTCCGTTCTAATACTAGTTTTATGACCTAAACTGTAATCTCATGATAAAACATATATTTGCCAACACATGGTAGAAATTCACATGTTTATAAACATCTTAGCGTGAATAGAGTTGAAAAGATTATTTAAATTCACACACCATTTTCTAGAATCACCAAGGTATGTATTATGTATCACCAATATATATAACCATGAAGAAGAACTGCAGCACTTTAAACATAGAGAATAAATGATAATTAAATAGAGGCATGGATTCATTCTTTCACTTGACAATTTGGCCTCCTTTACCTGCTCACCTACTAAGTTGCATAACTTTTCCCCTAACCAATTTAATCATCACTCCTCTAACCTTAACTCAGCCCAAAAGAATTCATTTGACACCACATACATGAACAACAGCCCAACACATTCAAGGACATCAAATAAAGAAGACAAATATTCAATAGGAATTCCATTTTCATTCCCACTGTCATCTCATTCTCTCAAACATGAATTCTCACATGATTAAATTTGAAAACCCACACACATAGCAGAAACATAAGTAAGGACAACAAACAAGAAGACCCAAGAAAGGATGGATTTACTCACCTCACAACTTACAATCCGAGCTGGACCAACCCTAATCCAGCTCCTACATCACGCAGATATGAATCCACTGATAAAAATATAATCCTCAATTAGATACTAAATATAACCCCATAAATCAGGCAATACTTAGTTTTTCCAAGACAAACATGATATCCCCACTACAACCATAAACTGATACCATAAAAACAACTTTCAAATTCCCATTCATTCAACCCCAAAAATATATTCATATTTCAGTCCCAAATCATAAATTCGATTCAAAACTGAAATATAACAACCCCATACAAAGAATAACGATGAAAAGATCAAGAATCTTTACCCAGTATAGCATGAAAAATACTCCATGAAGCTTTTCCTAATTTTTGCTTCTCTTCCGGCTGAAAATGAGTCTCTGCCAACCCACTCTCTCATAATTATATAACCAACACCACCCACCAACTTCACCAATTATTTAAAACTTTGGATTTTAAAATTCTGCGTAGCCTCAACTCTAACTGTCATAACTTCTTGTAGGAAAGTCCCCTTCAAGATTATACAGCTTCCGTTAGAAAGCTAATAAAAATATCTACAACTTTTCTTTTTATGCCAAGATCAGAAGAAGCCTCTAACAATGATAAAAACAACAACGAATAGGAGACCTCACACTCTCTCCTTCTAAGGGAAACAATGGTAAAACAACCATAACTTTTGCTACATGAATCCAGATGATCTAATTCCACTTTTGTATGAAAGGTGACTTAAAACTGAATATCTCATGCTAAAACCAATTTTAAACCTCTTCATCTTGCATACGAATAAAATTAAATCCAATTATGCAAAACGTGCAACTTATTATATAACCTAAGAATACATAAGTCTAAGACACTCCTAATGCATAGTAATATGAAATACCATAAAATAAAATATAAAAAATGTCACGAAACCTAACATTTTCCCACCTCCCCACTTAATTTTCCCACATCCCAAAATTACCAAAATGCCATTATTTATTTATTTTTTGAGTCCATTATTCCCACTACCCAGTTCGACAGTGTCAAATCAAAGTATTCTTTGTTGGGATGACAGAGGTCCATTGAATTGTCTAAACAAGTATCGATAGGGACCTAGTCGAAGTATGCTCGACAGGGACGACATAAGTCCATTAATCTATTTGAGGAAGTGTAGATAGGGATGTGTCGAATCCTTTAAAATAGCACTTATGTTCTAAAAATCAATTATTTATACAATAATTTAAGTCTTTACAAAAAACAAAAATTCCATTTAAGTCATTTAAGTTCTTCTAGAAATCATTCACTTATTTTGTCATTTAAATACATGGTATAAAAATGGAAAAACAAACAATCATATAAATGAAATAAACATTAAACATTCCATATACACAAGTGGAGTATCAAGAAACATTCCTTATACTTTCGACATGAGACTCCACTTGTTTAGAAAAGAAAATACTGTTTCTTGTCTATATGAAATGTTTACTGTTCATTATTCCCACTTTTATTTTCTAATACTTAAATAATACTGTTCATTATTCCCACTTTTATTTTCTATATAAATGAAAAATACTTATTTTCTAATACTTAAATAAATATATATGTGAATGATTTTCAGAAAGACTTAAATGAATTGAATGACATTTTTGTTCTTCGTGAGAACTTAAATGATTGTATAAGTGATTGATTCTTAGAAGAGAGTTACTGTTTTGAAGGGTTCGATACATCCATATCGACACTTGCTCAGACAGATCGGCGGATCTCTGTCGTCCTAGCGAAACATACTTCGACTAGGCCTCTTCAACACTTATTCAAACAGATCGACGAACCTTTGTCGTCTTAGTGAAACAGACTTCGACTGAACGCTGTCGAACTGGATAGTGGGAATAATAGACAAAAAAAATAAAAAAAATAATGATATTTTGGTAATTCTGAGATGTGGGAAAGATTAAGTTTGATAGTGGGTATATTTTTCCCTTAGATAAAAGAGACATCTACCCCACAGGTACATGGAGCATTGGAGGTCTCCCACAAACAAAATACTTAGAGTGTTGTTTATTTCATTTCTTAGAATAGTGATAAACATGATGGAATCCAATAAATATATCACAAATATTGACATCATATTGACCAAGTGAAAGCAATTTATTAATTATCTAACCAAAAGTGTTTGTTTCATGTTTGTTCCTTTACGTGTAATATTTTTATTTTCCAATTTTATCTTAATTTATTCATCATCTTTGATTTTAAATTAAAGAACAAGAATGAAAAATATATATTTTAATATTTTAACGAATAATATGAGATATTCATCAAATTTATCTTTAATATCTATCTATTTATATTAATAATATATTAAATGAATGGTGGTAATCATGCCACATCATTATATTTTATTATTATTACTATTATTTTAATTAGATTAAGATAATCAAGGAATATAGGTGATAAATAGATAATTTTGGGTCAAATATGAGTTTCAACATTTTAGCTTAATCTTGCAATAGTCAGTTTTAAGAAAAATCTATTTCACAGTCATAAGTATATATCAAAAAGATATTTTTAACGAGCTATTGATCACCTCAATCGGAGTTATACTTGAAAAGTTATGAATTGTTAAAGAATTTTGGGAATAATTTAATTCTTGGTTTTTTTAATATACCCTAAAAAATCATATTTTAGCAAAATATAACTGATTATTTGTCACGCCCCGGGCGTCCTCGAGACGCGGTAAGTGTATATATAATATCAGAATCTACACAGGAGGTCAATAATATCATACACAAGCAGCCAAAATGACACACAGACAACAAAAGCAAGGCTGACAGGATATATACACCAAATGCGGATAACTAAGACTGAATCTGTAATCAAAACACACTACAGACTCCATACATAATCACATGTCCTGTGAGAGCCAATATACATACAAAGACATCCAAATACAACCAAACGCGTGCCCAAGCACGGAAAATAATACATACTAGTACAAGGGATGCTGATAGTCTCTGCAACTCGCGGGACGTGGCGCTACTCCGCTACTGATGAAGTCCCTCGGGGAGCTCCTCCTCTAGATCCGACTCAAATGACACTGAAGAAAAATATTGTGTGAGGGGTGAGCCACACGCTCAGTGAACGGCACAACCCATGCATCACAGACAATATTGACCACAACCAGATAATTCTTAACATCCACAACCACATTACCATAACCACAATTAACAACAATTCCTCAACTAGTGGGTCGCTAACGCCAACCCACTACACCCTCACCCTCACCCTCAATGGGTGACCAAGGATATTGGGACTAATCAACACAAAACCAGCGGGTCGCTTCAGCCAACCCGCTACACCCTCACCCTCACCCCTCAAGGGGTGACCAAGGATATTGGGACTAACTACAACAATCCAGCAGGTTGCTATCGCCAACCTACTACACCCTCACCCTCACCCCTCAACAGGAGTGACATAGGATATTGGGACTGACAATCATCCATAGACAAATCCAGCGGGTCGCTCATCGCCAACCCACTACACCCTCACCCTCACCCTACAACGGGTGACATAGGCTCTTGGGACTGACTAGGCTGTTGGTCACCCTTGGTCCACCGATAGTCTCTCCTCACTCCGTAGGTCGTTTGGCCACTCCCACGTTCAGCACAGTCCTTCACCAAATCAGGAGGCGCCTACTAATGGGAGCCCCTGCACGGGACAACCTGTCTAACGCTGAGGTAGTCTCTACACGGATCCAACGAAGGGAACAGAACAGCCTATCCATCGCATATGATCCACTCGGATCCGCAGACAACACATCATAACAACACTACTGTTCTGAATTCATCAGAACCCACCAGGGCGCATAACTACGATGCGGGGAACATGCATAAAGTTATAACAGGGTGGAATATCGTTGGGGAAAGAAACTCGGGAGGGCAGCGTGAGTTCCCGTTATAGGACACCCCGACAACCAAACAAGGAACACGGTGTACCCTAACCCGGGTCTCACCGCTGTCCTCGCAAGGCCCCTCCCCTATAATATTCACTATAACATGCAATTTGACAAGTACTAGCATTTAATTTAATAAATAAACTAGTAGGGCACATGCATCGGTCGGGCTTCCTAGCATGGAACCAGGGGACATGCTGCATGGCTCATACGCATATCCTAAGGGTGCAAGTCCCTAACATGCACAGTCTAGGGAAACATGCATTCTACAATTTAATCATGCTCGCATGATATACACATTACAATATGTCAATATTTATCCATGGTGCCCCAGGAGAGGTCGGTATACGCCCAAGTGCGTATAACACCTCTCTACTGGGTTGGATTGTCCCACTCACCAGAGATCGAGGTCGTCGCGCGACCGTCCGTCCAGATCTGCAAGACAGACATTCAACAAGGTGAGAACAATGCATAAAATACCCAAAAAAATACATCTAAAATACCCAACACTCGGATAAACGTACATACGGCCCGTACGCACGTGTATCCGAGCATCCCGACTCACTCCCAAGCCCACCGGGCAACCGCACGCACGGCAACCCGCCCCGAGCGCACAGTCGAGCCTCGGCCCGCGCACCAAGGCGCACTGCCGAGCCCAACCCGCACACCCGGACACCACCGGCGCACTGTTGCACGCCGGCCCGCGCGCCCTGACGCACCGCCGCACGCACGCGCACGCTCGCGCGCGCCAGCGCGCACTGTTGCACGCACGCGCACGCGCACGCTCGCGCGCGCCAGCATGCACTGGCCCCCAGCACCGCGCCCAGGCGCATGCCCAGGCGCCCTGCCCAGCACCCAGGCACAGTGCCCAAGCGCCCTGCCCGCGCGCACCCGCGCGCACTCCCGCGCACACCCCCGCTCGCGCCAGCACCCGCGCGCATCCGCGCGACCACTCCGTGCGCACCCGCACCCGCGCGCACGCACCCGCGCGCGACTGCGCGCCCAACTGCGCCCGCCAGCGCCCAGCGCCCAGCACCCGCGCCCAGCGCCCAGCACCCAGCGCCCAACGCCCGCGCCCAGTGCCCAGTGCCCAGCGCCCAGCGCTACCCGCGCGCACGCCCGCGAGCACGCCCGCGCGTGCCCTGCCAGTGGCCCTGCCCGTGCTGCTGCCTGCCTGCCAGCCCGAGCTCCCCTACCACCCACCTCCGGCCACCAATGGCCTCCGACCACCACTCCGACGGCCACCCACAGCCACCCAACCCCAAATCCATCCCCCTAGCATACATCTATGCAAGAAAAGAGAGGAAAAGAGGCTTACCAAGGGGAGGAAGCGAAGTCCGGTTGCTCTCCACGCACCGAAACCTCCCTCAAAAGGCTTCTAACGCCCGGATCTACCTCCACCACCGAAATGGCTCAAATCAGGGAAGAAGAGAGGGGGGACGGAGGGGCAAATCTCACCGGAATTTGAATTTGAAAGCACCGGGGTGTAGATCGGGACCCGATCTACACTTCCTATGCTTTAGGTTTTAAGCTTTGAGGGCTCTAGGGGGGGGTCAAAAGTGAGAAAAAGAGAGAGGGGAGAGAGAAAAACTCATTTGGTAGGGATGATGAACAGTACCTCGAAAATTAGATCCCATCCTTATATAGTGAGCGACTTAAAAACCCAGATACGCCCCGGAACTGCGAAATTTCAGAAACGTTACCGGAATTCAACGAAATTTTCGTGAGAGGTCTAAAACGGCACCAGGACACCAAATATACAGTTAGATTTTCAATCGGAGTCCTCTAACTCAGGACGATAGCTAACAGTCCAAAAATTAGCGGTTCCGATCGAAAACCAAAAAAATGAAAAACTGCCAGAACGCTCCAACGGTTACCAGCAGGCTAAAAAGTGACACATATATAACATTATTTGTTATTTTTAATAATATTTGTTATACTTGTGTCACTTTTAGCCTGCTGGTAACCGTTGGAGCGTTCTGGCAGTTTTTAAAATTTTTAGGGTTTTCGATCGGAACCGCTAATTTTTGGACTGTTAGCTATCGTCCTGAGTTAGAGGACTCCGATTGGAAATCTAACTGCATATTTGGTGTCCTGGTGCCATTTTAGGCCTCTCACGAAAATTTCATCGAATTCCGGTAACGTTTCCGAAATTTCACAGTTCTGGGGCGTATCTGGGTTTTTAAGTCGCACACTATATAAGGATGGGATGTAATTTTCGAGGTACTGTTCATCATCCCTACCAAATGAGTTTTTCTCTCTCCCCTCTCTCTTTTTCTCACTTTTGACCCCCCTAGAGCCCTCAAAGCTTAAAACCTAAAGCATAGGAAGTGTAGATCGGGTCCCGATCTACACCCGGTGCTTTCAAATTCGAATTCCGGCGAGATTTGCCCCTCCGTCCCCCCTCTCTTCTTCCCTGATTTGAGCCATTTCGGTGGTGGAGGTAGATCCGGGCGTTAGAAGCCTTTTGAGGGAGGTTTCGGTGCGTGGAGAGCAACCGGACTTCGCTTCGTCCCCTTGGTAAGCCTCTTTTCCTCTCTTTTCTTGCATAGATGTATGCTAGGGGGATGGATTTGGGGTTGGGTGGCTGTGGGTGGCTGTGGGTGGCCGTCGGAGTGGTGGTCGGAGGCCATTGGTGGCCGGAGGTGGGTGGTAGGGGAGCTCAGGCTGGCAGCAGCAGGCGCAGCAGCAGCAGGGCCACTGGCAGGGCGCGCGCGTGCGTGCGCGCGGGCGTGCGCGCGGGAGGCGCTGGGTGCTGGGCACTGGGCGCGGGCGTTGGGCGCTGGGTGTTAGGCGCTGGGCGCGGGTGCTGGGCGCTGGGCGCTGGCGGGCGCAGTCGGGCGCGCAGTCGCGCGCGGGTGCGTGCGCGCGGGTGCGCGGGTGCGCGCGGAGTGGTCGCGCGGGTGCTCGCGGGTGCTGGAGCGAGCGGGGGTGTGCGCGGGAGTGCGCGCGGGTGCGCGCGGGCGTGCGCGCGAGCGTGCGCGCGGGCGGGCAGGGCGCCTGGGCACTGTGCCTGGGTGCTGGGCAGGGCGCCTGGGCATGCGCTTGGGCGCGGTGCTGGGGGCCAGTGCGCGCGGTGCTGGGGGCCAGTGCGTGCGCGTGCTGGGGCGTGCGTGCAGTGCGCGCGGGGGCACGCTGGGCTGGTGTGCGACAGTGCGCCGGTGGTGTCCGGGTGTGCGGGCTGGGCTCGGCAGTGCGCCTTGGCGCGCGGGCCGAGGCTCGGCTGTGCGCTCGGGGCGGGTGGCCGTGCGTGCGGCTGCACGGTGGGTTCGGGAGTTAGTGGTTTTGTGTGTTTGGGGTATTTTAGAGTATTTATGCATTGTTCTCACCATATTGAATGTCTGTCTTGCAGATCTGGACGGACGGTCGCGCGACGACCCCGATCTCTGGTGAGTGGGACAATCCAACCCAGTAGAGAGGTGTTATACGCACTTGGGCGTATACCGACCTCTCCTGGGGCACCATGGATAAATATTGACATATTGTAATGTGTATATCATGCGAGCATGATTAAATTGTAGAATGCATGTTACCCTAGACTTTGCATGTTAGGGACTTGCACCCTTAGGATATGTGTATGAGCCATGCAGCATGTCCCCTGGTTCCATGTTAGGAAGCCCGGCCGATGCATGTGCCCTACTAGTTTATTTATTAAATTAAATGCTAATAAATGTTAAAATGCATGTTATAGTGAATATTATAGGGGAGGGGCCTTGCGAGGACAGCGGTGAGACCCGGGTTAGGGTACACCGTGTTCCTTGTTTGGTTGTCGGGGTGTCCTATAACGGGAACTCACGCTGCCCTCCCGAGTTTCTTTCCCCAACGATATTCCATCTTGTTATAACTTTATGCATGTTCCCCGCATCGTAGTTATGCGCCCTGGTGGGTTCTGAGGAATTCAGAACAGTAGTGTTGTTATGATGTGTTGTCTGCGGATCCGAGTGGATCGTATGCGATGGATAGGCTGTTCTGTCCCCTTCGTTGGATCCGGTAGAGACTGCCCCAGCGTTAGAAAGGTCGTCCCTTCCAAGGGTTCCCATCAGTAGGCACCTCCTGATTTGGTTTCGGACTGGGCCAAAGTTGTGGGTGAAAACCAAGCGGCCTACGGAGTGGAGGAGAGACTATCGGTGGAACAAGGGTGACCAACAGCCTAGTCAGTCCCAAGAGCCTATGTCACCCGTTGTAGGGTGAGGGTGAGGGTGTAGTGGGTTGGCGATGAGCGACCCGCTGGATTTGTCTATGGATGATTGTCAGTCCCAATATCCTATGTCACTCCTATTGAGGGGTGAGGGTGAGGGTGTAGTAGGTTGGCGATAGCGACCTGCTGGATTGGTGTAGTAAGTCCCAATATCCTTGGTCACCCATTGAGGGTGAGGGTGAGGGTGTAGCGGGTTGGCGGAAGCGACCCGTTGGTTTGGTGTTGATTAGTCCCAATATCCTTGGTCACCCATTGAGGGTGAGGGTGAGGGTGTAGTGGGTTGGCGGTAGCGACCCACTAGTTTGAGGAATTGATGTTATTGGTGGCTATGGTAAATGTGGTTGTGGATGTTAAGGTTTATCTGGTTGTGGTCAATATTGTCTGTGATGCATGGGTTGTGCCGTTCACTGAGCGTGTGGCTCACCCCTCGCATAATATTTTCTCTACAGTGTCATCTGAGTCGGATCCAGAGGAGGAGCTCCCCGAGGGACTTCATCAGTAGCGGAGTAGCGCCACGTCCCACGAGTTTCTGAGACTATCAGCATCCCTTGTACCAGTATGTATTATTTTCCGTGCTTGGGCACGCGTTTGGTTGTATTTGGATGTCTTTGTATGTATATTGGCTCTCACAGGACATGTGATTATGTATGGAGTCTGTAGTGTGTTTTGATTACAAATTCAGTCTTTAGTTATCCGCATTTGGTGTATATATCCTATCAGCCCTGCTTTTGTTGTCTGTGTGTCATTTTGGCTGCTTGTGTATGATATTATTGACCTCCTGTGTAGATTCTGATATTATATATACACTTGCCGCGTCTCGGGGACGCCCGGGGCGTGACAATATTATTCAAAAGGCTTTAAATTAATAAACATCTTTTGTTATCTATTCGAGCCATATTGTTGGTTTGAGAGTTTCAAATGGAGTAGTTTTACAATACATGATTGGTTGATAGGTATAAATGCAAGAAACTCATTTTCAGTTGTAACATATCTCCTTTATGTATAATTTCATAATAAAATATTTATTTAATCATTATTAAAAATTTCATCACAACATTCATTGTATATTATATTGGATATAAATGAATTGAAAAAAAAAGCGTGAGAGTATTGGTTGTGTCACACCCCAGGGCGGCCGTCCCCGGGTCGCGGCAAGTGTATATATGATATCAGTAAAACAGGAGATCAATCACATACTCATACAACAGCTATAAAGATAACACAGACTACAAAGCAGGGCTGACATGATATATACACCAAAAGCGGAAGCTAAAAGACAGAGTCTGTAATCCAAAAACACACTACAGACTCGATACATAATCAAACGTCCTGTGAGAGCCAATATACATAATACATCCAAATAATACACAACTGGGTGCCCAAGCACAGAAATATATACATACAATGAACAAGAAGGATGTTGATGGCCTCAGAAACTCGCGGGACGTAGCGCTACTCCGCTACTGGTGCAGTCGCTCAGGGAGCTCCTCCTTCAAGTCCTCCTCAGTAATCACTGGAAAACAATTATGCAAGGGGTGAGCCACACGCTCAGTGAACAGCACAACCCATGCATCACAGCTATATATCAACCACAAATAATCAACATAATTCCAGTAGTTCGTACATCGCCGAACCACCACACCCTCACCCTCACCCCTCAATAGGTGACATAGGATATTGGGACTGATAATCATTCATACACATCCATACATATCCATACACCCTCACCCTCACCCCTCGATAGGTGACATAGGATATTGGGACTGACTAGGCTGTTAATCACCCTTGGTCCACCGATAGCCTCTCCTCCACACCGTAGCTTACCTGGTCTACTCCCACATTCAGCACAGTCCGAGTCCAAGATCGGGAGGTGCCTACTGATGGGAGCCCTCTGTCAGGATAGCCTGCTAGTGCCTGGTCTACTCCCACGTTCACCACAGTCCGAGTCCAAGATCAGGAGGTGCCTACTGATGGGAGCCCTCTGTCAGGATAGTCTGTCTATGCTGAGGAGTCCCTACACGGATCCAACGAAGGGGAGAGAAACAGCCTACCCACACGCATATGATCCACTCGGATCCGCTGACAACACACCTCTACAACTCTAGTGTCTTGAATTCATCAGAATTCCTCCAGGGCGCATAACCAAGATGCGGGGAACATGCATTAATATAGACGGGAAAAGAAACCTTGGGAGGGCAACATGAGGTCCCGATATAGGACGTCCCGACAACCAAACAAGGAACACGGAGCACCCTAGCCCGGGTCTCAATGTTGACCTCGCAAGGCCCCTTAATATTTCCTAAGGCATAATATAATATTACCAGTTGCATTTAGTTTAACAAATTAAACAAATGGGAGCATACAAAGGCCGAGGCTTTCCTAGCATGATAACAAAGGGGACAAGATGCATGGCTCTTACACAACCTAAGGGTGCAAGTCCCTAACATAATCAGTCTAGGGTAGCATGCATACTACATATCAATCATGCTGCATGGATTACATATTAATTAGGTTAATATTACTCTATGGTGCCCCAGGGGAGGACGATATACGCCCAAGTGCGTATAGCGCCTCCCAACTGGGTTGGATTGTCCCACTCACTGGAAGTCGGGTCGTCGCGCGATCGTCCGTCAAAATCTGCAAGACAGGATATCAATTGGTGAGTAAAATCCACAAATACCACAAAAAATACACAAAAATAAACCAAAATACACCAAAAGTACCCAACACTCGGGCAAACATACATATGGCCCGTATGCACGCTAGCCCGAGCACCCCGACTCACTCCCGCACCCCCGGCAACCACCCGCACGGCCACCCGCCCCCAATGCACCACCGCGCCTCAACCTGCGCACCCCGGCGCACCGCCGGGCCCCTGCCCGCACGCCTGACATGCAGCCGAGCTACCCGGGTGCACCGCGCGCCCACTGCGCCCCATCGCAGCAGCCCGCACGCACACCGCAAGCCCCGCGCGCCCAGCGCATCCGGCACGCTCAGCACGCCCAGCGCCCAGCACCCGGAACCCTCACCCAACACCCACGCGCACGCTCGGCAACACGCGCCCAGCGCGCCTTGCAGCACGCGCCCAGCGCACCTGCCAGCCTCTGCGCTGCTTGCCCGTGCTGCTTGCCTGCGCGCATCGCCGAGTGGCCCGAGTATCGATCGCCTGCTGCCCGAGCACTGCCCGCCTGCTGCCCGAGCGCGGCCTACCAGCTTCCAGCCTACCCAGCGCGCCCAGCACGCCCCCTGCACCACCCGAGCGCACGCCCGCGCGCACGCGCTCGCGCGCCCGGCCACCTGATGCGCTGCCTGCTGCGCCCGCTGCCATCCTACCCGGGACAGCCCACCAACCTGTCCGAGCACCTCTACCACCAACCACCGGCCACCAGTGGCCTCCGACCGCCTCCCAACCACCACCAACAGCCACCCACAGCCGCCGACCACCACCCAACCTCAAAACCACCCTCCTAACAAGCATCTAAGCCAAAAAAAGAAGGAAAAAGAGCTTACCAAGGAAGGAAGGGAAGTTTGGTTGCTCTCCGCTCACCGAAACACCTCTCCAAGGGTCTCCACCACCAAGACCTCTTCCCACCTCTGAAATGGCTCAGATCTGAGGAGAAGAGAGGGCGGGAGAAAGGGCAAGACACGCCGGAATTCGAATCCGAAAACACCGGGGTGTAGATCGGGATCGGATCTATCCTTTCTATGTTTTGGGTTTTAAGGTTTAAGCACTCCAAGGGGCTCAAAAGCTTAAAACAGAGAGAGAGGGAGAGAGAAAATGTGTTGTGTTGGAGAAGATAATGAATAGTGAAGAGCACTTTTTGCTACCCACTTAAATAGTCAAACCATTCTTAATTAGGGTTAAGCAAGCTTAATTAGGGTTTAAGTAGGGATTAAAGGCTTTAAGTGGGATTTGACTTAGGTCAACCCAACCACACAAAAAAACAAAAAGGGTGGACCAAGTCATGGGCCCACTTTGACCGAGTCAACTCTCCCAATGACTTCCCGCTCGGTCAAAACCCGGATACGCCCCAGAACTGTGAAATTTCAGAAACTTTACCGGAATTCGATGAAATTTTTGTGAGTGGCTTAGAATTGCACCAGGACACATAATATGCAGTTAGATCTTCAATCGGAGTCCTCAAACACAGGACGATAGCTAATAGTCCAAAATTTTGCGGTTCCGATTGAAAAACGAAAAAAACTCAAAAACTACCAAAATGCTCCAATGGTTACCAACAGGCAAAAAGTGACACATATATAACAGGTTGTGGTTAGCTTTTTCAAAATATTATTTTTTGTACATGCACATCGTGCGTGTGGTAAGACTAGTTACACAATATTCGTATCAAATCGTCCTAAAGTTTGTACAATTTTGAAGTCATAAATACATATAATCTTTAAATAATTACATATGTTGTAAACTAAATAGAATATGATATATAAGAGTATATAAACAAAGCACACAAGCATATAGAAGAGAAGTAGAGAGAGATTCTTATTCACTATTTGTTGGTTGGTGGAATACAAGAGAAACCCCTCTATTTATAGGGTGCATAGAGGAATCCCAAAGGTGGGAAGTTACAAGTCTATAGAGGTGAGGGGAAGATAGTGGGGCAATAATGGGAGTGTTATGGAATAGAAGAGTGGGGGAGGTTATGGGTTAGAGAAGTGGTGGTTATCCACCATATTCACAACACTCCCTCTTGGATGACCACCACGCTAAGAAAATTGCCTCATTAAAACCTTGCTTGGAAAACCCAATGGGAAAAAACCAAAGCGAAGGAAAAAGAGTACAATGTAACTTAATCGTATAATAGTGTATGCGTTTGACACTGCCTCATTAAAACCTTGCCAGGAAAACCCAATGAGAAAAAAACCTAGGCGAAGAAAAAAGAGTACAGTTCGTAAAATGTCATAAAAAATTACTCTCTCTCATAAGTACAAGATTTCAAGAATTTTGGTCGCAAACTCGTCGCATCCCGATTTCATATACCAGCTTCTTGAATGTTGATGTCGACAAAGATTTAGTAAACAAATCTGCAAGATTGTCCTTTGACTGAATTTGTTGAACATCAATTTCATGTCTCTGCTGGAGCTCATGAGTGTAAAAGAATTTTGGAAATATGCTTCGTTCTATCACTCTTGATATATCCCCCATTGATTTGAGCAATGCATGCTGCATTGTCTTCATATATAGTTGCTGGAACATCTGTAATGAGAGATAGTCCGCATGCAGTACGAATATGATGAACCAAAGACCTTATCCACATGCATTCCCGGCTTGCTTCGTGGAGTGCAAGAATCTCAGAGTGGTTAGAAGACGTGGCGACCAAAGTTTGTTTCGTAGATCGCCAAGAGATTGTTGTGCCACCGCAAGTGAATACATAGCCTGTTTGTGAGCGAGCCTTGTGAGGATCTGAAAGATATCCTGAATCTGCATAACCCTTTAGTTGTGCACCATTATTGGAATCCTTTGCATAGAATAGACCCATGTCTGACGTTCCACGAAGATAACGAAAAATGTGCTTCACACCATTCCAATGCCTTCGAGTTGGTGCAGAGCTAAATCTGGCTAATAAATTAACTCAAAATGCAATGTCAGGTCTAGTGCATTGGGCCAAATATAATAAGGCACCAATTGCACTAAGATATGATACTTCAGGACCAAGAAGATTTTCAGTATCTTCTTTTGGACGAAAAGGGTCCTTTTTTGGGTCAAGTAACCTTACTACCATTGGAGTACTTAATGGATGGCATTTGTCCATATTAAAATGCTTCAGGATTTTTTTCAACATATGTTGTTTGATGAACAAGTATCCCATTTGAACTTTGCTCAATTTGCAAGCCGAGACAGTATCTTATTTTTCCAAGATCTTTCATTTCAAACTCCTTTTTCAGATATTCGGAAGCCTTTTTGAGCTCTTTAGGAGTTCCAATTAGATTAATATCATCAACATATACTGCAATAATGGTAAATCCGAGTTCCGTTTTCTTAATAAATACATAGGGGCATATTGGATCATTGACATATCCTTCTTTTATTAAGTACTCACTAAGACGGTTATACCACATTCGTCTAGATTGCTTTAATTCATACAAGGATCGTCTTAGCTTGATTGAGTACATGTTTCGTGATTTTGCTTCAGGCAATTTTAGTCCTTTAGAAACTTTCATATAAATGTCGGTATCTAATTTTTCATATAAATATGCAGTAACCACATCCATTAGCTGCATGTCAAGTCCTTTTGAGACTACAAGACTAATTAAATACCGAAATGTGATTGTGTCCATCACAGGAGAATATGTCTCTTCAAAATCTATCCCAGGTCTCTGCAGGAAACCCTGTGCCACAAGATGAGCTTTGTATCTAACAATCTCGTTTCTTTCATTTCGTTTTCTCACAAACACCCATTTACATCCTACTGGTTTAACACCTTCAGGGGTTAGGACTACTGGTCCAAATACTTGGTGTTTTGCAAGTGAATCCAATTCTGTTTGAATAGCAGCTTTGTTATATATGTGTCACTTTCTGGCCTGTTGGTAACCATTGGAGCATTTTAGCAGTTTTTAAAATTTTTCCATTTTTCGATCGGAACCGCATAATTTTGGACTGTTAGCTATCGTCCTGAGCTAGAGGACTCCGATTGAAAATCTAACTGCATATTATGTGTCCTGGTGCCATTTTAAGCCACTCATGAAAATTTCATCGAATTCCGACAACGTTTTCAAAATTTCACAGTTTCGGGGCGTATCTGGGTTTTTAAGTCGCACACTATATAAATGTGAGATCTAATTTTTGAAAACACTATTCATCATCCCTACCAACTTTCCCTCTCTCCTCTCTCTCTCTTTTTCTTCCATTTGAGGCCCTTAGACCCCTCAAAACCAAAAACCCAAAACCTAAGAAGTGTAGATCGGGTCCCGATCTACACCCCGGTACCTTCAAAACCCGATTCCGACGATCCTAGCCTCCCCGTCCTCCCCTCTTTCTCCTCTGTTTTGGGCCGTTTTGAAGGCCGAGATAGATCGGGGCGTAGGAGGACCTTTGAGAAAGGTTTTGGTGCGCGGAGAGCACCCGGTCACCCCTTCCTCACCCTTGGTAAGCTTTCTTTCCCTCTTTTTCATGCTTAGATGCTTGATAGGAGGGGGTTTTTGAGTTTGGGAGGTGGTCGGCGGCTGAGGGAGGCCGTGGGGTGGTTGGGGGCGGTCGGAGGCCGTCGGAGGCCATTGGGTGGTGGTGGGGGTACTCGGGCAGTGGGGTTCTGTTCCAGGCAGGAGGCAGCAGCGCAGGCAGCGCGTAAGCTAGACGCGCGCGTGCGTGCGCGCGAGCGTGCGCTCGGGGGAGCGGGTGGCCAGCAGAGTGCGCGTGCAGTGCGGGTCTGTGCGCGAGGAGCTGGTCGTGCGGGTCTGTGCGCGAGGAGGAGCTGGTCGCGCGGGTCTGTGCGCGAGGAGCTGGTCGCGCGGGTCTGGTGCAAGGGCTGGTCGGGCGGCTGGTGCGGGGAGATGTGCGAGCGGCGATGCGCGCGGAGTGTGTGCTGGGCGCGCTGGACGGGTTGGCGGGTGCTGGGGGTGATGGCCGAGGTGGCTATGGTGCGCGCGGGGCGCGGCGAGGTGGCGGAGGTGCGCGCGGGGTGCGCGGGGCGAGGCGCTGCGCGCGGGGTGCGCGCGGGGGCGTGCGGGGTGCTCGGGGCCGGCGCGAGGCTTGCGGGCGCGCGCGGGCTGCTGCGGCTGGGCGCAGTGGACGCGCGGTGCCCCGGGTGGTGCGGCGGTGTGTCCAGGCGGCGGGCAGGGGCCCGGCGGGCGCGGGGTGCGTGGGCTGAAGCGCGCGGTGCACCCGGGCGTCGGTGGCCGTGCGGGTGGTTGCCGGGTGCGGGTGGTTGCCGGGTGCTCGGGCTAGCGTGCGTGCGGGTCGTATGCACGTTTGCCCGAGTGTTGGGTATTTATTTGTGTATTTGTGTATTTTGGGTACTTATGGATTTATACTCACCAGTTAATACCTTGTCTTGCAGATCTCGACGGACGGTCGCGCGTCGACCCGATTTCCGGTGAGTGGGACAACCCAACCCAGTTTGGGAGGCGTTACATGCTTTGGGCGTGTACCGTCCTCCCCTGGGGCACATAGTTAGTATTAACTGTTGTTTTGAAATCCATGTAAGCATGATGTGTGTGTGTAGAATGCATGCCACCCTAGACTTGTATGTTAGGGACTTGCACCCTTAGGTTTTGTGCATGAGCCGTGCATCCTGTCACCCCGTTATCATGCTAGGAAAGCCCGACCTATGCATGCGTCCTATTAGTTTGATTTATTTAATTAAATGCAAGCTTTAATATTGATAGCATGCTTAGGGAATATAAGGGGGCCTTGCGAGGTTAACATTGAGACCCGGGTTAGGGTACTCCGTGTTCCTCGTTTGGTTGTCGGATGTCCTACATCGGGACCTCAGGTTACCCTCCCAAGGTCTCTTTTCCCCTCCTTGTCTTATTTATTTCCCCGCATCCTGGTTATGCGCGCTGGTGGAATTCTGAGGAATTCAAGACATTAGAGTTGTAGAGATGTGCTGTCAGCGGATCCGAGTGGATCATATGCGATGGATAGGCTGTTCTGTTCCCTTCGTTGGATCCGTGTAGAGACTACCCCGGCGTTAGAAAGGTTGTCCCGTGCAGGGGCTTCCATCAGTAGGCGCCTCCTGATTTGGTAGAAGGACTGCGCCGAACGTGGGAGTGGCCAAACGACCTACGGAGTGAGGAGAGACTATCGGTGGACCAAGGGTGACCAACAGCCTAGTCAGTCCCAAGAGCCTAGGTCACCTGTTGAGAGGTGAGGGTGAGGGTATGGTGGGCCGGCGATGCGACGACCCACAGGATTGTGTATGGATGATTATCAGCCATGTTAAGTCCCAACATCCTTGGTCACCTATTGAGGGTGAGGGTGAGGGTGAGGGTATGGCGGTTCGGCGATGTGACGAACCCCCGGATTTGTGATGTTTATGCCGCTTTGGGCTATTGGCTTGATTTAAATGTGGTTAATATGAACTGTATGCATGGGTTGTGCTATTCACTGAGCGTGTGGCTCACCCCTCGCATATTGCCTTTTCAGTGATCTCTGAGGGAGGAGCTTCCCGAGCGACTACACCAGTAGAGGAGTAGCGCCACGTCCCTCGAGTTTTGAGGCCATCAGCACCCTTCTCTTGTTGTATGTATATATCTCTGTGCTTGGGCACCTAGTTGGATTTTGTATGGATTTATTTGTGTATATATGGACATGTTGGCTCTCACAGGACATATGATTATGTATCGAGTCTGTAGTATGTTTTGATTACAGATTCAGTCTTTTAGCTTCCGCATTTGGTGTATATATTATGTCAGCCCTGCTTTTATCTGTGTTGTCATTTTAGTTGTTTGAGTATGTTATTGAACTGTGTTTACTGATATCATATATACACTTGCCGCGTCCCGGGGACGGCCGCCCTGGGGCGTGACAAAAGTTGGTATCAGAGCCTGGTCCTGTCAGAGCCAAATGTCTTCTTTTTCATAGAGATGAGTCCTAGGATTTCTATATGCGTATTCTGATCCTAGTGTCTGGTTTTCTTAGGTTGCTGATATGCCTCCTCGCAGAGGACGGCGCGGACGTGGTCCCTCTCGACCCTTGGAGGTCTCCGGACCTGCCAGAGTCGAGGATGCTATTGGTGAGTCCTCAGCCGAGAGGCCAGGATCAGCGCAGGAGCCTCCTGCCTGGGAGCGCGCGTTTGCGCGGTTAGCGGATATGGTGGAGACCCAGACGAGGATGTTGGCGGAGCAGGCACGGGATATTCGGGAGCTGCGAGCGGCCCGCGAGGCAGTTCCGCAGGTTCCCCTGGTGGCAGATCCGCCGGTACCTGATACACCCCCAGTCCCCGTGGTGGTCCCGGCGGCCAGAGTTCAGGATCCTCAGGAGAGGGAGGCGGGGCTAGAGGCAGCAGCGAGGGTGCAGCAGAGTGGACTCTCAGCCTTTCTGAAGCTCCATCCTCCCGAGTTCCAGGGTCAGACGGAGGACCCCCTTGCCCCAGAGAGATGGTTGATGGAGGTGGATACCATCTTCTCGACGATGCTTTGCACAGACCGCCAGCGGGTCTCCCTGGCCGCATTTATGCTGAAGGGTAGCGCCGCCGAGTGGTGGGCTACTAGATCAGTTGACATCCAGAGGGATTGGAGCAGCTCACTGGGCGGGATTCAAGGGATATTTCTTGGAGGAGTATTTCCCCTTCTCGACGCGACAGATAGTGATGCAGGAGTTTGAGCAGCTGACTCAGGGCACTATGTCCGTCGCTGACTACTCCACGCGGTTCACGAGGCTGTCCAGATTCGCTCCAGCTCTGGCGATGGACGAGGAGAGGTGCCGTCGATTCGAGCTCGGTCTCAGCAGTGCCATCCGAGTGCACGTCACCGCCCATGCTTTCACGAGGTTCTCCGACTTAGTGTCTCGGGCGAAGACCGTCGAGAGAGACCTCGGGATCCAGGTGCGGGCTTCGACCCCCACGACAGACCAGAGGCCACCCAGAGGTCAGGACAGAGGGCAGCGGAAGAAGAAGAGGGCCCGCTTCGAGCAGTCAGCGGCTGCCCCTCTTCCAGCAGATGTGGTGCCAGCGCGAGGCCCAGCACCCATCGCAGCAGTGCCAGTCAAGACGAGGAGACCGGAGACGAGGCGCTGTTATCACTGTCAGCGCGTCGGGCATATCCTGTATAATTGCCCGACGCTGGCCGACCCGCAGTGATGCCCCAGCAGCAGCAGTTGCAGCAGCGGCCGTTCCAGCAGCCGTTTCAGTAGCAGCGCCAGCAGCAGCAGCCTCAGCGCCAGCCGCAGCAGCAGCCTCAGCGTCAGCAGCAGCAGCCACAGGGTGGCCGTGCTGATCAGAGGAGGCAGCCAGCGCAGCAGGCGAGGCGTGCCCCTGCTCCTCAGCCTCAGTTCGTCCAGGGCCGAGTGGCAGCGCTTTCGGCAGAGGAGGCCCAGGCATCAGGCAGCGTGGTCAGAGGTACTGTTCAGATCTCCCAGCTTCCTGCTTATGTACTATTTGATTCCGGAGCCACCCACTCGTTCGTGTCTCCCGCTTTCGCGAGACGGACGGGTGTGGCGTCCGCTCCTCTAGATGCTGTCTTAGAGGTATCATTGCCCGTGGGAGACCGGATTCTCCTCAGTTCTGTGTACCGAGGGTGCACGGTGGAGATCGCGGAGCATGAGTTCCCGGTAGAGCTGGTGGAGCTTGCGATGGCGGATTTTGATGCCATCCTGGGGATGGATTGGCTTGCAGCTAGTCATGCCAGCATCGACTGTTTCGCCAAGTCGGTGTCGTTCCACCTTCCTGGTCGGAGGTCTTTCCAGTTCGTGGGCGATCGAGACGTAGCTCCTCTGGGGTTCGTGTCGTCCATGCAGGCGTGGAGACTCCTTCAGGGTGGGTGCGAGGGCTTTCTGGCTTATATTGCTCTGGAGGATGCACCGCTGCGGGCAGATATCAGTCAGACTCCGGTCGTGGCAGAGTATCCCGAGGTTTTCCCCGATGATCTTCCGGGATTACCGCCGGATCGCGCGATCGAGTTTGAGATCAATCTGCTTCCGGGGACCGAGCCGGTTTCGAGGGCTCCGTACCGGATGGCTCCCGCAGAGCTGAGGGTGCTGAAGGAGCAGTTGGAGGAGTTGCTGGAGAAGGGCTTCGCACGTCCGAGTGTGTCTCCGTGGGGAGCCCCTGTCCTGTTCGTCCGGAAGAAGGACGGTTCACTGCGGCTGTGTATTGATTACAGGCAGTTGAATAAGCGGACAGTGAAGAACAAGTACCCGTTGCCGCGGATCGACGATCTGTTTGACCAGCTCCAGGGAGCGTGCGTCTTTTCCAAGATCGATCTCCGCTCGGGGTACTACCAGTTGAAGATCCGGGAGTCAGACTGAAGACGGCCTTTCGCACCCGGTATGGGCACTACGAGTTCAGAGTACTGCCATTCGGGTTGACGAACGCGCCGGCGGCCTTCATGGATCTGATGAACCGGGTATTTCGACCCTTCCTCGACTCCTTTGTGGTAGTATTCATCGATGATATATTGGTGTACTCGAGGAGTCTTGAGGAGCACGCTCACCATCTTCGCACTGTTTTGGAGACTTTGGCCAGACATCAGTTGTTCGCCAAGTTCAGCAAGTGCGAGTTCTGGTTGGAGCGTATGGCCTTTCTGGGCCATGTGATTTCCGGTGAGGGTATAGCTGTGGACCCGGAGAAGACGCTCGCCGTGTCGAATTGGCGTCGACCGTCGAACCCCACTGAGATTCGGAGCTTCTTGGGCTTGGCGGGTTATTACAGGAGGTTTGTGGAGGGTTTCTCCAAGATAGCCGTTCCTCTTACCCGCCTCACTCGGAAGGACGTCCGGTTCGAGTGGTCCCCTTCTTGTGAGGAGAGCTTCCAGGAGCTGAAGCGTAGGCTCACCTCAGCGCCAGTTCTTACCCTTCCATCTGGGAGTGGTGGGTTCGCAGTATACACAGATGCATCGCAGTTGGGTGTGGGTTGCGTCCTGATGCAGCACGGTAAGGTGGTGGCTTACGCGTCTCGTCAGTTGAAGCCCCATGAGCAGAACTACCCCACCCATGACCTTGAGTTGGCTGCGATCATTTTTGCGCTGAAGATATGGAGGCATTATCTCTACGGAGAGGAGTTCGAGCTCTTTACTGACCATAAGAGCTTGACGTATCTGCAGTCTCAGCCGGAGCTCAACATGCGACAGAGGCGTTGGGTTGAGTTCCTTACAGACTATGACTGTGACATCGCTTACCATCCGGGTAAGGCGAATGTCGTTGCAGATGCGCTCAGTAGGCAGCCCCTGGGCATGGCCGCCCACATGGCTGTCCGTCGTTGGAGGCTTCTGGAGGAGGCCGCTTGCTGGATCAGTGTTCGGGAGACCCCTGCTGGTGGCTATTTGGCCAGGCTGGTGGTGCAGCCGGTTCTTCTCGACGAGATCCGCACGGCTCAGGCTCAGGACCCGCATTTTATAGTCCTTTCTGAGGGCGTCGCCCGGGGCGAGCGCCAGGACTACCAGATTCGCGGACGGGATCCTGAGATTCAGAGGCCGAGTGTGCATCCCCGACGACGCAGAGCTGAGGCGGAAGATTCTGGACGAGGCCCATCGCTCGAGGTACACCGTGCACCCTGGTGGCACGAAGATGTACAGAGGCCTTCGTCGCGGCTACTGGTGGCGCGGGATGAAGACGGATATCGCCCGTTTCGTTGCCCGGTGCCTAGTATGCCAGCAGGTGAAGTCGGAGCATCAGCGCCCTGCGGGGAAGCTGCAGTCCATTGAGATCCCTCAGTGGAAGTGGGAGCAGATCACCATGGACTTCGTCTCGGGTCTGCCGAGGTCACGTTCGGGTCGCGATGCCATCTGGGTGATCGTCGACCGGCTGACGAAGTCTGCTCATTTCCTCCCCATCCGACTCACCGATTCTCTGGACACCCTGGCGCAGTTATTCGTCTCCGAGATTGTCCGACTCCATGGCACTCCAGTCAGCATCATTTCTGATCGAGACGCGCGTTTTACTTCGAGGTTCTGGCGTAGCCTCCAGCACGCCCTTGGTACGAACCTCCATTTCAGTACCGCGTTTCATCCTCAGACGGACGGCCAGTCGGAGAGGACGATCCAGACCCTTGAGGACATGCTGCGGGCCTGTGTACTCGATTTTGGGGGCAGTTGGGAGAGGCACCTTCCGTTGGTGGAGTTTGCCTACAACAACAGCTACCACTCGAGCATCCGGATGGCTCCCTACGAGGCACTTTATGGCCGCAGCTGCAGGTCCCCCCTGTGTTGGGATGAGGTCGGAGAGCGCCAGCTAGAGGGACCAGAGATCGTTCACCAGACCTCCGAGATGGTGAAGACGATCCGCGAGCGTATCCGAGTCGCTCAGAGTCGTCAGAAGAGCTACGCCGACCGCCGTCGCCGTGAGCTCGCCTTCGAGGTCGGTGATCATGTGTTCTTGAAGGTGTCCCCGATGAAGGGCATCTTCCGATTCGGTGTGCGGGGCAAGCTGAGTCCGCGTTTCATTGGGCCATTCCTCATCCTCGAGCGAGTTGGAGAGGTGGCCTATCGCATAGCTCTGCCCCCACAGTTGGCTCAGGCCCATGACGTCTTCCACGTCTCGCAGCTGAGGCGATACGTCCACGATCCTGCTCACATCATCCCGTTCGAGCCGCTCGTCTTCGAGCCGGACTTGTCTTTCGTGGAGCAGCCGATTGAGATCATGGACCGCCGCGAGAAGAGGCTCCGCACCAAGACCGTCCAGCTGGTCAAGGTGCGATGGCAGCACCGTTCCGGTGCCGAGGCCACCTGGGAGCTCGAGGACGCCATGCGTGACGCGTATCCGCATCTTTTCCCTTCTTAGATGTTCTTGTATTTATTTTGAGGACAAAATTTCCTAAGGGGGGGAGAATGTTATATATGTGTCACTTTTTGGCCTGTTGGTAACCATTGGAGCATTTTAGCAGTTTTTAAAATTTTTGCATTTTTCGATCGGAACCGCAAAATTTTGGACTGTTAGCTATCGTCCTGAGTTAGAGGACTCCGATTGAAAATCTAACTGCATATTATGTGTCCTGGTGCCATTTTAAGCCACTCATGAAAATTTCATCGAATTCCGGCAACGTTTTCAAAATTTCACAGTTCCGGGGCGTATCTGGGTTTTTAAGTCGCTACTATATAAATGTGGATCTAATTTTGAAACACTATTCATCATCCCTACCAACTTTCCCTCTCTCCTCTCTCTCTTTTTCTCCTTTTGAGGCCCTTAGACCCCTCAAAACCAAAAACCCAAAACCTAAGAAGTGTAGATCGGGTCCCGATCTACACCCCGGTACCTTCAAATCCCGATTCCGACGATCCTAGCCTCTCCGTCCTCCCCTCTTTCTCCTCTGTTTTGGGCCGTTTCGAAGGCCGAGATAGATCGGGGCGTAGGAGGGCCTTTGTGAAAGGTTTCGGTGCGCGGAGAGCACCCGGTCACCCTTCCTCCCCTTGGTAAGCTTTCTTTCCCTCTTTTTCATGCTTAGATGCTTGATAGGAGGGGGTTTTTGGTTTGGGAGGTGGTCGGCGGCTGTGGGAGGTCGTGGAGGTGGTTGGGGGCGGTCGGAGGCCGTCGGAGGCCATTGGGTGGTGGTGGAGGTGCTCGGGCAGTGGGCTTCTGTTCCGGGCAGCAGGCAGCAGCGGCAGCAGCGCAGGCAGCGCGCGGGCTGGACGCGCGCGGGCGTGCGCGCGTGCGTGCGCTCGGGGAGCGGGTGGCCAGCAGAGCGCGCGTGCAGTGCGGGTCTGTGCGCGAGGAGCTGGTCGTGCGGGTCTGTGCGCGAGGAGCTGGTCGTGCGGGTCTAGTGCAAGGGCTGGTCGGGCGGCTGGTGCGGGGAGATGTGCGAGCGGCGATGCGCGCGGAGTGCGTGCTGGGCGCGCTGGACGGGTTGGCGGGTGCTGGGGGTGATGGCCGAGGCGGCTGTGGTGCGCGCGGGGCGCGGTGAGGTGGCGGAGGTGCGCGCGGGGTGCATGCGGGGCGAGGCGCTGCGTGCGGGGGCGTGCGGGGTGCTCGCGGGCCGGCGCGAGGCGTGCGGGGCGCGCACGGGCTGCTGCGGCTGGACGCAGTGGACGCGCGGTGCCCCGGGTGGTGCGGCGGTGTGTCCAGGCGGCGGGCAGGGGCCCGACGGGGTGCGGGGTGCGTGGGCTGAAGCGCGGCGGTGCACCCGGGCGATCGGGTGGCCGTGCGGGTGGCTGCCGGGGGTGCGGATGGTTGCCGGGGTGCTCGGGCTAGCGTGCGTGCAGGTCGTATGCACGTTTGCCCGAGTGTTGGGTATTTATTTGTGTATGTTGTGTATTTTGGGGTATCTGTGGATTATACTCACCAATTAATATCTTATCTTGCAGATCTCGACGGACGGTCGCGCGTTGACCCGATTTCCGGTGAGTGGGACAACCCAACCCAGTTTGGGAGGCGCTACATGCCTTGGAGCGTGTACCGTCCTCCCCTGGGGCACATAGTTAGTATTAACTGTTGTTTTAAAATCCATGTAAGCATGATGTGTGTGTGTAGAATGCATGCCACCCTAGACTTGTATGTTAGGGACTTGCACCCTTAGGATTTGTGCATGAGCCGTGTGTCATGTCACCCCGTTATCATGCTAGGAAAGCCCGGCCTGTGCATGCGTCCTATTAGTTTGATTTATTTAATTAAATGCAAGCTTTAATATGGATAGCATGTTTAGGGAATATAAGGGGGCCTTGCGAGGTTAACATTGAGACCCGGGTTAGGGTACTCCGTGTTCCTCTTTTGGTTGTCGGATGTCCTACATCGGGACCTCAGGTTACCCTCCCAAGGTCTCTTTTCCCCCTTGTTGTCTCATTTATTTCCCCGCATCCTGGTTATGCGCGCTAGTGGAATTAAGAGGAATTCAAGACATTAGAGTAGTAGAGTTGTGCTGTCAGCGGATCCGAGTGGATCATATTCGATGGATAGGTTGTTCTGTTCCCTCCGTTGGATCTGTGTAGAGACTACCCCGGCGTTAGAAAGGTTGTCCCGTGCAGGGGCTTCCACCAGTAGGCGCCTCCTGATTTGGTAGAAGGACTGCGCCGAACGTGGGAGTGGCCAAACGACCTACGGAGTGGGGAGAGACTATCGGTGGACCGAGGGTGACCAACAGCCTAGTCAGTCCCAAGAGCCTAGGTCACCTGTTGAGAGGTGAGGGTGAGGGTATGGTGAGCCGGCGATGCGACAACCCACAGGATTGTGAATGGATGATTATCCACCCATTAAGTCCCAACATCCTAGGTCACCTATTGAGGGTGAGGGTGAGGGTAAGGGTATGGCGGTTCGGCGATGTGACGAACCCCCGGATTTGTGATGTTTATGCCGCTTTGGGCTATTGGCTTGATTTAAATGTGGTTAATATGAACTGTATGCATGGGTTGTGCTATTCACTGAGCGTGTGGCTCACCCCTCGCATATTGTCTTTTTCAGTGATCTCTGAGGGAGGAGCTTCCCGAGCGACTACACCAGTAGAGGAGTAGCGCCACGTCCCTCGAGTTTCTAGGCCATCAGCACCCTTCTCTTGTTGTATGTATATACTTCTGTGCTTGGGCACCTAGTTTGGATTATGTATGGATTTTATTTGTGTATATATATGGACATGTTGGCTCTCACAGGACATACGATTATGTATCGAGTCTGTAGTATGTTGTTGATTACAGACTCAGTCTTTTAGCTTCCGCATTTGGTGTATATATTATGTCAGCCCTGCTTTATCTGTGTTGTCATATTTGCTGTTGTTTGAGTATGTTATTGAACTCCTGTATACTGATATCTTATATACACTTGCCGCGTCCCGGGGACGGCCGCCCTGGGTCGTGACAAGCTTTCCATTGTGGCCAACAATTTTTTCGTCTGCATTCATCCACTGAACGTGGTTCTAAATCATTATCTGAAATGATTTCTGTAGCTACTGCAAATGAGAATATATCATCAACAAGCACTTGCTTTCGATCCCACAATATTTGTGAATTTGCATAATTTATGGAAATTTCTTCATTTCCATGTACTTGTTCTTCATGCACGTCACTTCAGGGACGTCAGTCTCTTCAGGGACTTGTGTCACTTCAGGGACTTCTTCCTCTGTAGGAGTTATTATTGTGGGTCTTTCAAGTGTTTCATACTCTTCTAGAGAATTATTCTTCATTGTTTTTCTCCTTCGGGGAGCTGAATCTTTTGAGCCTATAGGTCTTCCACGCTTCAGGCGTGTTTTTGTTGATTCATTAGCCGGCATATTAACAGTTTTTCCTATTGGAACATTAATTCGAGCTGGAGTATTAGCAGCTGGAATATGTGATTTCATCACTTTTGCTGCATCATTGAATGCATCTGGCAATTGATGCGCAATTCTTTGAAGATGGTGATTCTTTGCACTTCAGTTTCACATTGATTAGTGCGAGGATCAAGATGAGACAAAGATGGAGTTTTCCATGTAAGTTCACGTCGTTCTTCTGGCGACGGATTTTCTCCCCCTAACGACGGGAATATTGTCTCATCAAAATGACAATCCGCAAATCGAGCGGTAAAAACATCCCCTGTCAATGGTTCAAGATATCTTATAATAGAAGGAGAATCAAAGCCTACATAAATTCCCAATCGACGTTGAGGGCCCATTTTAGTTCGTTGTGTAGGGGCAATAGGAACTTGTACAGCACAACCAAAAATTCGAAGATGTGAAATATTTGGTTGATGACCCAGTACGAGCTGTAAAGGGGAATATTGATGATAAGCAGTTGGCCGAAGGCGAACTAATGCTGCTGCATGCAATATAGCGTGACCCCAAGCTGAAACGGGTAATTTTGTCCTCAAAAGCATAGGACGTGCAATTAGCTGAAGATGCTTAATAAATGATTCAGCTAATCCATTTTGGGTGTGCACATGAGCAACAGGGTGTTCAACATCGATGCCATGCGACATACAATAGTCGTTAAAAGTTTTCGATGTGAATTCACCAGCTCCATCAAGACGTATTGACTTTATAGGATAATCCGAAAAATGAGACTGTAATCGGATTATCTGAGCAAGTAGTCTTGCAAATGCAGCATTCCGAGTGGATAATAGACAAACATGCGACCATCTAGCAGATGCGTCTATCAATACCATAAAATACTTGAATGGTCCACATGGGGGGTGGATTGGGCCACATATATCCCCTTGGATTCTTTGCAAAAATGTTGGTGACTCAACATTGACTTTTGTAGGGGATGGTCTAACTATCAATTTTCCTTGTGAGCACGAAGTGCATTGATAGTGATTAGGTAAAAGAATCTTCTGGTTCTTTAACGAATGCCCAAATGAATTATCAATTATTCGACGCATCATTGTAGATCCTGGATGCCCGAGACGATCATGCCAAAGTGTAAAAATATCTGAATCATAGAACTTCTGGTTCATTACAGCATATGATTCGATTGTTTTTATGGTTGTATAATACAACCCAGATGAGAAAGCATGAAGTTTCTCTAATACATGTTTTTGGCCTGAAACAATTGAAGTAATGCATAAATACTCCATATTGTTTTCATTGATAGTCTCAATATGATATCCATTAAGACGGATATCCTTAAAACTTAGCAGATTTCTTCTGAATATAATGCATCATTAATACAAAATTTTGTACCTCCTGGTAATATTATATTTGCTCTTCCGGAGCCTTCAATTAATTTCGTAGTACCAGAAATGGTATTAACATTTGCATTGATTAATGTCAATGTCGAGAAATATTGTTTATTTCGTAGGATCGTATGTGTTGTAGCGCTGTCTGCTAGACAAATGTCACCAACCATAGCTATTCTTGTAAAAAAAAAAAAGAAATAAATAAGATAAATATAAAAATAAGAAAAATGGATTTTAGATAACAAAGAAAAATTATAATTATAAAAATTATAAAAGTCTGATCGTACATCTGGTACGTGACCATACTTTTAAAGCACCAAATACATAACAATCATTTTCCTTGTGTTAGGGGTTTGTTCTGCAACCCTTTTCCCTTCAATTATGCTTTTATTTAATAGCAAATCACTTCTAGTAATTTGAGATATTTTACAAACTCTATGATTGTTGTACTTTCAACTATATAAATCTTGATCTCATCATTCATGACCACAACTTCCATGGCGAACATAAAATAAAATGCATTTACTTTGGGTAATGATGCTATGCTGTTGAGTTGAGTTACATGATATTTGAAAAAATCGTTGTTCGGCAACGAGAATATATAAAATTGATGCTCTCAATATTGCTACAACTGGAGCATATTTGAGGCATAATGGCCGGTGGACCTTTGTCAATGAGGTATTAATCTTTAAATCCTCTTCATTATGATGATGATGATGGTCAAATCTAATCATAATTTACATGTTCCTGCTGGGATACATGGATCTTTTTTTTATTATTATTTGGTCCTTCAAGGACCCAAAAAATATATCATATAACTTTTGTTTGGTCCTACAGGGACACGAGCAATCATGATTTTTGTATAGTCCTTCAGGAATAGAACAAAATAAAATTTGTATGATCCTTCATGGATACAATATAATCATAGTCCTTCAAGGACATTTTTAATCATATCTTTTACATGATTATTCAGGGATCCATGTAATAACATTTTTTGTCTGATCCTACAGGGACACAAGACTTTATAATATCAAAATAAATCACTCATAAGTAAATAAACCTTGAATTTAAGATGTAAAAATAAACTTGTTACAGCATATAAATTTAGTGTCATTTATACATAGATTTACCTCAACTCCTTGTAAACAACAAATAGGGCTTCAAATAGGGCTAGAAGAAATAAGAAAGAAATGTGTACAAAAGTCACCATATAAATATTGTTTTGGTGTGATCAATACTTTTAATAATAATATATAATACATATACAAAGAACATATTTATCTTTGTGGAAAATATTATTCCACGACAGATAAACTATATACAAACAATAATATAAAACAAATGCATATATAAATTAAAAAATCGGTGCATCTTGCATTGTACTTGTGTTGCTAACCGACTTGGTTAAAAGTTTGCAACAACATATTTGAATAATATCTTCATGATGAAGTCTTTAAATTAAATCTAATATATGTATTCAGAGGATAAATAAATTGACATCAATAAAAAACATGTAACTGATGTTCTTGAGCTGCATCAATTTATTTATTAATCAATAAACTTGTATAATAGGATATTCACAATGACTATGATGGTGTAAATATCAAATATATACAAATACAATGAAATGATTACATCATACTCATCATATAAGAGAACAAAGAGAGAAATAGTGATGAGATAAGATCAAAATGAAAAATATATAATACTGTTAGCATGCATGAGTGACACCTGTAAAAGCTCACGGTTTGACAAAGAAATCAACATATATCATATGAGACACATATATAATACTGTTTATGTTGAACCAGTCCCTGCACACATCGCCAAAAAAATACAAACCATTGAATCGAATCATTCTCTCAGATTTTGTGTGGGCTTGAAAACCAAAGGCTTATTCGTGCTGATAACGTGTCGTAAACTAAATAGAATATGATATATAAGAGTATATAAACAAAGCACACAAACATATAGAAGAGAAGTAGAGAGAGATTCTTATTCACTATTTGTTGGTTGGTGGAATACAAGAGAAACCCCTCTATTTATAGGATGCATAGAGGAATCCCAAAGGTGGAGAGTTACAAGTCTATAGAGGTGAGGGGGAGATAGTGGGGCAATAATGGAGGTGTTATGGAATAGAAGAGTGGGGGAGATTATAAAGTTGAATGAGAGGGTTATGGAGTTGAAGAGTGAGGGAGGTTATGGATCAGAGAAGTGATGGTTATCCACGATACTCACAACAACATATAATTTGATGATGATTTTTGAGATTGGATATATGAAAACTCCAATTAATCTCATTTCATAATCTTAAAATTAAAAAAAAAATTGAAATGAATAAAAACAGAAAAATTGATAAACAAGAAAATAAATGCAATTATTTCTGGGCGGCGCTAAAATCCAAAATACATCCATGTCCAAAGGACCACTGGTGCGTGTAAGACAGCTGTGAGTGCTTTGTTCGTAATAAAATTATAATTCGAGATCTACACATTAAAAAAATAAAATGTTAAACTCAATCTATTTTACATTAAGATACATATTATATAAGTTTTTATTTTTAATAATAATAATTATAAATATATAAATATGCTTTGATAAAAATTATATAATATATTTTGACTTTCTAGTTTAATGAAGACATTTTTAGTAAATATAAAAAATTTAACGAAATTTATATATATTTTGTTTAACAATGCATATGTTTACTAGATTTCTAATTATATATATAATATATATATATATATATAATATATATATATATATAAAAACATATATAATATGTTTATATTAACAATGTAAAATAGATTGAGTTTAACATTTTATTTTTGGGATTTTTAGTTTTAAGTCCCATTAAATATACCTATTTAGGGATCCGTCCCCTACTTCTTCATATTTTTTTTTAGTCCCCATATTCAACCGTTTATTTAATTTTTAGTCCTTCCGTCAAACGTCCGTCCATACACCGTTAATTTGTGAAATGTGATTTTATTTTTAAGTCCCTATAAACTATGTTATTTAGTTATAAGTCCCTATAACTATGTTATTTAGTGATTAGTCCCTGTAAAATATGAAGAAGGGAGGGACTAATCAATAAATAACATAGTTTACAAGGACTTAAAAATAAATCATATTTCACAAATTAACGGTGTATGGACAGACGTTTGACAGAGGGACTAAAAACCAAATAGATGGTTGAATATGGGGACTAAAAAGGAAATATGAAGAAGTGAGAGACCGATCCCTAAATAGGCGTGTTTATAGGAACTTAAACATAAAAATCCCAAATATAAAATGCTAAGCTCAATCTATTTTAAATTAATATAAACATATTATATATGTTTTTATTTTTAATAATAATAATAAATATATAAATATGCTTTGATGAAAATTATATAATATATTTTGACTTTCTAGTTGAATGAAGACATTTTTAATAAATATAAAAAATTTAACAAAATTTATATATATCTCGTTTAACAATGCATATGTTTACTAGATTTTTTATTATATATATAATGACTGTATTTTAGACTGTAGAATTGACTGAGTGTAGCAGCACCTTAAAAAAAAACAACTATTTTATGTTAATAATTTTTTCAGTGAAATCATAATCTGTCAATGAAAATTTAATTCATGAAGCTATTCAAATTTACATCAGTATTGTTAGAGAGTTAGATTTTAAAAAAAATCAGGGTTATATAAATTTCAGGCTGTTTACATTGTTATTTGGAATTTTTTGCTTATTTTAATTATAAATATGCCAACTGATCTGTACCGGAAGAAAACAAAAGATACACATCAAGAATGTACTTTAAAATATTATATATAATGTGTAATTACAACCCAAATGATTGTCTACATTCTTGAGTTGGCAAAATAATAACTTTTTAGTATAATAAAATATATTATTTATTACTCACAATCTTAAGCAAATATTATATTAAGATTATATATGATCGCCAGTCCTCACATGCAGAGAGTATCCAATCACGCGGTGGGGTCTGGGAGTTGCGGTGCGATTTGATCTCGTTCGACGGAAGATTAATCAAACTTTAGACAAGACTAACTGCACACTCACACGATCTTTTCCAATAGAGAGGAGCATTCGGTGGAAGCGGTGAACTGCACTTGCTTTCTATATGAATTGTCTTCTTTCAAGTCTAACCTCACCGCTGCGCTCGTGAGCCTAAGGTCACACATGTCATGAAATCATTGGTGCCCAGTGTACAAGTGTCAGTCATCAAAGGGTCTCGTTAAGTTGTGACGTAGGTTGTCCGTGACTGACACTTGGCGGGTTAGGATTGGATTGTTTTCACTTCAAAAAAATAAGACTAACAAAACCAAAATAAATTAAATTAAACACATGATTATTTATAATCAATATCAATATTCATTTAAGTCATTCATTTTACATTAAATTTTTTATTGTTGTCCATTAGCCTATTAATACCATGAGTCATTTTCTTTACCATTTGACTTAGTTCGGTTCGGTTTATGGTCAAAGCAATTCAATTGTATTTTGTTTCAGTTCAGTTTTTTTGTTAGATAAGATTATAATTTGGTTCAGTTTGATATTGCTTGCAATAAATCAACAAACCGATTGAATTGCACCCGTAGTTCTGTCTAACTTCGCTTCCATTAGAGTGAATAGAGACTTCTTCCTTTTGGCACGTAGTAGATTATTTGTTTTAGTAGCAAAACCATAGAGGTTGAACTGTTTCAATAAAGTGTGTAATCATCCAACTTAGGATGAATTTATGTGATCATGGTTGATGTATAAAGTTCTAAATTATTTAGATTTGAGCTTTATGTTTATGTGTCAAATGGATGATGAATGAACTCCCCACATTGCTATGTGATTCGAGGTTTAATTTTGTAAGGGAGCGCATTGAGTCCTACATCTAAATAAGGGTGGGTTTGTGACATTACAGAATTATTGAAGAAGATTATAATATGTGGAGTAGCTGCTCAGGAATAATCCCACATTGAAAGTTCAAAAAAAATTTCTACTTTATATATTATTAGCCCACTTGAAGAAGAGTGTATTGGAAAAGACAAAGGAGACCATTCATAAATTTATAATTTAACATTATCCTAAAACAAAAATAAAGGCTAAAATGACAAATTGCTCAAAATAATCAACAAACAAGATGGATAAGCTCTGATGCACTCCTATAGCTTGCCTTGAGAGCTACAAAATGAATTGGATTGTAGTGGTTTTATTCTAAAGCAAATTTTTGGTTTCATGTAAATGCCAAAAAGAAAAAGAGGTACGGTAGCCACTCGTAATTCTTTCAATTGTTGGTGGTCCATTCTACATGATGTCAAGTGTGACCATCCATATATCATTCCAAGCTGAAAAAAGTATATAAAAAATAAAAGAGAGTATTCTCCTCTCCACCCAACTAATTGCGTGCATGTGCTTATCTACATGAGGACACCACCACACATGCAATTTCTCAGTATTTGTTTTTTATGACGTATGGATTGTGATTTGTTGGAGACAAAAGGGTTTGCAAATATCTTTTTAAATTTTCTTATTAGAAAAGACCAAAATTAAAGTGCAATGTCATTTCATGAAGATATAAATTGGTACGTCTTTGCTAGCATTGTTGGAAGCAGGGGGAGCCTACTCGGAGCCCTAAGAATGAACTACAACAGAGTCCTTGATGAGAGATCCCACCTTCCAGTCTACAGCAGTTCCTTGTATAAACAGATTGAATTGCAAGGAGACAGTTCAATATTTTTTGTCCACTGGCTTTTCAAATTGTTTAATGCACGTTTGGATGTGCAGTAGGGAAGTTCTGAGTTCTGAAAATCTTGGAGGTTCAAACGCGTGTTTGAAAAGCATTTTTTGAGAGCCTTTGAAACGTGAAAAAAATTGACATGAAACAACGTGGATAAGCCCTTGAAAACAACATAAAAGATTGAATAAGCACATGAAGTTTTAAGGCGTGAATATGCCTTCACTCAAAAATACTGAGTTTGCTAAATGATCTACATAAATTAAATCACTTCCACGATACAACAAAACTCAATTGAAATCTGCGGTTAGCAACTCTGAAAATTTCTTCCAAATCTCTAGGAAATTGTTTTGAAAACTAATGATGGATATTTGCATAATGGAAAGTCTTCTATAGGACCTGGAGGGGTGCCTCTATTAATTGTTAGTTGGAATCTGAATCCAGTCAGGTCTGAATACCATCAATATCAAGCTGCACAACCTGTGAATTAAACTACACATTATATGAATCAAATTGCATAGAGAGTAACTTGTACCCAACAACTGGCTGTGTAGTTTAATTCAAAGACTATGTAGTTCGATACTGATGGTACCCAAGCTTGAATCCAGACTCCAATAGTTAGCCTCCTTAGCTTTCAATTCAAATTCGCAACCTTTCAAGAAAAAAGAAAGGCATTGTTGGTAAATTCTGAAGAATTACAGTCTTTGTGAAGAGACCTTTGGCTAAACAGTATTCAAATTTTTAAAAATAAAATTTTAAAAAATAATATATGTTATTTTTATTACATGCACAAACGCAAAGTGTTAAATACATCTAATAATGTACCTTATGCGCGCTACAGCCCACGCCACACGCATGCGTGTGGTATCACTTTTACCTTTGTCTTTTCAAGACACAACTCAATAAGTGAGCCATTGTATAAGGTGATAAAAACTTACATTTTATATAATCGATGTGGGATTATTTCGTTTTGCATTACAATCTATTCAATATAAACGGTGGGGATGCGGAATCTAGAACCCCATTTGAATATGTGTTTGCGTGTTTGTGCACCATGAAATCCACACGAACGCGGATCCAGACGGACGCACCCTCAGCCCTAATGACGACATTGGGGAGACATGTTTGTTCTTGAGCAGTGCCTATGCATGTGGATTGGAATAAAAAACAAAAAAAAGGGGAAGAATCAGATCACATGTTCTTGCATCATGTGAATTTACAGTCTGTGATTCCATTTCATTTTATTATTTAACTTATTGGAATAGACATGGATTTGTCTCAGAATATTGTTAGGTATCTTTCTTTTCATCAATTCTGGAGAGCAGAACAGCAGCTGCAGCTGCCTAAGCCTTGGTTAGTAAGGGCTAAAAGTCAAAGATTCAACTCTAGTGTCAAACCAATCCAGTAGTACCAAATGTAACAGAAAAAACATATGAAATCTCTGTTTCACGTGCATGTTAAACCTACCAGCCAACATTATTATCGATGGAGAAGGTACAATCCAACACAGAGAAACGGTGTTACGTACTTGGAAAATTGGAAAAATGTTGCATCTAATTTATTTTACAATTTAAAACTCAATTCATTTATATTATCATTTTATGTAAAAATTATATATATCATATAATGAGCTATATAAGTATATATTCTTATGAATTGAATGATATCATTTATAAAAAATGTAAATTTTTTTTAATGAATTATATATATCTCGTTCCAGTTCTCACTGGAACGAGATATTTTAGACTGTATTTTGCTATTCTCTCACATTGAATTTTTTTGAAAAAAATCGATATAACTTTCTAGAAAGTTAGTTAAATCAGTTTTAGTTCCTGTAAAATTGAAAAATCTTTACATGTCCTCATAAAATATATATGATTAATGGATTTAGTCCCTGAGTTAAATTACTCCAATAAATATATTCAAATAAGTTCCTACATGAAAAATTCGATTTAGTCTTTTTTATAACAAAAATGCCTTAGCTTTTTCTTGAAAATTTTTTTGCTATCCTATGCTCACTAAGGGTTAAAATAATAATAATAATAATAAATAAAATAAATAAAAATTTGATGTAGCTCCATGAAAATTTATGAAAATCGAAAAAGGTCCCTGTAAAATCAGTAAATACCCTTAAAGTCAATCACAAATCTGGTTAGTATATTACAATAATTTATTAAGTAAATTTTAATATACTATTACAATAATTTATCAATGTATGTTAGAGTCAACCACAGATCTAGTTACTTTTGGTTACGGTGGAGACTGAAATAAATATTATTTAGGGTTAAAGACATCTAAGTCCTTACAAACATGAGAAAACCCATATAAGTCCCTATTAAAATTGGGACAGACGTACAAGTCCCTGAAAACTCAAAAAAACCCAATTATTATCCCTGAGTTAAAATTTCATCCAAACTTAACGGAATATTCCTATAATATTCCATCACATATAATTGTGTTGACATTGAAGTCCTTATAAACAGTCATAAAGACAAATTAATCCCTGCAAAAGATAAAATTGTCCCTAAAATTGTGTACACATTACTGTCCCTATAAATAATCATAAAGAAAATTAATCCCCGCAAAAGATAAAATTGTCCCTGAAAGACTTTTACATTTAATTGAATAGACATTACAGTATTTATAAACAATCGTAAAGCCAAATTGGTCCCTGTAAAAGACAAAAATACCCCTGAAGGATTTTGATATTTAATTGTGTAAAAATTGAGTCCTTATAAACAATCATAAAGACAAATAATATAATTTTTTTATTTATTTTTTCATCTTCTATCTTATCAATCACACTCCACCTGAAGATCACAATTTAGATGTAAAACTAATATTTTAACCGGTAGACAGGGGCATTTTGGTCTTTTACAGGGACCATTTTGTCTTTACGATTATTTATAAGGACTATAATGTTTATCCAATTAAATATAAAAATCTTTCAGGGGCAATTTTGTCTTTTGTAGGGACTAATTTATCTTTATGACTGTTTATAAGGACTTCAATGTCTATACAATTATATGTGATTGAATATTCTGATAATATTCCGTTAAGTTTGGATGGAAATTTAACTCAGGGATGATAATTGGATTTTTCTGAGTTTTCAGGGACTCGTACGTCTGTCCCAATTTTAGTAGGGACTTATATGGGTTTTCCCATGTTTGTAGGGACTTAGATGTCTTTAACCCTATTATTTAATAAGATAAGATTTGAGGGGATTTTTTTTTTATTTTATAGGGACATTTTTCCATCTTCATAAGTTTCTAAGGAGCTATATCGATTTTTCAAAAATAAGAGGTGATGGCAGTTTGATAATTTTTAATGTATAGTTAAAGTTAACCAATTAACTATGGTTAATTGAGGGTGACGGTAGGGATCCAAAATGATATTTTTTTAATAACATATGGACTTATGATGATTTTCTAATTTTACAGGGATTAAAACGGATATAGCTAATTTTCCTGCGAGTTATATCGATTTTTCCCCCATTTTTTTATAGTCAATAACATGATTTAAATGATGAAAACATGAATTAGCAGTGCTATGCGAAGGCTATTTCTGACTGGTCAATGGATCATACATGTTACTGGCATAACCATGGTTGTAATCTGATGCTTGTAAACTTTTCAAATAATTAAGCATTGATCGTAGTTCATACATAGTTGCACTCCAGTCGTTCTTTTGTCTGTGCTTTTAAAACAAGACCATGTTAATCTAATTACCTGATCATGGAGCAAGTAAAATGCAAAAATTCAGTTTATCTCTGTAAGAGGGCATGAAATTATATATAGTGCATAACCTACACTGGTAAAATCTCAAGTTAACCTAATCATAGTACATAATTGCACTCCAGTCTCTCTTTTGTCTGTGCTTTAAAAACAAAACCATGCTAAACAAAAACAAAATTCATTTATCTCTGTAGGAGGCATGAAATTATATAGTGCATAACCTACAATCATAGTGTCATAGTGGTAAAATCTCAAGTTCGAATCATAGAGCAGTTGTGAAATAGTTGTCAAAATTTTTTGACATTGGAGGACAAAGAAGAGGCATTTTGTGTGTGAAGCTACAGCTAATATGACAAAAGTGAAAATGAAAAATGTGCGGATAGCAAATGTGAATCTATAGAGATTCCACCAAAAGAAAAAAATGTGAATAGATAATATGACAAAAGTGAAAGTGAATCTATAGCATATGTGTGGATACAAACGTATCAAGTAGGCCTGGTCTATTTATTTCTCTAGCTGGGTAACAATGGGGGGTCTTTTGTATTGGTGTGGGATTTCTAATCCTTGGTATTTCCCATCATGGCAGATTCTCCATTTTGATCCATTGTAAAGAATAATGTACATGTACAAATCCTCTTTTATAGCAATATAAATTTGATTACCAATAAATAAATAGATAAACTGAAAGTGGAAACAGAGGTCTGTAATATAATTTTCCGGGAGTCTCTGTTTTTTTTTCGTTTTAGGAGACCGAACTTTGCATGAGAGTTGGTCTGGTGAAAGAATTAGTTTGTATGTACGCTTTTTTTCCAAATTCTCAGTATCCTTTCATGGATGAGTTATGTTATACTCGGTCATTTTTACAAGCACAAATGCAGTCTTATATACTTCGTTAGTATCTCCTACTTATTGTTTCAAAGTATATACTTCACTAAAAAAATTCACATTTTTTATATATAATATATATATATGACCGAGTATAACATTTTCTTATATATCTCGTTAGTATAACATTTCACATTTCATATATTATATATTATATATAATATATAAGATTTATTGAAATATAAACTTTACATTTCACAAAATATTATATCTTATTAAATGAGGTATATGAAGTTTTTTTTTAAATAAAAACTTGTACACTCTGCATTTTGAACTCTAAAATGGACTGAGTATAACATTTTCTTTCGTGGATTGGGGAAAATGAGTTTGGGCATTTTCCAAAGTCCCAAACATTCTTATTCTTTGTGGATTGCTCTTTATTTTAGGCTCCAGACTTCACCATTTTTATGGAAAATGATATGTTCAGGTCTGTGTGCAATCATACCCACGGCCTTCACCATTTTTTTTTAAAAAGTATATAGTTGTCCCATAAAGTACATAATTTTCTAAAAAAAATGTGAAGTGTAGCATCATTCACTAGTCTATTTTTTTTTTGAAATTAAAAATATTAATTTACACCCATTACGATAGTACAATATATACTAAGCGCAGTGTATATTACACTATCATACTGTATAGGTGATTGGGGGAACTTTTTCTATACTACATATGGGGTTGCAAAATAGATCGAGTGTATCAATACTAAAAAATACTATTGGACTTTATCTTGTTTGATTTGGATACTTGGCTTATATATGGAAATGCACTATATACAGAATTGGTTTGACGGATAACAGGGTAAATTCCTTTGTAGGCTAGGTTTCTAATCGAAATAATTCATCTTCCGGATGTATTCAACATTGAAGTTTATTTGCATTTTGGCCTCGATTGTTGGGATCATTTAGTAGGAGAGATGTAACCAAATCTTTCAGAGTTGTTGATTTCACAAAATCAAGTATACAGCATACCAGAGGAATTGTGGGCACCATTCAGACAAGACATGACAGAAGCCTCTAAAAGCTGAAGCTTCACAGGAAGTGTCTGAAATAACCCAACACTTGAGATGAAAGAGATGAAAGATAGCATACCTAGCCAATCTGAATGTGCACTATTTAAGTATCCTGAACAACTGAAAGCCCATGTTTGGGTCGCAGAATAAAAGAGGAATAAAGATAAATAGGAAAGAATAAGCCCTAAAAATTTTTGTTTGCAAGAAATAAGTGGATACAACTATACTAGAATATGTGATAATAAATTGATATTGGTATTCCAAATCCCTTTCTTACGCCACCCAATTTATTACATAGGTATATTTGTCACCTATTGAGGGGTGAGGGTGAGGGTGTAGTGGGTTGGCGGTAGCGACCCACTGGATTGTATAGTTGTTACCATTTTGTGGCTTTTAAATATGAGATTGTGGAATAATAATATCTGGTGGTTAATATAATTGTGATGCATGGGTTGTGCTGTTCACTGAGCGTGTGCCTCACCCCTCTTATAATATTATTTCTCCAGTGTCATGTGAGTCGGATCTGGAGGAGGAGCTCCCCGAGGGACTTCATCTGTAGTGGAGTAGCGCCACGTCCTGCGAGTATCAGAGGCTATCAGCATCCCTTTTCATTGTATGTATAATATTCTGTGCTTGGGCACGCGTTTGTATTGTATTTGGATATCTTTGTATATATTGGCTCTCACAGGACAGTTGATTATGTATCGAGTCTGTAATATGTTTTTGGATTACAGATTCAGTCTTTTAGCTTCCGCTATTTGTGTATATATCATGTCAGTCCTGCTTTTGTCTGTGTTGTCATTTTAGCTGTTGTGTGAGTATGTTATTGAACTCTTGTTTAGACTGATATCATATATACACTTGCCGCGTCCCGGGGACGGCCGCCCTGGGGCGTGACACGACCACCTCAACCACCACCACCACTACCACCACCTCCTCAGCCCTCCTATGGCTGCAAATCAGGGGGGAAAAGATCATGAAAAGGGAGCTTGAGAGAGAGGAGATCAACAACATAACACACCCACACAAACCTCACTTGCACTTGCACCTTCTCCTTCTCTTCTCTTTGAGGAGTTTTTACAAACACATGGGGGGCTTGAGAGAGAGGAAGGGAGAGCAAGATTTAGACGTGGGAGTGAGAGGGAGAGAGAGAGAGAGAGAGAGAGAGAGAGAGAAGATATTTTGGGCACAAATAAATATCTAAAGAGGGATGGAAATGACTAAGTCGTCCTTGACCAGAAATTCTGCGCATGCTTTACTGAAACAGCCATAACTTCCTCAATATAGCTCCGAATTGCACAATTCCAAGTCCGTTGGAAATCTAAGAAGATTATATACAACTTTCATGTTTATGCCAAGATTAAATAATCTCTCCAGATATTCCGAAATTAGAGCTAAACATAGAATAGGACTTCTGCCAGAATTTCCCTCCCCGGGGTATACTTGGTAAAATACCCATAACTTTTACTACAGGAATCCAGTTGATCTAATTCTACTTTTGTACGAAAGATAACTCAAAACTGGACATCTCATAATAAAATCATATTTAAACCTCTTCATCTTGGATTTTAACAAAATCAAATCCAAATACCAAATTGGAAATACATAACTTAGAAAAAAAAATTATGTAGCCCAAATTCTCGATCAGAGTGCTCCAAATGACACAGGCACAACAATATACGATATACATAAACCATATTTGAAAACCTAGTAATCACATAAATCCATAGCATGAGGGAATTGAATATTTCACAAACATAACCACCTAATAGTGTCACGCCCCAGGGCGGCCGTCCCCGGGACGCGACAAGTGTATATATAATATCAGAATCTACACAGGAGGTCAATAATATATCATACACAAACAACCAGAATGACACACAGACAACAAAGAGGCTGACATGATATATACACCAAATGCGGAAGCAAAATACTGAATCTGTAAATAAACATACTACAGACTCGATACTCAATCATCTGTCCTGTGAGAGCAAATATACAGAAATACAACTAAATATATACAAACGCGTGCCAAGCACGGAAATAAAATACATACACTCAAGAAGGGACGCTGATAGCCTCTAGCACTCGCGGAACGTAGCGCTGCTCCGCTACTGAAGGAATCCCTCGGAAAGCTCCTACTACTGCTCCGGCTCCAACTCAGGCACAGTGGCAACTGGGGAAAAACATATGCGAGGGGTGAGCCGCACGCTCAGTGAGCGAACAGCACAACCCATGCATCACAGACAATATTGACCACTATCCAGATCTTAATAATCCACAATCTCTTATTAACAACCACAAAATGGTAACAAATACTCAAACTAGTGGGTCGCTCAATCGCCAACCCACTACACCCTCACCCTCACCCTTCAATGGGTGACATAGGATTTTGGGACTGATAATCATCCAATCACAACACCAATGGGTCGTTCATCGCCAACCCACTACACCCTCACCCTCACCCTACCACGGGTGACATAGGATTTTGGGACTGACTAGGCTGTTGGTCACCCTTGGTCCACCGATAGTCTCTCCTCCACTCCGTAGGCCGCTTGGTCTACTCCCACTTTCAGCACAGTCCGAAACCAAATCAGGAGGTGCCTACTGATGGGAGCCCTCACCCACAACTTCAGCACAGTCCAAAACCAAATCAGGAGGCGCCTACTGATGGGAACCCTTGGAAGGGACGGCCTTTCTAACGCTGGGGTAGCCTCTACCGGATCCAACGAAGGGGACAGAACAGCCTATCCATACGCATATGATCCACTCGGATCCGCCGACAAAGCATCTCTACAATTCTAATGTCCTGAATTCCTCGGAATTCCTCCAGGGCGCATAACCAAGATGCGGGGAACATACACAATAATTAGCAAGGGTGGAATATCATTGGGGGAAAGAAACTTGGGAGGGCAGCGTGAGTTCCCGATATAGGACACCCCGACAACCAAACAAGGAACACGGAGTACCCTAGCCCGGGTCTCACCGCTGTCCTCGCGAGGCCCCTCCCCTATAATATTCACTAATTATGCTAATAATCATATAATTTGGTATAACATTTCTTATAATATTATTGGGACAAGAAACCTTGGGAGGGCAGCGTGAGTTCCCGATACAGGACACCCCGACAACCAAACAAGGAACACGGAGTACCCTAACCCGGGTCTCAGTGTTGACCTCGCAAGGCTCCTCCCTATAATATTATCTAAGGCATGCAGTTTATCACACACTAGCATTTAATTTAATAAATAAACTAGTAGGACACATGCATAGGCCAATGCTTCCTAGCATGAGAAACAGGGGGACATGATGCATGGCTCATACACATATCCTAAGGGTGCAAGTCCCTAACATGCAAAGTCTAGGGTAGCATGCATTCTACATTTAAATCATGCTCGCATGGAATACACATTACAATAGGTTAATATAAATCCATGGTGCCCCAGGAGAGGTCGGTATACGCCCAAATGCGTATAACGCCTCTCTACTGGGTTGGATTGTCCCACTCACCGAAAATCGGGTCGTCGCGTGACCGCCCGTCAAAATCTACAAGACAGACATTTATACGGTGAGTTAAATACACAAATACATCAAAATACTCACAAAATACACCAAAAGAACCCAACACTCGGGCAAACGTACATACGGCCCGTACGCACGTTAGCCCGAGCACTCCGACTCACTCCTGCACCCCCGGCAACCACCCGCACGGCCACCCGCCCTCGGATGCACCGCCGCGCCTCAGCCCGCGCGCCCAGGCGCACCGCCGGGTCCCTACCCGAACGCCTGGACCCGCAGCCGAGCCACCCGGTGCGCCGCGCGCCCACTGCGCCTCGCCGCAGCAGCCCGCGCGCACACCGCACGCCCCGCGCGCACCACGCGCGCACACCGCACGCCCCGCGCGCACCACGCGAGCACACCGCACGCCCCGCGCGCCCAGCGCCTCGCCCCGCGCGCACCACCAGCCCCGTCCCGCGCGCACTCCGCACGCACCACCAGCATCTACCCGCGCGCACACCCGTGCCTCTGCCCAGCGCCCCGCGCGCATGCTCCCCTGCGGTGCCCAACGCTCAGCACCCTCGCCCAGCACCCGGTATCCACGACCCAGCGCCCAGCACCCTGGACCCTCACCCACGTCCACGCGCACGCCCGCGCAACACGTGCCTAGTGCGCCTGGCAGCACGCGCCCAACGCGCCTGCCAGCCTGCCAGCGCTGCTGCCCGCGCTGCCTGCCTGCGCGCATCGCCGAGTGGCCTGAGCACCGCTCGCCTGCATGCCTGGGCATAGCCCGCCTGATGCCTGAGCGCCCCCTGCCAGCTGCCCGTGCATGGCCTGCCCAGCCGGCCCGCCCTGCTCGCACAGCCCGCAGCCATCCTGCTCCACACACCTCCCCTGCACCCCCCGAGCGCATGCCCGCGCGCGCGCACGCGCTCGCGCGCCCGGCAAACTGGTGCACCTGCTCCCAGCCTACCCGAGCTAGTCCTACCCAGCTCGCCTAGCACGCCCAGCGCCAACCCGAGCGCACCCCCGCGCGCGCCCTGCCGCTGCTCGCCTGCTGCGCCTGCCTGAGCGCTGCTCGTGCTGCCTGCTGCCCGGGACTGCAAGCCCCCATGCCCGAGCACCTCCACCACCCATCCAACGGCCTCCGACCGCCCCCAACCACTTCTGACAGCCACCCACAGCCGCCGACCACCACCCAACCCCAAAACCAACCTCCTAACATACATCTATACAAGAAAAGAGAGGAAAAGAGGCTTACCAAGGGGAGGAAGAGATGTTCGGTTGCTCTCCGCGCACCGAAACCTCTCCCAAAAGGCTTCCAACGCCCGGATCTACTCCCACCTCCGAAATGGCTCAAATCAAGGAAGAAGAGAGGGGGGATGGAGGGGCAAATCTCACCGGAATCCGGATTTGAAAGCACCGGGGTGTAGATCGGGACCCGATCTACACTTCCTATGCTTTAGGTTTTAAGCTTTGAGGGCTCTAAGGGGCTCAAAAGCTTGAAAAATGGAGAAGGAGAGAGAGAAAGCTAAGGGAAGAAGATGATGAATAGTGACAACAAGTTTTTAGATCTCACTATATATAGCAAGTCACTTAAAATACCCGGATACGCCCCGGAACTGTGAAATTTCAGAAACGTTACCGGAATTCGATGAAATTTTCATGAGAGGCTTAAAATGGCACCAGGACACCAAATATGCAGTTAGATTTTCAATCGGAGTTCTCTAACTCAGGACGATAGCTAACAGTCCAAAAATTAGCGGTTCCGATCGAAAATCGAAAAAAAATGAAAAACTGCTAGAACGCTCCAACGGTTACCAGCAGGCTAAAAGTGACACATATATAAAAAATAGTGTTGGAGCTACATATCATGTCATGCTACAATAAAATTCTTCAGAATATTCAACATTCCCCAATCCAAAAAAAAAAAAAATGTTTTGGAGCAGTGAATATATACATTATCAATAATGATTTTTGAGCCCCAATTGGTATACCCCATCCTAAGCCCCATGAGGTGGCAAGTGTGAATTTTCTATATCCCCTAACTAATCTCTTCATTGCTTCCATAACCGGTCTAATAATCACGGAGTTAGTTACGATTTTGGAGATCACTTCCCTCTTTTAATATACCAATTCAATTGCACGTCCAAGAAAATAAAAAATCACGAGTTTCATTTTTTTTTTGCACCGATTGATTTGTCGCAACGAAAACAAACATCATTTTTTTTTTCATTCACATTTGATTGGCGGAGAAGAGAAGATTTAAACGTTTTTTTTTGTGCGATCTGTTTGTGGTGCAAACATTCAGGTTAGGCCTTTCAGAACCCCCAAAAATTGATGATTTATAATTTTTAGATCCAGTTTATTAGGTGAAATTGAAAACAAATATCGAAATCATTTTTTTTTTCTGTTTGATCGATTGAGATTATAAGAATTACACGATTGTGGTGTAAACAATGGCGATCCATTCAGGTTAGACTGTTTTCGATCTGTATAATTCAAATTGATCTGATTTTTTTAATTGTTCCTTTGAATCATCATATACCTTTTTTGTGTTTTACGTGTTGTGTATCTAAATTCTGATACGTGTTGTGTATCTGAATTCTGATGCATTCTTGTGTTTTACGTATGATCTGTATAATCAGCTTTTTAGTGGTGTGTATTTGTACATACATGCATATTAAGTCATTCATCATATTTTATAGCTTTGAATGATCAGTATCCAACTCATTAGATTCAATATTCGGTAGTATTGAATGTGTAGATGTTAATTCCAATTTCAAATACACGTGTATCTTGATGTTGTTTCCAGCCCTTTTTGAAGTTTGACTTATTATTTATATGGATTTTATTAATGCGTATCTGGTTAATATTTATTTGCTTATTGTTGTATGTATATAAAGGCTTGAAGGACTTTTTATTGAAAATCTATGTTATGCTAATGGGTTTGTAGACCATTAAATTGTTTGTTTTAGTTTTAAGTTACAGTATTGTATCTTAATTTTATAACATGTGACAACTTTTCTAATTTTTCAGCAGGCAGCGATGACGATTGTATGGATGACACATGTGAAGACTTAATTCATTTGGAAGACATCCATGATCCCTGTGATCTGGAAACTAATTTGATGAATGAATTGTCTGATTTGGTTGATCAGCAAAATGTAGATGAGATTGTAGCATGTGTAGAACAGTCTATTCCATCTGTTGGGATGTGTTTTCATTCTGAAGATGAGGTGTGGTTGTTTTATAATAATTTTGCTCACAAGTTTGGATTTGGCATTGCCAAGATTCATGGGAAAAATGATGAAAATGGAAGGCAAAGGTTTTTTTCTCTTGCTTGCTGTAGAAATGGGAAGCATGTGCCATCTGGAAAGAATACCTTTAATGCCCGATCTTCGATCAAGACTGGTTGTGGTGCCAGGATAAACATCAGTGTGAAGGGAAACGAGTGCTTCTTGATATCAAAAGTGGTTTTAGATCATAACCATCATTTAAGCCCCCCTTAAATCTCGGCATTTTGCGTGTCACAGGAAGATTGATCCTATGTCGAAAAGGGTTTTGGATATTAATGACCAAGCTGGAATTAGAGCATTGAAAAGTTTTAACTCTTTAGTGATTAAGGTTGGCGGTTATGATTGCATATCTTATGAAGAGAAGGATGCTAGGAATTATTTGTCCAGATCGAGTCTTGCCAGGCTTGGTGGGGGAGACGCTCAAGCTGTGTGTGATTATTTTGTTCGTATGCAAAAGAGGAATCCAAATTTTTTTCACCTTGTTGATTTAGATGAGAATTTCATGGTAAGGAATATTTTTTGAGCTGATGCAAGATCTAGAGCTCTATATGAGATACATTAAAAATTTAGGTAATAAGCTTTACTTAATATGTGAAAGATATAGCCAATTTGATATGATTCAATTGAATTAAGATACATTTAAATATAAAGGACCAGATTTTGTTAAGTATGGAAGACAAGCTACCTCACAATTACCAGGTACAGTTCATATATTCATCACATTGGAAAATATAATTCAACATGACAGTTGTCTAAAAAGATTTCAGATACATAATATAATTTCAGATACAGCTGAACTATCTTGATATATTTGTGGTTAAACATGAAGCCTGTATATTTCACAAACACATCTCCAATAAAGATTTTCAGATACACCTTACAAAATCTAGATACAGCTCATCTATATGAGATATGTTGTTAAACACAGAATCATAACTGATCAATTGTTCATCGAACATCAACATTACATTGAATATAGAACTTCATATTCAAACATTTACAAGGAATTCATTAGGTACTAAGATTCAAATTGTTGTTCATTTATAAACTCCATTCTTTCACTGGTCAATCTTCCATGAACATCTGCCTGACCATGTGATCTTCGTCTGTATATGTACGGTGCTTGTCATTCAAAAATTTATGCATAATGTGCGCCTTTATTGGTCTACACTGCTTCCTATCAATCATATCTGTGGTCACTTGCTCGTTTGCAGCATGTTGTTTCATTATATTCATGATGATTGGCCCACAATCCATTCTGCAACAAATTGATTTTTATTAAAGATACAAATAACAATCTGAATTTTGGACTTTCATATTGATTGATACTTACAACATTCGATTTTGCTGCGGTGCTTCTGCCACTGATATGATTTCTCCGTCTTTGTTTCCAGTGAAGTGTTTTCCAAACTCTTCCCTTTGTTTTTAAATATAGGTATACATAAAAACACATTCAGATACAACTGTTAAGATCTAATTATAGTGTATTGAACTATGCCAAGTATGAAGAAATAATGAAGGTGTTACCAATTTTGAGACCCATTTTTAATGAGTGTTATCCTCTACATCAACATCTGGAAGGAGTGAATTATAATGTTTCCACGCTTTCTCCGAAATGTCATATATTGCTAATGTCCAATGGCCTTGGTTGTGAAGAGGAAAGTGTATGAATCGGTGGAAGTTGAGATCCACCTTCTTGTTCACCAGGGTGTCAAAAATATGCTTTTGATTTTCATCTAAAAGCGATCGGGATATGTTGGCAGATACAAAATAAGATGATCCTATATCTATTGATTTATCACCTTGCTCAGCATATAAAATCTCTGTGTACGCATCTGTCACGCCCCAGGGCGGCCAACCCCGGGACGCGGCAAGTGTATATAAAATATCAGAATCTACACAGGAGGTCAATAATATATCATACACAAACAACCAGAATGACACACAGACAACAAAGGGGCTGACATGATATATACACCAAATGCGGAAGCAAAAGACTGAATCTGTAAATAAACATACTACAGACTCGATACTCAATCATCTGTCCTATGAGAGCCAATATACACAAATACAACTGAATATATACAAACGCGTGCTCAAGCACGAAAATAAAATACATACAGTCAAGAAGGGATGCTGATAGCCTCTGGCACTCGCGGAACGTAGCGCTGCTCCGCTACTGAAGGAATCCCTCAGAAAGCTCCTACTACTACTCCGGCTCCAACTCAGGCACAGTGGTAACTGGGGAAAAACATATGCAAGGGGTGAGCCACACGCTCAGTGAACAGCACAACCCATGAATCACAGACAATAATGACCACTATCCAGATCTTAATAATCCACAATCTCTTATTAACAACCACAAAATGGTAACAAATACTCAAACTAGTGGGTCGCTCAATCGCCAACCCACTACACCCTCACCCTCACCCTTCAATGGGTGACATAGGATTTTGGGACTGATAATCATCCAATCACAACTCCAGTGGGTCGCTCATCGCCAACCCACTACACCCTCACCCTCACCCTTCAATGGGTGACATAGGATTTTGGGACTGACTAGGCTGTTGGTCACCCTTGGTCCACCGATAGTCTCTCCTCCACTCCGTAGGCCGCTGGGCTATCACCCCCACAACTTCAGCACAGTCCGTCACAAATATCGGGAGGCGCCTACTGATGGGAGCCCTTAGAAGGGACGGCCTTTCTAACGCTGGGGCAGCCTCTACCGGATCCAACGAAGGGGACAGAACAGCCTATCCATACGCATATGATCCACTCGGATCCGCCGACAACATATCTCTACAACTCTAATGTCATGAATTCCTCAGAATTCCTCCAGGGCGCATAACCACGATGCGGGGAACATGCACAATAATTAGCAAGGGTGGAATATCAATGGGGGAAAGAAACTTGGGAGGGCAGCGTGACTTCCCGATATAGGACACCCAGACAACCAAACAAGGAACACGGAGTACCCTAGCCCGGGTCTCACCGCTGTCCTCGCGAGGCCCCTCCCCTATAATATTCACTAAATATGCTACTAATCATATAATTTGTTATAACATTTCTTATAATACTATTGGGACAAGAAACCTTGGGAGGGCAGCGTGAGTTCCCGATACAGGACACCCCGACAACCAAACAAGGAACACGGAGTACCCTAACCCGGGTCTCAGTGTTGACCTCGCAAGGCTCCTCCCTATAATACCATCTAAGGCATGCAGTTTATCATACACTAGCATTTAATTTAATAAATAAACTAGTAGGACACATGCATAGGCCAATGCTTCCTAGCATGAGAACAGGGGGACATGATGCATGGCTCATACACATATCCTAAGGGTGCAAGTCCCTAACATGCAAAGTCTAGGGTAGCATGCATTCTACATTTAAATCATGCTCGCATGGAATACACCTTACAATAGGTTAATATAAATCCATGGTGCCCCAGGAGAGGCCGGTATACGCCCAAATGCGTACAACGCCTCTCCACTGGGTTGGATTGTCCCACTCACCGAAGATCGGGTCGTCGCGCGACCGCCCTTCAAGATCTGCAAGACAGTCATTTATACGGTGAGTAAAACCCACAAATACCACAAAATATACCAAACTACACAAAACAATACCCAACACTCGGGCAAACGTACATACGATCCGTACGCACGCTAGCCCGAGCACCCTGACACACTCCTGAACCCACGGCAACCACCCGCACGGCCATCCACCCCCCGGACGCACCGCCGCGCCTCAGCCCGCGCACCCAGGCGCATCGCCGGGCCCCTGCCCGCACGCTTGGACACGCAGCCGAGCTACCCGGTGCGCCGCGCGCCCACTGCGCCCCGCCGCAGCAGCCCGCGTGCACCCCGCACGCCCCGCGCGCCCAGCGCCTCGCCCCGCGGGCACCCCACACGCACCACCAGCTCCGCTCCGTGCGCACTCCGTGCGCACCACTAGCTCCGCTCTGCGCGCACCACTAGCCTCTACCGGCGCGCACGCCTGCCTCTGCCCAGCACCCCGTGCGCAGCGCTCAGCACCCGCGACCAGCTCCCAGCGCTCATCGCCCAGCACCCGGGACCCTCACCCAGCGTCCACGCGCACGCCCGCGCAGCACGCGCCCAGCGCGCCTGGCAGCATGCGCCAGCGCGCCTACCAGCCTGCCCGCGCTGCCTGCCTGCGCGCATCGCCGAGTGGCCCGAGCACCGCTTGCCTGCACGCCTGATGCCCGAGCGCCCCCTGCTAGCTGCCCGAGCATGGCCTGCCCAGCCGGCCCGCCCTGCTCGCACAGCCCTCAGCCATCCTGCTCCGCACACCTCCCCCTGCACCCCCCGAGCGCACGCCCGCGCGCGCACCCGCGTGCACGCGCTCGCGCGCCCGGCAAACTGGTGCACCTGCTCCCAGCCTACCCGAGCTAGTTCCCTGTGCGCCCAGCACGCCCAGCACCCAGCACGCCCACACCAACCCGAGCGAACGCCCGCGCCACGCGCGCGCGCGCCCCGCCGCTGCTCGCCAGCTGCGCCTGCCTGTGCTGCCTGCTGCCCGGGACTGCCAGCCCACATGCCCGAGCTCCTCTACCACCCACCTCCGGCCACCAATGGCCTCCGACCACCACCCCACAGCCCTCCGACGGCCACCCACCGCCGCCGACCACCACCCAACCTCATTTCCACCCTCCTAACATATATCTAAGCATAAAAGAGAAGAAAGAGGGCTTACCAAGTGGAGGAAGAGATGTTCGGTTGCTCTCCGCGCACCGAAACCTCTCCCAAAAGGCTTCCAACGCCCGGATCTACTCCCACCTCCGAAATGGTCCAAATCAGGGAAGAAGAGAGGGGGGATGGAGGGGCAAAACCTGCCGGAATCCGGATTTGAAAGCACCGGGGTGTAGATCGGGACCCGATCTACACTTCCTATGCTTTAGGTTTTTGGGTTTGAGGGCTCTAAGGGCTCAAATCAAAGAAAAGGAGAGAGGGGAGAGAGAAAGTTTTGGTAGGGATGATGAATAGTGCATCTCAAATTTTAGATCATTTATATAGCGAGTCACTTAAAATACCCAGATACGCCCCGGAACTGTGAAACTTTGGAAACGTTACCGGAATTCGATGAAATTTTCGTGAGAGGCCTAAAATGGCACCAGGACACCAAATATGCAGTTAGATTTCCAATCGGAGTCCTCTAACTCAGGACGATAGCTAGCAGTCCAAAAATTAGCGGTTCCGATCGAAAACCGAAAAACTGCCAGAACGCTCCAACGGTTACCAGCAGGCTAAAAGTGACACATATATAACATTCTTCCCCCCTTAGGAAATTTTGTCCTCAAAATATGCAAAAACATCTAGGAGGGGAAAAGATGCGGATACGCGTCACACCTGGCATCCTTGAGCTCCCAAGTGTCCTCGACACCGGAACGGTGCTGCCATCGCACCTCGACCAACTGGACGGTCTTGGTGCAGAGCCTCCTCACGCGGCGGTCCATGATCTCAATCGACTGCTCCACGAATGACTGTCCGGCTCAGAGACGAGCGGCTCGAACGGGATGACGTGAGCAGGATCGTGGACACACCTTTACCCAACTGCGAACCCACCCCTCCAAGACGGAAGGGTAAGAATTGGCGTTGAGGTGAGCCTCCGATTAACTCCAGGAAGCTCTCCTCGCAAGACGGGGACCACTCGAACCGGACATCCTTCCGAGTAAGGCGGTTAAGAGGAACAGCTATCTTCGAGAGTCCCTCGTCAAGCTTCCTGCAATAACCCGCCAAACTTGGGAAGCTCCGAATCCCTGCGGGGTTCGACGGTCGACGCCAATATGACGCGACGAGCGTCTTGCCCGGGTCCACAGATATGCCTTCACCAAAATCACCAGCCCAAAAGGCCTTAACCTCTAACCAAAACTCGCACTCGATCTTTCATCCATCTGATGCTTCCATGGTATCCCTTGCCTGGGAAAAGAAACCTCGGGAGGGCACCATGAAATCCCGATATAGGATACCCCGACAACCAAACAAGGAACACGAAGTACCCTAGCCCGGGTTTCAACGCCGACCTCACAAGGCCCCTTAATCCAGAAAGGAACACTAGAAGAAGACATCATTTTAAAGAACACTACTAACCCCTCCGGATCATCTACCTCTAGATGATCACCTAACGATGTCCTTCAACATCCACTACAAGACCGGACCCAACATCATTGGGAACGGTCCAACAGAAATTGGGTCACGAGCGACCCGTCTTCGCCTCATCCACACCCTCACTCCCGAAAGGAGACATTTTGGGACTTTGGGAGAGACTTAGACTGCTCTCTACCCCTGGTCCACCGGTAGCCTCTCCCCGCTCCGTAGCTCGCCTGGTCCTCTGACCGGGAGCCTGTCTAACGCCGGGGCTGTACTACGCGGATCCAACGAAGGGGAGAGCGATTCCACGCTCGCGGCACCATTCAATAATCTCTTCCCGGGTAGCCCCTACCTGGTATACTCCCAAATTCAGTACCCCTCCGACTGCATCGGTGGTACCTACTGATGGGAACTCTCTACCAGGACGGCTACAACCCGGCTTCCTTAACCCAATCAACCGCTCTTGACACTTGCTCACCAAAATACCACACACACTTGCATAACAGCAACCAAACACACACCCACATATATATCCTATTACTAGAGAGTTGAGAACACAAGATAATACCTCGAACCATGATACCCGAAAGCTGCGCCTCCTCGGCCGTAAGCGCTGCAACTCTGCCCTGGACCAACCGCGGCTGAGGAGCAGGGCACGCCTCGCCGGCTGCTCTGGCTGCTGGCGCGGAAGCTGTTGCTGCAAGAACTGCGGCTGCGGAGGTGGCACTCGGGGTCGGCCAGCATCAGGGCAATTGTATCTGATATGCCCGATGCGCTGACAATGGAAGCAGCGCCGCTTCTCCGGCTGCCAGGACTGGATGGGCACTGCCGCAATGGGTGCTGGATCCCACTCTGGCACCACATCTGCTGGAGGAGAGGCAGCCGCTGACTGATCGAAGCGGGGCCTCTTCCTCTTGCGCTGCCCCTGGTCCCGACTCCCGGAAGGACCCTGATCTGCAAAAGGGGTCGGAACCCCCACGATGATCCCGAGATCTCGCTCGACCGTCTTCGCTCGAGACACCAAGTCCGAGAACCTCGAGAATGCCTGGGCAGTGACGTGCACCCGGATAGCGCTGCTGAGACCGAGCTCGAATCGATGGCACCTCGTGTCCTCGTCCATCACCAAGGCTGGAGCAAATCTGGACAGCCTCGTAAAGCGCGTAGAGTAGTCAGCTACCGACATGGAGCCCTGCGTCAATTGCTCAAACTCCCGCATCACCATCTGGCGCGTCGAGAACGGGAAGTACTCCTCCAAGAAATACCTCCGGAATCCTGCCCAAGAAAGCTGCCCCACTCCCTCTGGGATGTCCACCACTCGGGTAGCCCACCAGTCGGCGGCATCACCCTTCAGCATAAAGGTGGCCAGGGGGACTCGCTGGCGATCAGTGCAAAGCATGGCCGCGAAGATCGTGTCCACCTCCCTCAACCAACGCTCTGGCGCAAGAGGATCTGCCGTCTGCCCATGGAACTCGGGAGGGTGGAGCTTCAGAAAGGCGTTGAGGCCGCTCTGCTGCACTCGCGCTGCCGCCTCTAGCTCCTCCTCCCTCTGCAAGGGACCCTGGACTCCTACCGCCGGAATCGCCACTGGAACTGGGGGCACATCGGGTACCACAGGCGGATCTGCCACCAAGGGGACCTGCGGAACTGCCTCGCGAGTCGCCCTCAGCTCCTGAATATCTCTAGCCTGCTCTGCTAATGCTCTGGCCTGGGCCTCCAGCGCCCTCATCTGTGTCTCCACCAAATCAGCCAACCGAGCGAAAGCACGCTCCCAAGCAGGAGGCTCCTGCGTCAAGGGCTCTCCGGTAGCATCCTCGTCTCTGGTAGGTCCGGAAACCTCCAAAGACCGAGAGGGACCTCGTCCGCGCCGTCCTCTGCGAGGAGGCATATCAGCACCCTAAGAAAACCAGACACTAGGATCAGAATACTCATATAGAAATCCTAGGACTCATCTCTACGAAAGGAAGACCATTGGCTCTGACAGGACCAGGCTCTGATACCAACTTTTGTCACGCCCCAGGGCGGCCGTCCCCGGGACGCGGCAAGTGTATATATAATATCAGAATCTACACAGGAGGTCAATAATATATCATACACAAACAACCAGAATGACACACAGACAACAAAGGGGCTGACATGATATATACACCAAATGCGGAAGCAAAAGACTGAATCTGTAAATAAGCATACTACAGACTCGATACTCAATCATCTGTCCTGTGAGAGCCAATATACACAAATACAACTGAATATATACAAACGCGTGCCAAGCACGGAAATAAAATACATACAGTCAAGAAGGGATGCTGATAGCCTCTGGCACTCGCGGAACGTAGCGCTGCTCCGCTACTGAAGGAATCCCTCGGAAAGCTCCAACTGCTGCTCCGGCTCCAGCTCAGGCTCAGTGGCAACTGGGGAAAAACATATGCGAGGGGTGAGCCACACGCTCAGTGAACAGCACAACCCATGCCCCGCAGACAATATTGACCACAACCAGATAATCTTTATAATCCACCATCTCTTATTAGCAACCATAAAATGATAACAAATACCCAAACTCGTGGGTCGCCCAATCGCCAACCCACTACACCCTCACCCTCACCCTTCAATGGGTGACATAGGATTTTGGGACTGATAATCATCCAATCACAACTCCAGTCGGTCGCTCATCGCCAACCCACTACACCCTCACCCTCACCCTTTCACGGGTGACACAGGATTTTGGGACTGACTAGGCTGTTGGTCACCCTTGGTCCACCGATAGTCTCTCCTCCACTCCGTAGGCCGCTGGGCTATCACTCCCGCAACTTCTGCACAGTCCGTCACAAATATCGGGAGGCGCCTACTGATGGGAGCCCTTAGAAGGGACGGCCTTTCTAACGCTGGGGCAGCCTCTACCGGATCCAACGAAGGGGACAGAACAGCCTATCCATACGCATATGATCCACTCGGATCCGCCGACAACGCATCTCTACAATTCTAATGTCCTGAATTCCTCAGAATTCCTCCAAGGCGCATAACCAATATGCGGGGAACATACACAATAATTAGCAAGGGTGGAATATCATTGGGGGAAAGAAACTTGGGAGGGCAGCGTGAGTTCCCGATATAGGACACCCCGACAACCAAACAAGGAACACGGAGTACCCTAGCCCGGGTCTCACCGCTGTCCTCGCGAGGCCCCTCCCCTATAATATTCACTAAATATGCTAATAATCATATAATTTGGTATAACATTTCTTATAATATTATTGGGACAAGAAACCTTGGGAGGGCAGCGTGAGTTCCCGATACAGGACACCCCGACAACCAAACAAGGAACACGGAGTACCCTAACCCGGGTCTCAGTGTTGACCTCGCAAGGCTCCTCCCTATAATATCATCTAAGGCATGCAGTTTATCATAAACTAGCATTTAACTTAATAAATAAACTAGTAGGACACATGCATAGGCCAAGGCTTCCTAGCATGAAAACAGGGGACATGGTGCATGGCTCATACACATATCCTATGGGTGCAAGTCCCTAACATGCAAAGTCTAGGGTAGCATGCATTCTACATTTAAATCATGCTCGCATGGAATACACGTTACAATAGGTTAATACACATCCATGGTGCCCCAGGAGAGGTCGGTATACGCCCAAGTGCGTATAACGCCTCTCTACTGGGTTGGATTGTCCCACTCACCGAAGATCGGGTCGTCGCGCGACCGCCCGTCAAGATCTGCAAGACAGACATTTATACGGTGAGTAAAACCCACAAATACCACAAAATATACCAAACTACACAAAACAATACCCAACACTCGGGCAAACGTACATACGATCCGTACGCACGCTAGCCCGAGCACCCCGACACACTCCCGAACCCACGGCAACCACCCGCACGGCCATCCGCCCCCCGGACGCGCCGCCGCGCCTCAGCCCGCGCACCCAGGCGCACCGCCGGGCCCCTGCCCGCACCTGGACCCGCAGCCGAGCCACCCGGTGCGCCGCGCGCCCACTGCGCCCCGCCGCAGCAGCCGCGCGCACCCCACACGCCCCGCGCTGACCCGCGAGCACACCGCACGCCCCGCGCGCCCAGCGCCTCGCCCCGCCCCACGCGCACCCCACGCGCACCACTAGCTCCGCTCCGCGCGCACTCCATGCGCACCACTAGCCTCTACCCGCGCGCAGCGCTCAGCACCTCCGACCAGCTCCCAGCGCTCAGCGCCCAGCACCCGGGACCCTCACCCAGCGTCCACGCGCACGCCCGCGCAGCACGCACCCAGCGCGCCTGGCAGCACGCGCCCAGCGCGCCGGCGCTGCCTGCCTGCGCGCATCGCCGAGTGGCCTGAGCACCGCTCGCCTGCACGCCTGGCACTGCCCGCCTGATGCCCGAGCGCCCCCTGCTAGCTGCCCGAGCATGGCCTGCCCAACCGGCCCGCCCTGCTCGCACAGCCCGCAGCCATCCTGCTCCGCACACCTCCCCCTGCACCCCCCGAGCGCACGCCCGCGCACGCACCCGCGTGCACGCGCTCGCGCGCCCGGCAAACTAGTGCACCTGCTCCCTGCCTACCCGAGCTAGTCTTCCCTGTGCGCCCAGCACGCCCAGCACCCAGCACGCCCAACACCAACCCGAGCGCACGTCCGCGCGCACGCGCGCGCGCGCCCCGCTGCTGCTCGCCAGTTGCGCCTGCCTGTGCTGCCTGCTACCCGGGACTGCCAGCCCACATGCTCGAGCTCCTCTACCACCCTCCTCCGGCCACCAATGGCCTCCGACCACCACCCCACAACCCTCTGACGGCCACCCACCGCCGCCGACCCCCACCCAACCTCTTTTCCACCCTCCTAACATACATCTAAGCGTAAAAAGAGAAGAAAGAGGGCTTACCAAGAGGAGGAAGAGATGTTCGGTTGCTCTCCGCGCACCGAAACCTCTCCCAAAGGGCTTCCAACGCCCGGATCTACTCTCACCTCCGAAATGGTCCAAATCAGGGAAGAAGAGAGGGGGGATGGAGGGGCAAAACCCGCCGGGATCCGGATTTGAAAGCACCGGGGTGTAGATCGGGACCCAATCTACACTTCCTATGCTTTAGGTTTTTGGGTTTGAGGGCTCTAAGGGGCTCAAATCAAAGAAAAGGAGAGAGGGGAGAGAGAGAAGCTTTTTGGTAGGGATGATGAATAGTGCATCTCAAATTTTAGATCACCCCTTTATAAAGTAAGTCACTTAAAATACCCGGATAGGCCCCGGAACTGCAAAATTTCGGAAACGTTATCGGAATTCAACGAAATTTTTGTGAGAGGCCTAAAATGGCACCAGGACACCAAATATGCAGTTAGATTTCCAATCGGAGTCCTCTAACTTAGGACGATAGCTAACAGTCCAAAAATTAGCGGTTTCGATCGAAAATTGAAAAAAAAAAATGAAAAGCTGCCAGAACGCTCCAACGGTTACCAGCAGGTTAAAAGTGACACAAATATAACAGCATCAATGACCTAGGGAATCAAAAAGATCAGAAGAGAGTTACATGTTCATTTTTCAATTATCATATATGTTGTTTATTAATTCAGATCCGTATACTAAAATTCACTATTTTTAGCTAATGATACTTACATTGCTTGGGACTTCATCTTCTTCTGATATTGCCCTCATGTCTTCATAATGAACCACACCCATACTTCCTTCACATATTGCTCCTCTGCACAATATTCAAAAGCATTGTTGTTTACAAGAGCTCTATATATATGTTTATAATTTCTCAGATAGAGATACTGTATCTGGAAAAAAATTAACAGATGCATTTTTATTTAAGCATTAGTAAAAACATATGAAGGAGTCGAACAAGAAAAGAGTTTAATTATTACCTTCCTTCTGTGAATTCCACAATGTGTTTCAGTTTTTCTAGGTCCTTTTTATTCATGAGCTTCACAACAGCAGTTTTAGGAAAGCTGTATTTGAATTTTTTCGGCTTTGCTTTAGGATTTGGTTGACCCCTGCTGTTTTTTCTCTTTCTACCCTTTGCTGTGCTTAATGAATCAAATGTATACTTGAAGTCAGGGTTTTTGGTGCTCTTCCTCTATTCAAGTTTGATATTCGAAATCATTTGTCGCTTCCTTTTATCATCTATCTCTTTTTCAGTTGTTGTCTGACAATGTACGGTGTCCACAATTCCATGTATTAGTGACCAAGCTCGCAATTGAACTATTTGAAGCGGGATTTCAACGCTTGACGCATTAAATTTCTGAAGATCAACAATCATTTCATCCTTTTGCCTTATTGCTTCCCTTAGGCATTCATTTTCTTTCTCCAAACCGACGCGTTGTGTGATGTTATGGACAGTGGCATCCAATTGGAATTCCTCGATCACTTTAAGTTGTTCATCAACTTGTTTTTGAAGCCTCTTGATAACTTCTTTTGTTGATGTGATTTCTGCATTTTTCAAACTTATTTGCTCCTTTAGTCCTTGAATTTGTTCCTCCAAAATTTTTGTCTTCTGTTGTTATTTCTAATGCGGAGGAAAGCTTTTTCCACCCCTCCCGCCCTCTGAAATCTGGATTTCCATCTCTTTGTCCTTCTTCAATAGGTTTACGTTCTCCTCCTCCATTTCTGTCATCCGTTGTTGTAACTGAGCTAACAGATTAACATGATTTTCATCACCCACTGGTGATTGATTGCCATTGTGTCTCTCACTCTCTTCTTCTATGTCCTGCTCACTGTTTTGATCAAAATAAGTATGGGGTTCACTCTCATCCTCATCATCTTCAGCCTCTGATTGGCTTTGAGAAGGGGCCTTAGTGTCAAGATGTCTCAATTCATTTAGACTGGCGCTAAGCTCCTCAATGAAAACCTATAGTAGTCATTATACATACCCAGTTTTTCAAATACAGTGTTAACTTAAAACAAAAACCAGCAGTACTTAAATACATATCAGACATATATGTATTTTAATTATTCAGTTACAGATGTATCTAAAAAGGAAAATAAATATGAGCTACAAAGGGAAGTCTCAATGAATGTAGAATTCATTTGCAGATTTGTTTAAGATACAACAGTACTTAATGCAATCACATACATGTACACCTATTATTTTTTAAGATACACCCCTCACATACATATACGTCTAGTGTTTTTAAGATTCACCATTTACATTTAAATATGCCTAGTGTTTTTGAGATACAAGTGTATCTTAAAAAAGAAAATCAGCAATACTCAAGTTAATGGTCACACATACAATACCTATTATTGTTTTTTAAAAATTACATATGTATCTGAGCAAATAAAATAATATGAAATCTAAAGGGAAGATTCAATGTAATAAAGATGGAAGCTTTTACACCACCTGATCATTTTTAATTTTCTTTATTTTTGTTTTGTTCATCTCTCTGTGCAGTTTGCGTAGATCCCATTTCAAGAAGCGTGGAAATTTGTTTTCCTGTGTTGAGTGAATTATGCGTGTGTATTCACAAAGCCAATACTGCATAAATGAAAATTTTTGGTTAGTTAAGGATATATGTGATTGCTATAAATTAATATGTGAGGAGGTAATATGTGAGGAGGTATTTTATGTTGTGCCTGTGTCATTTGGAGCACTCTGATTAAAAATTTGGCTACATAATTTTTTCCTCGAAGTTATGTATTTCCAATTTGGTATTTGGATTTGATTTTGTTAAAATCCAAGATGAAGAGGTTTAAATATGATTTTATTATGAGATGTCCAGTTTTGAGTTAGCTTTCGTACAAAAGTGGAATTAGATCAACTGGATTCCTGTAGTAAAAGTTATGGGTATTTTTCCAAGTATACCCCGGGGAGGGAAATTCTGGCAGCAGCCCTGTTCTATGTTTAGCTCTAATTTTGGAATAGCTGGAGAGATTAGTTGATCTTGGCATAAACATGAAAGTTGTAGATAATCTTCTTAGCTTTCCAACGGACTTGGAATTGTGCAATTCGGAGCTATATCGAGGAAGTTATGGCTGTTCCAGTGAAGCATGCGCAGAATTTCTAAGTCAGGGATGAAATGGTCATTTCCATCCCTCTTTAGATATTTTGTTGCAACAAATATCTCTCTCTCTCTCTCTCTCTCTCTCTCTCATCCCCTCCCATTCCCCACGTCAACATTCATGAGTCTCTCATCCTCTCTTTCAAAGCCCCCCCCCCCATGTGTTTGTGAAAATTCCTCAATGGGAAGTGAAGGAGAAGGTGAAGAAGGTTTGTGTGGGTGTATTGTTGTTGTTGATCTCCTCTCTCTCAAGCTCCCTTCTCATGATCCTTCCCCCCTGATTTTCAGCCAAGGAGGAGGCTGAGGAGAGGCTGAAGAGGTGGTGGTGGTTGAGGTGGCCGTGGGCGCGTCGAGAGCCCCGCACCTCCTGTCACGCCCCGGGCGTCCCCGAGACGTGGCAAGTGTATATAAAATATCAGAATCTACACAGGAGGTCAATAATATATCATACACAAGCAATCATGACACACAGACAATAAAAGCAGGGCTGGCATGATACATACACCAAATGCGGAAGTTAAGACTGAATCTGTAATCAAAACACACTACAGATTCCATACATAATCACATGTCCTGTGAGAGCCAATATACATACAAAGACATCCAAATACAACACAAACGCGTGCCCAAGCACGGAAAATAATACATACTGGCACAAGGGATGCTGATAGTCTCAAAAACTCGCGGGACATAGCGCTACTCCGCTACTGATGAAGTCCCTCGGGGAGCTCCTCCTCCAGATCCGACTCAGATGACACTGAAGAAAAATATTGTGCGAGGGGTGAGCCACACGCTCAGTGAACGGCACAACCCATGCATCACAGACAATATTGACCACAACCAGATAATTCTTAACATCCACAACCACATTACCATAGCCACGATTAACAACAATTCCTCAGCTAGTGGGTCACTAACGCCAACCCACTACACCCTCACCCTCACCCTCAATGGGTGACCAAGGATATTGGGACTAATCAACACAATCCAGTAGGTCGCTATCGCCAACCTACTACACCCTCACCCTCACCCCTCAACAGGAGTGACATAGGATATTGGGACTGACAATTATCCATAGACAAATCCAGCGGGTCGCTCATCGCCAACCCACTACACCCTCACCCTCACCCTACAACGGGTGACAAAGGCTCTTGGGACTGACTAGGCTGTTGGTCACCCTTGGTCCACCGATAGTCTCTCCTCCACTCCGTAGGCCGCTTGGTTTTCACTCACAACTTCGGCCCAGTCCGAAACCAAATCAGGAGGCGCCTACTGATGGGAACCCTTGGAAGGGACGACCTTTCTAACGCTGGGGCAGTCTCTACCGGATCCAACGAAGGGGACAGAACAGCCTATCCATCGCATATGATCCACTCGGATCCGCAGACAACACATCATAACAACACTACTGTTCTGAATTCCTCAGAACCCACCAGGGCGCATAACTACGATGCGTGGAACATGCATAAGGTTATAACAGGGTGGAATATCGTTGGGGAAAGAAACTCGGGAGGGCAGCGTGAGTTCCCGTTATAGGACACCCCGACAACCAAACAAGGAACACGGTGTACCCTAACCCGGGTCTCACCGCTGTCCTCGCAAGGCCCCTCCCCTATAATATTCACTATAACATGCAATTTAACAAATACTGGCATTTAATTTAATAAATAAACTAGTAGGGCACATGCATCGGTCGGGCTTCCTAACATGGAACCAGGGAACATGCTGCATGGCTCATATACATATCCTAAGGGTGCAAGTCCCTAACATGCAAAGTCTAGGGTAACATGCATTCTGCAATTAAATCATGCTCGCATGATATACATATTACACATGCCAATATCTATCCATGGTGCCCCAGGAGAGGTCGGTATACGCCCAAGTGCGTATAACACCTCTCTACTGGGTTGGATTGTCCCACTCACCAGAGATCGGGGTCGTCGCGCGACCGTCCGTCCAGATCTGCAAGACAGACATTCAGTATGGTGAGAACAATACATAAATACTCTAAAATACCCCAAACACACAAAACCCACAACTAAACACCTAACACTCGGGCAAACGTGCATACGACCCGCACGCACGCTAACCCGAGCACTCCGGCTACCACCCGCACGGCCGGCAACCACCCGCACGGCCGCTCGACCGCCCGGGTGCACCGCCGCGCCTCAGCAAACGCACCCCGCGCACCGCCGAACCTCCCGGGTGCACCGCGCGCCCCCTGCTCCCCAGCGCAGCCGCCCGCGCGCACCCCGCACGCCTCGCGCTGGCCCGCGAGCACCGCGCACGCCCCGCGCGCAGCGCCTCGCCCCGCGTGCACCCCGCGCGCACCACCAGCTCCCACACCGCGCGCACGCCTGCCTCTGCCCAGCGCCCCGCGCGCACGCCCCACAGCGCTGCCCAGCGCCTAGCGCCCCAGCGCCCAGCGCCCAGCACCCTCGGCCAGCACCCGGTACCCACGACCCAGCGCCCAGCGCTCTGCGCCCAGCACCCGGGACCCTCACCCAGCGTCCACGCGCACGCACGCGCAGCACGCGCCCAGCGAGCCTGGCAGCACGCGCCCAGCGCGCCTGCCAGCCTGCCCACCCTGCTGCCCGCGTTGCCTGCCTGCACGCGTCGCCGAGTGGCCCGAGCACCGCTCGCCTGCACACCCAGGGCACTGCCCGCCTGATGCCCGAGCGCCCCTGCCCTGCATGCCTCCGCGCCCAGCCTGCCAGCCCGGCCTGCCAGCGCGCACAGCCACTACCCGCAGCCATCTCCCTGCACCCCCCGAGCGCACGCCCGCGCGCGCACCCGCGCGCACGCGCTCGCGCGCCCAGCAAACTGGTGCACTGCTGCCTGCCGCACGCCCGAGTGCCCTGCGCCCCATGCGCAGCACCCCCCCCCCAGCGCCCTTGCCTCACGGCCATCACCCCCAGCACCCCCCGAGCGCACGCCCGCACGCGCCCAGCAAACTGGTGCACTGCTCCCAGCCTACCCGAGCTAACACTGCCAGCCTGCCCAGCGCGCACGCCCAGCCCTGCTGGCCTCCAGCGCCAGCTGAGCGCCAGCTCGCCCAGCTCCTCGCGCACAGCTCGCCCAGCTCCAGCCGCTCGATCAGCACGCCCAGCGCCTGCAGCACCACCCGAGCGCACGCCGCGCGCACGCCTGCGCGCACGCACCCGCACGCCCGACCACCTAGTGCCCCACGCTGCTGCGCCTGCTGCCAGCGCTCCCGGGACAGCCACCTCTCCTACCCGAGCAGCCTAGCTCCCCTACCCGAGCACCCACTCCCCACCACCGGCCACCCACGGCCTCCGACCACCACCCCCGCCCTCCGACGGCCACCCACCGCCTCCGACCACCACCCAACCTCATTTCCCACCTCCTAACATCCATCTAAACAAGAAAAGAGGGGAAAATAGGGCTTACCAAGGGAGGAAAAGGGAAGTCCGGACACTCTCCGCGCACCGAAACCTTTCCCCAAGGGCTTCCACCGCCCGGATCTCACTCGGCCTCCGAAACAGCCCAAAACAGAGGAGAAGAGAGGGTGGATGGGGAGGCTAGGATAGCCGGAATCGGGATTTAAAGACACCAGGGTGTAGATCGGGACCCGATCTACACTTCTTGTGCTTTAGGTTTTAAGCTTTGAGGGCTCTAAGGGCTTCAAATGGGAGAAAAAGAGAGAGTGAGGAGAGAGAGAGATTTGGTAGGGATGATGAATAGTGACATAAGATATTTCTCACCCACTATTTATAGCCGGGTCACTTAAAAACCCATATACGCCCCGAAACTGTGAAATTTTGGAAACGTTACCGGAATTCGATGAAATTTTTGTGAGAGGCTTAAAATGGCACCAGGACACCAAATATTTAGTTAGATTTTCAATCGGAGTCCTCTAACTCAGGACGATAGCTAACAGTCCAAAAATAAGCGGTTCCGATCGAAAACCGATAAAAACCAAAAAACTGCCAGAACGCTCTAACGGTTACCAGCAGGCTAAAAGTGACACATATATAACATCTCCCCCTTTCCGTTTCCCTCTTTTGGTAAGTCCTCTTCCCCTTCTTTTTGATTTGAAAGGGCTGTTGGGATGGTTGGGGAAGTCATGCATGCTATGCATATGGGTTAGGGTGTGTGTGAGGGGTTGGGGAGGGTTAAAAAGAGGTAAGGGTTGGCTGGGCGCGCGTTTCGGGTTGTCTGCGCGTGTGCGCGCGCAGGTGCGCGCGCAGGCGGGTGCTGGCAAGCGCTGGCGGGCGCGCAGACACGCGCAGGCACGGGCGCGTGCGCGCGGAGTGGGCACGCGAGTGTGCGTGGGTGCTGGCGCGAGGGGGGTGCGCGCGAGAGTGTGCGCGGGCGCGCGCGAGTGTGCAGCGCGCGGGGCAGTGCGCCTGGGCATGCGCCTGGGCGCGGGGCTGGGGGCCAGTGCGCGCGCGCGCGTGCGTGCGCCTGCTGGGGTGGGCGCGCAGTGCGCGCTAGGGCGCGCGAGCGTGCGCGCGCGTGCAGTAGCGTGTCTGGGTGCGCGGCCAGGCGCGCGGCAGTGTGCCGAGGGTGCTGGGGCGTGTGCGTATGCGTGCGTGCGCGTGCGGGGGCCCATGCGTGTGGCTGCCCAAGGGTTCGGGTAGGTGTCGGGGAACTCGGACTCGCGTGCGTACGTGCGTGCTCGCATGCGTGCGAGTCCGTATGCATGCTTGTCCGAGTATTTGGTATTTCTAATGATTTCTATGTGTAAATTGTGTTGTTACTCACCAAATTGGATGCCCCTACCTTGCAGATCTCGTCGGATGGGATGCGCGAGGTCCCGGGTCGTATGGTGAGTGGTTCGATTCCAATCCCCCCCCCCCTCTCCAGGGGTGCGCTCGAGCCGCATTGAAGCGCGTCGCTCATCGATAGGGCCCCCTATCTATAATATGTAGATACCATGTTAATGCATGTTTTAATATGATGTAACCATGCCATATTAGACATTGTATGCTAGGGATATGCATCCATATATCATGTACAGGGGCCCATACATGCCTAGACACCATGTCCCTTGATTGGAAAGCCCCGACCTACGCATGTTTCCCATTTAGTTTAATTTATTTAAATCAAATGTGATTATATTGTGATAAGCATGCCTTAGAGAATATTATAACCTTGTTGTTATAATATATGTTTCCCCGCATCTTAGTTATGCGCCCTGGAGGAATTCTTGAGAATTCGTGACATTAGTAGTGTTACAAATCGTTGTCGACGGATCCAAGAGGATCGTACGCGCGTGAGTAGGCTGTCTTCTCCTTTTGGTTGGATCCGATGTAGGGACTCCCCGGTGTTGGAAAGCTAACCTGACAGAGGGCTCCCGTCCGTAGGTACATCCGATGCGTCGGACAGTACTGATAGTGGGAGTATACTAGGTAGAGGCTACGGAGTGTGGGAGAGGCTACCGGGTGGACCAGGGGTGGAGAGCGGTCTAGTCTGTCCCAAGAGGCCCATGTCACCCCTAAGGGGTGAGGGTGGGGTGGATCGGCAGTGTTACGACCCACTAACTTATGTAGTTACTCCCGTATAGGGACTATGACTATTTTAAGGTTAATATGAGTGTGTTGAATGGATTGTTGTTATGCCTGTGTTTTGATATCTCGATAAGTGAGTATCGAGAGTAGTTGTTTTCCATTGGGTTCACTTTGCGAACATGGGATCGTTCTCCCCTTCATTGGATCCGATGTAGGAACTTCTCGGGTTTAGCTGTCCTGACAGAGGGCTCCCATCCGTAGGTACCACCGATGCATTCGGAAGAGTACTGATCGTGGGAGTATACCAGGTAGAGGCTACCCGGGGAAAGGGCTACTGGCGGACCAAGGGTGTAGAGCGGTGAGTTGAGGAGATCAGGTTGTAGATACTACCCGGGAGAGGGTTAACGAATGATGTTACGGGCGTGGGAATCGTTCTCCCCTTTCGTTGGATCCGAGTAGGGACTCCCCGGCGTTGTGTGGGAGAGGCTACCGGGTGGACCAAGGGTGTAGAGCAGTCTAAATCTCTTCCAAAAGTCCCAAGAGTCTCCCTCCAGGAGTGAGGGTAAGGATGAGGTGAAGAATATCGCCGCGTGACCCATTCGTTGTTCGACCGTTCCCATAGTTGTTGGGTCCGGTCCTGTGTCGATGTTTAAAGGCATCGTTTGAGCAATTATCTAGATGTAGATGATCCAGTAGAGTTGTGTAGACCAGTAAATCCGGGTCTCTTCGACCGACGGTATGGTCTCTCCCCAAAAGTCCCAAAAGACTCCCTCCGGGAGTGAGGGTGGGGGTGAGGTTGGTCGTGCCGCCGCGTGACCCAGTTATCCATGGGTTTCCACCCATGTTTTCCTTGAAAGGAAATTGATTATGTATTGAACTGTAGTATGGTGATTGGTTTCCAGCCACTCACTGAGCTTGTAGCTCACCCCTTGCATACTGTTTCTTTCAGGGGCAGTGTTGGGCGTGGAGTTGGAGCTTCCTGTGGCGTGGTCTTAGGGGCGTGGAGCGTTCTTCCGGCGGGTGGCGAGTGCGAGGCTGTCAACATTCCTAGAGTCATTTTATGCTTTGTAAATCGTGCATGTGGCACATGTTGTATTTTCTTTGGTCTAGATTTGGCTCTCACAGGACAGTGATTGTGTATTCGAGTCTGTAATAATATTTTTGATTTACAGACATTGTTTATATATTATGCTTCCGCTTTTCAGTCAGTTATCATTATCTTGCTTTGTCGCCTTGTGTATTGTTGTTGGTGTCTTTATTGACCTCAGGTATTGATAGCTGATATTTATTATTTTGCCACGTCTCGGGGACGCCTGGGGCGTGATATTTTACCGGCAGTAATATCACACATCCAGTGACACTCAACGGAGCTGATGGATATTTTTTGATGGACTGCATTAAGGTATCCAATACTGAAGAGGACCATGCATAATCCTTGATCTTGCGGATGTGCTCAACATATTTGAAATAACCCCAGCTCAGTGTTTGTCCACTATTTGTATAGAAAGGACATAAGAAGACATACAGGCAGCAGAGTCTGGTGAAATCTTCATAATCTGTGTTTGTCTCTCCGGAAAAAGCTTTCAGGAGCTGTTCCTTTACAATTGGAGCATTCGGCCTTTTCACATTTTGAAATCTTCTTTGAACAAAAGCAGTTTTTGGTTTTCCTTCCAACTCAACTGTGTTTACAAAATAACGATAATGTCAAGATTTCAAGATATATAGGAAAAATAAAATTTAATAATCTTCAATTGAATGAGCTCTATTAAAATTTTATACCTCCAACTTTTTTGACCTTGATCTTATCCCAAATATAAGATCCACTTCATCTGTTATACATTTTATTAGCTTCCCACCAATGTTGAAGCTGTCGGACTTATGGTTGAATGATTGGATGATGGACAGGACATCATCATCATTTTTCTTCGTCTTGTTATAATTGTATGACCGGTCAACGAAGGACTTGAATAAATTTCAGAATGGAGTTCTCTGGAGCATCTCTGAATGCCTCCTGCTCAACTCCAATGTTGCAAATGTTTCAAATATTCTGTGCAATGTAGATCTATATTACGGATAGTATGCCCGGTTTCTTCTTTGTTCAGCAACTCTTTCTTTTTGAGATTCTGCATAATACGTTTGATATTCAGTTGCCAAAAACAGTCATTTGAGAAATCATAGATACAAAATCAGATACAATTGATATGTCATTACGTTGAAAGACATATGCATCTTGTTTTTTTAAGATACCTAGTATCTTAAAAAAAAAATCAGTAGTTCACACACAAAATGCAGAGGTTTATATTTCTGATACATGCATAACAGCCACATTTCACACCAATAAATGATGATTGTTATTTCAGATACAGCCAAGGATTTACACATGTTTAACATATCTAGATACATTGGTAAATGAAGACAATGTATAAGAAACATACAAATCATACTCATGTATCTGAAAGACAGATTTGTTTACATTGCTAAAAAATAAAAATAAATTCTATATACACTAATTTGTTTGGATATCAGACTCATGTATCTGAAAGTCAGATTTGTTTACATTGCTAAAAAATAAAAATTAATTCCAGATACACTAGTTTTTGGTTTTAAGATACACTATATGTGATTGCTATAATTTTATATAGCAAAAAATAAAAATAAATTCCAGATACACTAATTTGTTTGGATATCAGACTCATGTATCTGAAAGTCAGATTTGTTAACATTGCTAAAAAATAAAAATTAATTCCAGATAAACTGTGTTTGGTTTTCAGATACATTATATGTGATTGCTATAAATTAATATGTGATTGCTATAATTTTATATAGCAAAAAATAAAAATAAATTTCAGATACACTAATTTGTTTGGATATTAGACTCATGTATCTGAAAGTCAAATTTGTTTACATTTCTAAAAAATAAAAATTAATTCCAAATACACTATGGGACTGTTTGGTTCACCCAGAATTCAGTACTTATTTTACTTATTCTGGATTTTCAGTACTTATTGGTTACCGGTCTGTTTGGTTGGATGCACTTATAAGCTCTTATAAATTCAGCTTTCAGTATTTTTTCACCCTTAAAAATAAGCAAATACAACCCTACTTATTAACTTGTTTATATATGTGTCACTTTTTAGCCTTCTGGTAACCATTGGAACATTCTGGTAGTTTTTTTAACTTTTTCGTTTTTCGATCAGAACCGCTAAAATTTTGGACTTTTAGCTATCATCCTGAGTTTGAGGACTCCGATTGAAAATCTAACTGCATATTATGTGTTCTGGTGCCATTCCAAGCCACTCACGAAAATTTCATCGAATTCCGGTAACGTTTCAGAATTTCGTACTTCTGAATCGTATCCGGGTTTTGACCAATCGAAAAGTCATTGGGAGGCTTGACTTGGTCAAAGTTGACCCTTGACTTGGTCAAATGATTTTGGTTTTTAGTGTGGTTGGGTTGACTAGGGTCAAAGATCACATAAACCTAACATAAACCAAGCTTAACCTAATTAATCTTTAAGTGGTGAGTGTGTGAGTGAGTGTGTGTGGTGTGTGTGTGCCTTAAATAAATCCCACGCCCAAGAATAGTCCCCTCCCCTATTCATCATCTTCTCCACTTCAAATCTCTCTCTCCCTTCTCTTTAAATCCACTATTTGACCTAGTTAGAGAGTTCAAAAGAGGAAACCCTAGAAGGAGAAAAGATAGGTGAGGACCCGATCTATCTTCCTATGGTCTCGGATTCGAGTTCCCTCATGTGTGACCCCCTCTTATGGTCTCTTTTCTCCTCAGATTTCAGCCACTTTTAGGGCTTGGTGGTGGTGGCCTTGGAGGTGGTGTTTCGGTGCGCGAAGAGCACCCGATCTTCCCTTCCTTCCCTTCCTCTCCCTTGGGTGAGCTTTCTTTCCTTCCATTTCTTGCTTAGATGCATGTTTAGGAGGTGTTTTTGGATGTGCAAAGTGAGCATGAGTGTTTGGGGTGGGGGAGGGCTGAGGGAGGTGGTTGAGTCGGCTCGGGCAGTGCGGGCTCATCGGCGCGTGCGCACGAGCCTGCGCGCGTAGGTCGGCGGGCAGGCAGGCAGGGTAGGCTGGCAGGCGCAGAGCAGGCGCGCTGTCAGGCGAGCTGGCAGGGGACACGCGCATGCGCGCGGGCATGCACGCGGGTGCTGCGCAGGGGGCGCAGTACGCGGGGCGAGCGGGCGGTGTGCTGGTGCTGCATAGGGGGCGCAGTGCGCGCAGGCGAGCAGGCGTGCGAGCGAGGTGCGTACGGGGTACTGCGCTGAGGCGCAGTTCGTGCGGGTGTGCGCGCGATATGCTGCGCTGGGGAGCAGTGTGCGCGGGTACACCCGGGGCTGGACGGGCAACGCGGGCGGGCGCGCGGATGCGTGCGCTCGAGCGTGCAGCGTGTCTGGGCGTGCGGGCAAGGGCTCAGCAGTGTGCCTGGGCGCGGCAGTGCTCCTGGGGCGAGGGTGTGCGTGCGTGCGTGCACACCCGTGCGTACGAGTGCGGGTGGCCGTGCATATGGCTGTCGGGGGTTCGGGAGTGAGTCGGGGCACTCGGGCTCGCGTGCGTGCGGGCCGTATGCATGCTTGTCTGAGTGTTGGGTATTTTTAGTGTATTTTTGTATGTATTTGTGTATTTTACTCACCGTGTTAAATACCTGTCTTGCAGATCTTGACGGACGGTCACGCGACGACCCGGGTATTGGTGAGTGGGACAATCCAACCCAGTAGGGAGGCGTATGTGCTTTTAGGCGTGTATCGTTCTCCCCTGGGGCACCATAGTTTAATATTAACTTGTATAATATGTAATCCATGCAGGCATGATTGTTATATAGTATGCATGCCGCCCTAGATCTTGTATGTTAGGGACTTACACCCTTAGGATATGTGTAAGAGCCATGCATCCTGATACCATATTTTCATGCTAGGAAGCCTTGACCTATGCATGTATCCCATTAGTTTAAATTATTTTAAATCAAATGCGAACTTATGGTTATTAGCATGTCTTAGAGAATATTATAACCGATGGTTATAATATATGGGTCCCCGTGTTATATATGTGTCACTTTTTGGCCTGTTGGCAACCATTGGAGCATTTTTAGCAGTTTTAAAATTTTTGTGTTTTTCGATCGGAACCGCATAATTTTGGACTGTTAGCTATCGTCTGAGTTAGAGGACTCCGATTGAAAATCTAACTGCATATTATGTGTCCTGATGCCGTTTTAAGCCACTCATGAAAATTTCATCGAATTCCGGCATCGTTTACAAAAATTTCGCAGTTCCGGGGCGTATCCGGGTTTTTTAAGTCACACACTATATAAGAGGTGTTATAAAAATCAAATGGCACTATTCATCATCCCCGACCTTGAGCTTTCTCTCTCCTCTCCTCCGTTTTTCTTCCGTTTGAGCCCCCTACACCCCTCAAAACCAAAAACCCAAAGCACGGGAAGTGTAGATCGGGTCCCGATCTACACACCGGTGTCTTCAAATCCCGTTTCCGGCGATCCTAGCCTCCCCGACCTCCCCTCTTTGTCCTCTGATTTGGCCCGTTTCGAAGGCCAAGGTAGATCGGGGCGTGAGAAGGCCGTTGGGAAGGGTTTCGGTGCGCGGAGAGCACCCAGTCACCCCTTCCTCCCCCTCGGTAAGCTTCTTTCCCTCTTTTTTTCTTGTTTAGATGATTGCTAGGGGGGGTTTTTGTGTTTGGGGGTGGTCGGCGGCAGTGGGGGTCGTCGGAGGGTGGTTGGGGGTGGTCGGAGGTGGTCGGCGGTCGTGGGAGGGGCGGTGGTGGCGCTCGAGCAGTGGCTGGCCTGTTCCGGGCAGCAGGCAGCAGCGGCAGCGACCCAGGCGGCGCGCAGGCCGGGCACGCGCGGGCATGCGCACGTGCGTGCGCGGGCGTGCGTACGCGCGGCGTGCGCGCGAGTGCGCGCGGGTCTGGTGCGGGGAGCTGCTCGGGCGGCTGTGCGCGGGGCTGTTCGTGCGGCTGTGTGCGAGGGGCTGATGGCGAGCTGCGCGCGAGGAGCTGGTCGCGCGGGTCTGTGCGCGAGGAGCTGGTCGCGCGGGTCCAGCGCGAGGGGCTGGTCGAGCGGTGATGCGCACGGGTTGGCGGTGCTAGGCGTGCGGGTGCAGTGCGTGCGCGAGGTGGTGGCCGAGGGCAGTGCGCGCGGAAGGGTGTGCAGAGTGCGCGCGGAGGGCGCGGTGAGGCAGCCGTGATGCGCGCGAGGCGCGGCGTAGCGGCAGTGGTGCGCGGAGGGCGCGGCGGAGCGGCGGAGGTGCGCACGGGGTGCGCGCGGGGCGAGGAGCTGCACGCGGGGGCGTGCGGGGTGCTCGCGGGCCGGCGCGAGGTGTTCGGGGCGCGCGCGGACTGCTGCGGCTGGGCGCAGGGGACGCGCGGAGACCGGGGTGGTGCAGCGGCGTGTCCAACGGCGGGCAGGGGCCGGCGGAGCGCGGGATGCACGGGCTGAAGCGCGGCGGTGCACCCGGGGGTCGGGTGGCCGTGCGGGGGTGTTGGGTGTTTTGTTTGGGGGATTTTGGGTATTTAATTGTGTGTTTTGTGTGATTTGGGGTCATTGTGGATTATACTTACCCAGTTAATACCTGTCTTGCAGATCTCGACGGACGGTCGCGCGTCGACCCGATTTCCGATGAGTGGGACAACCCAACCCAGTGTGGGAGGCGCTACATGCTTTGGGCGTGTACCGTCCTCCCCTGGGGCTTATAGTTAGTATTAACTGCTTGATATAATCCATGTATGCATGATGTGTGTGTAGAATTGCATGCCACCCTAGATTTTTGTGATAGGGACTTGCACCCTTAGGTTTGTGCATGAGCCGTGCATCCTGCCACCTCGCTATCATGCTAGGAAAGCCTGACCTGTGCATGCGTCCTATTAGTTTGATTTATTTAATTAAATGCAAACTGTAATAATAGATAGCATGCTTAGGGAATATAAAGGGGGCCTTGCGAGGTTAACACTGAGACCCGGGTTAGGGTACTCCGTGTTCCTCGTTTGGTTGTCGGATGTCCTACATCGGGACCTCAGGTTACCCTCCCAAGGTCTCTATTTTTCCCCTTTATGTCGTATTTATTTCCCCGCATCCTGGTTATGCGCGCTGGTGGAATTCTGAGGAATTCGAGACATTAGAGTCGTAGAGATGTGCTGTCAGCGGATCCGAGTGGATCATATGCGATGGATAGGCTGTTCTGTTCCCCTCGTCGGATCCGTGTAGAGTACCTCGGCGTTAGACAGGTTGTCCCGTGCAGGGGCTCCCACTAGTAGGCGCCTCCTGATTTGGTGAAGGACTGTGCTGAACATGGGAGTGGCCAAACAACCACGGAGTGAGGAGAGACTATCGGTGGACCAAGGGTAACCAACAGCCTAGTCAGTCCCAAGAGCCTAGGTCACCTGTTGAGAGGTGAGGGTGAGGGTATGGTGGGCCGGCGATGCGATGACCCACAGGATTATGTATGGATGATTATCAACCCGCTAAGTCCCAACATCCTAGGTCACCTGTTGAGGGTGAGGGTGAGGGTGAGGGTATGGGGTTCGGCGATGTAACGAACCCTCGGATTTGAGATATTATGCCACTTGTGGCTTATGCCTTGCTTAAATGTGGTTAATATGAACTGTATGCATGGGTTATGCTATTCACTGAGCGTGTGGCTCACCCCTCGCATATTGTCTTTTCAGTGATCTCTGAGGGAGGAGCTTCCCGAGCGACTACACCGGCAGAGGGTAGCGCCGCGTCCCACGAGTTTTGAGGCCATCAGCACCCTTCTTTCTGTTGTACGTATATGTTCTGTGCTTGGGCACTTAGTTGGATTATGTTTGGGATTTTATTTGTGTATATATGGACATGTTGGCTCTCACAGGACTTATGATTGTGTATCGAGTCTGTAGTATGTTTTGACTACAGACTCAGTCTTTTTAGCTTCCGCATTTGGTGTGTATATTATGTCAGCCCTGCTTTTATCTGTGTTGTCATTTTAGTGATTGTTTGTGGTTTATTGTTGGTTTCCTGTTACTGATATCATATATACACTTGCCGCGTCCTGGGGACGGCCGCCCTGGGGCGTGACACCCCTTATCTTAGTTATGCGCCCTGGAGGAATTCTGAAGAATTCATGACATTAGAGTTGATGAGATGTGTTGCCGACGGATCCAAGTGGATCGTATACGTGTGGCTAGGCTGTTTCTGTTCCCTTCGTTGGATCCGTATAGAGATTGCCCCAGCGTTAGACAGGCCGTCCTGACAGAGGGCTCCCATCAGTAGGTACCTCCTGATTTGGTTTCGGACTGTGCTGAATTGTGGGAGTAGACCAGGCGGGCTACGGAGTGGAGGAGAGACTATCGGTGGACCAAGGGTGATTAACAGCCTAGTCAGTCCCAATAGCCATGTCACCTATTGGAGGGTGAGGGTGAGGGTGTGGTGGGTCAGCGATGTAGCGACCCACTGGATTGTGTAGTTCCTGCCACTTAGAGGCTTTGAATTATTTGTGGTTAATATGAATTGTGATGCATGGGTTGTGCTATTCACTGAGCGTGTGGCTCACCCCTCGCATATTTTTCTCCAGTTATCACTGAGTCGGACCTGAAGGAGGAGCTCCCCGAGGGACTTCATCAGTAGTGGAGCAGCGCCACGTCCCGCGAGTGTTAGAGGCCATCAGCATCCCTTTTTGATTGTATGTATTATATTTCCGTGCTTGGGCACCTGTTTGTATTATATTGGATGTCATTGTATATATTGGCTCTCACAGGACAGTTGATTATGTATCGAGTCTGTAATATGTTTTTGAATTACAGACTCAGTCTTTTAGCTTCTGCTATTTGTGTATATATCATGTCAGCCTTGCTTTTGTCTGTGTTGTCATTTTTGGTGTTGTTTAGAGTATGTTATTGACCTCCTGTATAGACTGCTGATATCATATATACACTTGCCGCGTCCCGGGGACGGCCGCCCTGGGGCGTGACATAACTGCCGAACGCATTCCGCTCTTCTTCAACCCCTCGGAAAAGACCATAGATCCCCTGCCTTCTTCCCATTATTACACAGGGTATATAACCCTCCTTTTCACTCTCTCTCCTCTCATTTGACAATTTTTTCACCCTTTCAAAACCCTAGCTCAACGAAACCTCAGCCGATCGATCTCCACCACCATTACTACAGATTCTCTCCTTCACAATCTCTCCTCTTCATTTCTCCTCAGACGATCGACCTCCACCACCACCGTCCGCCACAAGAATTGGTTCTCCACACCACATCGACACTCCACTACCACCATCCACCGCCTCTGCGGACCTCCTCTACAAATCGAGCTCCACCACCACCATCCGTCGCGCCGCCTCTTCGGATCTTCTCTTCGACGAGATAATAGCCCTTACTTGTTACCTCCTTGTGAGTTTTTTGTTATACATATTTGTTCTTGGGTCTTTTAGGGTTTCTGGAGTAAAATATTCTCTATTATTGTTTTAGAACAAATGGATTTGCAAATTGTTGGTTCCTTCAACTGGGTGTCTTTTGATTTTCTCAAAAATTTTAATTTTTGATTAGATGCGTAGGGTGACTTTTTTGTTCTGTGTTAGTTCGTAATCCTGGGGTTTGAAGGCTTTCGAAAGGTCACACTAATGTATACACTTTGCTTTGTACAAATCATTTCATTAGAATCTAGAGATGTTCATGCATATTTTAGTTTCCAGAACATTAAATTTATGAGAAGCAGAGTTTGCATTTGTGTCATCTGAAATCATGATAATGTTAAATATATTACAGATGAAAAAGATTGAATAGATAATGTAGTTGAATGGGCTTGTTATGATTTTTTTCATAAACTCTTTCTGTACAGGTGTGTGAAGGGAATGAGGGATACAGAACTTGATAGAACTGTATAAGAACAGGGGAAATCTATGCTATATTTTGGTTTATTGCATTTATAAAATGTTTGCATTCATGGCTTTCTTTTAACATACATTGAGTTTGTTCTCTTCTAATTTGATTATCATAAAGAGAAAAACAGGAGTTTCTATGTGCTTTAAGTGCTCACTATAAATATTACTAATTTACTACATGTATAACCTTTATTTATATGTAACATCACAACATAAATTGCTATAAATATTTGATCTTTGTTAAAAAAAAAAATTAGGAGGTTTTATAGATGCAATTGAAGGGAATTAAACAATACTGATAGTACCTAATTTCATTCTTTCCTACTTGTTTGTTTTATAAAGACATATGGGTGAAGACCCCTGTCTATGTTGAAGTTGTTTTTTTAATTCACATGTTATCAATAAAGATGACTTTAGAGGTTCATAAAGCATAGTTAAATAGGCGTAATGATTTTTTTGGAAAAATCAACTTTTGAGATCCTCTTTTTCAACCTGTATGGGGAACAGAACAGGACAGAACAAGAGAATAGGTGACATTTATGCTCTTGGTTTATCACATTTAACAAACGCTTGCTTTAAAGTTTTTTTATTATTTGATTAGTACAATTTCAAGGGCTTTCTATAATATTGAGTTTAACACATCTTTATGTTCCTCGAGGGTTGAACATTGTGGTTATCACGTAATCATATATGCATCTATTTCACATATCCTTCAAAAGCATCCATGCAAGTAATTTGGACTAGATTGGTTCCTCCAATGTTGCGTGCATGTTTTTTGAATCCAACCCCCTCCTAGAGTTAACATATTAGCATGCAATGACTACTTGTAGTTTAACAACACAAACTTTCTCTAGAAGGGGATATGTTCAGGCATCACTATAAAAAACCAGAGCTAGGACATCAACAATTGTTTGGTGCTTTCATATTGTTGTTCATTTTAGGAAGTGTCACTTTGAGTTACTGCACCAAGATTGAAATATGATAAATCTAATACCACTTCCCTTTTATTGTTTTTGGTAGATTATGGATGCCAGGTGTGGGAGGGCAACATGGAGTGACTAAAATGAAACATACAAGGTGGAGAAGGCCGTTGCAGTTCCATGGCCAATAGGGATACTCATCTTTTGATGTTGCTCATGCTTATGTATCATGTTGATGGTTTTTACTCCGAGCCATCAAATTATTGTAGAAGTTGGATTATAACACCAACACTATAATGTATCAGTGCTGCTACCTAAGCCCCAGAAATTTGATCCCATTGGTAAGCCCCAATAGGTGGTACAATCCTATTGGTTCCCTGTTTGACTTTTCCAAACCATCAAAAAGACAATGACTATAATACCCTCATGAAAAATTTAAAAATTGGTTCCAATTAATACCTCCATTAATCCTCGTTTTCGGAATCATAGAAATCACGCAACCAAACGACCATCAATTGTCTTCCCGACTAAACATATTTCAAAAAAAATTAAAGGTTAGGGTTTCTGAATTGGGCGAAACATACGAACAAAAAAAAAAAAAAAATCGGTTATCAAGAGACAATATCATCCGTTCTCTTCCCCAAACTAATCATCGACAATGACGAAGAATAAATGTTAGATTTCTTCCCACAATCGACACTTCCCTGTCGACATTTTTTTTTTTTTTGCTATATAAACATGTCGATTGGATGGATTTATTACACTACTTATAAGAAGAAACCTCTGATTTTCATAATCATATATGAGATGACGCAATTCCAGATAGATGAATATGAAATCGAAACAAATTAAATTATCTTTTTTTTTTTTTGCTATAAAAACAAATCAGTCTTTCAGATACACTATATCTGAAAACCAAACACATAGTGTATCTGGAATTAATTTTTATTGTTTAGCAATGTAAACAAATCCGACTTTCAGATACATGAGTCTCATATCCAAACAAATTAGTGTATCTGAAATTTATTTTTATTTTTTACTATATAAAATTATAGCAATCACATATAGTGTATCTGAAACCCAAACACATATAAATAAGAAGGAATTAATTGATGTTAGTTTATACAATATGTTCAGTAAAAATTGAGCATCTACTAAATGTCAATGTCTAGCACTTGGAATAATACACGCTTGGCTTTGCAAGTAGAGGTGGCTGGTGGAGGATGATGAAGCAACCCAAGACGGATAACACAGAGAAGAAAAGCTGTTGAACAGGAACTTTAATCATGTGTGGATCACGCCATTGTTGATCTCGCCCTTGTAGACCTTCCCAAACCCCCTCGACATCGAAACATAAGCACATCGTTGAAGTTGTTTTGTTGCCGCACTGATCTCCGCAATGGAGAAGTGTCACCAGGACTTTGACAGCATGGACGACGCATTGGGCGAGAAGAGCCACCTAGACGGACCGTAGCTCAACCACGCATCCTTCCCCGCCTCACGTGCTTATTCAAAGCAACCAACACCACCAGCGCAAGCGTGAGCGTAAGTGCCCCTCCAACGACACCGCTAGTGATGGCCGCCGATAACCCATGACTCTTGTTCAAACCGATCTTCAACACGCCATTATATAGGTCGATGTGGGAGGCCTAAATACACTGTAAAATGTGTGTTCAAAGACTAAAATGATGTCCAAACACAAGCAACCCAGAACCCCATTTAGACATTTCAACAAATACACAAGCACACACTCACATGTGTTCACTTAAAAATACTTGCCTATCTAAAGGAAGCTTGCTTGACTTAAATCTTTGTGCATTCATGGATTTTCCAGCATGTTTAGAATAATGTGATCAAACATTTAAGAACCATGAACATGAGGAATTGACACCTGAAGCCAATACCTTTCAAATACAATCCTGGTTTGGACATGAGTGACCACAAGGACCCTTCTTCATGGACTTGATGGTATCTTTTACTTTGGAAAATTAAAAACATTGCCCTCCCACATAAAAGATTCTTTGAAGAACTAAAATACTCCCCTATGTCTTTTACACTTATGCACAAGGTTGTATTTTCCTTTTCCAAAACATTTAGGCATTCAATTTCCTTAAAATATCACAACTGATTCCCCATACCAAAGGAAAATTGCACCTATTACACTCATTTCATGCCCATCCACACACAATTGAGAAGAAATTGCCCCACTCTCGCCCATTTGAGGTTCCTTTGTCACGCCCCAGGCGTCCCCGAGACGTGGCAAATATAAAATATAATATCAGTTATCAATACCTGAGGTCAATAAGGACACCAACAACAATACACAAGGCGGCAAAGCAAGATAATGACAACTGACTGAAAAGCGGAAGCATAATATATAACAATGTCTGTAAATCAAAAACATTATTACAGACCCGAATACACAATCAATGTCCTGTGGAAGCCAAGTCTAGACCAAAGAAAATACAACCTGTGCCACATGCACGATTTACAAAGCATAAAAGACTCTAGGAATGCTGACAGCCTCGCACACGCCACCCGCCGGCAGAACGCTCCACGCCCATAAGACTGCACCACAGGAAGCTCCAGCTCCATGCCCAACACTGCCCCTGAAAAGAAACAGTATGCGAGGGGTGAGCTACAAGCTCAGTGAGTGGCTGGAAACCAATCACCATTCTACAGTTCAATACATAATCAGTTCCCTTTTCCAAGGAAAAATATGGGTACAAACCCATTGGATCACTGGGTCACGCGGCGGCGCGACCAACCTCACCCCCACCCTCACTCCCGAAGGGAGCCTTTTGGGACTTATGGGGAGAGACCATACCGTCAGTCGAAGAGACCCGGATTTACTGGTCTAGAGACCATGCCGTCGGTCGAAGAGACCCGGACTTACTGGTCTACTCAACACTACTGGATCATCTACATCTAGATAATCGCATATCGATGTCCTTCAACATCCATCACGAGACCGGGCCCAACATCTATAGGAACGGTCGAACAACGAATGGGTCACGAGGCGACGCGTCTTCGCCTCATCCACACCCTTACTCCTGAAAGGAGACATCTTGGGACTTTGGGAGAGACTTAGACTGCTCTACACCCCTGGTCCACCGGTAGCCTCTCCCCGCTCCGTAGCTTACCTGGTCTACTCCCATGATTCAGCACAGTCCGAAACCAAATCAGGAGGTGCCTACTGATGGGAGCCCTCTGTCAGGATAGCCTGCTAACGCCGGGGATGTCACTACACGGATCCAACGAAGGGGAGAACGATCCCATGTTCGCCAAGCGAAACCCAATAGAAAACAATCACTCTCGATACTCGCTCAGCGAGATATCACCCACATGCATAACAACAACCAACACACTCATATTAACCTCAAATCATTCATAGCCTCTAAGTGGCAACAACTACACAAACCAGTGGGTCGCTCATCGCCAACCCACTACACCCTCACCCTCACCCTCAAACTGGTGACATGGTCTTTTGGGACTGACTAGGCTGTTGATCACCCTTGGTCCACCGATAGCCTCTCCTCCACACCGTAGCTCGCCTGGTCTACTCCCACATTCAGCATAGTCCGAAACCAAATCAGGAGGTGCCTACTGATGGGAGCCCTCTGTCAGGACGGCCTGTCTAACGCTGAGGAGTCCCTACACGGATCCAACGAAGGGAAGAGAAACAGCCTACCCACACGGATACGATCCACTTGGATCCGCCGACACCGATCTCAACTCTACAAATGACATGAATTCTTCAGAATTCCTCCAGGGCGCATAACTAAGATGCGGGGAAACATATATTATAACCACAAGGTTATAATATTCTCTAAGGCATGCTAATAATAATATAATCACCTAATCCCATCTTGATTTAAATAAATCAAACTAAATGGGAACATGCATAGGTTCAGGGCTTTCCTAGCATGAAACAGGGTGACAGGATGCATTGGCCTTTACACATATCATAAGGGTGCATAACTAAGATGCAAGGCCTAGGGTGGCATGTATACTACATAATAATCATGCATGCATAGATCGAGGCACTTAAGTACAGGACATGGTGTCCAGGCATGTACGGGCCTCTATACATGATGTATAGGTGCATATCCCTAGCATACAAGTCTAGGGTGGCATGCATAGCATCATATTGATCATATAAGGGTGCATGCATAGCTTCTACATATAATAGCTAGGGGACCCCATCGATGCGTGACGCGGGACCTCGCGCATCCCATCCGACGAGATCTGCAAGGTAGGGGCATCCAACTGGTGAGAAACAACACAATTTATACATAGAAATGATTAGAAATACCCCATACTCGGACAAGCATGCATACGGGCTCGCACGCATGCGAGCACGCACGTACGCACGCGAGTCCGAGTGCCCCGACACCTACCCGAACCCTCAGGCAGCCACACGCATGGCCCCCGCACGTGCACGCACGACTGCGCACGCACGCGCACACCCCGGTGCCCTCGGCACGACTACCGCGCGCACGCGCAGGCTCGCGCGTGCCTGCGCGCACCGCGCGTCCAGCCCGCGCGCCCCCGCACGCACTGCGCTCCCCGTGCAGCACCCCGCGCACGCCCCAGCACACGCACGCACGCGCGCGCACTGGTCCCCAGCCCCGCGCCAAGGCGCATGCCCAGGCGCCCTGCCCCTGCACGCGCACGCTCGCGCGCATGCCCGCGCGCACTCGCGCGCACTTCCGCGCGCACCCCCGCTCGCACCCCCGCTCGCGCCTGCACCCGCGCCCAGCGCTTGCCCAGCCCATCCTAACCCCATTTTAACCCTTCCCAACCCCTCACACACACCCTAACCCATCTACCTAGCATGCATGACCTTCCCACAACCCCTTAAGCCAATAAAATCAAGAAAAGAAGGGGAGGAGCTCACCTTGGAGGGGGAACAAAAGGGGGAGGTTCGGGATCCCTTCACGCACCGAAACGCCGCCACCGAGACCACCACCACCACCACCTCTCCTCAGCCTTCTCAGCCCTCTATGGCTGCCATCAGTGGGGGGGGGGGGAAGATCATGAGAAAGGGAGCTTGAGAGAGAGAGGAACACACAACAACACACATGAACACAAGATCTACCACCACTTCCTCCACCACTTCTTCCTCTCATTGGGGACTTAAACCAAACACTTGGTGGGTGTGTTTGCAAGAGAGAAAGAGAGACAAATGAGGTTGTCGTGGGATTTTGGGAGGGGAGAGAGAGAGAGAGAGAGAGATATTTATCAAAATATCTTAAGGGGGAATGACTAGGTTGCCCTTCGACTAGAAATTCTGCGCAAGCTTCACTGGAACAGCCATAACTTCCTCGATATAGCTCCAAATTGCTCAATTCCAAGACCGATGGAAATCTACGAAGATTATCTACAACTTTCATGTTCATGCCAAGATCAGATAACCCCTCCAGATAATCCGAAATTAGAGCTAAACATCGAGCAGGGCTGCTGCCAGAATTTCCAACCCCGGGGTATACTTGGAAAAATACCCATAACTTTTACTACAAGAATCCAGTTGATCTAATTCCACTTCTGTACGAAAGCTAACTCAAAACTGAACATCTTATAATAAAATCATAATTAAACCTCTTCATCTTGGATTTTAACAAAATCAAATCCAAATACCAAATTGGGAATACATAACTTAGAGAAAAAAAAATTATGTACCCAAATCTTCAAACAGAGCGCTCCAAATGACACAGACACAACATCCTTTTCATTCTCACACTTGGAATCACTTGGACCCCTCCCTTTTTTACAACAAGCACGGTTTTTTGCATTCTTTTCCTCGCATTACTTTTCGATTACCTTAGATGGGTTGTAGCCCTTGACAATTCAAACAAGAAGGACTCGAAAGTCTGTGCAGGGGCGCAATCCGGATAGATTTAACAACTGGTCCATGGAAAGAATGTTTTCGTAGGTTTTGAAGGATGAACAAACACTCACAAGGACTTTTGGCAGTAGCAAACAAATGGCAGAATTAGAAAATTGTCCCAGGCCAGGGGCGGCTACCCCTGACTAGCCGCCTACCATTAGACGGCTTAAAACCAATTAGCCGCCGCCCTATAGGTAAAATCTACCAGTTCTAGGGCGGCTAAAGACAACTAGCCGCCCCTCACCTACTGCCCCACCTGTTCTTCTCAGTCTAGTTCAATCAACTCTTCAACCCTTTTAAGACTTGTCAAAAATCTTTATTTCCAAAAACCTATACACACATTCCATACACATACACAATCCCTAAACCTGCATAAATACGAATCAAACAGCAACCAAAACTAAAAGTCATATACCAATCCATCCACGCATTAACACATTCATGCCAAAACCATAAACCATTCCATACATACACCCACTGATTCGAACAAAACTTTCAAACCAAACCAGACCATCCATGTCTATCCATAAACCCAAAAGAAAGGATAAATTGTTCATAAAACAAGAAAAAACCTAAACCAAAGACTATAAAAAAGAGGGGTTAGTCCGAAGATGTTTGAAAGGTGAGAATCCTAATACGAAATTTCATTCTAAACCATGCTTAAAGTATTAATACGCAAGCATGAAATATTCGAAACATGAATACACCTCTTTTTTTACCCCATAAACACTCCCACCGTGGTCTATCTCTAGGAACAAATCAAAATTATTTAAAAGTTCCCCATGCTTAAAACTACATAGACACACTTTCTTCCTACCATGTAATAGCATGCTTATGAAACTCCCACCGTAATTATCAACACATACTTGCTTACCTTTCTATGCCCTTATCACATCAAAGCATATCTATTCCAAGAATTATCACTCCACTAAAAACTCATGCATATGCAAACCCACCACCAGCTCTTGTACTAAAACAACACCATACCTGTATAGGCAAACCCACTATGCAAGCATGTTAAAACATTCTATAGACTATGAAATGGCATGCTTATAACACTCCCACCGTGATCATTTTTTCATACACAAACAATCATGCCTATTTTAAAGATACATATATATATACTTCTTACACACTTCATGCATACAACAAAAAACATATATATACATACATTTAGAACAAAATAATAGGCAAAAGGAAATAGAGGCATACCACGGCTCGTGTAGCCCCGGAAGCCTCCGCCTCGGCCTCGTTAGGATCGTCTCCCTCCTCGTCATCCCCCTCCTCATCATCCCTCTCCTCCTCGATCACGGCCTCCTCAGCCCCCTCCACACCAATACCCCCGGCCTCTGCGGCCTCAACCCCAGCACCCATGGCCTCCTCGGCCTCAAACCCAATGCCCCCGCCCTCCTCCGTACCCACCGCATCGGAGGTCAGCACCTCGTAGTCACCCAAGGCTCTCCTCGGCTCTTCCTTGCCTGCTACACTAGCCTCACCATTACCAAGGCCACCCTCGTCCTCACCAAATACCTCACCCAAGATGTGGGCCATCTCCTCGCTAATAATAGCCCCCTGACCCCCTGCCTCCTCGGCTACACCCTCGGCCGATCCCCCAGCCTCCAAACCAACACTTTCGGCTACCACCGATTGATCACCGCGCCTCCTCTTTCGCGTATACCCGATCACCCAACCCCTAGGAACTATAGAAACTCCCAGGACAGCCCCCGAAGGCACATCCCCGACCAAACCTGCGCTGACGCCCACCAACGGTGTCTCCGCCGCACCTATCACCTCACCCACGACCTCCTCCTCCACCCTATCGCTCTCCGACGATAAGGAGCTAGAGTTACACTCTCCACGAGCCACCCGCGGTCGTTTCCGCCTTGAAGCAATCGTCTTTGACCTCGCCATCTTCTCGGGTTACAAAGAAAAAGGAGAACCCAAAGACTTAGGGTTTTGAAATCAAGAAGAGAATATTGATTGGGACGAAATGGAGGAAGAAAGGGTAAAGAAAATAAAAGTTTTTCAATTTCAAACGGAGAAGAACCGTTTTTGAAAATGTGCGGGAGAGAGAGGGTCGTTTTCGGTTATAAGGGACCCAGTCGACCGGCGGCTACTCGCGAGTAACCGCCCCCCTGTCCAACGGCTAAATACAATTAGCCGCCCCCTGCCAGCTTCTCAAAACGCACTTATTTTGCAAGTTCTCTAAAAAAACAAACAGCCATGTATTGGTTTATTACCAAGTTTTACTTGATCAAACACAACTTTCTCGAAGTTTTACCACAAATTCCAAATACCGTTCAGTTTAAATTTCCTCAGTTCTGGTTCTTTTTTAGATCTTTGTCTTTCGAATGATCCAATTCACAAAATCAAACACACCTTTTCTTTCTTTCTGTCTGCGATATCCCCTCTTTGCTGAGCTACCCAAGCAAGGGTACGGTAGGCACGAGAAAACTGACGCTTGGCTGCTCCATGCACGATGGCTAAGAACCCTGTTAGAGGGTTGGATCACTCGCTTCTTTACTTTTACTCACTCTCCCACCTGGATGACTCCTTAGATAACCATTCTAGTTAAAACCCAGCCTCTGATGACCTAAATTACCTCCCTGACTGGTATTTGGTCATATGTCCTAAACTTCGTGAAGGTTGGGTCGGACAAAATAAGGGTCTCTTTCCTTATCATCGATCAAAGTCTTTCTGTTTCACACAAAGACTCCGTCCGATGAGGGACAATTATAGATTCCCTAATTTTGACAGTCCAAAGAAAAGAAATTTACTTCAAGTAATATTGGAAAACAACAACATTTAGACATCCAATAGAAAACTCCCTCATAAAAAAAAAAAACAGAAACCCTAAGTCCAGCACTTAGAAATATCTAAGAGCCTGGACAGGGGCGGCTACATACCAGGCGGCTAGTTTCAACTAGCCCCCCCCCCTGACCGACCCCAAACTGCCTTCCTAGATGGGACATAAAGCAAGCATGATTGCGGCGGATTGTCCCTTCTAGCCGCCCCATCTTAGCCGGTTCAACCTTAGTAACTGACCCAAGCCACCACTTGTCAGAGATGGGACGTTTGGTAGGTTATGATGGGAGGGTAGCCGCCCCTCACAGGGCGGCTAAATATCATTAGCCGCCCCTCACTTGGACACTGTCAGAGGACAAAGAAAGGGAAGGTCAAATCAAGCACCTTATTACCTATTTTGATCTATTGTCCGGTGGACATTCCCATACCCCTTTTTTACTATAAATAGGGGGGTCTCTAAGCATTCATATCCATCATCAATTCAATCAATACACATTCAATACCCATCAATAACCCCCAACCACCCACATTCCCAACCATCAAGCCACACCACCACCTCAAACCCTTGAGAGAAAAGTGAGAGAGAAACCCATTTCCTACACCAAATCACTCTCCAAATCCACTCTCCAAAACCCAGGTTAAACCTAGATTAACCTCTGCCAAACACCCAAATCAAACCCTACCCAGATTCTGCCCAAATTGAACCAGACACCAGGTGGCTACTCCCAACTAGCCGCCCCCCACCAGGCGGCTAAAACCAACTAGCCGGCCCTTCTTTATCCCACCTCAAGTCCCAATTCTCCTCTAGTCAGTTTCCCGAAGCAGAAGAGGATCCCTTTCTTCACCTCTGTGTACGGTATATCCGCATCTCAGAGCGGAGACCCCACAAACTCCCCCACGAAGGCGATCAAATCTACCCTCAACTTTTCCTGCTTTTTGAGAAAAGCAGGTGGCGATCACAACAACCCCTGAATCCTCCTGAGGACCCATCAGCCGCCTTAGCCAGGAACGAAAACCCCCACCACCCCTTCCGAGAGACGATCTGACCGAGCCCGCCAAGGCGCAGCTCTCCAAATCCAAGCCTCCGAAGAACCCCCACACACGCACAGACCACCGGAGGACCAGAGAGGAGGAAGAGAGGGCCCCTTTCTTTCCTTTCCTCAAAATCCGATACTGACAGGAGGCAGACAATCAAGAAGGCTGTAGGCGGTAGTGAACTGACGTGAAGAGAAGGACCAGCCCACGCCATCTCAGGTCTACATTCAAAGCCCAGATCAGCGAGGATCTGGCCCAAGAGGGGAGAGCCAGATTTCATCCCCCACAAATTGGCGCCGTCTATGGGACCGAGCGAAAAGCCGTCCTAAACTCCGACCTTAGAAGATGGTGTTGACAAGGACTCAATCGATAGTTCATGAGCAAGGTGGAGAAGGAGAGCGCGTGACGCCCAACGACCCACCCCCGTCGAAGGGCAAGGAGACAATCGACGGATCCACTTCACGAAACCCGACCCCGGAGGTGGGCCGCGACTTCGTTAAGGAGCTTGAAGTGATGAATCAACGGTACCACCACCTGGAGAGCCTGATGGAAGAATTCTTGAAGCGGAAGGAGGTCACGCCGCCACCACCTCCCCTGAAGCACGAAACCAGCAAAACCCGATGAGGGCGGAAGTCGAATCACAAGATCATGACCGCCAAAGCCAACAAGCCAATGGGAGGAGCCATGAATCGGTGTACTCCTTCGGTGGAGGTCACAAGCAACAGGACGATGAACCAGAACCCCGAGACTTTCCCGCCGCGGAGAATCGGGCCAAGCACGAAAAAAGGAGGCCATGACTACTCCCTGCATCGGGAAAAGCGGGACAAGCCACTTCTCATCATCATGCACGATGAGGACAGCTCCGAAGTCCCAGTAAATACTCGGCATCGGACGACGATTACGAGGAGGACCGTCCTCAATAGACAAAGCGAACCTACAGGAGTGAAATGACGAACACCCGCGATCGAGAGTTCGTTTCTAGAGCGCTGAGGGGATTCAAGTCCCCTTTCATGCAGGATGTCTTGCACAACACCCCATCCAAGAAGTTTGTCCAACCCAAGTTTCGATTATACAATGGGACCACTGACCCATTCGATCAAGTGTTGGGTTTTCAGCATGCAATTGCCTTGTACGAACAATATGACGAGCTCATGTGCAGGATGTTTCCTTCAAGCCTAGAAGGAGCAGCACTTAGCTGGTTCCATCAGCTTCTTGGAGGATCAATCCGGTGTTTTGAAGAACTCAGCACCTTGTTCGCCCAGCACTTCATATGCAGCAGAAAACAGAGGAAGGATCACGGTGACCTCATGAAGGTTCACATGCAACCTGGAGAATCTATTCGGTGGTATGTGGACCGCTTTCACCTCCTCATGTTCGAGGTCGACTGATGCGATCCGAACGCGGCCATCATGGCATTCAGGAACAGGTTACCCCCAAAGCACGAACTGTGAAACTCTCTGGTGAAGAAGGTCCCAGAATCGCTAAGCGAGTTGATGTGCCGAGCAGAGAAATACGCGAAGTTTGAAGACGAGGCCATCCCTTTCCGACCACAGGTAGTCGCGGCAGTCTCCAAGAACCCCCCGACAAAGGAAGAGAAGGGACATAGACCGCGAGCTGACATCAAGGGCAACCCGTCGACCAACAAAGTCAGAGAGCGCCCATACACCAAGTTCACTCTACCTCTCATTCAAATCCTGGAAGGGATAAAAAACGCCCCATTCTTCCAATGGGCACCCCCCGATGAAGAGCGATTCTGCAACTCGGGATAAGGGTCTCAAGTGTGACTATCACAGAGACTATGGGCATCAGATAGAAAGCTGTCAAACACTCAAAGGATTCATGGAGACGTTGGTCTGAAAAGGGAAGCTCAGAGAATTTATAGACACTCAGGAGGAAAGGGAGCCCGAAAAGCACGTGGTCGCCGTTGCCCCTTCACACGCGGCCGGAGTTATAGACATGATCTACGGAGGACTGCCTATCTTGAGAAACCCTAAGTCGGTCCAACGGACTGTGAAAAGGAGTGCAGATCATATGGAAGTCTTGCAGATCAACCAGGAAGCTCGACTCATCCCCAAAAAGCCAAAGGTGGAGGACCCCGGGCTCATATCCTTCTCTGAGGACGATTTATCTGACATGTCCACACCTCACAGTGACGCTCTGGTCATCACCCTGCGAATTGCAAACTACGATGTGAAACGAATACTGGTCGACATGGGAAGCTCGGCTAACATCCTATTCTTGCAGCCTTATCTCAAGATGGGCCTGAAGCCCTCTATCCTCGAGCCAATGTGGGACCTGCTGATCACGTTCAATGGGAGCCAGGTAGTTCCGACAGGACAGATAACTTTGCCTGTGCGGGCAGGCGAAGAGACTGTCCTGACCGAATTCACTGTCATAGACCTCCCATCCCCCTACAATGCCATTATGAGCCGCACCTAGCTGGGGGCAATGAAGGCCATACCGTCAACATACCATTAGAAGTTGCGCTTCTCGACTCCGCGTGGAATCATGGAGATACGAGGCGATCAGTCCGTAGCAAGGAGGTGCTATGCCATTGCTACCTCTGGTAAGGCTAAGGCCGAAGAGCGGCCTGGGAGTGTAGACGGCATACATCCCAAAAGATAGCAATTACTGAAGGATTGGGTAAGCCAATGAGGCCCGACCTGGTCCAGCTCAGCGGGTAGTGGAAGACCTGGAGAAGATCTTCCTCGACCCGCTCGAACCAGAAAAGTACTTCCTTATCGGCACCGCGCTGGACCAGATTGAAAGAGCAAATTTGATCAAATTAATCCATGAAGACATGGATGTGTTTGCGTGGAAGCCGTCAGAAATGCCCGGAATCGATCCAAGTATAATTTTCCACCGACTTTGTATCTCCCCTTTGCTGCGACCCGTCAAGCAACGGTAGAGGCGAGTAGCTCCAATTCATGCCGAAGCCATCAAAGAAGAGGTAGAGAAGCTCCTCGCTGCTGGGTTCATTCGGGAAGTCCGGTATCCCGATTGGTTAGCCAACACGGTGGTAGTACCCAAGAAGAACGACAAGTGGCGAGTGTGCGTCGACTTCACCGATCTGAACAGCTCTTGTCCGAAGGACAGCTTCCCCCTGCCAAAAATAGACCAGCAAGTAGATGCCTCCTCGGGAAACGAGTTGATGAGCTTCATGGACGCATATTCAGGATATCATCAAATTCTGATGTACGAATATGATGTGGAAAAAATGGTGTTCATTACCCTGATGGGCACCTACTGTTACAATGTCATGCCCTTCGGGCTAAAAAACGCGGGGGCAACGTATTAGAGGCTCATCACCAAGATGTTTGAGCGACAGATTGGAAAGACTGTGGAAGTTTATATAGATGACATGCTGGTAAGAAGCGACAAACGGGGCGCCCATCTCGAGCATCTCACGGCAGCTTTCAAAATTCTCCGAAACTACCGCATGAAACTTAACGCGGCTAAGTGCTCCTTTAGGGTAGAATCGGGAAAGTTCCTCAGGTTCTTGACCACGCATCGAGGTATAAAAGCCAACCCCGATCAGATCAAAGCTGTGCTCGAGATGAACCTTCCAAGAAACAGAAAGGAAGTTCAGAGGCTGACTGGGAGGTTGGCGGCCCTAAATCGGTTTATCTCTAAGGTGACTGAGAGAAATCTCCCTTTTTTCATATTGCTTAGAAAAGCCAAAAAATTCGATTGGACCTCTGAGTGCCAGATGGCTTTTGAAGAACTCAAGAGGAACCTCGCATTGCCTCCGCTGCTGGTGAAGCCGAACCCAGAAGAGCCGTTGTACCTTTACATGGCAGCCTCTGATCTCGCAGTCAGCTCAGCCATCATAAAAGAACATGAAGGAATACAGCGGCCAGTCTTCTATGTTAGCAAATCCTTGTGCGGACCAGAGTCTAGATACATGTACCTAGAAAAGGTTGTCTATGCCCTTCTTATATCATCCTGAAAACTCAAACATTACTTCGTCGCTCACTCAATTAATGTGGTGACCGATTACCCGCTCAAGGTTATTCTTAAGAAGGCCAACATCACCGGATGAATGTTGAAATGGGCGATCGAGCTGTCTCCTTTTGACCTCCAGTACATTCTGAGGAGTGCAGTGAAAGGATAGGTAATCGCTGACATTGTAGCCGACTTGACCCCACAGCCCGACGAAGTGTTCATGATCAACAACCAGAAGGCCGAAGCTGGGCCCACATGGACCCTGAAAGTCGATGGAGCATCTAACCAAAAAGGAGCAAGAGCAGGACAGGTTTTAAGGAATAGTGACAGACTTTTGTTCGAACATGCCCTGAAATTAGTTTTTCGAACGTCTAACAATGAAGCGGAGTACGAAGCCCATGCTGCAGGGTTAGAGCTATCAATTCACCCCGGTGCCCAGGTCATTGAAATTGTCACGCCCCAGGGCGGTCGTCCCTGAGACGTGACAATAATGAAGTATCAGCTATCAATACCTGAGGTCAACAAAGACTCCAATAACAACACACAAGGTGGCAAAGCAAAGATAATGATAACTGAGTGAAAAGCGGAAGCATAAGATATCAACAATGTCTGTAAACCAAAAACATTATTACAGACTCGAATACACAATCATTGTCCTGTGAGAGCCAAGTCTAGTCCAAATAAAATACAACCTGTGCCACATGCACGATTTATAATACATAAAATGACTCTAGGGCTGCTGGCAGCCTCGCACTCGCCACCCGTCGAAAGAACACTCCACGCCCAACACTGCCCCATGAAAAGAAACAGTATGTGAGGGGTGAGCTACAAGCTCAGTGAGTGACTGCAAACCAATCACTATTACAACAGTTCAATACTAAAACAATTTCCTTTCAAGGAAAACATTGGTAGAAACCCAATGGATAACAAGGTCACGCGGCGGCGCGACCAACCTCACCCTCACCCTCACTCTCGGAGGGAGACTCTTGGGACTTTTGTTGAGAGACCATACCGTTGGTTGAGGAGACCCGGGATTACTGGTCCACACAACACTACTGGATCACAAACCTCACCCTCACCCTCACTCCCGGAGGGAGACTCTCGGGACTTTTGGGGAGAGACCATACCGTTGGTCGAGGAGACCCGGGATTACTGGTCTACGCAACACTACTGGATCATCTACATCGACATAACTACACAACGATGTCTTTGAACATCTATATGAGACCGGACCCAACAACTTTGGGAACGGGCGAACAACGAATGGGACACGTGGCGACGTGTCTTCACCTCATCCTCACCCTCACCCTTTAGAGGTGACATAGGACTTTTGGAGAGATTAGACTCCTCTACACCCTTGGTCCACCGGTAGCCCTTTCCCCGGGTAGCCTCTACCTGGTATACTCCCACGATTAGTACGCTTTCAAACGCATCGATTGTACCTACGGATGGGAGCCCTCTATCAGGACAGTTTTTTCAACGCCGGGAAGTTCCTACATCGGATCCAACGAAGGGGAGAACGATTTCACGCTCACAATATCATTCGTTAGCCCTCTCCCGGGTAGCCTCTACTTGGTACACTCCCACGATCAGTACGCTTCCGAACGCATCGGTGGTACCTACGGATGGGAGCCCTCTGTCAGGACAGCTACAACCCGGGCCGCTTCAACATGGACGACATTGGGAGGAAACACTCCATGTTCACAAAGCGAACCCAATGGAAAAACAACTACTCTCGATAATCACATATCGATGATATCGAACACTATTGTACTCCCACACCATTGTGTCGCTAAGTCACAAGGGGGTTGCCTCTGCTCTCACGCAGAAATAATCCCAAGGCCAATAACCCAATAGGCGGTTCATATACACGCCTAGCACGGGTAGGCCTAGCTTAATGCCACAACTACCGACTTAACAAAACCGATAAGATAATGAATTCTCCTGAATTCCAAACGAGTGCATCGCTCGGATGCATGGGGCGATTACATCGCTAGCGCTCTAACTAATAAGGTACAACCCGACAATGGTCTTATCCACACTATTTCAGATAGGCCCAATCAGTTTTAACATGCGCATATATATATCCAGGAGAATTATATCTAGTAATGTACATGAACTACATCCACGATAACCTATCAAATAACTATAGGGATACTCCCTAACATGGATTTACATCATAATAAATCATACAACATGCATACATGTTATATATGTTCACTTTTTAGCCTCTTGGTCACATTTGGGTCATTTCTGGCCATTTTCCAATTTTTCATTTTTTCGATCGGAGCCGCTAAAATTTTAGACTTTTAGCTATCTACGTGAGTTTGAGAACTCCGATTGAAAATCTAACTGCATATTATGAGTCCTGGTGTCATTTTGTGCTACTCATAAAAATTTCATCGAATTCCGGTAACGTTTTAGAAAATTTGGCAGTTCTAAATCGTATCCGGGTTTTGACCGACTTTGAAGTGTCAAAGAATGACTTGGACCAAGTCAATGAAGACCTTGAGTAGTCAAAGATGACTTTTGATTAGTCAAGGGGTTTTGTTTTGTAGTTTGGTTAGGTTGACTCAAGTCAATCCCCCACCAACTCCCTTTTTCACCAATAAATGGCTAAGTGTGTGTGTGCTAGGTGTGGGCGTCCCCTTCTCCTCCTCTCCCTCTCACTCCCTCCTTCACTTCCCCTTTTATTCTAGTTGCTAAATAAAGAAGAACAAGAAGGAGAAGAAGAAACACTTAGAAGGAAAAGAGAAGGTATGTGTGTGCAAGCTTTGGGTGTTGTTGTTGTGCTTTGATTCTCTTCTCTCTAACTCCCTCTCATGCCTCTTCCCCCCCCCCCCTGATTTCATCCAATAAAGGCTTGAGGAGTGGCTGAGGAGGTGGTGGTGGTGGTTGCGGTGGTTTTGGTGCGCCAAGGGCACCCAGTACTCCCCTTTCTTTCCCCTCCTTTGGTAAGTTCTCCTCCTCCCTTATCTTTGTTTTAACTGGTTGTTAGGGCTCTTAGGGTGTGTCACGCCCCAGGCGTCCCCGAGACGTGGCAAAATTAATAATAATATCAGCTATCAATACCTGAGGTCAATAAAGACACCAACAACAATACACAAGGCGGCAAAGTAAGATAATAATGTCTGTAAATCAAAAACATTATTACAGACCCGAATACACAATCAATGTCCTGTGGAAGCAAATCTAGACCAAAGAAAATACAACTTGTGCCACATGCATGATTTACAAAACATAAAATGACTGTAGGAATGCTGACAGCCTCTCACACGCACTCGCCGGAAGAACGCTCCACGCCCATAAGACCGCGCCACAGGAAGCTCCAGCTCCACGCCCAACACTGCCCCTAAAAAGAAACAGTATGCGAGGGTGAGCGACAAGCTCAGTGAGTGGCTGGAAACCAATCACCATTCTACAGTTCAATACATAATCAATTCCCTTTTCCAAGGAAAAATATGGGTGCAAACCCATTGGATCACTGGGTCACGCGGCGACGTGACCAACCTCACCCCCACCCTCACTCCCGAAGGGAGCCTTTTGGGACTTATGGGGAGAGACCATACCGTCGGTCGAAGAGACCCGGATTTACTAGTCTAGAGACCATGCCGTCGGTCGAAGAGACCCGGACTTACTGGTCTACTCAACACTACTGGATCATCTACATCTAGATAATCGCCCATCGATGTCCTTCAACATCCATCACGAGACCGGACCCAACATCTATGGGAATGGTCGAACAACGAATGGGTCACGAGGCGACGCGTCTTCGCCTCATCCACACCCTTACTCCTGAAAGGAGACATCTTGGGACTTTGGGAGAGACTTAGACTGCTCTACACCCCTGGTCCACCGGTAGCCTCTCCCCGCTCCGTAGCTTACCTGGTCTACTCCCATGATTCAGCACAGTCCGAAACCAAATCAGGAGGTGCCTACTGATGGGAGCCCTCTGTCAGGATAGCCTGCTAACGCCGGGGATGTCACTACACGGATCCAACGAAGGGGAGAACGATCCCATGTTCGCCAAGCGAAACCCAATAGAAAACAATCACTCTCGATACTCGCTCAGCGAGATATCACCCACATGCATAACAACAACCAACACACTCATATTAACCTCAAATCATTCATAGCCTCTAAGTGGCAACAACTACACAAACCAGTGGATCGCTCATCGCCAACCCACTACACCCTCACCCTCACCCTCAAACTGGTGACATGGTCTTTTGGGACTGACTAGGCTGTTGATCACCCTTGGTCCACCGATAGCCTCTCCTCCACACCGTAGCTCGCCTGGTCTACTCCCACATTCAGCACAGTCTGAAACCAAATCAGGAGGTGCCTACTGATGGGAGCCCTCTGTCACGACGGCCTGTTAACGCTGAGGAGTCCCTACACGGATCCAACGAAGGGAAGAGAAACAGCCTACCCACACGGATACGATCCGCTTGGATCCGCCAACACCGATCTCAACTTTACAAATGACATGAATTCTTCAGAATTCTTCCAGGGCGCATAACTAAGATGCGGGGAAACATATATTATAACCCCAAGGTTATAATATTCTCTAAGGCATGCTAACAACAGAATAATCACCTAATCCCATCTTGATTTAAATAAATTAAACTAAATGGGAACATGCATAGGTTCAGGGCTTTCCTAGCATGAAACAGGGTGACAGGATGCATTGGCCTTTACACATATCATAAGGGTGCATAACTAAGATGCAAGGCCTAGGGTGGCATGGATACTACATAATAATCATGCATGCATAGATCGAGGCTCTTAAGTACAGGACATGGTGTCCAGGCATGTACGGGCCTCTATACATGATGTATAGGTGCATATCCCTAGCATACAAGTCTAGGGTGGCATGCATAGCATCATATTGATCATATAAGGGTGCATGCATAGCATCTACATATAATAGCTAGGGGACCCCATCGATGCGCGACGCGCGTCTATGCGGGTCGAGCGCATCCCTAGAGAGGGGGGGGGGGGGATTGGAATCAAACCACTCACCTTACGACCCGGGACCTCGCGCATCCCATCCGACGAGATCTGCAAGGTAGGGGCATCCAACTGGTGAGAAACAACACAATATACACAAGGAAATCATTAGAAATACCCAATACTCGGACAAGCATGCATACGGGCTCGCACGCGAGTCCGAGTGCCCCGACACCTACCCGAACACTTGGGCAGCCACACGCATGGCCCCCCGCACGCGCACGCACGAATGCGCACGCACGCACACACCCCGGCACCCTCGGCGCACTGCCGCGCGCCCAGACGCGCTGCCGCACGCACGCTCGCGCACGCACCGGCGCGCACCACGCGCCCAGCCCGCCTGCCCCCACGCGCACTGCGCTCCCCACGCAGCACCCCGCGCACGCACGCGCGCGCACTGGTCCTTGGCCCCGCGCTCAGGCACATGCCCAGGCGCCCTGCCCTCGCGCGCGCACCCCTGCTCGCACCCCCGCTCGCGCCTGCACGCGCGCACTCCCGCACGCACCCGCGCACTCGCGCGCACGCACCCGCGCGCGACTGCGCGCCCGACTGCGCCCGCCAGCGCCTGCCTGCGCGCGCACGCGCGCAGACCGCGCCCAGCGCTCGCCCAGCCCATCCTAACCTCATTTTAACCCTTCCCAACCCCTCACACACACCCTAACCCATCTACCTAGCATGCATGACCTTCCCACAACCCCTTAAGCCAAGAAAATCAAGAAAAGAAGGGGAGGAGCTCACCTTGGAGGGGGAACAAAAGGGGGAGGTTCGGGGGCCCTTCGCGCACCGAAACGCCGCCACCGAGACCACCACCACCCCTCAGCCTCCTCAGCCCTCCCATGGCTGCAAATCAGGGGGAGAAGATCATGAGAAAGGGAGCTTGAGAGAGAGGGGAACAAACAAACAACACACATGAACACAAGATCTACCACCACTTCCTCCACCACCTCTTCCTTCTCTTTGAGACTTTTCATCAAACACTTGGGGGGGCAAATGAATGAGAGAAAGAGAGACCAGATGCTAGTCGACGTGGGGAGTGAGAGGGGAAGAGAGAGAGAGGAGATATTTATCACAAATATCTAAGGAGAAATGACCTAGTCGCCCTTTGACTAGAAATTCTGCGCAAGCTTCACTGGAACAGCCATAACTTCCTCGATACAGCTCCGAATTGCTCAATTCCAAGACCGATGGAAAGCTAAGAAGATTATCTACAACTTTCATGTTCATGACAAGATCAGATAATCCCTCCAGCTATTCCGAAATTAGAGATAAACATGGAACAGGGCTGCTGCCAGAATTTCCATCCCCGGGGTATACTTGGAAAAATACCCATAACTTTTACTACAAGAATCCAGTTGATCTAATTCCACTTCTGTACGAAAGCTAACTCAAAACTGGAAATCTCATAATAAAATCATATTTAAACCTCTTCATCTTGGATTTTAACAAAATCAAATCCAAATACGAAATTGGAAATACATAACTTAGGAAAAAAAATTATGTACCCAATTTTTCAAACAGAGCGCTCCAAATGACACAGACACAACATTCTTCCCCCCTTAGGAAATTTAGTCCTCGAAATTTAAGGAAACCCAAAAGGGAAGACCGAAAGTATCATGCATAGACCTTTCGCTCCCAAGTGGTCTTCGCACCGGACTGGCGCTACCAACACACTATAATCAAAGGAACGGTCTTAGCGTGGAGCCTCTTCTCATGCTTGTCCTTGACCTCGATCCACTGCTCCACGAATGACAAATCCACCTCGAGGATGAGGCGGTCGAACAGAATGACATGAGCAGGATCCTGGACATAACGCCTCGGTCATGAGACAAGGACGACGTCGTGGGCATGAACCAGCTGTGGGGGAAAGGCTACATGATAAGCCACCTCCCCAATCCACTCAATGACAAGAAATGGTCCCATTAAAGAGGAACCTTAGCTTGCCCCGAACGTCGAAACAAAGGGTGCCCTTAAACCAGGACACCTTCTTGAAGATATGATCGCCAAACCCAAAGGTAAGCTCCTGGCGACGATGACCTGCGTAGCCTTCTGTCAGTTCTGGGAGGTGCAGATGTACACACGAACCAACCTGGCCGCTGCAAGGTCAAACAACTAACTTATGGCCCCTCCAACTGGCGCTCCTCAACAGTCCCAACACAAGGGGGGGCATGAAACTGCGCCTGTAGAGTGCCTTTCACAGATCCATCTGGGTGCTCGAATGGCAGTCGCTTGCAGGCATACCCCAACAAATGGGTGGTGCCTCACCCAACTGCCCTCATCATCGAGCACGCAAGCACATAGCATGTCCTCCAAGGTCTGAATCGTCCTCTTTGACTGGCTGTCCATCGGCGATGAAACGCTATACTTAAATGGAGGCTCGCACCAAAGGCTGCACCACAACCTCAAAGTAACTCTCGCGTCTCAACCGAAAATAGCGCCGACCGGAGTGCCATGAAGAAGAAACAATCGCGAAGGTGAAAACTGGCGTCAAGGCGTCCAGAGACTCAATCAGTCGGATTAGGGAGGGAAGCGCGGACTTAGTCAGTCGGTCAATGATCACCTATACGGCGTCGTGACCCGAACGTGACATTAACGAGTCTGCAACAATCCCTGATAACCCTCTCCCACGTCCACTGAGGAATCTTGATGGACTGACGCTTTCCACGCGATGATGATTATTCTCGAACTTTGCCTGAGGGCATGCAAACCTGGGGAAACAAGGTCACCCACATCACCTTTTTCATCACACCACAGCAATCTCAAAGGAGACTACCTCAAAGTAGTCCACGGAGGCCCAATAAAACTTAGAGATCCACGAAGGCATTCGGCGCATTCGTCAACCCCGATGGCAGTACTTAAAACTCGTAGTGCCTGAACGGTCACGGAAGGCCATCTACGGGATGTCCAACTCTCGGATCTCCGACTTGTGGTACCCTTGTGCGAAGATCGATCTAACAGCAGACACTCGCTCCCAGAGCTGGTCAAATAGATCATCGATTCGCGGCAAAGGTAATTGATCTTCAACCTCCACGGGGAGATCAAAACAACACCACGAACAATTAAGTTCGGATTCTGCTCCTCGAGCATGGCTGGCGCTCATGATAACACTTACACACTAGGTAAGCCGCTCAACCGCACTTAATCCACAAGACACGCAATAAGGGGTCGTCGAACCTCGACAATGCCTATGCGACGTCATCTATCTGATAGGGCGGTTGAGTCCCATCACGAACGCTAGCATCGCGTCTCCTTATTCGCGACCAATGTGGGGCAAAACGCGACAGTATCCACAACTGTGCTTCACATGCCGCCAGAGATAGGTCGCTCATCTATAACCATTGGAACTCCGGCATCCTGCACTCCATGGGCAGATTCCTCACGAGGAGTTTACGCTCTCGACATCATCCAGTAGCACTCTCCCAGTGTGGCCTCTACCTGGTAGCCTCCCAAGCCTACTATCTCTGCCATATGGGCGCACCAACAAGCACAGTATCTGGGAGCACCCCACAGGGTTCTGGCCTCAACCGGGCAGCTACAACGCACAATGATATATCAAAGCCACTCCAGATGCCACTATGGAACCCTGTCCACTAGTGATCGCCCACTGAGCTACAATAGGACGCACCCAATCCCGATCGTACGCATCACCACTCACTACAGCACCTTCCAAGTGAGAGGGAAAAATCCACCATCAATTTGATGCTTCTAAGGTATTCCTTGACTGGGAAAAGAAACCTTGGCAGGGCACCATGAGGTCCCGATATAGGATATCCCGACAACCAAACAAGGAACACGGAGTACACTAGCCCGGGTCTCAACGCTGACCCTGCAAGGCCCCTTAATCCGTAGTAGGAAGTCTAGTGAGCAATACTCCACATCCTCAACACTTTACACTGGCGCCGCATGCGAACTTAATGGTTACTAGCGATACCAATACACGGGAAAGAGCTCCATTATTGAGACGCAATCCATACCTTAGAAATTGCAACCAATTCATCACCATCACACTACTGGGCTGGAATCTCCTACCCAAACCTTAATCCCGCACAAGAGATCTAACAACTGACCCTAACCAGTCGACCCAGTCGACAACTTAAGGGTGGGTCCAGGGGGTCACGTCCACGTCAACGGATGCGAGGAGGCATGTCAGCAACCTAAGATAACCTCTAACACAAGAGGACTCGGATGACAATCCTACGACTCATCACCTATACGACTAGACTTAGGCTCTGACAGGACCAGGCTCTGATACCACCTTTATTGTCACGCCCCAGGCGTCCCCGAGACGTGGCAATAATAAAGTATAATATCAGCTATCAATACCTGAGGTCAATAAGGACACCAACAATAATACACAAGGCGGCAAAGCAAGATAATGATAACTGACTGAAAAGCGGAAGCATAATATATAACAATGTCTGTAAATCAAAAACATTATTACAGACCCGAATACACAATCAATGTCCTGTGGAAGCCAAGTCTAGACCAAAGAAAATACAACCTGTGCCACATGCACGATTTACAAAACATAAAATGACTCTAGGAATGCTGACAGCCTCTCACACGCCACCTACCGGAAGAACGCTCCACGCCCATAAGACCACGCCACAGGAAGCTCCAGCTCCACACCCAACACTACCCCTGAAAAGAAACAGTATGCGAGGGGTGAGCTACAAGCTCAGTGAGTGGTCGGAAACCAATCACCAATCTACAGTTCAATACATAATCAGTTCCCTTTTCCAAGGAAAAATATGGGTACAAACCCAATAGATCACTAGGTCACGCGGCGGCGCGACCAACCTCACCCCCACCCTCACTCCCGAAGGGAGCCTTTTGGGACTTATGGGGAGAGACCATACCGTCGGTCGAAGAGACCCGGATTTACTAGTCTAGAGACCATGCCGTCGGTCGAAGAGACCCGGATTTACTGGTCTACTCAACACTACTGGATCATCTACATCTAGATAATCGCCCATCGATGTCCTTCAACATCCATCACGAGACCGGACCCAACATCTATGGGAACGGTCGAACAACGAATGGGTCACGAGGCGACGCGTCTTCGCCTCATCCACACCCTTACTCCTGAAAGGAGACATCTTGGGACTTTGGGAGAGACTTAGACTGCTCTACACCCCTGGTCCACTGGTAGCCTCTCCCCGCTCTGTAGCTTACCTGGTCTACTCCCACGATTCAGCACAGTCCGAAACCAAATCAGGAGGTGCCTACTGATGGGAGCCCTCTGTCAGGATAGCCTGCTAACGCCGAGGATGTTATATATGTGTCATTTTTAGCCTTCTGGTAACCATTGGAACATTCTGGCAGTTTTTGAGTTTTTTTCATTTTTCGATCGGAACCGTTAAAATTTCAGGCTTTTAGCTATCACTCTGAGATTGAGGGCTCCGATTGAAAATGTAACTGCATATTATGTGCCCTGGTGCCATTCCAAGCCGCTCACAAAAATTTCGTTGAATTCCGATAACGTTTCAGAATTTCACAGTTCCGGGGCGTATCCGGGTTTTGACCGAGCGAGAAGTCATTGGGAGAGTTGACTTGGTCAAAGTGGGCCCATAGACTTGGTCAACCCCTTTTGTTTTTATTTGTGGTTGAGTTGACCCAAGTCAAAACTCACTTAATCCTCTCTAATCCTCTCTTAAGCCCTAATTAAACCTAGTTAGGCTAATCTAAGTGAGAGGATTATATATATAAGTGAGCTAAAATTAGCCCCCCACTATTCATCTTCTTCTCCAATTGGTTTTCTCTCTCCCCCTCTCTCTTTTTCTTGGGTTTGAGCTACCTAGAGTGCTTGAAACTCAAAACACAAAGAATAGAAAGGTTAGATCTCATCCCGATCTATCCACCGGTGGTCTCGGATTCGAGTTCCGACGAGTTTGACCCCCTCTAGCACCCTCTTTTCTCCTCTGATTTCAACCCCTTTGAGGGTGGAAAGAGTTCTTGGTGGCGGAGGGCTTTGGGGAGGTGTTTTGGTGCCCGAAGAGCCCCCGGTTTCCTTCCCTTCCTTTCCTCTCCTAGGGTAAGCCTTCTTTCCCTTCTTTTCCATGTTTAGATGCTTGTTTAGGTGGTGTTTTGGGTGCTGGTGGTTGTGGGTGGTGGTTGGTGGCTGTTGGGGGCCATTGGTGGCCGGAGAGGGGTGGTAGACTGGCTCGGGCAGGGTGGTTGGGTGGATCGGGCAGGCAGGCAGGGCAGGCGGGCTGTCCTGGGTAGGCTGGCAGGCAGGCAGGGTAGCGCACGCAGCGCAGGCTGGGCGCTGTGGGGCGTGAACGCGCCCGTGCGCGCGGGCGTGCGCGAGGGCGTGCGCTCGGGTGGAGCAGGAGGGTGTGCTGGGTGCTGGGCGATGGTCGCGGGCGCTGGGCGCGAGCGCTGGGCGATGGTCACGGATGCTGGGCGCTAGGGTGCTGCGCGCGGGGCGCTGCGCGAGGCGCAGTGCGTGCCGTGCGAGCGGGGCCGAGTGCGGGTGCTGCGCACAGGGCGCCGAGCGGGGAGTGTGTGCGGGGCACTGCACTGGGGCGCGGTGCGGGCGGGTGCACGTGCGGGGCACTGCGCTGCGGCGCAGTGCGCGCGGGTGCACCCGGGGCTGGTCGAGCGGGTGGTGTGAGCGGGTGATGCGAGCGGGTGGTGCGCGCGGGGTGCGCGCAGGGCGAGGCGATGGGGCGCAGGGTGTGCGGGTGTGCGCGCGGTGCACCCGGGAGGTCTCAACAGGGTGTCCGGGGGTGCGGGCTGGGCTCTCGGCAGGGCGTCTGGGGGCGCGGGCCGGGGCTCGGCTGTGCGCCCGGGGTGGGTGGCCGTGCGTGCGGCTGCCAGGGGTTTCGGGAATGAGTTGGGGTGCTCGGGCTCGCGTGCGTACAGGCCGTATGTACGCTTGTCCGAGTGTTGTGTATTTTAAAGTATTTTTGGATTTATTTGTGGATTTTACTCACCGAATTGATTACCCTATTTTGCAGATCTTGACGGACGGTCACGCGACGACCCGACTATCTGTGAGTGGAAGAATCCAACCCAGTAGGGAGGCGTACTACTCACTTGGGAGTGTATTGCCCTCCCCTGGGGCACCATGGATTTATATTAACCTGTTGTAATGTGTAATCCATGCAAGCATGATAAAAATGTAGTATGCATGCTACCCTAGACTTGTATGTTAGGGACTTGCACCCTTAGGATATGTGTATGGGCCATGCATCCTGTCACCTTGTTATCATGCTAGGAAGCCTCGGCCTATGCATGTGTCCTATTAGTTTGATTTATTAAATTAAATGTTTAATTGCATGCCTTAGATAATATTATAGGGAGGGGCCTTGCGAGGACAGCGGTGAGACCCAGGTTAGGGTACTCCGTGTTCCTTGTTTGGTTGTCGGGATGTCCTATATCGGGACCTCATGCTGCCCTCCCAAGGTTTCTTTCCCAATAATATTGTCACCTTGCTATTATTATTATTATGCATGTTCCCCGCATCTTGGTTATGCGCCCTGGAGGAATTCTGAAGAATTCATGGCATTAGAGTTATTGCGATGTGTTGTCAGCGGATCCGAGTGGATCATATGCGTATACCTAGGCTGTTATGTTCTCTTCGTTGGATCTGTGTAGAGACTGCCTCAGCGTTAGAAAGGTCGTCCCGTGAGAGGATTCCC